>CM032232.1:64605000-65805000 GCA_019009955.1 Riptortus pedestris
AATGGCGGAAATCGGACCAGTGGGAGCGGGTGGTTTAGAGAGGGGATGTTTGAAAATTCGAAATATCTCCGTTATTTTGCGTCGGATCGAAAATTTGTATAGAATCAATCTTATTAGAAATTAAATTTACTATAAATAATGTTCTATAGATTTATCCTTTATCTTGAATATTAACCGAGATATTTGCATTTGTATTGTGTGTGAGTCGGCTATGTTCGGGACTTTCCGCCGAGAGCTAGAGTAGCCGTTTTCATAACTATTCGTGAATAGATTTAGAGATTCCTTACTACTATTATTGTTATTAGGCAGATTTCTCTATTCTAAAACTTCAAGTGGGAAATCTGCTTAGTTTACGCAGCCCCTGCGTGACGGACTTTTATTTTAACTGAGTCCACTTTCCTTAAGGAAAATCAGCTATTGAGGTCGTACTCATGAAGCGATTTTCGAAAAATGTCTTCGTGCCCATCGGTCCTACCTAGTAGATGACGAAAATGAGGCCTATTCAAAATTTGTTTATATTTGTCTGTTAATATTTTTTTTATCGTTACCAAACTTGATATATAAGCGTTTCATGCAAAATTGAAGATCAATTTCGTTAACCGCTAAAATGGGACCGGGTGAGCGTTCAGAGAGGAGAATTTCGAAAAATCTAAATATCTTCGTTATTATAAGCTGGATCGAAAACATGATCCGTATTTTCTCTAATCTAAAAAAAGATAAAAGTATTTTCTCTAATATGGATACTGACCGAGATATTTGTAATTTTGAGTTTTCAGCATTGAGTAATTCCCCCACTTTTAATTATGTTATTATAACAATATACTGATATATCGTGAACAACTTTATCTAAGCTTAAATACTAAATATTTTTATCAAGAGGCCTTTATACATTCGAATTCGTTGTGTTATGACTTCATCAATTAAGGTTATACGTTCATGTCTCCAAAATGTTAATTTGATATGTACCATACTCGATATTTAACCGTTTCAGTCAACACTAAAAATCATATTTGCTATTTGCAGAAAACGGTAAATTATTAGTGGGGGGGGGGTTATAGACGGTGGGAATCGAAAATTCAGTATATCTGAGTTATTATGAGTTGGATCCAAAAATGTTCTAGAAATAATCTTGTTAAAATATTGATGATCTACATTTTTTCGTAAGTCAAAAATTAATTGAACAATGCGTACTTTCTAATTTCTAGTGCGAATATGTGTTAAAATGTGATTTCACTAATGCGTCATTCCAACGTGTGCGAAATCTGCTTAGTTTACGCAGCCCCAGATTTTGTATTGTAACCATCTTAGCAGCTTGTATGCAAGGGAATCTACGAGAGCCTACGTTATTAGCCATACCGACGCTGTCAGACCAATACATTTTCTTTAATTTACTAGCGAGCGATGATGTTCTCTGGCAATGAACTGGAGAGCTAAATTTCTCCCTTGACGGGAATCAAACCCAAACTTTTTTTTCTTTTGCTTTTGCTGTGGAAGATATACACCTTTACTTTTATTTTATACTAGCTAAGGTGCCTGACTTTGCCCGAGAAATCATTAGAGGCTGCATGATGATAGTATTTTTTGTGGGCTTTACTTTGTACAATATTTATTTATTTTATATTTATACTTTGTTATACGGCCAAAGTACATATAACAAAAATTACTTCAAATACAAAACAAACAACTTATGTTATAAGCACATTTGCCAAAAAATGAACTCTATAAAACGAACACTTATGTTCGTACCTCGAAATTTTAATGTAGCTTATAATCAAGGAGGTGTTAATACCAAATCGCATAAGGAGTTTCGTATAGTTAGGTTGAGTCTTTTGTGCCATATAAAATTGTTGACTCCCTCTATAGTTTTTAGCGTATAACTCATTTATAATTCTTTGTATGACAAAAATGTATACAATAAAGGTTACTCTAAATATCAGAATAAACAACTTTTGTTATGTGAATATTTGCCTAAAAACCAATAGGAAACGAAATATCGCTAGTTTTAATTTCAGGCTTCCCTTATAACCCCCACTCCCGTTCGTCTCAGATTTCATTACTAAAGCCTAAAACCTAAGCTGGGTTAGTAGTAATACACGTACCAAATTTTATAAAACTCGGTTCAGCCGTTTACGATTCTATAAAGGACATACAGAAAAATATTCATTTTCATATATATAGATTTTGGTTTAGTGTATAAGTAGAGCTAGTATTTTGTTAAGTTTCTATATATATTTGGTTTTTTTTTTCATATTTTAATGAAGCCACAATAGTGGAATGAAATTTGTGTGATTTTAGTACTTGTAGAAATATACATTTTCATATGTAAATCTGGAAAAGTGTTTTAAACCAAGAGTGGAACTGATCGTCCATCATGATTTGTTGTGCTTCAACGCAATCTGTTCTGACTGATGCTCCCCTTAGGAGAAGCATATTGAAACTTGTGAAGATGTGTTAAATGAAACAAAAGAGGAGTCGAACTGTATGTGAAAATAAGAATGAAAAATGGCTGGGGAGTCGCGCTTAATCAAAAACAGCTGGTAGCATCTGTTGAAGTGAGCAGGCTTGGGACGGGCTATTCGTTAGGGGATCGTAGTGGACTAATAGTCTCTCTGCCTGCCTATGATAATTCAAATATATCCCACCGCTTGAATGACAGCCAATAGCTGTTTGAATGTATAACAAAATTCGCAGAATCATATTTTAGTCTTAAATACAATCTCTTTGGGTGATGCTACCTCTATGGAAGTATAACTTTATCTACCAGGAATTCAGTTCAATTGTTCTGCTTAAAATTACAAATTGGAGATTCTACAGACTTTCTTCCAAGTGAGATTTCGGGTAAAATCATGGTTGTCGGTCTGGGAATACAATTTATGATATATATATATATATATATATATATATATATATATATATATATATATATATATACAATGGGATCTAGAACGACAAATTTGTGACTTTAATGTAAATGAGCTGACCGATAATAATGGCTATTTGATTCGATTTTCATATTTTGCTCTTTATTTATGTTCCATGCTATTAACCTGCAATGAGAAGTCTATGTTCCGTAATAAATGTGTAATTAAAAGTTAAAAAAAAGTCTTAAGAATGCATTACTTTAATCACAAGTTTAACTGTTTTGGTAATCGTCACTAATGATTTTTATTTGTTTTATTTATGATTGTTCTGCATTTGCCAGGAGGGCCATAAAAAGGCAAAACAGTTTAAATTACATTAAAAATGTTTACACCTCTGAAATCTAAATTTATATAACACATTCGTCATAAAATTAGCTCAAATTCATGAATATATTTTATAAAATCTATCTGTTTAATAAATATACATGATAAACTATTTTTTTTAACAATCTTATTGTTGTCTGAAACAACATTATCATAAATTATTTTCAACCGATTAATATCATGTATAATACTTAGTAGATCAATTTAATACTTTAACATGTTTCAAGTGAAATGGATGTATGTTTTTATACACATTGAACTTGAGTATAAAAATATCTTTCAGATATGGAATTCTTCAATTTATTTTTTAACAAAGGGCATATTTTTATAGATTTAATACATTACGGCAGTGCTTTGAAGAGATTTAATGCTGGAAATTTTAAGATTTTCTAGAGATATTTAAGTCTGTGGTTTGGGATTAGAAGCGTATGCTTGTATTTTCTGTAAAACGGCTTCACTCCCACAATAAAACTTTATTCATGGTAAAAAACGCTTTCGGCTCAGTGGATCATCGTCAGTGCCTTAACGTCCTAATTGTTGACTTGAAGAACCCTGGACCTGTGTCCCTCTTGTATCTCATTTTATGACTATGTGTTTTATGTTTACTCCTATTAGATAGAAAGATTGGATGGATTATTTGTGGCTTAATCCCCCCTAATATCAGGGAAGGCACTGCGATCCTACTGGGTTAGCATTACGATTCCTATAAAATAAGGTCAGATTTGTTTCACAAATATATATTGATGAAAAATTATTATTGACTCCTTAAAGAGTAGCCGAATGAGTCTACTTGCTTTTTGCTAGAAATAAACATTATTGCTTTGCAATTGGAATATATTTTAATTATATGATAAGAACGTAGCCGGTGAGCAGATGGACTTAGTGTAAAGCACTCAGATTACGTAAGATGCATGTATTGTAGCGTTTCATTATAATTCCTTAATTATTATTTTATAGGAAATTGCTAGAGAATTATATTATAATCATGGCCTTTGGTATGATAGGAGGGATAGAGACTCCTTTGAACCAGCTGGTGGTAGCTGGTGTATGAGTGGCTTGGATCGAGGCTTGCCTAATGAAAAATTCAAGATGGAGGTCGGTGGTGCGTTTGTTGACAGCGAGATTGTTGGTTTTTGGCAGACTGGAGGGATGTTTGTAGCATCCCTAAATTATATATGAGGCGAGAGCGTGGGTCCCTGTTTGCTCTTCCAGCGGCTTCTAATCAGAGCAGGGGTTGCACAAGGGGTAATTTTAATCCAATCTCCCTCCAGTACAGATACCAAACCTCAGTTTGCTTCAACTTCAACAGCAGTCTCCCTAACTATCCTCAAACTTCTCCTTCAGCTAATTTGGCTAATTAAGTGGGTCATTCTAGAATTTTCCTCATTCAAAAATATATAATGGAAGCTCATTAAATACTAGACAGCAATTTAGTTTTTATTCAAATATAAAGATTAAATAAATTATAATATAAAACAAATTGTCTGAAATCTAACACAACCATTCAAGATTTTCCAAATGAAATTAAATTCCCACTTTTTTAGATTTATCTTAGGGGATGAAGAATTGAAAGGTGGTATGACCAGTATCTTAAATTTTGAAGAACAGCTAGATGTTTTATTTTCTTTACAGTATTTGTAGTGGCAAAGGAGTTCATCTTACATACTATTTGTTAGTTTCATGTCAATTTTAAATAAATATAGAACAAATAGATATACAAAGTTAGTAAATGCAAATATTCGTACAAATTAACAATTCTATAGCGGAAACATGCCTAAAAAATTGATTGGGTACTACATGACTTCCTTATATTCCTATTAAATTAAATAAGCAAAATGTTGCTCTTTATCTAAAATTATTTCATTACATTTGAAAGCGGTACACAATCTTCTTTATATTGCATCTGATCGAAAAATGTCACAACATAATTTAAAGTATTTGAGTTAAGTCTGATACATACAAACACTCATAAACTAGTCAAAAAGGGTTCAGGGAGGGACGTTAAAATCTAAAAAGCGAAATTGTACTTCCTTTATTTCTTAAAAACGGAATTGAATTGTATTGTAAGACCATACTTTTAGATTTTTGAAATTAAAAGAGGAGTTTAAAAAATCCACTGCTAGTTTATTTGTCTCAAAAGAAGATAGCTGTAGAGCATGATTTTACTTTTTTCAAATGTTAATAGTACCTCCAACCAAGGGATGGAGAAATTAGGTGTTTCAAATACACACACATATGTGAAAAAGTGAACACTCTAGTAGCCAATATTTTATATTATTTGCTGTTGAAGAGTGCTGGATCGTTTGTATTTGAAGCGATGCAGAATAGCTAGACTCTTTATTTCTAAATCTTAGCAAAGGAGTTCATTTTATATAATATTTTTTGGTTTCGTGTTTATTAAAAAATAATAATAAATATTCTTCCATAAAGAAACAAATAATTTTCAAAGAAATAATTGGGGGGGGGGGGAGGGCACCCTTACATTCTAAACTATTTCTATTAAATTATTAGGAAATTTTAAAAAAAATAGTAATTGTAATGTAAATTATAAAATAAAATAAACATAAAATGTAAAATAATAGATTCCAATCAGTATAAGTACAACTATCCATTCTGTATTATCATTACCACTGAGTGCTTTGGAAAAATTACGTATTTGTTTTTTTGGAAGTAAAATAAAAACATTATAATGTATATTATATAGAGTACACTTTAAAAATAAATTATAAATATTTTTGAAATTGCATTAAACGCGTTTACGATTACGATCAATAGAAGCAGCAATGAATAGCTACTTATCTTCTATTCTTCAGTAGAGAGATATCAAATTTCTGTTGCATCTAGGTAAAACACCTGATGATGGCTGAGGTATAAGCAAAATAGTCAGATGATGGCTGAGATGCTAGCAAAAGCACCTGATGGTGGCGAGATGCCAGTAAAAGCAACTGGCGATTGCTGAGGTGCTAGTAGGAGCACTTAATGAGGACTGAGGTGCTAGAAAAACACCTGATAATCGCGGTGTGCTAGCAGAACCACCTGATGATGGTGAGATGCTAGCAAAAGCAACTGACGATTGCTGAGGTGCTAGTAGGAGTACTTAATGAGGACTGAGGTGCTAGAAAAAACACCTGATAATCGCGGTGTGCTAGCAGAAGCGCCTGATGATGGTGAGATGCTAGCAAAAGCAACTGACGATTGCTGAGGTGCTAGTAGGAGCACTTAATGAGGACTGAGGTGCTAGAAAAAACACCTGATAATCGCGGTGTGCTAGCAGAAGCACCTGATGATGGTGAGATGCTAGCAAAAGCAACTGACGATTGCTGAGGTGCTAGTAGGAGCACTTAATGAGGACTGAGGTGCTAGAAAAAACACCTGATAATCGCGGTGTGCTAGCAGAAGCGCCTGACGATGGTGAGATGCTAGCAAAAGCAACTGACGATTGCTGAGGTGCTAGTAGGAGCACTTAATGAGGACTGAGGTGCTAGAAAAAACACCTGATAATCGCGGTGTGCTAGCAGAACCACCTGATGATGGTGAGATGCTAGCAAAAGCAACTGACGATTGCTGAACCTGATAATCGCGGTGTGCTAGCAGAACCACCTGTTGATGGTGAGATGCTAGCAAAAGCAACTGACGATTGCTGAGGTGCTAGTAGGAGCACTTAATGAGGACTGAGGTGCTAGAAAAAACACCTGATAATCGCGGTGTGCTAGCAGAACCACCTGATGATGGTGAGATGCTAGCAAAAGCAACTGACGATTGCTGAGGTGCTAGTAGGAGCACTTAATGAGGACTGAGGTGCTAGAAAAAACACCTGATAATCGCGGTGTGCTAGCAGAACCACCTGATGATGGTGAGATGCTAGCAAAAGCAACTGACGATTGCTGAGGTGCTAGTAGGAGCACTTAATGAGGACTGAGGTGCTAGAAAAAGCAACTGACGATGGCTGAGGGGCTAACAAGAGTACTTGATGAGGACTAAGGTGCTAGAAAAATCACCTGATAATCGCGGTGTGCTAGAAAAATCACCTGATGATTGCGAGTGGCTACCAAAATCACCCGATGATGGCTGAGGTACTAGTAAAAGCAAGGCACGATAGAGCAAAGTATTCTTAGCGGTCACACCTACTTTTGTTGTTTATTCTCTTTTACACTCGTTTAGGTTTATTTATTTATTCGTTGTTAATTATTCAAAGCTGTTCAGTATTTGATATGAAAAAATTATGCACGATTAAATTTAATATGTAAATAGTAAAAGAACACCTTAGAAATATGTGTAATAAATAAGTCTTGAGTGCCCTATTCTAAAAGGTTTCTCCTCATAATTTCCTTGTAACTATGATTTTACTTCCAGACGAGGCAAAACTAGTCACTAATCCATGTGGCACATATTATTTCATGTGAATATCCAGTAACTCATAGCCCCGGGAGTTCGCCATACCGTAGGTATGTATGAGGTTCAAATCCCCTTTAATCAGATTCGTCATGCGAGTTAGCTCGTTTGAGGATTTTTCCTTTATTCTGTCTAAAACTTGTTATTTTAATTAATAGATCGTGTATAACATTCTTTTAAAGCTTAACTCAAATAGGTATCTTACAGGTTTCAGAGGCCCAACTATTATGTTTGTCCTCATGGCGTGATTTCCAAAACTTTAGCGAATATCAACCGGTCCGTTCGAATTGTTTAATGATTATATATATATATATATATATATATATATATATATATATATATATATATAGGCACTCATTCATAGGCGCCCTATTGAAGGTTGTAAAATTAAAAATAACATAAAATCGTTTCAGATCTTCGTTATTGCAAATCTCCTTAACAAGCCTGTTTTTTGTTTAAAAATGTGATAACTGTTTCTTCGATTTCCTTTGCCGCTTGTAGACATGTTGAGGTTGTACTCATGACGTGATATTCTGAAAATGTCTTCAATTCTTTATATCCATCGATCCTACCTAGGACTACTTTCAAAACTATATGTGTGGATATATGTTAACTTGATTACCGTTCAAAAGTGCGCCGATTAACTTAAATATAATTAAATTTTCGAATAATGTTTTCCTCGCTAATGACAAGTTATTTCACTTTTATCAAGTTAACAGTAACTTAGGTTAGTCGTGTGGGTTAAGGCGTTGACTTTCTGCACTTTGTAAGTTTGGATAGTTCTAATTTATTTAGTGTGGTACCCTCTAATTAAAATCTTTATTCCCAGGGTGGTAACTAGTTCTTCCTGGGTTGCATAAAGTGTCTATTTTAATAAATAAAACATTTCTAGAAAAATACATTTCTTTCTGAATGTCTAAATTTTTTGTTTAATGAATCCTAACATCATTCTGATATACTACTTACTATAAGTAGATTGGACATTCCACGAAAATTATAATTTAGTTTCTGAGTGCTTAAGAAGTTGAAGAACGTTATAATTAAGAAATGAATCTTTAATCCTCTCCCCCAAAAAAAGGGGCACTATATATACTGGCTGCTCACTATTGAGTATGTTTTTAATATAAGCGGCATTTACACAAGAATGTATTGTATAAAGAAAGGTAAATAATAAAAGTAAAATTTAGGAGGCTTCTGTATTAATAATTTAAGGACATCATTTATCAGATGAAAATATTAAATAATAGGAAATTTGTACATCTGCTCGAAGATACCATTAATGGCTTTCCTACATGACGTGAACGAAATGCAGACTCATATCCTTACATTCCCGAAATACATCCTTATTTTGAAACATTTTAAACATATTAGGCAGTATATTTAGTTACAAACTTGCAAGTGCGTGCATTAAATGTTTAATTTATATGAATTTATATCTATTTATGAATAGCTTTATTTGAACTACCAAATTCCTTTTAATTTATTTATTTATTCCCACCTTTTTAGCAGATTTCCCTTAAGCTATTGAGGTCGTACTCACGACGCGAGTTTCGAAAAATGTCCTCAAATGTCCATCGATCCTACTCAGGAGATGACAAAAATGAGATCCTTTCAAAATAATATATATCTATATATATAAAATTGTAACCTCTGTCTGTACATTGATTTTTTTCGCGAAATTTCACGATAACTTTTCGTATTGATATTTCGATATTTCGTTTCCTATTGGTTTTTCGGCAATTATGCACATAAGAAAAGTTGTTTATTTTGTTATTTAGAGTAACTTTTGTTATATACCTTTTTTTCGTATACCGAATTATAAACGAGATATACGCTAAAACCTATAGCGGAAGTGAACAATTTTATTTGGGACAAAAGACCCAACCGAAATAAATAAAACTCGGTATGTGTATTAGCACTAACGCTTTCATTATAATAAGCCATACCAACATTTCTAGCGACGGGCAGGAGGGGGGGGGGTTATAAGGGAGGCCTGAATTTAAAATAGCTTTTCCTATTGCATTTTTAGCAATTATACACATAACAAAAGTTGTTTATTTTTTTATTTGAAGTAACTTTTGTTATATACACATTTGTCGTATACCTAAGTATAAATGAGTTATACGTTAAAAACTACTGCGGAAGTCAACAATTTTATTTGGCACAAAAAACTCAACCGAACTAAACCAAACTCGGTATGTCAATTAGCACTAACGCCTTCCTTATAATAAGCCATACTAACATTTCTAGGGACGGGCAGGAGTGGGGGTTATAAGGGAGGCCTGAAATTAATAATAGTTATATTTCGTTTCTTATTAGGGTTTCGGCAAATATGGACATAACAAAAGTTTTTTATTTTGTTATTTAGAGAAATTTGCTCAACAATTCTTTTCAATATGAACTACCAGGTACAGCACCTGGAAAAATTAAATTTAATGTATGTTAATATTTTGTCCTTAATAATTCAAATCTATGCACATTGCACAGGAAACGGGAAACATGACAATATGGAGGACAGTGAAGTCTTACATAAAAAAATAATTTTATTATTAACAAATCCACAGAAACGACGGGTATTAACCCGTATAACACTGGGACGGGTAAATGTCAAAATATTGTGCAAAGTCAAGCCTTGCCAAAAAAATATCATCACCATTCAGCCTCAAATGAATTCCCGGGCGAAGCCGGGTATCTGAGCTAGTATAAACATAAATTATTAATACAAGTGTCATTCTTAGATTCATCACCGAATTGTTCATGAATAATAAGATTAATTTAAATGTGAAAAAAAAAAACAAAAGCTATGCTTTCTTCAAAAGTGAGAGATGTTCCAGATTTGAATTTTAAAATTAACTCCTTCGTAATGAAAATAAAATGCCTGGTTAAGAGTAAACAATGATAATAATAAACAATAAGCCAAAATAGGCCGATCACCTCAAGCATACATGGACTATAGGTTTAATTAATAAATAATTTAACAGCAGCTAAAGCCTGGTTGGGTATCACATCATGTGCTTCGCCGGGTATCTATAAAGGTGTAATTTTGCCTGGAATATTGCGTGGCACGGACATTTGTTAAATGCATTAAAATACAATAGGAATATAAAGAAACTAAAACAATTTCGCCACCAAACTACACTTAAAATGTCGAAAGGTCACTTTACATTGTCTTGCGGTTCACGTTGGGTCCATGAAGGTCAAATAAAGATATTCTATTTATTTTCTTCTTTTATTAATATTATCTGAAAAAGTGCGTGGAGTTAGAACCTAAAAAGAAGTAGAAGACGACGAAGGTAGTTCCTGAAGGTAATCAATAGCCTCTTGTCAACTTTACTGGAAAAATGACTAAAACAAAATTATATAATAAATGTGACCCCTATTAAATAAAATAAACAGAATTATTGATGCACTTCATTCAAAAATATTTCATTTGAAATTGATATACGATATCTCCATTCTATTGCTTAGAATCAAAAAATGTCCGTCACGCAGGGGCTGCGTAAACTAAGCAGATTTCCCACGTGAAGTTTTAGAATAGAGAAATTTCAGAATAGAGAGTCAAACAGTTACGGGAACGGCCCGAACTAGCTCTTGACGGAAACTTACGACTAGACCCGAAGTTAGCCGATCTCATCTCTGAAGCTAAAAACAGGAAAATTCAAATATCTCGGTTAATATTCAAGATAAAGAATAAATGTATATAACATTATTTATAGTAAATTAAATTTGTAATAAGATTGGTTCTATATAATTTTTCGATCCGACGTATAGTAAAGGAGATATTTCGAATTTTCGAAAATCCTCTCCTCTAAACACCCCCCTCCCACTGGTCCGATTTCAGCCATTAACGTACTTGATCTTTATTTTTGCATAAAACGTTTATATATCGAGTTTGGTATCGATCAAACGAAAATTGCGACCGCTAGAGCGTTAACAGACAAATATATATATATATATATATATATATATATATATATATATATATATATATATATATATATATATATATAAAATTTTTAACGGACCTCATTTTCGACATCTCCTGGGTAGGGTCGATGGACATTTGAAGAAATTTTTCGAAACTCGCGTCATGAGTACGACCTCAATAGCTGATTTCCCTTAAGGGAAATCTGCTAAAACTTGTGTTGGACATCATTTATAGATTTTTTTACAACTGGTAACATAAAATGTTTTCTTGATCTAATAGGACCTAAAAACTATTATTTCCCCATATTAACTCCCGTCCACCACCACACTAGATTTCAATCGAAAGGTACGTATACCACTAGACGCTAAAAAAAAAAAAAAAACCAAATCCGACAATTCATCCCTCTAGAGCTTGTTGTTTTTTAGCCATGCGAGTATACGTATGGACGTACAGACGTCACGCCAAAATTATTCCAAATGTTATCTGGGAAGTTCAAAACAATTCCGTTGAAATATGAAAACTGAAAATTCTTGGAGCCATAAATCTTATTTTATTTTATACAAGGAAATAAAGCTGGAGGTACAATAAAAACTTTAAAACTAAGTTAATGTTTCCCAGTATTATTTTCATATATTTAGTGTTCATACTCTGTATCACTTAATAATATTTTGATAGATTAGAGTTTACACATTACGAATTTTAATGTATGTGGTTTAATTTCCCTGTGATCAAGGTAATCCCTCTTGTATCATGTTGTGGATCAAAGCCTCACTGTACCTTATGTATTTATTTAAAATAACTCATTATTTATAACAGTAATTAATTGCAGTACGTGCTAATTCTACCGACTATGAGAATAAACAGTTGCTGATTTGGAGAAAATAAGGCTTCATGAGTCCCAAAACACGGGGATATGTTAGACTGTGACGTGCTCGAGATTGAATATGGAAGGTAGCGGTGTAAAATGGCCAGCGTGTGGTTAAGCATAGAAAAATGAGCGGTCCACCGTTGGCTTGATCGATAGTCAACACACGGAAGGTTCATATCTTCTTGGTTAGGTTGTCCTCGAGAAAACGCCAGTGATTAAGCGCCCCGGGTCACCGCAGCCGGAGGCGGGACTCCTAAAGGTGGAAAAAAAAAATCATTTGAACTTTTTCACGCGAATCCCTCATGTGAGGCGAGCCCGCCCCCATTATCTGACAGTCTTAATAACCGCATTGCATGCTCGTTACTCACCATCACAGATTTATCCCACGACCATCTTGAACGACTAATTTCTAGACTAAACATTCCACCTAGTGCGTTCTTCTAGAGCTTTGATAGCTGATAATAGATTACTTTTATCTTTTGTATCATCTGAACAAGTATGTCTGTCACGAAGCTGAATATAACATTTACTGTATTATTTCACTTCTAATTTCTTTAACGCAAGATAACCTAAATTATACGCCAATTTGTTAAAATATATCATTTCTTGTATTAGTTCCCTGTGATTACGGAACCCATTTCAAACGGATAACACATATGCCTCGCCTGCACCACGAGTTAACTCACAAAAGAGCAGCTCTAGTCAGCCTGAATTTCCTTAGAGTTAATTCATTTAATTATTATTTGGTACCTATTTTTTTTTTATTTCATTTTGTTATTTTAATAATTTGTATTATAATTACATTGTCGTATAATTTCATGTCTGATATCTATTGTTAAAAATTATGAACACAACTTTAAAATGCACTACTTTTAAACGTAGCCCGAAAACGTATTTGCACACTATAGTTTGGCCAAAACATGTCAATACATATTACCCTACAAAGAGAAATTAAATTAATATTTAAGAATAATATTATTATATTTATAAAGGTAACTGATGGACAGGTCTAGTGGTCAGAAAAAGATGAATGCAGGCCCAGCGGAATGAGGATGCCTTGATTTCTGTAGGCAGAAGTTTTAACCCAGAGAATTCAAGCTGAAAAGGGAGTAGGAGAGAGAAGGGGAGGGGGAGAGAGAGAGAGTGAGAGAGAGAGAGAGAGAGAGAGAGAGAGAGAGAGAGAGAGAGAGAGAGACGAGATAAGTAAACTGTCATCTATAATGTCCGGTTATCATGAAGGGATTCCGTAGCATTACTATTCATTGGCTAATTAATTCACACTGTAGGCCGGTAGATAGCGCTATCCTCAATGAGGCAGTGAGCTACCAGCTCTCCGTGTATATCTCGTTGGACTATGAATATGAATCAGTGTATACCGTGTGTCCATGCTAATTCCCCACTTCCATCTCTCCCCGCGCTCCGTGACACCGGAGCGTCTCCTACAACAGTTTACATTTCTTTCTTTATAAATTATTCAGTCATTAATATGAAATAGACGCGTTTCCTTAAGTCCTAGCGGTGCAGTCTGGTGCATATGAAGGATTGCAGAGAGACTACATTATTTTATCAAAACAACGTGATATGAGGATAACATATGAGAATTTGCTTACATATTCCGTTATTAGCATATGATTATATCAGAAAAGAAACACAAAAGAAATTCTACTATTTTCTCATGACAGTCCTCTCAGAACACAGAACATATTATAATGAAATAAACATCTCAAATGATGTTATTAATTTTATCACAAACCTCAATATTAATTATCAAATATACAATATTAATGTTTAGGCGTAATCTACTTCCGTGGGTAATAGATGTCCTGTAAAAATGAAAAAAAAAAAACACATTTGACGTATGCGCTTGGGAAACCTAGTTCCGTTGGTACCATTCCTACGTAATTAGTACGTACAGTCGAAATAGGACCCGAACCAATCAATCATTACGCAAGGGAGAGATTAATAAAATTCAGAGTATAATCAGATAAGTCCGTTGAAATTAGGAAACGGACTTTCTTCGCTATTCTAATTCTTACTTTTCAACGTGTCAGGACGTAATGAAGAACACATCCAACTGAAAATTAAGAGGAGGATAATCCTATGGGGATCTCCATTTCATTATTTCGTTCCAGAATCCAAATGTTAGCCACAGACCAAAGAAAAATTGGTATCCCAAATAGATGTTCAGCTTATTTGGAAATTATGAGAATATGAATGTAATGTGAGGATCTTGTCTTTAAACTTTTAATTAGGAGCCACCCCCATCTGCCGAGAAAATTACTTTGAAACTGTTCGAAATTAAATGGAGGAATATAAATCTCTGGTCTCTCTCTCTGTGAAAGAGGAAACAAAGCGAGAGAAGGAAAGGTAGAGACGAAGGAAAATGTTAATAAAGAGCCTTCGGGGCCCTGATGAGCGAGGATGGGGAACGAAGTTGGCGGCTATATTGGAGGCATAAAGCAAAGGCAAGACACAATCCGCAATAACTAGAAGCTGCGGCTCCAACTGTCACCGCCTCCGCTATTTATGGCGGGGCCTCTCTTTATTGCGGCCCGCACAAACCACCCGCTCGGCATTAGCATCAGCCCCACTTATCATCTGTCCCTTCCAAAGCATTCCTCTTTCCTTTGGCGACAACTTTATTTATCTCGCAGCGGGATTTCCTTCAGCATTGATGCTTGTGATAATACAATCAATTTTGAATGCTATAACAAAGGTCCAACAAGTATGGTGAATAGCTGACTACCCTTCCCTCGTGATAGTACAAAAACTAAGCAGATTTCCCTAGTAGTAACACAATAGTACTGCCAATCTCAAGTGAATAAATACTAACGATAATAAGAAACCCTCAGACGGGAATCGTCTGAAACGTAAACAAACAGGTGTGCCAACTTCTCACCGGAAATAAAAACAAATACTGAAATATACCAGAATATAGCACATTAATTTTATTGAATACAGTTTACTCAATTTTTATCTCAATCAATCAAATTTTAGTAGTCCAAGAATTTGAGAACTTGAGGTCACCACAACATAATAACATTTATCTGGAATAATAAAGGTCTCTTGAAAACAATATATTTAAGCTTCGAATAATGTGGTTCATTACATAACAGAGTGTCGTTTATGTAAAATGAGTAGATTCGTGGGTTTGCGGAAGCCTTAAAACTGAAAAATGCAAATATCTCGGTTAATATTCAAGATAGAGAATATTACAATATTTATAGTACATTTAATTTACAATAAGATTTGTTCTATACAAGTTTTCGATCCGACGTATAGTAACGGAGATATTACGAATATTTAAAAATCTCTCCCTCTAAACCCCCTCTCCCACTCATCTGATTTCAGCCATTAACGAACTTGATCTTTCTTTTTACAGAAAACGATTAAATATCGAGTTTGTTAACGATCAATCAAAAATTGCGACAGCTAGAGCGTTAACAGACAAATATATATGTGCATATATACATGCATATATATATATATATATATATATATATATATATATACTTGTATATATATACATACATATATACAATTTTTTGAAAATAATGTTAGGCGTACGATCTCAATAGCTGACTTCCCTTAAGAGAAATCAGCTAAAATAATTCAACCTATAACATTGTCTCTAAGGTGCCCAAATATAGTATTAGCGACGTACTCAATTTCTCAATTAAATTAATTACATATGTGCTTAGACGTCGTGAAACATTAAAAAATATGTTCCCAGAACTCACTTCATTGAAGCACTCCAAACATATACACTAAACAAAGGACTACTCCTAGAAATGGAAATGAATCACCTAATAACTGAGAAAATCCCTGAATACCTAGCTCCTTCGTGACTAACTTTTTAGCAGAGAAGAGAAATCAACTAGCACTTTATTTTGTACTCATGATGCGATTTTCGATCAATTTCATTAAGTCTATCAATCCTACCTACGACGAAATTGAGTTAAAAATTCGATGCATCAAATTTAATTTCTTGTTTTCTTCCTTTGAACTCACTCGCCCAACTTCTACCCATGCGATTTTCAAGCAACAGCATCAATGAAACATTCCTTGGTCGGCTTTTATTTCAAGTTCAATTTCCATTGACTTTTCGTATTATGAGTGGATAAGAGAATGGGGTGCTCAAGTACATCATCAATTCGACATTGTTGTAAATCTGCTTAGTATGAAACAGGTGCGGAAAGGATGTTTATTGGTTGTGCTGACAGTAAAATCCATCTGCGAAGAAATTATTTGGATATGTCGACTATAATTAACTAAAATGGAATTATACGAAAACAGGAATTATACGAACTTAACGCCCCTCCAAAAGTCAGTTTCCATATACAGCAAGAATAGAGTAGTCTGCGTGAATACTCATCAATTATCACAATGGTATGCTACCTAGAAGAATTCAAAATAGAAATATGTCCATATTTTTCTAGTTGCCACAAAATATGACAATCTCTAAACCACACTTTCTATTTTCAATCGCTAAGCCATACTCGAATCTCTAACAGTCCGTTTAAAAACAATTTCTTGATGGGTTTTCTCCTAAGTTTGTCGGATAACTTCTGTCCTATGATTATTTACTTCCATAGGGCCCTCTTTCTCCACCAAACACCCCGGCTAAATTAGATTGACGTTTATCACAATAAATGGTCCTCCTATAAGCAATTGAGGGATCCTGGAAAGGGTAGGTCCGAGTGTGTCTGATCCAGGAAAGCTATATTCCCGGCAGCACGCTCCTGTCACTCAGGCAGGCGGGCTAATTCCAGCCAAAGGCTTTGTATGCCGGTGGCTAGGATAATCCTAATCACGTGATCCATTGTCTTGACTCACCTGGATTAGCGATCACGCACTGATCTTCCAAGGGTACGCTGAATAGTGTCGAAAGGGTTCTGAGAGACAGATTGGAATCAAAGTTACTAGATCCTTGTGAACAGATCGCCAGAAGGCCATTGAGTAGAAAACACAGGCTGCTCTTCCTCAACACATTTGTTAATCATCTCTAGATGTTTCACTTCATTGAAGCAACTACCATCCTCTCAGAAAGCAACGCCAAGAAGAATTAACGTGGCACTGTGAGCTGAAGGTTTGCATATATTAGGTAATGTTTAAAAATCTCTTCAAGGGTTATTATTTAATGTGAAATATGTATAGATATTAACAAATGTGTTGAATAAGTGAGTGTTTTTATTCTGCCAAATGACCTTCTACCGGTCCCTACATACCTGAATGAGATAGAGCCACAAAAATTAATAATTACATCTACTGTTTTATTTAGTGCTTGGAGATAATAAATTATGTTGTCTGAGATTCATGACCGAGCTCATGAAATTCGTATTGATGGACCTGATACTTCAATATTATATTTTTATAGAATGGAAGCATAAATAAAAAATTATCATGGAAATAATTGTACCTACTTGTGTGTTAGTTATTCGCATCGGAAGCGTTTGAATGTAGTTGAAGGTTAGCCAATAATGACGGTTCCCATTTTCATAATCGAAATATCAAACTTCGTCACGCAGGTGCTGCGTAACCTAAGCAGATTGCTTCTTGCTGGTATTATAAACGAGTGATCTCCACGTATTCTCTACTATTATGTAAAAACCGAGGAACTAAAGAAGGGGGTTTTAATGGAGACAATTACAAACATGGCCGTTAGTGTTCAAAAAACGGTTAAATATCGAGTATGGTATAGATTAAATAAACATTTTGGAAACAAGAATGTAAAATCTTAATTGACGAGTTCATAATTCCAACGAATTTGCATGTATCTCGCATAATAAAGATCTTTTGAAAACAATAATTAGTATTTATACTTACCAATGTGGTTCATGATGTAACAGCTTATTCTTACACTGAAATGAGTAGGAGTGGATGGTTTACTTTAGGTTTAAAACTAAAAATTCCAAATATCTCTGTTAATATTAACGGAAAAGAAAATATGTATATAACAACATTTATAAGTAATTAAATTTGTAATATATTGGTTCTATTCAATATTTCTATCCAAAGTATAATACCGGAGATTTTCAAAAATCTCGTCTTGAATACCACCTCAATAGCTGATTCCCCTGAAGCGAAATTTCTGAATCAATTTTAATTCTTGGGAAACAGAATTCATGAGAATGAATGTTATTTGGTATATGCTACAATAGCTGATTTTGGCGATTTTTGTACAGATCTCCACCGTCCCTTTTCAAGCCGGAATGGACTGAGGCTTTAAGCATGTCATAAATAGACGATATTTTTATTGCACGTTTTATATCTAATAGTAATTTCCTGGAGACATTTATCCGTTGACATTATTGACAGAAGGCGGTGAAGGTTGTCTATTCTGTTTTTTAAACAAGGAGCGTCATCATCTCTCTTTAGAGATTAGGAAGAATGAATGTGTATATGTTGAACGTTATCTTCTCGCGTGTGTCTCTTTTCTGATGATAATAGCTCTCTCTTTATCTCTATAGTCGTGCCATATCATCAGTGGGGCATTTATAAACAAAAATCTGAATTCTAATGCTGTGGATTTTGTTATAAATTCATGGAATCTGCGAGAGCTCATTATTTTCTCCTTACATTCTCCCTACTATCTAATGCCCCATATATCTTGTCGGTTTCATGGTAAATTGGCCATACTCATTACAAAGCAAACTTCCTGTTGAACAGTCGCTACTTTAATTATTTTTTTAATTAACTATGGTCAGATTAGATCCATTCTAGATACCTGGCTTTAAACATAAAATGTTTATTCTAGTAAAAATTTGAATAACTACTATTAGAACTTCTATCCTTTTCAGTGATGTACTATGCAATGCATTTATGTTTTTACTTCCTTAACTAAGTAATAGATTTGCAAAAACGACAATGTTTTAGATCTCAATGGATTTATCCGATTTTAACCATCCCAGAACCTATTTTGACATAATTTCAATTTTACGTATCTCGCATAACTCAAATAAACCTTCCTTAGAGTGGTAAAATTTTATATTTTGGATTGTTGTAGCTTCTAGTTGTGCATCTTTTCTTTTGATCAAAATCGATAGGGGGGGAGGGTTATAGGAGGACGAAAATATAAAAAAGTAAATCACGATGTAGAGGTGACTCAAATATTCGTTCGCTATTAAATAAGGTAACCTAAAATACCAGATGTTTTTAAAGTTAGTTAATGAAAACGGTTAACCAGAATAATTTTAGTTACAATTAATTATTACTAGTTACAAATTACATCGGCGAGTGTAATAGTTATTTATTATACAAGTGACGAAGTAGATCATTTTACAACTCGAGTGAAACGTTTACCCACAGGAGCGAAGCGAGTGTGGTAATTTCACGAGAGTTGTAAGTTCTACTTTCGTCACGAGTGTAATATTAAATTTTTTCTGTAATCGTGTAATACATGATCAGATCTAACCAGAATATGAACAAAATTAGGATGTTGTGAAGATTATTTTGTTGGTAGGTTATAAGGATGGTTGTGAAAGGTTATAAGCATAGTTGTAAAACAACTAGTGATGATTGTGAAGTAGTGCAGTTATAAACAAGTGCAGGTTATAAACAAGGAAGGTAATTATTATTATATTTAAATTTTAAAATATATTGATTATTTCCACCAATAATTCATTCACATTTCAATTTATTTTTTTAAAATAAATTCTTACAATGTTAAGAAACATTTAAAAGCATTTAATTTCCAACTTCAAATTATTTTTTAATTTATACTTATTACTAATTAAGAAGGCTTCACTTGTGAAGAAAGTGATTACTTTCTTCACTCTATTGCAAAATGTTTCACTTTCTTCACTCATTTCAGTTTAGTAATGTTACCATTATTCAACGATTACAGAAAAAGTTATTATCTGGTCTAAAGTTATTATCTGGTCTAGTGCTAAATGTGACTATGGAAACTGCCAATTAAATAGTGTAAATAGACTTGGTGTATGTAAATATTGCATTCACATGAGGTTAATTTTAATATACAAGTTTAAAATTAACAAATAAATAGAATAAAGTTAACCAGGACTATTTATCCCCCCCCCCTAGTCCTCGAAAACGTATTGGAAACAGAACAATAGCGTAACACCTTTTTTGTTGTTGAAAAGATCTAAAATTATGTTCTATGATCATTTTTGAACCTACGATTTGAAACGGACATATCATCAGCTTCGAACGAAATAATTGTAATTATTATTATATATTAACGTCCACTTTTTGCAACTCAGGCTAATAGGGACGGGTTATGTACAGGTTACCACCCTTTTCTAGCCAGGGTGGGTGTTAGCATGTTATTTAATGAATTTCGTCACTAAATAATTTCCTTAGCCCAGGCAAGAATCGAACTCGCCACTCTAGGATTACCATGTGAGATTAAAGGCAACGCTTTAACTCACATGGCCAACCAGAGTCCCTTTCTAAACGTTTTGTTTGTTTATTTAAATAGTAAGCGATTGAACTATTATTAAATCGGAAGGCGGCATTGAAGTATTTGACAGGCTTGGTATTACTAACATTAATATTTCCAACACTCTCTTATGCCTTTGGTTGTCTGTGATTTATAAGTTGTGTGCAATCATTTTCCAATTGAAATATTTTCGTCCTAGATGTTCTGACTTGCAGTATGGTATTGCATATCTGCACTCACAGTCAAAGTGTTCAACCTTCGCAATTCCTTATATTATTTGTGACACATTAGATCAGAGAGAAATGCCAAAATTCCAGCACTAATTAACTATAATATGAAAGAATCAATTTCACAAGTATAGTCACTGGATTAGGCTCCACTTATGTCTTTGCAGAAAACTCTTCATAATCCCCCATATAATTGTCCCATCTTCATAAAAGACGTATATACTACAAAAGAAGTGTAGCTTATAGGTTGTAATTAAGGTCAATGTACAGCTGCCATCACTTGTTAATCTATTTAATCGATAAATACCATCAATATTATAGGGAAACTCAGCAAAAACTAACCCCAAAGCTTCTGAATAGAGTTGGCTGTGATAAGATCAAGTAGTAAATACCAAGCTACTTGAAAGTTGCTTTTTAAAACAAAATCAAAAAACTCCCTGACGACAGAGACAAATTTAAAACCTCCCTTAGTAAAAAAGTAAAAAAAAAAATAAAGAATTTGAAGAGGAAGCTAATAGGCCAGACATGGTTTGGAAGGTTCGTCGACAAGGAGGTACTTGTGGCTGATGTAGCTCTGTTTAACTTCTCCATGTAACTGACTATCAGGACCTACTCACTGCAACTAAAAGGCCACAGCTCATTATCGCTAAGAGTAACTTATTGGTTTTTTTCATTTTCTTAAGGGAAATTAGCTTTTGATATTGTACCCAACGCGCAATTTCAGAATATTTCATCAAATTCTCATTCATCCTACCTAGGAGATGTCCTAGATGTACATAAGAGTATAAAATAAGTTGCCCCTTATCTTGGTCTATCAAGATCGGCCTTTTCTAGGTAACTTTATAAATTTCAGTTGACATTGATGAAATACTATTTTTAATTCGGAGGATACCGCTAAGGGAGAAGCTTAAAATTATCTTTATTTTCATATAAATAGAAGTCCAACATTCGTATAAGTGCTTTCAGTATCTTAGAAGGCATGTGACTCAGTTCTTCATATAATTTTGTCCATTAAATTATTTTTGAAACATTTAATGTAATACTAAAGATTGTATTCATTATTGGCTGAAATCAGATCAGGGGGAGGAAGGAGCACTAATAGGTTAACAAGATTGGTCAGGAACATTTTTCAGTAGGACTCATAAAACGGAAATACATGAAATTCTGGATTTCCAATTCCCCCTCTAAACCACCCCCCTCCTCCATCCTTGTTCGATTTTAGCCATTAGCTAAAATGAATTTATTTATTGAATTAAACGGTTTAATATCGATTACGGCATTGATCAAATAAACATATTCGAGTAAAATCATAATTAATAACGTCATCACTCAAAGAATTTGCATGAATCTCAAAAAGCAAAAGTTCAATGAACCAATATTTGCTATTTAACCTCAGAATGAAGTGGTTAGTGATATAATATAAGTGGGAGTGGGGGTTTACTGAGGGCCGAAAACTAAAATATGCAAATATCTTAGTTAATATTCAAGTTAGAGAGAAATAAAAACATATATTACATTACATACAATTTTTCGACGCAATAATGACGGATAAATTTTGAATTTTCTAAATTCCACCACCTAACCCCTCCCCCACACTGGTCAGATTTTACCCGTTGGCGAACTTTGTCTTTACCTTTTACATAGAACGTTTAAGAAAGTATCTATTACGATAATTTATTTATTTATTTAGGTGTGTCGCAATTTAAGCGATTCACACATGTTCTTGTTATAATATTGAAATAGTATAGGTAAAGCTACCTTATAAAAACCAAAAAAAAAAAAAAAAGTCCGTCACGCAGGGGCTGCGTAAACTAAGCAGATTTCCCAGTGAAGTAATACAATAGAGAAATCTCCATACAAGAGCCCAACAGTTACGGCAAAGGGCCGAACTAGGTTTGGGCGGGAAATTAAAAAATCCGGTATCGGCCCAAATTTAATAAAAATGCAAATATCTCGGTTAATATTCAAGATAAGGAATAAATGTATAGAACAATATTTATAGTAAATTTAATTTGCAATAAGATTAATTCTATACAATTTTTCGATCCGACGCATAATAACGGAGATATTTCGAATTTCCCCCCCCCCTCCCACTGGACCGATTTCAGCCATTAACGAACTTGATCTTTCTTTTTACATAAAACGATCAAATTCCGAGTTTGGTAACGATCAAACAAAAATTGCGACCGCCAGAGCGTTAACAGACAAATATATATATATATATATATATATATATATATATATATATATATATATATATATAAAATTTTGAACGGACCTCATTTTCGTCATCTCCTGGGTAGGATCGATGGACATTTGAAGACATTTTTCGAAACTCGCGTCATGAGTACGACCTCAATAGCTGATTTCCCTGCTAAGGGAAATCTGCTAAAAAGCTAAAAAATCTATAGAGGTAGGTAAAAGTACGGTTATTTATATATTCTCCAGTGGATATTATTCTAGTATAGTGTTTGATTATTTAATGTTAAATCTGGTTGTAAATGTTCTTGCCTTTGAGGTGTTTCATAATTTTTGTTATGTATGGGCTGTTGTCGTGTAGTAGTTCTGATAGGTTCGTGGGTAAGTTTTAGTTGTATACTGCAGAGTGTACATAAAGGAGGTTTAGTCTTACTCATGAGGTGTCCGTGTTATCCGTGAATGGCCGTACCTCAAACGAGCAAGAACTACTTCTTCTCTTCTAGTGTCCCGATTACTTGACAGGCATTCACGGATAGTGTCTTTTATTTCTCGTAATTTCGCGTATGTCTGATGCCATTCCGCTTCCCATTTTATGTTGACCTCTTTTTTAATGATTTTAATGTTGCTAATTTTGCATGTTTGTCAGCCAAAATATTTTCCGTGATGTCTGAATGTCCTGGTATCCAGTGGATAGTTATTACTTTATCCATCTGTGTCTGTAAGTTAGTTAGTAGTTCCTGAAGTTGTTTCGTGAGTGGGTGAGTAGTGTAAAGGTCAAGTATTGATTGTATAGAACTGAAGGAGTTGGTAAAAACATGCACAAACAAAAATTGCGACAGCTAGATCATTAACAGATCTATATAGTTGTGTAGTTTTGAACAGATTTCATTTTCGTCATCTGCTGGGTAGGATCGATGAACATTTGAAGATATTTTTCGACCTTCATAGGTGATTTTGTGCTAGAAAAGAAAAAGAAAATCAAAGCGTATATCCAGCAGTATGACAAGGAGATAGATTTGTCTCTAAAGCCTTTGACAGTGAATCAACAGGCAGCCAACCTTGTCCACGATCTTATCGAGCGAAGGGCTAAGCGGTGACGTCAGAAGAGGGAAGCCCTTCTACACCAGAATCTTGGTAGTGCTTTGGTCATTGTCTGTAGATGCTCGGTGCCGACTACCTCCCTCCGTCCATAATTATGAGGGTGCTGCTACTACCTGAGAAGCCGGCACCAATCTGTCTCCCTCATCTCTACTAGTAGTGCTTCCTCTTGTTTGAGAAACCGTATAATTCTGTTTGAAACCCGCTTATAATTGTTTGTCACCAGCGGAGAGGATCTTTTGATCATCGGTTCAGTTATTTATGACAGTACTGCTTTGCTGATTGCAGGGGCTGCGTATTCAGGGACCACATCATTGGTTGAAGGTTGGATTGCAAGAATCAATAAAGGAAAAAAACATTTTATCTCATTCAGTTAAACTAGACAAAATAATTTCGTTTTTACTATTTTGAACGTCCTTTTTAATGTATTGAAAGATATTGCACAATCATTCATCAATGAACCATTGCAATAACACAATTTATTTTTTGGGTATAGTTGGGCATCGTTGTCTGGAACCGTATATGTATAATTCCGTTTAAATAATCTAACCTTACCGAGGAGTCTCAGCTCCGAAAACAAAATAAATAAACAGAAATATACTAAAAAGGACAAGAAGAAAAAACATCTACGGCTTAACGTGCTGTCCTGATCGAAAAAAGCCTGACCATTTTATAAAGGTATAGATGAAGTCAATGAAAAAAAATTGACTGTTAGGTTTCGAACGGCAGCGGCCTTTCTATTATTACTATTCAAAACTTCAAAATCTGATGAGACAAGGGGAATATGACAAGAAAATGACGTTGGTTCTGGGCGGAAAAAATGCAGGTATTCCAGAAAGGACAAGGTCAGGAAATGGCCAAGAGGTCAAGGGAGAGTATGAACCCCTGAGCTGAAATAGGTATCCCCCTTTGAATGACCCTAGCTTTTAGCTATTGAGTTCGTACTCATGCGGCAATTTTCGATAAATTTACTGAAATTTCCATCGATCCTACCTAAGAAGGACCGAAAATGAGGTCCTTTAAAAAAAATTATATATATACATACTTGTCTGGTACCACTGTCCAAACTCAACATATAAACGTTTCATACTAAACTAAAGTTCGAGTTCGTTAATGGCTGAAATCGAACTAGTGCGCGGGGGATTTAGATGGGGAAATTTCAAAAAATCAAAATATCTCCGTTATTATACGTCGGATCGAAACATTGTATAGAACCAATCATGTTTCAAATGCAATTTTTTATTAATGTTGTTATGTACAATTTTTCAATATCGTAATTATTAACCGAGATATGTACATTTTTTAGTTTTTGGCTTTTAGTAAACCCTCGCTCCTACTCATGTCATATTAACAATAAGCTATTATATTATGAAGCACCATTATTTGATGCCTAAATACCAAATAATGTTTTCATTGAACTGTTACGTTTTGAGGTAAATGCAAAATGTGACGCGTGTGGGAAATCTGCTTAACGCAGCCCGTGCGCAACGGATCTTATTTATTTTTTTCAACTACTAGGTATTTGACATTAAAGAACATTTTGAACAATTAATCAATGGCTTAATTTGTATATGAAAAATCTACTTATTAACATTATACGCCAACTTTAGAATATTCTGATGTACCTAGCAAATGTGCATCAGAATATTCTAAAGTTGGATATTTCAATAAAATAAAATTGTTAAAGTATATTTCAAAAGATCATTGAGATTTCTGTAGGTCGGAACCAGTGACATCCAGAAAGATAATCTGCCATTTTAGACCACGATTTTATAATTCCGTTCCTTCATCGATGCATATTCAATCTAGAATTGTGTCTGCATATCTGCTCACTCCTTCTATGACTAAATGCACTTCTCCAATCTGAATGCACTTCTGGCTAAGTTAATGAGCTATTCCTTGTAATAATCTGCTCGCTTATTTATGCAATATCTGTAATGCCCTCTCGTAATCACCTTCTCTAATCAAATTACACATAAATTCTGCTTCACAGCACCATTATCAAATGTAAACCGAACTGAAATGTGAATTGTGTTATTCCAATGATTGCAATTCCCATCGTAAATGTCTTGTATTGCATGCCTGATATGTTTGCACAACTCCATTAAGAAAATAGTGTAAGGTAATTGCAATATACTTAATTGAGAATTAACAAAGAAAAAAGAGAAGAAGGAGAATTGAAGACGAATATTCGTATAATAGCAATAGGTTAGGGTTGTAAAGGAAAAAGCTGAATTTAAAAAGTCCGTCACGCAGGGGCTGCGTAAACTAAGCAGATTTCCCTCGTGAAGTTTACTAATAGATAAATATACATACTGCTAACACAACGACACCGTGAATAAATACAAACGGAAATAAGAAATGTTTCATCCAATTTCAATAACCTGCCGACAGGAAGCGTTAGGTTAGAAATGTAAACAAACGGGCCGGCCCGCCTCACACCAGAAAGAAAAACAATTACTGAAATATATCAGAATATAACACATTATTTTATTGAGAACTATTTACTATATCTAGTACTGTAATTAATAATGAGTCAGAATAATTGTTATCTCAATCAATAAAATTTTAGTAGTCCAAAACTTTAAGATGGGGGGGGGGGTCACCAGGGCATATTTGCATGTATCTCGTATAATAAAGTTCTCTTGAATACAATTTTTGGTATTTAAACTTCCAATAATGTGATTTATTATGTAGCAGAGTATAGTTTACGTAACATGAGTAGAAGTGGCGGTTGGCTAAAAACTGAAAAATGCAAATATCTCGGTTAATATTCAAGACAGAGAATAAACGTATATGACAATATTTATAGTAAATTTAATTTGCAATAAGATTGGTTATATACAATGTTTCGATCCGATGCATAATAACGGAGATATCTGGATTTTTCGAAAATCCCCCCTTTAAACCCCTCCTCCCTGTGGTCCGATTTCAGCCATTAACGAACTTGATCTGTCTTTTTACATAAAACGGGTAAATATCGAGTTTCGTAACGTTTAAACAGAAATTGCGACCGCTAGAGCGGTAACAGACAAATATATAGATAGATAGATAGATATATACAGTTTTGAACGGACCTCATTTTCGTCATCTACTAGGTAGGATCGATGGACATTTGAAGAAAAATTTCGAAAATTCCGTCATGAGTACAACCTCAATAGCTGATTTCCCTCAAGGGAAATTTGCTAAAACTTGGGTAATATATTTTTACATCCCTTAGAAAATGGACTATTAAAATTGAATGAATTAGAATATTGCATGCAAGTAGAGATTTGTCTACTCTCTTTGGAGCCTAATCAAATAATAACCTTTAATAATCAGATGACATTTACAGTCACTTGACTACTATACAATCTCTGGTTTTATGTCAGTTGAGGAGTATATTGCATAGAGGTGGGAAGTGCAACAATTTAATCAAGCTGGTTTAAGACAAAAATAAGAAGTAAGATAGATCTAAAATTCTGGGCTTTATACTTCAATTAGTCAATTGACTTACAAATATAGATGTATTATCGCATTCCATGGTTTAAAATTAAGAGTTTACACTGTTGTTGGAAGTGAAGAATATTGTGTACTAGGCGAGAGGGTAAAAAAAGTACAATTCTTCACAAGTTTCACAGAACATAAAGATCACTCACACACAGAAAAATAAGGTTCACAATGGAAAAATAGAATGGGGGGATGTTGAACTATTTAGATCTTTGCATCACGAGGAAAGACAGAAACTTCACAGTTAATATTTACTGGAAACCCAATACAACAGACACAGGATAGATAAGCAGTAGTTCCACCATCCTAAAAGTAAAATCACTCCTCTTATTTACTATATAGACCGGCTTCTGACATTACCGCTGTCAATGGAGGACTATCGAAGAGAACAAAAAAAAATTTAAGAGTTTACTTCATAATATAAGATTTGTTCAGTATCGTGTAGAGGAAAAGCCTGTCTTTTGATGTCCGTGGGGATTTTTGTCGTACCCAGCGAATGACAGAGACGAATCGAGAAAGATAACACGCCGACTGGAGGGTTGGCTGGACTTCTTTAGCGACCTCCTGTTTTCAATAGATCTAATCCGAGATAAAACATCAGGAATCATCGCCATACAATGCAGAGAGAGGCCCTGAGCTTGATGGAGTAGTCTCATTACTGAGGGGTAACTGTCGGGAAAACAAACATTGCGCCCAGCTTGCTATTTTTTGTGCGTCCTTTTTTCCCATGATGAATCCATGATGAGTATAGTCTTTTTTTTTTGTTCATTTTTCTTGTCGTTGAGAATTCTTCCTTACCAACCAATGCCAATGAAACTTCAGCTGATAATTCATAATTCGGAAAATAGTAAAGCTTTGCCTTTTAAATAAGATGAAAGGCTATAATGCTGTTGTAGAAAATACTAATTTGATTCGTGTTGTGTTTGGGAATGAAAATTCGACGAATTTCGTGTCTGCACTCAGAAGAGTTAATACCTAGATCCCAATGAAGCAATAGCAACAGAAGTTCAGACAGAATCCACAGTGCCAATGCTTTAGTGCTGAACAGGTGGAATTATCAACTCTGATAAGAAATCGTATACCACGATTGTTAGGCTTATCTTAGGTATTCCGAAATTAGAATTTTGATCCACAATAATCATTCTATTTATGTTCTTATATTTCTATTCTATAACTCTTTTTCTTTTGATGAACCATCATCTCCTCGATCATATGATATTCATAAAACTGAGTCTATCAAACCAGTTCAATTCACCATCTCCTTTTTGAACTACGTTATTATTCACAGCGCGTTTCATTCTTCCATTTTTGAGGTGAGTTAAGGGGGTCTCTCAAAATACTTCAATATCACATTATGACCTCCTTAAAAATGAGACAAAAATCACGTTGTCGGAAAGACACAATCTCTCAGAACATTGCCTCACTAAAAGCAATTTGCATTCAATATAAACACAATTTTGTAGTATCAGAAGAAATGTGACTTGATATTTTAGGTGTAGCAGCGACACAATATTCAGCATGTCTACACAATTAAGAAGCGTTTTATTAATGGCGTTTTGGATATGAGGAAAGTGATTTTATGAAGAGGGTTACAAACTACTCTCGATATTGTTGAATGTGTTACTTGCATAAGTAGCTGTCAATTACAGTATGCGATAGAAGACACATTCAAAATGATTCAGTTTGAAAATAAAAAAACCCAAGGAACTGAATAGCTGCATTGAAACATTTGGAAAAAAATTCCCATTGTCATAAGTATTTCTGCCTTACGGCTGATCTTATCTTTTCCTTATTTTAAAGGTAATTCATTGCCGTTATAACTTGTTCTTTATGCAAGAAGAGTATGGTACTTAAAAAAAATATTTCAGTTTAAGTCATTCATGTAAGCATTTTTTGATGGTGTGCGTTATAAATTGAAATTGAAATTCCGAAAAGATCTTCTTTCCGGGCAAACGGCAATTTTATTAAACGTAGTAATTTTTAATGAATTCTATAAAACCTATTAGAGAAGATATTAATCTTCTGCGAAGACGAAGGCTGGCTAATTGAGAGTGTTGGAAGATAGAGCTCAGCAGAGTCCCTTGCACAGCACCCTTCCCTCATATTTCATAGCAACACCCTCCCTTTCACTCCCATTGTTCAGTCAGCTTCAGGCCGCTAATCCTTCGGACGATAATCGACCAATAAACTCTGACATCTGTTTCTATACATCTCTCTTTCCTCCAAGTTTTGATTATGTCTTTCACAACGTGTGTATGTGCGTGTGTGTGTGTGTGTGTGTGTGTGTGTGTGTGTGTGTGTGTGTGTGTGTGTGTGTGTGTGTGTGTGTGTGTCTATATATATATATATATATATATATATATATATACACATACGGAGAATGAGAGAGAGTGAGAAAGAGAGAGAGAGAGAGAGAGAGAGAGAGAGAGAGAGAGAGAGAGAGAGAGAGAGAGAGAGAGAGAGAGAGGTCTTTATCGAGGGGTTCTTTTCTCTCTAAAATTACAATTTCAAATTTTTCTTAATTTTAAACACTCTCTTTTACAATACATCTAGTATTATTTTAACTAACTTTTATGTCCAACATCTACTTCCTGAACCAGTATTGCCTATTTTTTTTCCAGTCTTACCACCAACATTCAAAAGTTCCTTTCTAAATTTCAGTAGAGCATGAATATGTCAATGGTTACACAATATACATTTTCAATGAATTTAAGAAGCTGGTAATCTATGATTAAGTAAAAAAGTTAGTGGAAATAAATCACTCACTCAACGGAGAACACCGGGGTTTAATATAGGCACAATAAGATCTGATGATTTGAAGCACATTGTAATTCCTGTGTGAAAACTCATACGTGGATGAACTACTCCTTTACTTTTTCATGAACAACCAGAATTTCCCTGCTAAGAACTATACCAGCGAAGAAGAAACCATTCATCCAATTCAAATGCAATGACATAAACCATAACATTAATCATTAAATTCAATATATTATTGTAAACGAATATTCTTCCCAATCCTATTGTACTAACTTAACTAATATCAAATTTAAACATAACATAATTAAATAAAATAACTAAATCATCTCAACCTGTAAATTCCAAATTGTTAAGACGCTTGTTAATACATATACCTTTTCCTTCCCAGTCCATGCTACTCATTAGGTCTTGCAAGACAGCTATTCGCAGATCTTTGCATACGAAAAATAATAAAGAACTCGAAAGACCTCAATGGTACTTTGAATTATTCAAATAAAAAAAAATGTACTCTATCATCACGACTTAAAATATTTATACATGTACAAATAAAGGTTTATAAATAAATAAAAATAAAAAGTATAATAAATAAAAATACCTTACATTTTAGCAGTTTCAGATGGTTTGTTAATTATTCCGAATAAAATAAGGCTTGTTGATACTTCTTTAACTGTACATAGATGACCATTGCCTTGCTATAGTTTAATATACAGGTTGTGAATTTTATGAGTTATGAAGTACTCCAAATAAAGATATAATAAAACTTGGTAATTTTGGAGTGCGAATTATTTCAGTAATAGCGACGATGGATAAGTATTCGGTTCGTATCTATTAATAATATGCACTGTTGTGAGATTTAAACATTATGGAGACATCATGAATATGTTGATATGTTTTGTCTTGGCCGGGATCCTCATCGGCATGGGCATTGAAGGATCAATAAACGAAAGCCACTACAAATAACCGTTTAAAAATAATCCCATGCCATTTGCATAGGCATATTCATCTCAATATGTCGGTAACTAGCTTGGCAGTTACGTCCGTAATATATATAGGCCTGGGCAGACAATACGATCCGAATGAGATGGATAAAGAGATGCGACAATCCAAAGTCAACCTGTTTAAATCTGAATATTAAATTGTCATATATCAGCAGGAAGGAGGAGCAGGTAAATGGCGAATTTACATAGGCACATAGGGTTCCTAACCCTAATGGAGATATAGTACTGAGGGTTAGACATAGAACGCCCCTCAGTTACATCTCCAAATGTTTCATTGTTATCATCTGCTCCTTGAGAAAATCTCAGTTCACTGTCAGTAGCTAAAGGTCCTCAAATAAATGTTGGTGTGCTTTGGCTATTATGAATGAGCGGAACACGGTAGACTACCAAAAAATATTTCAGGTAGGGCTGGGGAAAGAGACAAGAGTTTAGGGGGTTTCTTAATTGAATGATTCTTCTCTATTTGGAGTTATTTTATCTGTCTGTATGTTCAATAAACATTAAAAATTCAATAAATATGTTTAATGAACACTCGTTCGCTGCTGTGCTGTTGGTAGTGGCCTGATAACCGAAATACTGTTAAACTAGTTAGTCATTGATGTAGGTTCATATTAAAGTCCACCTTGTACTAGAGGAGTTAGGACTTCAGAATTATACTGGAAAATTAGAGGACGTACAGTTTTCAGCTCTATGTATCCAGTCACGATTATTGTTTTAACAAGGACTTCTGTTAATCATGTCCAATGATACCGCTAAATTTCTGTGATAAAAATGTTATATGGGTTTGTAGGAATGCACTAATTAACGACATAATAATTTATTACTATTATTTATTAACACCCACTTTTTGCAGCTAAGGCTAATTGGGACGGATTATCTACAGGTTACCACCCTTTTCTAGCCAGGGTAGGACTAAGGATTTTATTTAATGAATTCCATCACTAAATTTTAAAAAAAAAAAAACTCGCCACTCTAGGTTTACCATGTGAGATTAAGGTCAACGCTTTAACTCACATGCCTAACCTGAGCCCCAGCATAATGATTTAATTCCAAATGTATTTGCATCTTAACGCTCTTCGATATGATGGATCAATTTTCCTGTGGCTTGTTGTAGAATTAGTTTCCTAAAAAAAACAACAAATAAAATCCATTTCCACTCGTAATTAACTTGTCACTATTAGCCTTAGTATCAATATACAGACGTTGGAATAAGAAAGCGCCAGACAACACTGAGGCGCTCTACTGCAATTGTAAATATTCTCAACCTGATATGTCAAATTATTGTATCAGTACTCAGTTCAAAGTTTCGAAGAATTACGGAACAAAGTATTTTCATATGAATGGTGTAAGGATTTTACTTTGCATTTCAGGAGTATGGTGAGTTTGAAGTATTTCTTCCTTCCCTGATATATTGGTTTTCTTAGTCAAGATTACTATAAGATATTAAGATGTATATTAAACAACTTTAAAAAAATGTTAGAGTTATACATTACAGTTTGTTTATTTGCTAACTTATTGAGATGCGATTCACCTCGCTTAGGATAGTATATGTAGGATTTATCTGTTACTGACAATAGCAGCTGTAAATGAACAATCAAAGAGCATTCTCCGACGGAGGGAGACAACGCAGCTCACCCCTGCAGTGGGGTCTGGAGGCGTGAAAAATCTCTCTAATGCTCACCCCTCTCTTCGCGTGTCTCTAACGCAATAATAATGTGTCCCCCGTCCGGGGGCACCGTGAAAAATATTTCAATTTAACTCCCGTGCACCCCATCCACTGTCGCTATGTGTCTCTATTAGGGTTAGCTACTGCTTGTTACCTATGGAAATATGGCGTATTTTTCACTTGATAGCTCAGCGAGGATTTCTCGAATCCGTGGGCAGATCGCTCTTAGTTATATTCTTTGTGTGTGGTTACCTCACCATTTTATTAATAAATATATCAATGCTCATTCACTACATTCGATAACTTTCAACCGTTAACAATTTCTTCTCTTTTCAAGAAATGGTCATATGAAAGGTAAAACTAGTCGTTAGTCGATTCCCGCGTGGGTTCATAGAAACTTATTTGGCGATATACTCAACAAGTAGAATCCTTAGCCTCACCGTGAGTAACATGTAACATTAATAGCCAATCGCGATTAGCAGTAGAAGCATAAAGTAACAATTAATAAATAACAATACAAATATTTTAGTACACACACTAGGCATATGTTGTCACAAAAAAATACTAATATTAATGGTCGCTGTAAGCTGTACAAACATGTCGCTGTACAAATTTTAGTTTTAGATCTTTAAATGTCACCATATCTTGAATAAAAAGATATAGGAATAGATATGAAGATAAGTTACACGAGTCATAGAAAACCAACTCAATCCTGGGAATCAAATTTATATGCTGATTGAATTTTGTTCGTAATTTGAGAAATTAGATTGGAATCTAAAAAGAGTTTCCCACGTGGCATCCTTAAAGATAGAGAGAGAGAGAGAGAGAGAGAGAGAGAGATAGAGAGAGAGAGAGAGAGAGAGAGAGAGAGAGAGAGAGAGAGAGAGAGAGAGAGAGAGAGAGAGAGAGAGAATATAGGAGTAGAAATTAAGATAGCTTTCTCTTGTTATGGAAAAACAACTGATTCCAGTGAATCGAATTTATATGCTAATTGAATCATTCTATTTGATATTTAACAAATTAGATTGGAACCTGAAGACAGTTTCACAGAGGCATCCTTAAACAGAGATAGATAGAGAGAGTGGGGGGGGGGAGAGAGAGAGAGAGAGAGAGAGAGAGAGAGAGAGAGAGAGAGAGAGAGAGAGAGAGAGAGAGAGAGAGAGAGAGAGAGAGAGAGAGAGAGAGCGAGAGAGAGAGAGAGAGAGAGCGAGAGAGAGAGAGCGAGAGAGAGAGAGAGAGCGAGAGAGAGAGCGAGAGAGAGAGAGAGAGAGAGAGAGAGAGAGAGAGAGAGAGAGAGAGAGAGAGAGAGAGAGAGAGAGAGAGAGTTGTGGAATTCAAAAAAAATTGTGAAGCAGATAGAGCGGTTCTCTAAGTTGTAAGAGGATGCTCCGGACACATGTGGCTCCTGACACCTAGCCCTGATATATAGTCTCGGTTGGCCGTTTCGGTAATTGCCGATCCAGCGCCACATGTGGCCCGGCCTTCTTCCCCAAGTTCAGAGAACAGGCAAATTTTTAATTTGGCTCAGATAACAGGCGCCTCTTGTGTCAGTTGCGGCAGTTGGTCAGAAACCATTAAAGGTGATCTATTTCCCGAGAGCTAATATATTTTAGTCGCTTTTACATATTTTGCAAGATATTTGCCGAAATCTTAGCTCTCATCTCCTTAACAACATTTCATTATTTCCTTTGTGACATCTTCATTATTTATTCGATAGTAAAAATAAGTAATTTTATATTATTTTCATATAATGATTGTTTAAATTCAATTAAATGCCTCCCACTTTGGCTAAAATGGAGTGGAAAGCTATAGATAACTAACCCAGAAATTTAAAGTATTAATAAATTAGTAAATATTATTAAGTATTAGAGAATTTACTTTAAAGGAAGACCTCACTTTTATTTTTTACTTTGTTTTTCTGAGACACATATCTCCACTTACAAATTCATTTATAAAGTCCTTTCCATGTAGATCATTTTTCAGATTTTCCTGAGAAATCACTAAAATACTAGATCAGTTAATTCTGAACCAAGTAAATGTGTGTTTGTTAACAATAACCCAACAACGTTTTTAATACATCCTTCATACTCATTAATTAGAAGTTTAAATATAGAAATAAATTCAATGTGCTCTCAACATGACTTCCTTATACCTGTATTAAATTAAATAAACAAAATGTTTTGACGCACTTTTATTATTATTATTAATTAGTATTATCATTAGGGGATTCGCCGAGTGGCAATGCCCGGAAAATCATTGTTGACTGAATAGTGATGGCATTTTTATAGCAAGGCTTCAATGTGTACAATTCCGCTTCCCATCTGGGGGTATTATTTTTCCGTAAGGACCAGGTAACTGTAGGGTACGAGGAATTGACAAATTGTATGATCAACTTGAGAATAATAGTTGTAACAACATTTCTACAGTGAAACTCGTGGAATGAAAGCATAACTACTATTAATTTTTTACTTTAATTTATCAACTTCCTAAATTGCAGAATACTTCAATATTTTTAAGATGGAGTGTAGTCACCAAGTTCACCATATCTGGTCCGTATACATCACTCATGTTCAATGAAACTTTTTCATTCAGGGTATTTTTTTATTTGTTCCCTCTCTAATATTTGATTTCCATTATGAGTAAGGAAGCTGATATGATCATTATTTTGATGGTTATAGCTTTTTACCTGCATATAAAACTCAGACACACAGGGCAATCTATTTATTTTTACTACTGTAATTTAATTTGATAATCAAAAAATTCATATGCCACGTTGGAAAACTTATCGTGGATTAATGCCATCACATTAATTACAGGAAGGTCCTGCTCCTTTCTGAACAAATGTCTACATGAATTTTAGCTGAAGCTTGTCCCATTTTCTGTTACGTCCAAGGATCTCCTGTGGGAGTGTAGTATTTACAGTCTACACCTGGCAATTGGACTCGTGAACAGGTAGGCCAGATTTTTACGAGATCGAACAAGGGAATGAGAAGGTCACAAGGACACGTAGTGTTTTCCCATTGCCTTCTGCATCCAGCAATGAAGGCATCATGAGAAAAGTTTCATTCACACCAGTGAAGGTATGAGTGGAGAAAATTCGACTCAAAGCCAGAGCAGTTGCATAGCCATCCCTCGGTAGCCTGTAGCCTGCATAAGCTGACGTCACGTGTGTTAGTACTTCCTTATAAATTTGGGTATCAGATTTCCTTTCTTTCCACCAGGCGTAAAGCATTTCAATCATTCATGTGATAGTGAATAATTCTATGTTCATGCGTTGCTAAATGCTAGCAACATTTTGAATCAATCCATTTTTTTTTTTATTCAGTTCCCTTTTGATGCCTCTGGATAAGGTTTTTGATAATTAGTGGAGCTACTAAATTATATTGTGATAATAAATTTCTAAAAGTAACTTAAAGAATCATGAGATGTCAAATTTGATTGAATCTAGTTGGCCAAAGGTAACTTTCTTTAATTTTGGTTTTTGCTCGTAGGACATCCTTTTATGTTTTGAAATTCTTGATAATATAGTAAACAAGTATTTTTCAAAAACTTTCAAAACAAACAAAGAATCGAAGCATCTGCAGTCACTTGCTGCCTTTCCCTATGAGTGCATGCAAGTAGCTCTGAAGATGAAGGCAATGATCTTCGAATGCGCTTAGCGCTGAAATAAAAAATTGTGAATAATTGGACGTCTTTTTCTCCATCTAAGTAAACAAAGGATCATTCATTTTTATCAATCAATATTTTTTCCATTTATTATTTAGGAAATATTTATTGGGTAGGGTAGTTCAATATATTATTTTGGAGGACAGGTTAGATAGATTTTATTTTCATTGTATTAGAATCAATCAGAGGTATAACGACTAAATAAAGTATAATCACTAGATAAAGGAACTCAATGAGGGAATAAGTGCTAACAAAGAATCAGGAAGATTTGAAAAGCGTAGAGAAATTTCTTTTACTGCTTAGTCAACGACTGAAGGGAATAAACGACACGTGGCTGTTAGCCGTGGAAGCAGGAAATGAAGACATGTTTTGACACATTCCCTTTAGGCGAGTGCCAAGAGAAAGAAGAAAAAAATGGCAGGAAGAGATGAAGAGAGCTGTTTTGACTATCTTGAGATTTGGGAGCTGCTGTCTCAGCACACAGCAAGCACATCTGACAAGGGGAGTCTCTTTTCCACCACAACACTCTCGCTATCTGCCCGCTACTGTATAATCTCTTGGCTACGGTTTGGCAGAGGAACCCACCAACAGTAGGTCCTTTATGCAAATTTTCAGAAGGGTCATTATGAAAAAATGAACATTCATTGGCTTCATACCTCTCGAATTGAAAGACCATGTACATTCCACCTTAAAGAACATAGAAAGTTTCTGCAGTAACCAAGAATAGACCGAACAGTTGCAGAAAACTAGCTTTCCTTTGACTAGAAAGCCGGCACTAGTCAGAACTAATAACGTTTACAAATATATATATATATATATATATATATATATATATATATACATATATATATATATATATATATATACTAGCTCAGATACCCGGCTTCGCCTGGGAATTCATTTGAGGCAGAATGTTGATGGTATTTTTTTGGCAAGGCTTTACTTTGCATAATATTTTGACATTTCCCAGTGTTTAGGGTTTATACCCGTTGTTTTTTTTTGTAAGACTTCACTCTCCTCCAAATTGTCATATTTCCCGTCTCCTGTGTATTATGCATAGATTTCAGCTATTAAGGACAAAATATTAACATAGATTTGAATTAATTTTTCCCGGTGAGGTACCTGGTAGTTCATATTGGACAGAAGTGTTGAGCATATCAATATTTCTACGCAAATTAATTTAGTTTTACTGTATATCTCGTTTATAATTCGGTATACGAAAAATGTGTATATAACAAAAGTTACTTTAAATAACAAAATAAACATCTTTTGTTATGTGCATATTTGCAGAAAAACCAATAGAAAACGAAATACCACTATTTTTAAATTCAGGCCTTTCTTACAACCCCCACTACTGCCCGTCCCTAGAAATGTTGGTATGGCTTATTATAATGAATACATTAGTGCTAATACACATGCCGAGTTTTATTTAGATCGGTTGGGTCTTTTGTCCCAAATAAAATTGTTCACTTCCGCTATATGTTTTAGCGTATATCTCGTTTATAATTCGGTATACGAAAAAAGTTTATATAACAAAAGTTACTCTAAATAACAAAATAAACAACTCCTGTTATGATCATATTTGACGAAAAACTAATAGAAATCTAAATACCGCTATTTTTAAATTCAGGCCTCCCTTACAACCCCCACTCCTGCCCGTTCCTAGAAATGTTGGTGTAGCTTGTTATAATGAAAGCGTTAGTGCTAATACACATACCGAGTTTTATTTATTTCGGTTCGGTCTTTTGTCGCAAATAAAATTGTTCACTTCCGCTGTAGGTTTTAGCGTATATCTCGTTTATAAATCGGTATATGAAAAAAGTGTATATAACAAAAGTTACTCTAAATAACAAAATAAACAACTTTTGTTATGTTCATATTTGACGAAAAACCAATAGTAAACGAAATATCGCTATTTTTAATTTCATGCCTCCCTTATAACCCCCACTCCTGTTTATCTCAGAGAATTTTAATATAGCCTAAAGTCTAAGTTGGGTTAGTACTAATATACATACCAAGTTTCATAAAATTCGGTTCAGCCGTTTATGCGTGAAAAGGTAACAAACAAACAAATAAACAAACAAACAAACAAACAGACACCAAAGAAACAAATTGCAGTGTTGGTGTCTAGGACATGTGAAACGAAAATTTATAGTTAATTTTCGCGAAAAAAATCAATGCACAGACAGAGGTTACAATTTTATATACATATATATATATATATATATATATATATATATATATATATATACATATAAACACATATATTGTACATTTATGTATATCTTATATAAAATATATTAGGAGCTCAGGTGAGCCATGTGATTTAATGCGTTGACCTTAATCTCACATGATAAGCCTAGAGTGGCGTGTTCGATTACCGTCTAGGAAAAGGAGTGGTGGAATTCATTAAATAAAATCCTTAGTCCCACCCTGGCTAGAAAAGGGTGGTAACCTGTAGATAACCCGTCCAAATTAGTCTTAGTTGCAGAAAGTGAACGTTAATAAATATTTTTAAAATATATTATACATGTCATATACAATATACTATAACCAATAATACATTACGTGTTTCGCAACCATCTATGCTGTAAACCTCAGCAAATGTAATGCATTGTTAAACTTTATTGGTTTTAATCTGGACGCATAAATCTGATAATATGACTTGTAGCCTAAGAATCAGAATTTATACAATCACTGTTTTCCTTCATTATCTTTATTAATAAAGAGAATGACGGAGAAATAGTGTATCTATGAACACTGTCCCTTTGGCTACAAGTGATATCAGATTAGTGTTGTGTGAGTCATTGGTGAATCATTGACATATCAATTAAATAGAAGAGCTAATATTCAATTTGAGAAGTCAATTGATAATAAGAAACTATCGTGGAAACCAAATTAACGCTTTATGGAATTAATTTCCGAGAAGTTCTATTTAATCCTAGTTAGGCAGTGACTTCCACATTTATAGTGATAAAGGAGATGATTTGTCTGAAGGAGCTATGAATCGCAGACTGATTGGGCAGCTGAAGGAGCCCAGAAATAGCTGAGCTGACCACGTGGCGGGGCAGATGCTGGCCTTAACGATCTGGACACATGTCACACAGACACTAGTCACCTTAGCTCTCGCCTCTCCATTAGCTTAGGTCACAGCCTTTAAGAAATATAGGTGAGATCTATAGGTGTTTTTATTTCGTTTCACATAAATACATTTTATAATTATGTTAAAAATGTAATAGGAGTCCTAAGAAGCTATCTTGTTGTTTTTTTGTATGAGTCCCTTAACTTTATACAGAAAACAAATTTAAAGGAAATAAATTCAATAGATACAACACTCCTTGTGTTAAAAAGAAATTTTAAAGAATTGTTACGATGCAGGACATTATCAGACCTGGAGGCACCAACCCACTAAAATTGTGTTTGAACAGAGTTTCATATAAATATAACAAAATAACTATTAACCAATTTATTAAGGAATAAAAACTGTACTAAACTTGTATTAAAAGTTTCGTAACTACTTCAGATGACATTGATTTCACACTGAGAAGGGTTCATAAATTTAAATTAATTTAATTTATCTAGAAAAATGATCTATTTGATTATTATCCAATAGTGCACCCAACTTTAAATCTCAGAAACATTTTTTTTTTTTTAAATAAATATTCCAAGATAAAGTAAGTCTATAAAATAGTATAATATCTCTCCCTATATGACGGTTTCAAATTTTATAGGATCAAAGGATTAAACTGATTTTTTTATGAAAATAGGCAAACTAAAATATTAAAGCTGCAGAGAAGAGGTGTAATGCCCAAGAGAGAACATAATTTCTGCTGCTATGTTTACGCTGCTTGGAAACTAGAGATCTCTATGGATGCCTCCAGCAATGCTTACCTTCTGAAAATGCTTCATTTTCTTGATTTTCAAGGGCAAATTTACTAATTTGTCAACAATCTTAAATCAACTTTTACTATTGTCCAATTAAATGATCATTAATTAAATTTACCCAGCAGATTCAAGGTCTATTTCTGTAAATATATTCGGTTCTGCAGTATCCTCCATAACTTTTATAAACCACATTTACTCTGCGTTGTTGCTTTTTAAACTATCTTTCAAAAAAACTGTTGCAATTATATATTATTTACGGATTGTCATTAAATATTGATTTGGGGGAGGTTAGTCACTCAGGAACTCAGAACAGCAGGTTTCAGAGTAATTAGTATACATTTAATATCCTTATTTCAGACTAAATTGTTTACATCTAAATGGTCATAAAATTGATAATTTAAACCCAATTCTAAATATCTTGCTGCTATATACAAATAAATATTCTAAATATTCAAAAATCTAAAAAACTATGTTTTCTTGGGTTAGCCACAAGAGTTAAGGCGTATGTCTCAATATTGCAATGTAAATCTAGTGTAGAGGGTTCGATTCCCATTTTGGCCAATAGGAAGTACTGTAGTGAAAAATTCAATAAGTAAAATCCGTTAAAAATGGTGATAACCTGTAGAGAACCCGTCCCAATTAGTCGTAGTAGCACAAATTCACCTTGAATAAATAACGATTTTTTTTTGTCATAGTTTTGGGAAGTTATTCATTATTTCTACTCATCAATTGAATTCCGAAATTAGGTATTGGTTCAGTTTAGCTGATTGTTAAAGGGCAGGCCTGAATATTCTTGAATAACTTTCAATTGTGTGTGTGGGTATAATTACTATATATTTACTTAGCTGCATGCCAACTAAATGCAATTCTTAGTTCCTCCCTAGCTAGTAAAGTGTCAATCTTTAACTTGAACATACTCCGTTCAGTAATATCTTTGCTGCCTACATAGGACGTTAATTTAGTTTTGAAATATTTTTCCTTTTTTTTTTCCTTTTTTATTAGCCATAAAATTAGATGTGGTAAGCTCCTTTATCTTGGTTCTTGTGTATCTCTAACATATTTCAATTCGTTAAATCCCTATTGATAGCAGTAACTCCACCGTGACTTCGGAACCTCCACCACCTATCATTTGGATACAACGACGGGAGATCTTCATGGGAATCACCTAAAATGTCATTGTTGACGATGAAACCCGATATCTAGTTTATTAAAAATTTATGATATTCCAATATATTAGCATGATTGAAAGTAGGGCAATGTATCGGTTACCTTGATGACCCCCTCGTCGGTGCGGCTGAATGAGAAGGAAGCTGAAAGATAATACCCCAGGGATGAGAAGGGCTGGGCTGTGTGCCCTACGGAGGGTAAACGGAACGCCCCACGCTCTTCCTGCCCATACGATATCTTCTTTATTTTACTCCGCGTCTTTTTTTTCTCTCTTTTTATTTTTCTTCTCATCGTTTGTTCTATATTTTTTTTATTTTGCTCCCGATCTCCTTTGGGGCCCGCCGCAGCGGTGTAGGTGGAATGATAGCCTTGTGGGAGAGAGGACACCTGAATGAGCCTAAGACAATCGCAGGTAGGATGTTCGCTGATAATACAGGATTCGATTCGTTCACCTGATAGTCCCCGGCCGTGTTATGATCTGTCTCTTGATACCAGGACGAGTTTCACTACAATGCCTGTCAACCTCAGGCCTTTCTTAGTCTTCACCTTTGAAGACACCCATCATCATTTTGAGACATGACATAGTCTTAGATGCATTGTAAACTTGCTCAATGAGCGCTGAAGATATGAAGAAACTGAACAGACCAAATTAAACAAAGTATGAACCAGCACATATGGTGGCTAAAAACTACTTATTTCTTCTGTGATATCACTTATAGGCAAAGGGTCAATTTTTATAGAAACACTATTTCTCCTTCGTTCGCTTTATTAAAACTCAAACTTTTTCGAGTCCTTTACTTCAACGCCCCATGAGATTACAATCCTTTCTACTAAAACGGAAGAACACATCCTTGCTCCAGATCTGCATCGTGTGAACTTTTGGGAAGGACCAACCTGGTGTTACCATAATTCTATACATGTTTACAAACGATAATGTTAAAATATACCGTCACAATCAATGTTAGTATTATAAAAAAAAATCCCCGATGAAGGAGCTTCAATACTTCAAACTAGTTTAAACATATATCAAAATTATAAAAACGTTAAAACTTGATATTTGAGAAAGAGATTGAAAAAAAATACTGTTTAAGTACCTAATCTCGTTTTGTTTTTGTTTACTGTTTCCTTCCTGTTTATATATATATATATATATATATATATATATATACTCTTTTATTTATATGTTTTCATGTTAGTGTTGTATTCCTTCGTTTTTTCAAGAGATTCATGTTGTCAAAATTAATTAAGGAATGTCCAAATTTCAGAGCATGGTCTGAAACTTATGTTTTATTATCCATATTTTTAAAGTGATTAAAGTTAATGATAGGGAAATAGTGTTTGTGTAAATTCTGAGCCCTTGCCAACAAGGCGTATCAAATGTGTAGCGTTGGGTCATTGGCGAATTACACTTATTTCACTTATACTTGAGAATTTAGAAAGGGTAACATTGAAAAGAAAAATCACCCACTAAGATCATAGTAATAAAAGAAATACAAAATTCGCAGTATATTTTCCCGAATTATTATATTTTTAAATATCAATCCAAAAATAAACCCAGAAAAGGTTTGAAATATAGAGACATTGATAGAGGTCTTATCAAATCACAAGAGGTTACAAAAGAAATATTCTTGACAATGCGATTTTTCAAAATTTTAGATCTGTACTATTAAAACAATTTCAGATCAGTCACTGTCTATTGATTTATATAACCCAAATGCCTTTTCCAATTATAACATTGTCATGGGACTGGTTTTAGCAGATTTCCCTTAAGGGAAATCAGCTATTGAGGTCGTACTCATGACGCGAGTTTCGAAAAATTTCTTCAAATGTCCATCGATCCTACCCAGATGACGAAAATGAGGTCCGTTCAAAATTATATATATATATATATATATATATATATATATATATATATATATATTTGTCTTTTAACGCTCTAGCGGTCGCAATTTTTGTTTGATCGTTACGAAACTCGATATTTAACCGTTTTATGTAAAAAGACAAATAAAGTTCGTTAATGGCTGAAATCGTACCATAGGGAGGGGGGGGGATTTTCGAAAATTCGAAATATCTCCGTTATTATGCATTGGATCGAAACATTGTATAGAACCAATCTTATTACAAATTACATTTACTATAAATATTGTTATATACACTTATTCTCTACCTTGAATATTAACCGAGATATTTGCATTTTTATGAAGTCTTTGGTCGTGTGTTGTTCGAGTTAGTTTGGCCGTTTTCGTAAGTCGGCTCTGGCGGAAGCTTCTAACCTAATCTGTAGTTTCTAACCTTACCTAACCTTCGTTACTTTGTGAGATTTATGCAAATACGTTCTGTTCATCCGCTCCCCCCCCCTTCTTTAACTAAAATTTGAGTTATTAAAATATAAATTATTCTTACAATTCAGAAGCCGTTTCAGTTGGGAGTTTATTAAAATTAACTGAAAGATTTTTCATTACCGTGTGTATTTACTTATGGTGGTGTTGTGTTACCAGTATGCAGATTTCTCTATTGCTAAACTTCACATAGGAAATCTGCTTAGTTTACGCAGCCCCTGCGTGACGGACTTCTTTCATTGAGAAACCCTAAGTCTGTATGTTGTTGTTCTTAATTTTCCAGTCTAAGGTATTAATGCAGAAACTATATAATATCTCTGAGTTTTCTGGCAAAATAAAATACTCAATAAAATTGAATGGGAAAGATATTGTTTTTGCGGGGTCCATCACTCTGAAGACTTGGTAGCAAAGATAGTGAATACAGAAGAAAAACATGAAGTGCTTTTTGAAATAGTTCTCTTAACATCCTTCGACCCTATATACAAATATATTTCAAGTTCTAGATCCCGTCATTTTCGTTTCCCTAACTAGTTTTTTTAAACATTGAATTTAATAACTAAAAATGTACGTTGCCAAAATTGACAGAGTTAAGATCAGTGATAAAATGTATACTCACAAATATCTCTGTTGTGAGATGGATCGAGCAATGTTATAAGACCTATCCTGTAGATATAGTAATGAACTACTAATAGTTGCCGTATACAATTTGAATAACTCCAGTTATTGGTATTTAGCGTTGTAAGCCTTCAGTAAACGGTCGATTTTATTATAGGACTACGAGTTTGGAGTGTTCAGTCAGTGATTATACTGAGTTGACTTTCAATGCGATTTTCACTACTAAGTTTCTAAAACTATATATAAGATTCGTCAGTAGTCAATATTGACCCTCCGCAACAATCCCCACGTTATCTTGTTGGGGGATATCAGCTATTGTGGTCGTACTCATGACTCGTTTTTCGAAATTTTCTTCAAATGTCCATTGATCCTACATAGGAGACGACGAAAATGAGGTCGGTTCAAAACTGTATATATTTATCTGTGTGTGTGTGTGTGTCTGTTACCGCTCTAGTGTAATTATTGTTTAATTCTTACAAAACTAGATATGTAGTCGTTTTATGTAAAAAGAATGATCTAGTCCGTTAACGATTGAAATCGGACTATGGGGAGGGGGGTGGGTTTAGAGGAAAGGAATTTCGAAAATTCGAAATATCTCTGTTACTATATGTCGGATCGAAAAATTGTATAAAAACAATCCTATTGCAAATTAAATTGACTATAAATATTGTTTTATACATATTTTCCGTAACAACCTAGAAATTTGGATTTTATAGTTTTATGATTTCAGTTAACCCCCACTCCTACTAGTGTCATATTAATAATAAGCTGTTAATTTGCAACAGGCAAACCTTCCCGTGGGAAGTCTCCTTAGTTTACGCAGCCCCTGCGTTACGAACTTTTCGGTTCTAAAAAAAACTAGTATTTATTTCTTGTTAGTTACCTTTTTCCTCATTTTTATGACGTAGTTCTCAAGAGTATTAGTCGTGGCACATGTGGTCTGCGGGCCATAATCTTGGTAAATGCCTTTTGAGGCAAAAAAATGAAAGGATTCTATGGAAGGAACATTGTTAAGAGAGCGACTGAGAAGAGGACCAGGCTAAAGCAATAAAAGCTTCAAATCCAGCCATCCCATCAGAGCTAGGACAACACAAAACGCTCGTAAATTACAAACTCCCAACTAGACATGACATTTGTTACTATCTTGCTCCAAACCTATTAGCTATCCTTGACATAATACAATCCTTTCTTCCCATAGGAATTAGGTATGCCGTATCCTCTTGTTTTTAATGTCTAATAGAATTGAATGATGCTTTTCAATGCCATTATAGACTGTAGCCAACCAAAGAAATGTTGACTTTGAAAGACGTGTGTGTCAATTTAAACTTTCACATTGATTGTGAGGCCAAAAACACAAAACTATATCCGCATTTGATTTAAAAATAAAATCTTATTAAATTCGCACTACTTCAACAACCTACTATATGGAGTTAGTTCTCTGATAAATAAACATAAGAAAAAGCTATTCTCTGTTTAACTAATCCTGCCAACTGCAATAACAAAGCTCTTTTCAAAATAACACTCTTGGCAAAAATAGTAATAATAATAATCACTTTTTTGGGTAGGAACAGCGTTGAACAATGAGCTTCATCCTGATATAAAAAAATAAAAATTACATGGCTATGCGTGACAGATAACAAAATTCAATTAGATACAGCTGTCTTTATCATTATATCGGTAAATTTAGCTTGAATAGATTTAAAGTCAGACTTATTGTTTATTTTTATGAAATAATTAATATAAATATCCATTTTGTGATTACAAACACTAACCTGAATTATATGTTAAATTAGACTGTAGCCACTTTCCTTTTATGTTCTTCCTAAATCCTTCTTTTTTAAGTGAAATATTCAGGAGTTAACGTATTTTTCCACTAGCAATTGGACCTGAGAAATTATGTGTGTTATAGTAACAGTGGGCAAAACAATCCGTTATTCCCCACGTTTCATTTCTGCTAGACAAGTCGAGAAAGTATCACTTGGAAGACCAGAAGCAAACGTCTATGATGGTGAATTAAATGCTTTAGTAAATCAACATCAGTCCATAAGAGAGCTCTGAAATAACTTAAAGCTTTAGTCGTACATTTGTTGTTCTGTACCTTCACGCTTTCACGCGATCTATTACATCATTAGTGGTTTCATTTAAGACTCGGGCCTTAAACATTTTCATGAAACTTTATTTAAGAATTGGGGACTACCTGGTGTACGCGCCACCCGTGGAACCGACTTTGGCGACAAGGACGATAAAGTGCTGATCCCATAATTGAATGTCATTGAGGCATATTTCGTCTATTAGTCTTCCTCTGTGGGACACGACATTGTTCATTCAGGAAGGGAACTCTACTGGATTAAACAGGGGTAGTTTGTTCTCATGCTGTGAAAAGCTCTTCAAGCTGGGACAAGAAATGTGGCACCAGGAGAGAAAAATTCCACAGATCCTTTTAAGTAGCAGCTACTTGAGTATGACACAGTGTTGCCTGGTACATGGGAAAGGCTACCGTCCTGAAGTGGGCCCGGTGTAAACACGTGATAAGGATACTGGGCGATGATGTTCTGGCTGGGCCATCTGGTATAATATATCATTATTAGAGTCAGCCACAAACAACACTTCAACCCTTACAGCATAATCATAGTTATGGCATAACTTGAAACCAACTCTTATATTCATTCCTTATTATATTATAATTTTCAATACACTGTAATTTCTATTATATGTTCATAGATCAACAAGAGGGAATTACATTAAAATATACTAACTACGTAAATTAATCTTTTAGTGAGCGTTTTACCTAGTTTCCTAATCATTTCACAGGGGCTCAGGTTAGCCATGCGAGTTAAAGCGTTGACCTTTATCTCACATGGTAAACCTAGATTGGCGAGTTCGATACTCGCCTGGGCAAAGGAAATTATTTAGTGACGAAATTCATTAAATAACGTCCTAAAATCCCACCTTGGCTAGAAAAGGGTGGTAACCTGTAGATAACCCGTCCCGATTAGCCTAAGTTGCAAAAAGTGGACGTTAATAAATAAATAAATAAAATAATCATTTCACAACTGTAATGCCCACACGTGATGGCTACATTTTAGCAGATTTACCTTAAGGGAAATCAGCTATTGAGGTCGTATTCATGAAGGCCTGAAATTAAAAATAGCGGTATTTCGTTTTCTATTGGGGTTTCGGCAAATATTCACATAACAAAAGATATTTATTTTGTTATTTAGAGAAATTTGCTCAACAATTCTTTTCAATATGAACTACCAGGTACCTCACCTGGAAAAATTAATTCAAATGTATGTTAATATTTTGTCCTTATCCCCAATAAGACATATTGAAGGTAATCCAGTACAATATCCCTGAACCTCAATAAGACTTGTTGAAGACTATCCAGTACCGAATCCGTAAACCTCTATTGAGGTTTTTTTAAGAAATACGGTATTGGATTGTCTTCAACATGTCTTATTGGGGATTGGGTGACGTACTGAATTATTGATATTAGACCTGTTGAATAGAATCCAGTACCGTCATCGTATACCACAATAAACAACCCAGTACCGTCATCGTATGTCACAATAGACAATCCAGTACCGTCACCATATGCCACAATAGACTATCCAGTACCGTCACCGTATGCCACCATAGACAATCCAGTACCGTCACCGTATACCACAATAAACAATCCAGTACTGTCAACGTATACCATAATAGACAATCCAGTACCGTCACCGTATGCCACCATAGACAATCCAGTACCGTCACCGTATACCACAATAGACAATCCAGTACCGTCACCATATGCCACAATAGACAATCCAGTACCGTCACCGTATGCCTCAATAGACAATCCAGTACCGTCACCGTATGCCACAATAGACAATCCAGTACCGTCACCGTATGCCACAATAGACAATCCAGTACCGTCACCGTATGCCACAATAGACAATCCAGTACCGTCACCGTATGCCACAATAGACAACTGTCAACGTATACCATAATAGACAATCCAGTACCGTCACCATATGCCACAATAGACAATCTAGTACCGTATCCCTAAACCTCAATATGACATGTTTAACACTATTCAGTAGGTACCGTATCCCTAAAACTCAATAAAACATTATGAAGATCATTTACTGGCGTACTCTTAAACCTCAGAAGTACAGCCTAGAGCTCTACCGAATGATTCCTGTGTAACGTAATACCAGCGGAATCCATAACATTTAATTGCAGTTTACACCATTCTTTCTGAGTTGTATCTTGATGTGTTGCTTAACGATATTTGTAGGTTTTTTCTTCTTTTATACTAAAGAGTTCATCACTTTTACTGTTCAAATATCTGACATGTATTAGTGCCTGTGTTCTGTATACATAACAGCTTAAAGTAAATTGGTTGTGGTCATCAAAATACTATCATCAATAAGTCTAGCTCCCTGGAAAGAACCCTTCCAATGCCGATTCTTTCTTTTAACAAGTACATATTTATTTTAATTTTACACAACTGAAAGCTAGTTTCACGATTTTCACCTTTTCTGCGTAAATGCCTTTTAGTGTCATAAGCGTGCTGGAAACGACTCTCCAAGTGAGCGTTATCTTGAAATGTGATCCAGGACCAACCCTTCCTATACTGCGGCTCTTACTCTCCCTAACTAAATTGTTTTCACAAATCATACTTGAAATCCGGACTGAATACCAAGCCTCGGACAATACAGATGAAGCTCGTCAGGACAATGGTAAACCGTACCTCTCTCACAGGCAACGACCTCTCTCACCGCACTCTCCTCAAAAGTCTCTCCACTCTCTGTTTCAGGTGGTCTCGTCCAATGGGGGCTACTTGTTGATCCAACTATTATGCCAAGTTAAATGCCCTCCGAGTGAAACAATGGGTTCTGGGACGGGCATTGGTTGCACCCAGCTGCTTTGGGTGTACTCCCATCTGCTCCCCCATTGACGGTGGTACGTTGGAGTTGAGGGTGGATTCTGTCTATATGTCACCACCCACGCCCCCCTAATGAGGCTTCATCACAACCCGACAAGGGCCCCCTCAAACGGCTTAACCTCTTAGGATCCTTTTATCCCACTTATTAGACCACCATAAAGAAGTCATGAACATTCTTACGTTAACCAAAAGCCCTACTCGAAATTCTCAGTAGTCCCCACTTGGAGTAATATTTTGAAATGTGGAAAAAAGAACAAGCGTTCTTAATTCAAACTTTAAAAACGAGGAAACTTGAGGATTTGCTATGTATGTTCTATTTCATTGCGATCATTGAATCCCCATCCAGAATACTAGGAATACTGTATTTATATTTATTGGCCGTTCAAGTTAATTACTCCGATAATTTTATTATAATCTTACCTAAACACTTGAACTCCAAAATTCACGAAAGTCAGAATTCATTTTTACCTTGGGGTCTCCCACGGGTTTTTTTTTCTTGTAATTTTTCTGGTCAAATAACTAACTGCCTGAAGAAGAATCTAACAGAATGTCCAAAAATTCACACAAGGTCGAAAAACTTATAACGTAAATTGCTTCGATCATGCGTACCACGACATCCTACCACCTAACAACAGCCAGCATGTTTCCCTAAATATTTTTAAAGACTGTATTATTTTTCCAGATACAGATTATTCTTCCTCTTGAAGAGAAGAATATCTGAAAAATGAAGCCGATCTCAGATCAAATTAGGATTTACCTCATCAAAAATCTTCAGAAAAAAGAAGATTTGTCTTAGGGAAGACAATTAGTTGTTTCCTATTAATTAAGAAAAAAATTGATAGTTCCATTATCTATGTTTCCGTTTTTACAGGCCAGGTGAATAAAATAAAAACGTAGATGCTATTTATTGGAGTTTAGGCCAAAATTGAATAAAAAATTATATTAATTTCTAGTATTTTCATCTTCATTTAAATCCAATTTGAACAACCTCAAATTTGCGATGTTTTTACCAGTTGACATACTACATTATGGAACAAAGTTCTGTTTTGTATCTTATTATAAAGACTTAACATTGCAACGAATTATTAATACGTTTCAAGTTTACGTTGGCAAACCATTGACGCTATTACAAATAGAAACATTTGCAAGTATAAGCGGATTCATGTATCGTTTTCAGACATTTCTGATAACATATGTTGTGCTGTATTTATTAATGCCCTACCTTTACTTAGAGAGGAAAATCAAAGCATGAACTCTCATGGCTAACTCTAGTAACTTTAAAAAGTCCAAAATAGTCATATTATTTTTTGAACCCGCGAGTCTGTAAACGAAACTATAGTACTTTCATAAATGGTAACTCTTTATTATTTTTTGCTCAGAATGTTCTTGATATTAGTGCGATGCAAATGTCAACAATAATTTCGTAAACATTTTTTTTGTTATCTAATTATGGAGAGCAGAGATAAAATAAAAAGTGGTCAGAGATCTCACAAATAAAGAATATATTAACAAGCATTTAAAAGCGAATGTGTGAAGTATGGGGTTTTTGAGTGCCTAATAAAAAATCGAAAACTCACCTCGAAAAATTTAGAAATGCAGATCACAAAACATTGAATTTAAATTATATATATATGGTATTGTTGTCTTTTGGAGTTTTGGCTAAAGTTGGTGAACAAATCTTAGTTTATTCAATATTTTGAGAATATTTATTTTCTCTTTTTCAGGGCTATAAAAATACAGGTTCATATATTGCACATTGTTGTTAGACTAGAGTGTAATAGATGGTGTTTATGTTATTTCTACTTACCAAGACTAAAGATACTTAAAAACTATTGTACATATGTGTTGCACTTCTGGTTACATTAGGAGTTCTGGTTACATATCTTACTTAGGAAATTTTGAATGCGTCTTCTTTAATCTCGAATATTTTATAACACTTTCAGCGAAAGCTTTATTTAATTTCACCCAATCCTTGAGATATGTCAAAAAAATTAATATTAAAGGAAATGCTTAGAACCGTTCTGTTGGATTGGCTCCTTAGCTTGTTAACTCGTGCATGAAAAATGTCGGCCGAGATAAAGCCCTAGTCAATAATCATGCTCAGGTTTATGATCTATATTCTGAGAGGGTGGATGCCGGAAGGGGTAGTTTCGTGCCTGTTCAATGACCGCATCAAGTGACTAATGAGGAGTACACAGTTATGCAAATGATGATAAAATTGGAGTCAGTGAATATTCATTGTTAATTCACGTTGCTCCCTTCTACTCAAGCTCAATCTGATTTTTTTTCTTTTTCTTTTTGACCGATAAATAATTAAATCCTAAGGGACTGGCATATCATAGTTATAATGTATTTCTAATCATATATATATACTTGACGTAAAGATTATATATATAATTTGAGAACTAATATATCAATTCATCATTTCTCGTTTGGTTGTTTCTTAAGGTTTTAGGGTAGAAAAACTACTAGGACTACCCTAAAAAACTACTATCATCGCCCAATAATATCTATAACTCTCGTTTTGGATTTGTACCTGCATTTTGTGAGTAAATTGTGTTTATGTAAATTGTAAATATTTTTATATCCTCATTTCTATCGTTATTTTAAATTTAACGATTTAAATGATGGTATAACAAATTTCTTTATACAAATTTGTAATTTTCAAGAAGTTAGATAATTTATCTATCTCTTTGTGGTCATCCCCAAGGGCCACTGCCCGTATATTACTGGAAATATTGCATTCGTTTCGAATATTTGGATACGCATAGCATTTATAGCATTAATATATGGTAGAGAGTTAAATGTGTGTTACACTTTCAACATATCGTGGGTTGATCTTTTGTCTTAAGAAATTTTGTGTGGCCTATTCGAAGTCTTCCTAGAACGACTTCATCTCTTCTGTTGTCTCTTGTCGAATATTTCCATGGAGGGAGGGAGCTTTCAATAGTTTTTAGTTTATTATTCTGAGTTTCGTTCCACATTTGCCCGGCTCATCACTTAATTATGCTTCTCTCAACTACTTATATAATTATAAATTTTCTCCTAACAGTTCTACTTCATTCTGAAAATCATCGAAATAAAATTATAACCTATTGTGCCTTCTACTAAAAGAAATACGGACTTTTAAATAAATTTATTTATTTATAGGAATTAAATGGTTTTAGTTTTTAAAAGTAGTTTTTTTTTTCTTCATGTTTTCAGTATTTATATTGCATTGATATATCAAATGCTTCGACTTTTCAAATGAAGAAAAATACACACACACACACACACACACACACACACACACACACACACACACATATATATATATATATATATATATATATATATATATATATATATATATATATATATATATTAAAATATTTCTAAAAATTGTCAAAAAGTTAGATTATTTTTTTCTTCGTAGTTGTAATAGAAATTGTTAGGAATACATATTTTGAACAAAATTGGAGGTCTAACTAATAATACTTACGAACCGACTATTTCTCAGTCAAATTCATAAACATTAACTACCATGAACTATTTAACAAATAGTTTTAGCAGATTTCTCTCCACATAAATCAGCTATCGAAGTTGTACTGATTACTTTAACGTTAGTTTTACTTAATTGTAAAACTGAAAATCAATTTCGCTAATGACTGTAAATGAATATTAAAAAATTATTATTCTACACATTGTTCTGTTAACTCTATTATTATTGGAGTTATTAGAATTTTTGTGTTCTCAGCCTTTGGTAAACCACCTCTTCTTCTCAAACGATTTTCAATATAAGCTATTGTATTACTAACATTCTAATGTTTAGGTCAAATTTCAAGTCTTTTCAAACTAGGGATCAAACTAACAGAATGTGACGAGCACATTTGGTGATAATTTCAGCACTTGGGAATAGTCTTAGTTTATGCTGCATCTGAGCGAGGGAGGTTTTCGTCAATTTGTGATAAGAAATACGTAGCTGTATATCTCTTGAAGCTGTTTTGACAAAAAAATTGAGTGTCATTTTCTAAAACCCGAGACTTTATACAAAAAAGTGGTAGCAGAAAATTAAGATTAAAAACATCAGAGAAAACTTTTCATGATGAATGATATATTAGGCTTCACGAGTGACTCCCACTTACTGGAGAAGACGAACCCTACTGCCAACACTGTAACTGTTGACTATAAAACTTATACTGACTGCTATCAAAGAACTCACATAGACCTACCATACACTTTGACTGAATTACTACATAACCGTAGCCAGTATATAAACAGCTTATTACACTACTTGAAACATAACAACATTTTCAAAAAAATATAATGTAGGACAATACTGAAAATATTTGCAGAAATGAGCATACTTGCCTAAATATGATAAACTGATGATAACGATTTAAATGATACGGCGCTCAATCGCCCCAGTCGCGAAATGCGATTACTCTAAGAATAAATAATAATAATGATCTATTTTTAGATATTTAAATTGTAAATTTTTATTTCCAACTATTTAATATTTGACCAAATTACCTTATTCAACACATGATGCATTATCGACAACAAACAAGTTGAATTCCTGTTAGAAATTCCTTACATTTTTCCCTCTTCTTAAATTTTTGTAACTAATAATTACTAACTTAATGAGTTTATCTAATTTTGTTCTTTACTCACACATTGAAAAATGAAAAAAAAAAATCTTTTAAAATTCTGTTTGTCTATATGTCACAACAACAAGATTGAATATCTAACTAATAATACATAGAAGCCTAATAACTATTTCTAAGTCTAATTCTTGAACGTTAAATCCCATGAACTCTTTCAGAAATTGTTTTAGCAGATTTCATTAGTTATTGAAGTTGTTCTGATTACTTTATTGTAAAACTGAAGACCAATGTCGCTAATGACTGGAAATAAATTTTATAAAATTATTATTCTGTACATTGTTCAGTTAACTCTATTATTATTGTAGTTATTGAAATGTATGTGTCCGCAGCCTTTCCTAAACCACCTCTACTTCTCAAACGATTTTCACTATTTAATCTAATTTTGTTCGTTACGCACAAATTGAAAAAAAACAAGAAAAAAACCAATCTTTTAGAATTCAGAGACAATTATTAAGTAACTTACGACTGTGGTATTCTGTCATGCCAATGTGATCACGTCGATTTAGAATCATTTAATTTAACAAAAACTTTTCTTTGCCACATTTTTGAATGATGGGGATATTATTTCAAGTTTTTATTTATTAGTAACGCCTGGTTGGTATACTCTGAAATCATTTCAGCAATGCATAGTGGGTACAAGGGTGCATAAGTGTTAAGAGATAAGAGTTGTGAATTGATAAGAGTGTTGATAAGGCGGTGACGTATTTAGGTTTGTTTACCTTGCTGGAGCCTCCTTGCTATAGGTTTTGACCGCATGGTCTGTAGGCTACTCATGAAGCTGGCCACCCCCACCTCGCCACCCTCTTCCCCCACCACCCCCTCGCCTACCCACTTCACCCTCGCGTCCCTTAGTTTTATCTTACAGTAAACTTCCTTCCCTCGGCGGAATTTTAGACAATTTCCTCATAATACTGAGTTTTGGACTCGATTCCAGCAGAAAAAATAGTAATTTATTTAGTGATGGTAACTCAATAAAATCCTTAGTCTCAAGCTTGAAAATAGTCGAGATATACTTGGCTCCGATTAAACCCAGTTATTTACTAGAAAATAATATATAAAACCCGTCGCGCGAGGGCTGCGTTAACTAAGCTGATTTCCCACGTATTTGAATTTACCTCAAAACATAAAAGTTCAATGAGAACAATATTTGGTATTTATGCTTCAAATAAAGTGTTCCGTAACAGAATACTATATTGTTAATATGAGATGAGTAGGAGTGGGGGTTTACTGAGGACCGAAAACTAAAAAATGCAATTATCTCGGTTAATAATCAAGATATTGGAAACATGTACATAACAACATTTATAGAAAATTATATTTACAATAAGATTGGTTCTATACAAGTGGAAGAAGAAGGCCTCGAAAATCCTATTTTAAGACATCAAGAATCTTATGGTTTTCGGTGAGCATAATAATATGATAAGAGCACTTTCGATAGAACACAATGCTTACAACTACGAAGGCGTAGACTTCATATCATGATATATATGTATGTATATATATATATATATATATATATATATATATATATATGTATGAAAATAAAGCTAATATGCTGCTCCCTTAGCGTTAGCCTCTGAATAAAAAGTACTAATTGAAAGGCAGATAATAAGGCTGAACTTGACAGGTCCCAGAATTGGGCAGATTATTTTGTGTGTGTGTGTGTGTGTGTGTGTGTGTGTGTGTACTTATGAAATAGGTAATTTGTAAGCCTATACGACCAAAACCCCACAACACCAAAACCTATTGGAATTAGGCTGAGTAACATAACAGACAAACTATTACAAAACTCAAACAGTCTTGATAAATTCGACCCAACTCCACCTTGGACAATTCAAGAAATATCTATAGATACAGGAATCACCAAACTCATAAACAAATCGTCCCAAGAGATCAACTATTGGAAAATAAAGGAAGCTTTCATTAATAAAATAGAAAAATATCAACACCCAAAGATAATATACACTGATGGTTCGAAAATTACCGAGTCTTCCTCCTGCGCCTACTACGAAGAAAATGCCTGCCAAAAATTCAAACTCAACAAATTAACCAGCATCTATTCCGCCGAACTATTCGCAATTAAATTCGCTCTATATCACTGCATTTGCAACCACTCAACTCAAGAAAAATTTCTGATTTGCACTGACTCGTTGAGTGCCCTATTGAGTATCAAAGATGTACTCACAAACAACCCAATAGTAAAAAAAAATACAAAATCAAATACAAATGCTCCGAGAGCTAAAAAGGGCCGTCTACTTCATGTGGATTCCAAGCCACGTGGGAATAGATGGAAACGAAAAAGCAGATTTAGCAGCCAGAGAAGCCCACCAACTCGACTCCATCACCCCAACAACAATTACATCTGCAGAACTCTACCAACCACTCAAAGAAGAAATTAATAAAAACTGGCAACATATGTGGAATGAAACCCTGAACAATAAACTAAAAACTATTAAAACCACCATCCGTCCATGGAAATATTCGACAAGAGACAACAGAAGAGATGAAGTTGTATTAGGAAGACTCCGAATCAGGCACATACGACTTACGCATGGCTATCTTATGACAAAAGATCAACCCCCGATTTGTGAGAAATTTAAAGTGCAATTGCTCGTATCCTCGTTTATATTGTTAAAATGGCGATATGGATGAGGATACCAAAATGTGAATTATAAATATTACAGGGCGATGATAACCTGGTAGTTTTGCGCCCTTAAACCCTATACAACAACAACTAAACTTAAATATGATTCATCTTTTTAAATCACTTCCTTTGAGTATACTCATTTTCTTATAAAAAAATCAAATAATGGTTAGAAATATTAATACGTTTACTATGCGAAAAAAATTTCTAGACTCGAAATAGATATCCTAAAAGGTTATCTTTAAGAAATAAAAATATAAAATCCGTACTCTTCCGATGGGTTCATAATCATGACATTCTTGTGATTTCCTGAAAATATACCCGACATAGCAGAGATGTTATGCGGGATTGCAGATCAGCAGTCTGAAGGAATAACTCACGAGGAATTCATTGTACCATAATTTATGTTTCAAGAACCAATATATTTGCACCACATATAAATTAAAATTTCAACATAAAAATATCTAAAGTAAATTTCAGTAGGCCCTACTTTGAGTAAGTACAAACTAAGATGCCTTTTATGAGATAATATAATTTATAACTGTTTATAATATCATTTTAAACCAAAAATCTAATAAGCAGTAATATTGAAATTAACCATTTGACACTTCAAAATCATATAAAAACTAAAGACTAAAAAAATCTTCAAAACAATTTTTTTTCAATCATTCAATTTGATATATTTAGCGAAATTTTGGAGAAAAAAAGAAGAAAAAAAAACCTGCATCTCAAACGAGAAAGGCATCTCATACTCAATCTCCGTGGTGGCCGTTCATGGAAGCTTTTTGTTTTATTAACTATTCAAACTTTATGACATTTATTACTACTTCTAGCCTGTGGGTTATATATTTTGGTGGTGTTATATGAAAGGATGGTGTTATATATTTTATTCATTCACAGTGGATATTTATGGTCACCGAATTGAATGAGTGTAAATTGATTTCCTCGCCGAGTACACCGAGATAATAGATACAGTGAGTGAGATACTCAGTGTAACTCTTACTCAAATAACTTTCTCAAAAAATATTATTGTGTACACACTCTTTTTAAAGAAAAGTTATTAAGAAAGTCGTGGGTTTGATTCCCACAGGGACATTAAGAATTTCTTAAAGGACAATCTTACTAAATTAAATCCTATGATAGACTGCAGCTAGAAAATGTTGTTTTCAGTCCATGTAGTATCTCTAGCTTCAAGATAGCGCGTTGCCAACCTGAGCCCCTTCGAAAAAGTATTATTAAAATTTAGTGTTATATTATACTCTGGTGTTAGTGTTTTATTATACTTTGTGGATTTAAAAAAAATGATGCTGTATTTTCCTATATATTTCGCACGAAGGTCTTTAAACACTTTGGTCAAGGTGTGTGGAACCAAAAATAAACGTAATTATATGCCTCGTTTATTATCTCTTCACTCTGAGGTTTTGCTCTTTTTACTTATGATTTACTTAAATTTAATTTAAACCCATTTTCAGCATTATAATTCCGGTCTTTAGTATACGGGGCAGTTAAAAATTGCGCGAAATCCACGAAATTACTGTTGGGGTGGGAATGGTGCAATAAGAGAGACACCCAGAATGTAGTTGAGGGAGAGGCTGTAAGTCAGGTCTGTTGTAATTACTGTGAGAGGAGTGGGGGCAAGTCCTAACTAATTATAACAGGAGCTGAGATATTGTGAGGCGGCCTACAGTCGGGGCACGTAACCAATTTAGCTCTCTCACAGCTCCGGGGACCTTTAATTTTTATATTTATTGTTACGACTCCGGTCTCTCTACCCACCCTCCGCAGCACCGGCTGCTGGAAGGAAGCACAGGCGGCTCTCGGTACTTGAGGCAACGTCCGAAGGATACCAACAATGTTGGGAAGACTCCGTGGAAAAAGTAACCCAAAGTAAGTCCTCAGAGTGCTGGATATATCTTCCCAAAATGTTAAATTATAAACATAATAGGATATACTTTTAAAATACTTTCGCAGAATCTCATTAAACTACGAATACTGGTCTAGTCATTTATTTTTATTTATTTGGTGAGCTCCGTAACTAGACTAACTTGCTCAGTATCATTTATTTTCAATTCCTTAAATTAAAATGTTAAAATGAAGAAAAATGTTTTCAAAATTGTTAAAACACAGTATAAAATATAGCTAGCTATATATAAAACTAAGGAATAAAATAAAACTCAGAAATAAAATAAAACTATGGAGCCGTTAAAATAAAGCTATGAAAAACTATAATTTTGCGAAAAATCCTGGCTTGAAGATGAAAGTCTAAGGCACAACTTTAGTCATTTCCTTTTGAGTTAAAACTATTCAAATTTGGACAAAAATATTTCTAAAGCAATAAAGGTTTAATTCCAACACAATGTAATACTGAATGTAATGAAAAATTACATTTTGTACGACCTTGTGTGTGCATGAGTAAGATTTTAGAAACTTTTAAATAAATTCTTATTTATTTCTTATCAATTATTACTCACCATATTTTTATTTATTTGTATTAAATATTTTTTTGTTTTTGAATTTAATATTACTGTTCTGTTTCGTTTATTTTTTTCCCCATTTGTTGATTATTCGTGACTTGTTTTTGTGTTTATTTCGTTAACATTTCTTTTCCCGTTCAAAAAACACTATGTTTTAATAGTTTTTATTTAATTAGTTCTTTTAACTTTTATATTTTTTTCGAAGTGATATCGCCCAGCAGCATCTATAAATATAAAGATGAATTTCATTCATCAATTAGGAGTATTTTTACCATTTGGTTATTTGATGAAGGGTGTAAATCGTTCCAAATTGAGTGGCAACAAACAAATAAGTAACATTCGTTCAGATGAACCATTGTCGCTTAAATAAATTTAATGAATAAAATTATAAATAAAATGAATAAATAATAAATACATAATACCCTGGTGAGTAAATGAAAATAAATGATCTATAAAAATGAACATGAACGGAAATTACATGTAATCAATGGTAATCATTGAAATAGTAGTCTTACCTCAGCACCAATTGCACCAAGATATTGGTGATTAGAAAGAAGTGAGAGGAAGGAAATAAGGATAAAGAAAGAGATTAATGTGGAATTTGGTATCTCACCACTTTCCTAAGCTAGACAATTCTAGCGTGTATTCTTAGGAAAATGAAATACCAAAGTGCAGAAGAAAGAGTCTCTGCAAACAGCTTCTTAGAAGTACGGGGTGAACTAACATTTTTCCACAGGAGTTTTTTATAAGCACTCAGCCTTCTAGCGTAAGAGAGACGGATTCACACAAGAAGGAGAAAAGATATAACCAAATACCGAGTACTGGGTGAGCTTACCTTGATTTAACATCCAACAATGGGGTGTCGCTCGGGAATGGATTAGTCGCAAGTCCAGCGGGAAGAGCGCGTAAACCTATGGATATCTAGATCATAAAAACCGCAGAATATTTAAATTTCGTAAACCCGCCAAAGTCGGAAATTCAAATTAGACGATTCGCAACTACTGGCTTCCATTCGATTACCTCTAACATAAATATTGCCCTACCTACGGGTACAAATAAAAATATTTTAATTAACAAAACGTTATGATCTATCACTATTCAATTAACATTAGTTTTTTTAACAAATCGATAACCTTGTCAACGATAATTACTTAAATTCTGTATTTTCTGGACTGATTTGGTTCTTGCTGGCGATATATTTATATAAAACGTGAACGGAAATACCTGGAATTCTCGAATTCGGCCTCTAAATCCCACCCCTATTTCTTGTCCGATTTCAGCCATTAATGACGATGACTTCAGTCTTGAATTAAACGGTTAAATATCGATTATGATATAGACCAATAAACACTTTCAACACAATTTTCACAAAGTATAAGTTATATAAAAACAATATTTGCTATTTAATCTTTGAATAAAGTGATCCATGATATAACTGCTTATTGTCAATATGCCATGAGTGGGAGTGGAGGTTCCCTTTGGGAAAATGTGCTAATACCTATGGGAACATTCGAATTTTCTCCTATTGGTACCACTGTGCAGAAGAAAGTGATGCTTTCAAGTTATTTACAAATATAGAATGTTGTTCAAGAAATATAAATCTTATATTCTTATTAAGATCTGGTTCCACTCGTGAAGCATTGTATATCCATGATTTTAATAAATGTTGAACCCATATTTGTCCGCCTTAGAAAAGGAAATCAAAGTTTTCCCTAAGCTCTTCAACAAATATTTTAAACTTATAAGCAGCCCAAAAGCAGGGCATCCCAGTCTTGTCCTTTATTGAACAATATTTTGCAGACAAACTCTTACTACTAAATACCTTGAATAATATACAACAGCCCCCATTCAAAGCCTTTCCCTTAAGGAAAACGATGGTCTAGAACGTTCCATGAATGAAACTAAACAACTGGAGATTATATAATCATTGTAACGAGACTCTTTAAGTCAATTTGGATCGATAAACGTATTTTCTTAGTAAAACGAGTAAAAACGTGATCTCGCAAGAGAGCCTGGAAGAGTCCCGACTTTCCACTGACTGGAAAACTTTGTGAAATCCTACAAGTGTCAGTTAATTAATCACAGCTGTTTAAGTGGAAACCTGTACGCTATGGAATTCCAACATTTTTTGATTATTGCCAATTCATGTCTAATTTCTGACTCAGAACACGCTTTACTACATGGAAGCCATAACAATTCCTACAATTTACTACTAAAGAAATAATACGAAAGCATTCCTCGTTCTCATAAGTTTCCAATTTGTAATTAAACTCTGTCGTTGCCAAACTACATAGATGATTCCAAATGGTCAGAATCTAACTATCCAGAATTACAGACTATCCTTGATAGACCTGAGTTCACCGTGGTAAATTAATCACTGTGGTCAGTGGATCCACAAATTCCTACCATATTACTGCCTTGGTCTACCACCACCGGGACATTTTGTCGGCCAGCCTTTTGGGTTCTATTCTTTCAATATGACGCCAAAACCGCTTGGCGTTGCTTCTGCTCTTCTTAATAGCACACCTCACGCCTGGTTCGTCATACAATTCTATTAACTTCACGTTTTATCTGGCGTTTTTCACTGAACAGGTTTCGGCATAGTGGATTGTATCCATAGAAACTATTAGTTGGCATTGTAATCTGCATTTGAACTGATCCATTGATTACTAGCTGTCTTTTCTCCAGGATGCCCCGCTTACTTCCTTATCACCAGAGCTGCTGTAGTTATGCTAATAATCACACATCGTCACGCAAGTAGTTTAGACAATAGTAGTAAACAATAATTGGCATTATGAGTGAGCATTCTTCTGTGAATCGTTGAGATTCTTCTCTCTCTGTTTGTTCGTCAGTACGGTTCAATGGATTGACATTAAATGGGGATTACATATTTCTGTTATAATTTTCGTTAGTATTTTTTTAAATTTTTTGCTGATTAAAATTCTGTTTATTCCTTTTATTTTATGCGTTTGTTAGTCACATAGGAACTCAGAACAACAGGTTATCCGAGTTTTTAGTATAATTTTATTTTCCTTATTTCAGACTGTTTACAACTAAATGGTCATAAAATCCAGAATTTAAACGCAATTTTGGATATCTTCTTGCTATACACAAATAAATAATGACCAGCCCTAATAATGTAAATATTAAAAATCTAAAAAACTGTTTTTTGTTTTTGTTTTTTTGGAGGGGGCTCAGGTTAGCCATGTGAGTCACATGGTAAATCTATAGTGAGGAGTTCAATTCTCGCCTGAGTAGTAGGAATTTATTTAGTGACGAACTCATAAAATAAAATCCTTAGTCCCACTCTAGCCGGAAAAGGGGTGTAACCTGTAAATAGCCCATTCCAATTAGCAATAGTAGCAAAAAGTGGACGTTAATAAATAATAATAGTAAAAAACTATTTGGGAATGTGATATAAAAGCAGAATAGAAAATGATATCAGACTGTAGGATTCTATTCGTCCAATTTGTATTAACTTGGATGTTTACGTTTTATTTGCCTCTGCCTGTCCTTAATTTTTTTCATATTTAAGGAATAGCATTTTATGACGTGAATCATACTAAGTAAATCTATAATTTCATGAATATAGTGGAGTGGGTGACTACAGGTCTGTATTATGTTTAATAACTAGGAAATTCTATCTTAGATTACATGGCGAAATTGGGGGCCTTTTCCCTTGATAATAATTATATGTTAGCTACCACAAAAAGATAAACAATAACAAGAAGTTTAATAACTTTTTTTATTTTTTTTTTATTTTGGCTAACTTTCATTGGTGGACACATCAGCAGTAGAGCATTTAGAGGTCTAGGCGAGCTCAAATTTAAGAGCTTCTTTTACATATGAGTTATTTATCAAGACCTCAGCTGTCAGACCAGTTGGTTGTCGTTTTGTACACAATTTTCTTGGGTCTATGCGTTTTAGCTCAAAAACTTTGGTTACTAAATACCTCCAAGGAAGAAGTCCTAAACCTTTTACAAATTTATTCATATGGAGAATCAGTTTCCTTACTAACACCCATGTAGACTTTTTTTAAATGAGAGAGTTATTAATTGCTTTTCTTAAGTTACCAAGTGCCAGATAACTTACTCGAAAATATGTAGTATTTAATAGCCACACCTTGTAACTGATCTTGTGAACAGGTAGTCCTGATTTTCATGGGACCTAACAAGGGAATAAGATACATGCAGTGGTTTCCCATTGCCTTCTGCATAAGACCATCCAGCAATAAAGGCATCACGAGAAAAATTCCATTACCAACAGTAAAGGCATGAGTGGAGAAAATTCGATTCAAGGCCAGAGTTGTTAGATAGCCATCCCTCAGTAGCATGTAGCCAGCAAAAGATGACTAGTGATATGACTATTAGCCAGAATGAGTATTCAGACTACAACTTTAATCTACCCTCCAGTCATGCCCCACTGATATGTTGTAAGTGAGAATTTACAGAGGTACTTGCAAATATACATTCCGAAATTTTACTTTAGGCCGAAGAAAAAGTGCGGTTTCAGGTCAATGGCAGTAGGCCTATGGAGAGAGACTCTAACGGGTTTCTGGGAACGACTCAATCCCAGATTCCTTCTTAGTCTTCTTATCCCGACAATGGAGAGCCAATTCGCACTCAGCCCGACCGGTTTCTATAGTAACGCTTCACAACCTCGCTCAGTCTTCTTCCGGCGTATCCTTGGACACCATGTCAACAACTAAGGTGAGTGACTTGTTTGTGTTGTATAACAGTTGTATCATAAAAAATCGACCTTAACTTCAGTTTATACCTTGGATATTGTTTAGGTGGATTCGAATTACTTTTTATTCTTGCTTTAGTTTGTTCTATTACTACATCGTAAATTAGGTTATGTAATTCTGGTTTCCTAAATGGAATCGATTTGAGAAATGTAATTCGTTTCATTTTTTTCAATATTTAATATTATATTTAATCGCTCCCACCCATGTTTCTTCATATAATGAATTTTGGAATCTCTCCTCGATCTTTCATCTTGTAACCAAATATTTCAACTATAGCCTATGCAGTTGCGTAACCTTATAATATATTGCAATACCACCTAATAATTAGGTAAATTATAAAATTCAGTAATAAAAAGAAATTAATCTGAATTTCACACCACCCGTCACTTGTAAGATATAAATGACCGCAAGTAATTCCATAGAGTTGTGAAAATTGGTTGGGAAAGCTACAATTTCAACCTCCATTCGTTTTCCAACCGGAAATGAGTATTTTTTAGACTAAGTACAATTAGTGCTAGTAGAATTATGGACTTATACGAAATAATTTAATAATTACAAAAATAAAGCTCGTCACATAGAAGCTTTATTATTACTTTTATTGAAAGATGAAGTGAGAATCGACATAAATAAATATCATTGCAAGCTGTTGTCATGTAGCCCTATTTTTTATTTGACCTGCAAAGGTTTACATTTCTCCAAAATGAGATTACGAGGTAAGAAGAGGACACTTCGTTATATTGAAGACCCGACACACATATTCAAAACCGCAGCACCTCAACCGTAAGTCGTATTAAAAACTTTTTCCAAATTTATTTTACAATAAACTGTCATATTCTTTATACGTGTTTTGCTATATTAAACACCATGTATTCACCCCCACCCCCGCGAAATCCTTTTAGCCCCATTCTAACCATTAAAAATGTCTTCTGTTTTTTCACTTTTTCAAGGAATGTAGTCCTTAAGTTTGACAGAGAGGAACGTGATATTCTGGAAAATGAATTCTGACTGTCTTGAGAATTGAGTAATAATTTAGGTTTAAATGCAATTCTATCAAAGAATTGCATGAAAATCTAAAGCCTATTTAACTAAAACTTTTTAAACAATTTCTCACAGGTGGGAGTATATATATTTGAACTTGTCATCTGTAGCATATGATTTCTACATTTCATTTTCATAATCAAATGTATTTTTGTGGGAAATAATTAAATTAAAAATATAATTCCCTTATTTACATTATTTGGAGAAGAACGGTAGTCCATTAATACACTAATCAACTTAAGTCAGGCAAATTCGTAACCATAATTAATCAAATCAATCATTACTTAATATTGATCATGGTTAACTCTTCAAAATAGGAGGGCTTTTCGATATTCAGTGATTAAATGTCGTTTCACTTAATATTAAACGAGGACGTGGTTAATCAGTACAGGTGATTGATCTCCTTGTTTTAGGTTAGTGGAATCCTTTAAGCCAGCTATGGGCAACCTTCGACATGTTGTGCGCCAAACATTAGTGAGCAAATACGTTCGTGGGTCACTTATAAAAGTAGTACATTTTAAAGTAGTGCTCATAATTTTTAACCACAGATATCAGACATGAAATTATATGGCAATTTATTTAAATAACAAAGTGAAATGAAAAAAAATAGGTACAACATTATAATTAAATCGTAAAATTTGGAAATATTACAAACAACGAAAGTTAAATAGCGACACCGAAATCAATGATTCATGCTTTAAACCATCAGTAACCAACTCCAATATTGAACCTACTAAAAGTCCTTTCCAGAAACATTCTCATCAAATAATTTGAACTAGTCTAAAAGATCAAATTGCTGGAAGTCAAAGAGGAGTTGATACAGAACTGAAGGTTCTTCGTGAAATAGAGATGTGTTGATCTGTTGTCGATCTCTAGGACGAAATTCCCTCTGGCACTCTCCCAGTATCCTCTCGCTTTTCTTCCATACGTTCAAACTACTGGTGCCTATCAGAACCTTATAGGAAGAAGCGTGGGGGAAAAGCCGAAACATATAATTTTTAAATATCTGTATTTACATTTGGTCCCTTATATTCAGCTGGCACTTTTTCCTGCACCAATACTTCTTATATCACCTGATAATGGACAACTACATACTTAAGTAATTCAGAGAATATTCCAGTTTTGCGGCTTTGTTATTTTCCAAAGCAATGCAATGGCAACGATAGAATACCACTTCACTGACTTGGTCCAACCCATCACCCAATCACCTATGGAACTGGTGTCAATTTGCCAATCGATGGGTATCAGAATTTGATGTATGTATTGTGACCAATTACTCTTTATTTGATCATTTCTTGGAAGAAGGTTACCTTTCACATCTAGAAAGAATTCACTCCATTGAATCCCGGTCTATCCAACTCTCGATCCTAAAAATTCTCCCACAATTCTCCGAATCTTGCAGTAGTGCTGTGAGAAAGCAGTGTCGATAGCATGGTCGGAACCGTCGCCAAACTCATGGAATTGTAATTGTTGCAACCTGACATCACTGGATTCAGAAGATGTTGTTGTGAAGGGCAAGTTGAGAGGAAGAAGCCCAAAGGGCCCACCCAAGGAAATGTAGAATGGTGTATCATGTGTAAACCGAAGAAAAGGGGCAGGTCCAGGTAATGTTGGATGGATGATATAAGGGCAGACTTGCAGAGGCTGGGGTCCGGAGAGGGAGAACGCTGGCTAAAGACTGTGATGATTGGTTTAAGATTTTGGCAGTTCTAAAGATCTCGCATGGAATTTTGTGCTTAGCTGTTAGATAGTTGGTTTTAACAATTAGTTACACAGCGATAAGGTTAGTAACACTCCTAATACCCCCTGCCCAAACTCAAGTATCCCCTCATTCAACAGTTTGTGATAAAATAACCAAAATAAACAGTTTGTGTCCAATTGGTTGTCAATCAGTCCCTGGGTAATTCATGAAATTTTCAATTAATATATTATATATTATAATATATATATATATATATTAATAATTGTGACAGCTAACCAAGCCTCTTTAAAGTAATAATCACCGTAATACAAGCTTAACGATTGAATTGATTACATTATTACCGTTAAATGACGTAAAATAAATAATAAGTGATCGCTCTCACAGCTGGATCATGGTAATTGAATGTACGGAACATGCCAAATCATGTGGCGTGCAGCTGTTCTGCAAGTCAGGAGACCTAACTGTTACTTTGAAATTGACATGATTCAGTAGTTTTATTAGGAATGTTGTACTTGCTAAATAGATTCGACTAATCAGTGTGGCATCCTCTAGCAGAGCTTAAAAAGTTTTAGAAACGGTAAAAACAAAGATTGTGGAAAATGAATTTTGACAATAGCTCTATGAGTTATGAAATCGGATTAGTCTGTCTTCAGTAGATTAGTGTTCTATTGGACAATCATACTTTTATAAATAACTAGCTTAGGTACTCCGCTTTACCCGGGAAATCATTTGTGGTTGAATGATGATGTTATTTTTGGGGGGCTTTGCTTTGTACAATATTTTTACATTCCCCTTCTCAATGCTTAGGATTTACTCCCTTGTCCGGCGTGCTGGGGATATTTTAATAATAAAAGTATTTATGATGTACATAATTCTACAAAATACACAATATCGTGTACATGTATCTTTTTTTATATAGAACATATTCATAGATTATCATATAATAATCGAGTCAAAAATACGGAGTTTTGATTTAGTATTTCGCGTCCCATAAGATTGTTGACCCCTTCTATAGTTTTAGTATAGAAACTAAACTCATTCATACTTCGTTATACGGCAAAACTGCATATAACAAAAGTTACTTTAAATAAAAAAAATAAACAACTTTTGTTATATACACGTTTGCCGAAAAATGAATTGGTTATGAAATATCACGATTTTAAAAATTATTAATATCCCTCTTTTTTATGACTTGGATCAAGTAATGTTGTGTAACCAATCCTGTAAAAGTCCGTCACGCAGGGGCTGCGTAAACTAAACAGCTTTCCCACGTGAAGTTTTACAATAGAGAAATCCGCCTAATAACAACAGTTGTAGTAAGGAATCTCTAAACTTATTCACGAGGGACGAACAGTTACCAAGACAGCCCGCACTAACTCTCGGCGGAGAGTTCCGAACGTAGCCGACTCCTGTCGACCACACACATGCATACAAATGCAAATATCTCGATTAATATTCAATATAGAGAATAAATGTACATAACACTATATTTTGAGTAAATTTAATTTGCAATAAGATAGATTCTGTACGATTTTCCGATCCGACGTATAGTAACGGAGATATTTTGAATTTTCGAAAATCCTCCCCTCTAAATCCCCCCTCCCACTGGTCCGATTTCAGCCATTAACGAACTTGATCTTTCTTTTTACATAAAACGACTAAATATCGAGTTTGGTAACGATCAAACAAAAATTGCGACCGCTAGAGCGGTAAAAGACAAATATATATATATATATATATATATATATATATATATATATATATATAGAGTTTTGAACGGACCTCATTTTCGTCATCTACTAGGTAGGATCGATGGACATTTGAAGAAAAATTTCGAAAATTCCGTCATGAATACGACCTCAATAGCTGATTTCCCTTGAGGGGAATCTGCTAAAAAATGTTATATCTACACTTTTTGTTCTATACATTGTTCCTCTAGCTGGAATATTAACCAGAGATGTTTATATACATTTTTTCTACTTATCCTCTAGCAACTTCTACTTCTCCTTTATCAGTACTTCTACTCAAGCTACTTTCATTGAAGCAACTGCATTACACAATAAAATAACATGGTTAAATATCAAGTCCTGTTAACATAGGCTTCTTACTATGAGAAAATAGAGAATAGGATTTGGAATGTTGTCAATAGTGTTGCATTGCAACAGGTGGTAAACAGCTTAGCGTAGCGTAACGTAGCACCTGTGTGGCGGACTTTTATGTTAGCAGATTTCCCTTAAGGGTTATTGAGGTCGTACTAATGACACGATTATTGAAAACTTTCCTCAAATGTCCGTCTATCCTACCCAGGATTGAACTTTTCCTGTGTGAGATATATGCAAATACGTTTTGTTTATACTAAAATTTTAGTAATTGAGATTAAAATTATTCTGATTCATTACACATTACAGCACTAAATATAGTAAAAGTTTTCAATAAAATTAATATGGTATATTCAGATATATTTCATTAATAGTTTTTCTGTCTGGTCTAGAATTCAGGTTGGCTGGCCTGTTTGTCTACAATTCAGACGATTTCCCTTGTAGAGCTATTAACTTGTAACGGAAACATTTCTCATTACCATTTGGATTTATTCACTTATTCGCGGTGGTGTTACAAGTATGTATATTTTTATTGTAAACCTTCGCGTGGGAAATCTGCTTAGTTTATGGAGCCCTTACGCGACGGACTTTTTATTTTTCTTGCTCGGTTGGTCCGTGATATATACCGCTTTTACATATGCAAGTTAGCAGTTTTCAGTCACAATTCTGTGACATTCGTTTACAGCTTAGTTCGGGAGTTAAGATATCACTTAGTGAGCATGCGTCAAACTAAAGTTAAAAGTGCGTTCACCCACAGCTAATGGTGGTGTTATTAGGAGTAAGAATGCGTGGGCTAGGACAGTAATGAGAGTTTCCTCAAAGTGCGTGGCCATTGTCAGCTCATTATGGAGTTGAACAAGGAGAGGTGTTTAGTGGTTTCCTCTTTGTACGGGCTTTTTGTATCTCTTAGCTTACCACCGCTTCCTCCTAGACTTTCTCTTCCATTCAGTCTCTCCTCGTCCGTCGCTCGAGCCGGTGAGTACCCACATATATAAAATTCTCTCTTAACTTCACACTCTTATGCGCTGACCATATATTATTGCATATAATTGTACTATTGGAGAAATATACTGTGGACATTTCTCAGCAATGGATTAAAAATAGCACGTTATGTAACGTTTAAGCATTTTTAATTTTATTTTTCATGCGACTGAAACAGTACAAGTGTTTTTAGTATCGTTAAATGGGCGAATGGTACTTGGTACAACTCTCTGGAGCTGTTAAAAAAAAAAAAAAGTTACTAGAAACAATTTTAGAAATTTAAAATAAAGCCAATTCATAGGTAGAATATTATTATAATTCCTTTTTCAGGCAATTGATCGCTGTAGGAATGAATGATTTTTTTTTTTAAACTTTTGTTTGGCTAATCGTTTGTAAGTATACTTGTACCATTGTTTATTCTAGGTCTAGATAAAGAAAAGTGGTTATTTTTGAAATATTGGCCTTTCAACTACTTTATTTGCTCTCCAAAAAGATATCAATTATTCAATAAAAAAAATATAATTGTATCAATTTCTTGTAGTCAATTCATACGAAACTAGTTTCCCCGGCGGAGATATATCTAATGACAAAAAGTACTTAATTATTTGTGAGTGTGAGTGTATTGCAAAAAAATTGTATTAACTTATAATTGTATTTGAATAAATCATTTAAGTTTGAAGGAATTTAACAAAAAGTTCTGTTTGATTTATATATATCTTCTTATGATTAGATTTATAATTTAGATTCATCAACTACAGTTAGAGATCGAATGTTTAAAGCCTTGGCTTGTTCAAGCACATTATTTTTATGAAACACTGTTAGTAAGTAGCCACTGACAAAAGTAGTTATCGCAAAATTTAAAATTTTAGTTGGTCTAGAAATTTACTTGATGTCCACTTTACGTTAGCAATAGCATATGCAGACCCTCACACTCACAGTGTGTGCCAATCTGTTAACGCTCGTAAATTTTGCCGGTATTATGTGGCCCATTCAAAAATAACACGAAACCCAACCAATGTTGGCAATGTTTTTTAATAACCGATATATGCATTTTTCTCCAACTTGAATTTAATGGTGACAGAGCTTTCAATTGACGCAAATTCCTACTCATGTGATTTTTATTTTAGTTATCTAAAATTCAAAACTTAAATTGATCAACATTTCATTTAATATGGTGATACGATTTACAAGGATCCTTTTTTTTTATAATATATTTTTAATTTTCAATAAGTCTGGGTAATTCCTGGGTAGCCATTTATCATTCCTATAAATTTTTTGAAAATAAACCATTTTCAGTACATCGTTAAGGAATTTTGCGTGGAAAACATTAGCTCTACTTTGTATTATTAATGCAACCAAACAGAGGTTGTACTTTAAATCCAATTTTTAACACTTTTTAAAAATACACTCATACAATTTTAAATTTTCGATATTGTTACAGCTTATTAATGACAGTCTTCCGTGGACTTTTATATCAGAGACAAATCTTAAAAACGATTTAAATACTTCATCAAATATTTGTTAAGCTCAATTGCGAAAAATAGGCGTAGGAATATTAGTATCATCTTGAAATTCAATAATAAACTTGTTAACAGTTATAATTATCCTCCCTCGCTAAAGGGACTCTAAAAATAATTTAGTGATTGCATTACTCAGCTGAGCTGGAGTGGAGTTAAGGTTATAATAATATTGTTTCTGGCTTTACGCTGTTTTAATCACAGACATCGACGTACCGTTAGTCGCTGCCTGAGATGCCTACATAATTATCAAAGATGACGTAATACGTTAATTACTCAATCTGGATTACATCTTTTCACACGGAGCAAGTGATTATTAATCATCATGAATGTTTTGTTAACCCAGAGATAATTGAACGTTTTGATAATTTCTCTTATCCTCGCTAGAACTAGCATCACTTGGAACGTTCGTTTTCTTTTCCGTAAATTTCTAATTTTGATTTGTATCACCACTTTTGTTGACGTTTTCCCGATCTATAATGATTTCATCAAATTGCTCTATAATATCATCATTACCTATTTCTATCGTAAATTATAAATACCTGTACGTCCACATTTTGTTACTATGTCGAGTTGGGACGGGTTATCTAAAGATTATCACCATTTTCTCTAGCTAGGGTGGGACTAAGGACCACAGTATTACTCAGACTATATTGCAATCAATGAACTTTAGACAAACATCACATTGTCGGTAGGTTAGAACATAAAGCGGCTAGATCAATGGTTCCCTTCCTAGTCATCCCAAAAACCTAAAAATTGAAACCTTCCTTTCTTACCCCATGAGTTTTTACCTTGCGGAATCAATAGATCCAAATAGGTAATAAGATAAAAAAAAAATAATAATATGCGCATCTCACCAAAGTTGAGACATGCAATGCCCACTCACAGCTTTTTTCCTAACCCGGCGGCACAGCCATTCAAAAATAAAATTAATAACCATTTCCACACTTCCCAAGCGAAGCTTTTCCAAATACGGATGTCCAACCTTTGCATCTGCCGTTAAGCCATTGTTGCTTGGTTCTGCCTCTTTTCTTACTTATTCCTGATGAACCACATAGCTGTTTGAGCTAGGTTTTAGCAGATTTCCCTTAAGGGAAATCAGCTATTAAGGTCGTATTCATGACTCGATTTTTGAAAAATATCTTCAAATGTTCATCGATCCTACCGCGGAGATGACGAAAATGAAGTCCGTTCCAAACTATTTATATAACTACATGTGTATATACATATTTGTTTGTTAACGCTCTAGTGGTCAAAACTTTTGTTTAATCGTTACCAAACTCGGTATTTAATCGTTTTATGTAAAAAGAAAAAGTCCGTCACGCAGGGGCTGCGTAAACTAAGCAGATTTCCCTTGTGAAGTTTTAGAATAGAGAAATTTCAGAATAGAGAGCCGTACAGTTACGCGAACGACCCGAACTAGCTCTTGACGGAAACTCACGAGTGGACCCGAAGTTAGCCGATCTCGTCTCAGAAGCTGAAAACAGAAAAATGCAAATATCTCGGTTAATATTCAAGATACAGAATAAATGAATATAATACTATTTATAGTAAATTTGCAATAAGATTGATTCTATATAATTTTTTGATCCGACGTATAGTAACGGAGATATTTTGAAGTTTCGAAAATCTAAACCCCCCCTCCCACTCGTCCAATTTCAGCCATTAACGAACTTGATCTGTCTTTTTACATAAAAGGTTTAAATATCGAGTTTGGTAACGATCAAACGAAAATTGCGACCGCTAGAGCGTTAACAGACAAATATATATATATATATATATATATATATATATATATATATATATATATATTTTGAACGGACCTCATTTTCGTCATCTCCTGGGAAGGATCGATGGACATTTGAAGAAATTTGTAGAAACTCGCGTCATAGGTACGACCTCAATAGCTGATTTCCCTTAAGGGAAATCTGCTAAAACCAGGTTGGATGATGGCTGAATTTGGACCAGTGGGAGGAGGGGTTTAGAGGGGGGAATTTCGAAATATCTGCATTACTATACGTTGGTTCGAAACATTGTATAGAACCAATCTTATTCCAAATGTAATGCTATATAAGTGTTGTTACGTACGTTTTTGCTCTATCTTGATTATTAACCGAGATATTTGCCTTTTTTTAGTTTTAGGTCTTCAGTAAATCCCCACTCCTACTCATGTCATATTGACAGTAAGGTGTTATATTATGAACCACATTATTTGAATCCAAAATAACAAATATTGTTCTCATTGAACTTTTACGTTTTGGGGTAAATGCAAATACGTGCCATCCGTGGGAAATCTGCTTAGTTAATGCAGCACCTGGGTGACGGACCTTTTTTTTTTCAATATTTCTTAGCCACCGCCATTTCTCCTTATTGGATTGCACAGGTGATGCCAGGTTCGCCATAAAATTCCATTACTTCCTTATTCCTTTTGTAGCTTTAGCTGCTCAAATCTCGACGCTAAATATTTTTCTCAAGACTCTTCGCTGCTAGTGCAACAGTTGATCTTCTATTTAGATCGGCCCGATTGAGCAATTCTTGAAGAATATATATGTCATAGTTTTACTCTACAATACTACTAGAGACAGTCACCTCCTTCCTATTCTTATTTCAATTTCGACATGTTCTCCTGTCCTTATCGGCTAAAACCAACAAGAAAGACAAGGTAATTAATTGTTTAGAGAACGAATTCTCACCAGAAAAAAAAATTAAACTAAAAATTAATGAAAGCGTGAAATTCAAGAAAGGTCGGAACACGAACTCGATCAAGGTCAGAGATACGGCTGCATGGAAAATATAATCCGCATAAAATAGTGTGTGTTAGGACTCAGCTCTGCTTGTTTCAGCTGTAATATAGTAGATTATTATCGGTGAGTAATCTCATCTCTGTCTATCAGTCAGGCTGTCTCTCCTCTTCTCCTTCTCTCTCTCTCTCTCTCCCTCTCTCTCTCTCTCTCTCTCTCTCTATATATATATATATATATATATATATATATATATATATATATACATACATACAATAATGTGTCGAGCAGTGACGCGTCTGTCAGCTGATGATAGCCTCTAGACTTAGGTGTATTTTTCTCAGCTGCTCATATATAAGCTACGAGGCACGACTAGACAGTGCTGTTATACTTTTACAAACATTCTTGCTTACCACACTTACACATACCCAACTATTTTGATTATCATTTTTTTTCTTTTATGCTACTCTCCTACTCTCTTGCGACTTAGTCGCCAAGTCAGTTACGACTGTGACAATGAATAAATATATAGAAAACGCATCCTATCTTATGTTTTCTCGAACGTCTTTAGCTTAGATTTCCTTTTCATGACTTTTCCCTCCTACATGAAATTTTCATTGGGTCTTTCTTCTTGATCCAGGCGCTAGAAATCACTTCTTCTTGCTTTCTCTCCTTCACTTGCTTGGTTAAGCATCCTTTCTGTTCATAATTGTTTTACTTATCATTAGTACTGGTGAACTTTCTTCTTACAAAATTAAATTAAGCAATATTTATTTATTGTGGAGGGTTCGCTGCGAGACGATATTGCTCTTAAAAAACACAATGAATATAAACAAAAAAAAAGAATAAAAACATTAACAGAAAAGATTTAAACAATAAAATTAGAACAATACAAACTAAGAACGGAACCAAATAACAAAACGCAACCTAATAACAAAACGCAACCAAATAACTAAACGCAACCAAATAACAAAACGTAACCAAATAACAAAACGCAACCAAATAACTAAACGCAACCAAATAACAAAACGTAGCCAAATAACAAAACGCAACCAAATAACTAAACGCAACCAAATAACAAAACGCAACCAAATAACAAAACGCAACCTACTAACAAAACGCAACCAAAGAAACAAAAAACACGAATCAACAAATAAACTAGAAACAAAATAATTGTTATTATTATTATTTATTAACGTATACTTTTTGCAACTTAGGCTAATCGGGACGGGTTATCTACAGGTTACCACCCTTCTCTAGCAGGGGTGGGATTGAAACAAAATAAACAAAAACGAAACGTTAAATTTAACAAAAAAAATATCTTATAAAGAAACTATATAATTAAAAGCTATAAAGACAAATGAAACTACGAAAGCAATTATTTACTTTCAATAGTTAAAACTAAAACTAAAATCAAATAAATAAAATTAGTATGCACATAAATAAAATTAACAGATTAATTTTTTTTTAATATCTTAAACATTCACAATCATATGCCACAATTAATCAATAAGATTGAAGAAAGTTGCGAGTGTGTGTGTGTGTGTGTGTGTGTGTGTGTGTGTGTGTGTGAGGGAGCGAGAGAGAGAGAGAGAGAGAGAGAGAGAGAGAGAGAGAGAGAGACAGACAGACAGACAGACAAAGACAGAGTATATACCGAATAATAAGCAATGTGATACTACAACTTGTATTCTCAGACTCAGTTGAGGGCTCGGGTTAGCCACGTGAGTTACAGTGTTCGTCTTTAACTCACTTGGTAAACCTAGAGTCGTGAGTTCGATTCTAACCCGTTGCAATAGGAGTTTATTTTGTGACGAACTCATCAATTCGAATCCTTAGTCCCACCCTGGCAATAAAAGGGTGGTAGCCTGTAGATAACCATCCCGATTAGCCGAAGTACGAATAGTGAACGCAATAAATAATAATAACAATAATGTTCATATTAACAATTATACAACAACAAATACCTTTTATAAATTTGATTTCTGTATAAACATTTACAAAACCAACTTCATTGGTTATATTCAATAAAATCCTTAATAATTTTATTTACAAAATGCTTTCTAAACATTATGGCATTCCAATGCTTACTTATTTACAACTACTTTATTATAAATGCATTACACAATTGATGCTGTTTGCCAAAATAAAGTTTGTTGCAATTTTTGCCGCTAACACCGGTTCAATGGTTATACGGACGTCAAAAATAACGGGACCTTTTAACTGTAGTCTTCGTATTCTCTCGTTTGATAGGATTTACAGCTCAAACAGCCTACTTTCACCTGCTTAAGCAAATTTCCCCGAAGGGAAACCAGCTATTGAGGTGAGGAGTATTTTCCAAAACTGAGTTCCACAAATCCTGTTTTAGGTGTTTGTGTTTATACCGGGTTTCTTTGATGTCCTAAAATCCTGAAAAAATGATCTTAGGCTGCTTACCGACTTTGAATTCATTTTCACTTCTGATTTTCCTCTTGTGCATGCATGAGTATTTGAAGACCTTCAATTTGAAAGTATCTTCCACATCAATGTTTTTACTCAAACTTTTCTGCTACCCAGCGTTACTTGAACGCGTTGTTGCTGTATCTACAGGCTGGCTACCTCTCTCTAATTCTTACAGTAATCGCATTTCGCGACTGGGGCGATTGAGCGACGTATCAGTTAAATTTTTATCATCAGTTTATCATATTTACGCAAGTATGCTCATTTCTGCGAATATTTTCAGTAATGTCCACCATTATAATTTTTATTTATATAACTACATGTGTATATACATATTTGTTTGTTAACGCTCTAGTGGTCAAAACTTTTGTTTAATCGTTACCAAACTCGGTATTTAATCGTTTTATGTAAAAAGAAAAAGTCCGTCACGCAGGGGCTGCGTAAACTAAGCAGATTTCCCTTGTGAAGTTTTAGAATAGAGAAATTTCAGAATAGAGAGCCGTACAGTTACGCGAACGACCCGAACTAGCTCTTGACGGAAACTCACGAGTGGACCCGAAGTTAGCCGATCTCGTCTCAGAAGCTGAAAACAGAAAAATGCAAATATCTCGGTTAATATTCAAGATACAGAATAAATGAATATAATACTATTTATAGTAAATTTGCAATAAGATTGATTCTATATAATTTTTTGATCCGACGTATAGTAACGGAGATATTTTGAAGTTTCGAAAATCCTCCCCTCTAAACCCCCCCTCCCACTCGTCCAATTTCAGCCATTAACGAACTTGATCTGTCTTTTTACATAAAAGGTTTAAATATCGAGTTTGGTAACGATCAAACGAAAATTGCGACCGCTAGAGCGTTAACAGACAAATATATATATATATATATATATATATATATATATAAATATATATATATATTTTGAACGGACCTCATTTTCGTCATCTCCTGGGAAGGATCGATGGACATTTGAAGAAATTTGTAGAAACTCGCGTCATAGGTACGACCTCAATAGCTGATTTCCCTTAAGGGAAATCTGCTAAAACCAGGTTGGATATACAACAACAAATACCTTTTATAAATTTGATTTCTGTATAAACATTTACAAAACCAACTTCATTGGTTATATTCAATAAAATCCTTAATAATTTTATTTACAAAATGCTTTCTAAACATTATGGCATTCCAATGCTTACTTATTTACAACTACTCGAACTTCCACATCAATGTTTTTACTCAAACTTTTCTGCTACCCAGCATTGCTTGAATGTTGCTGTATCTACAGGCTGGCTACCTCTCTCTAATTCTTAGAGTAATCGCATTTCGCGACTGGGGCGATTGAGCGACGTATCAGTTAAATTTTTATCATCAGTTTATCATATTTACGCAAGTATGCTCATTTCTGCGAATATTTTCAGTAATGTCCACCATTATAATTTTTTGAAAATGTTCATGCAGTGTAATACGTATATATAATGGCTACGGTCATGTAGTAATTCAAAGTGTATGTTGTTCCTATGTGAGTCCTTAGATAGCAGTCAGTTAGTTAGTATGTTTTATTGTAAGTCTACAGTTACAGTGTTGGCAGTAGGGTTCGTCTTCTCCAGTAAGTAAGTGTGAGTCAGTTGTGAATGGACAATTCGTAACCTCGTTAAAACTACTTCCTCTCTTCTAAATAGCTTTTTCGAGGAATGCCATTTACGAAATATATGTTTCAGTTGTCGAAGTTTGTTGTCAGTTGTGGCAAACCAAGATTACTGAAGTGAGTATCTTATGTTTTGCTTGGGCTTGAATATTTTGGTATACACAGCATGTGCTATCGTAAGTACTAGCGAGTTTGTTGTTGTTGCTGAAATAAAGCCTTTTAAAGTCATTCTCGAATTTATATAATCACAATGAACAACTATTCATATTTCAAAGAGGAAACGCCATTTTTTAGCTCATTTCCCTGGAACGAAAGTCCCCTGTTTACACGATTTTTAAAAACTTCCGCAAATGTCCACTGATCTTAACGATATAAATTACTTCGTTAATTTCTGTAACCGGTCCAAGAGGAGTCAGAGTTTAGAATAATATATACTTTTTTTCTTGGGTCAGGTTAGCCGATTTGGCGAGTTCGTCTACTGGTGTGCTTCGCCTAATGTTTGTATGTCCGGGTCACCTGTACATTGTTATTCTTTTATCTTAATAGGCTAGACGTCGTTATTGTGCTGATTAGTCTATTCTGCTGACTATGGAGTTCTTTTACTAAAAACACTCTGTAGTATTATATTACATAAGTGGTTATTGGTGTTTTTCGTCAAAAAATTGCAGTTAACATTCATCCTTTTTCTTTATAATTAAGGACGAGATTACAGAGATTTGAAGGAATAAGCATTGAATGGTTATCCAAGAAAAGCAACCTCAACGATATCAATCATAACCAGTATTAGAGACGGAGCTGGTCGTAAGGCGGATAGTCACGAAGGATGTGCCATGCGACAGGGGAATGACAAGACCCCCTAAAGAGTGGCTAGGTATTGACCCTGATGAAGTACGATAAGAGGGAGAGAAACGCCGGGACTGTTATTAAATACCCGAGCCAGATAGCGGCCAGATTAGACTGAGTCATAGCTCGCGTGCCATATTTTTATGTCCGGTCCTCTTGCCGCTTTATCTCATGCACATCCACTTGAGCTGGCCACCTTCTAATGATGATAGGCGAGACTGTCGCTAAGGCTCTCTCTAGACTTCCGTCTACTCCCGATAGATAATGGAGCAATAAAAAAGAAAAAAAAAACAATTATCCGTTTATGACTACTCACTTCCTTCAATAACTCAAAACGGTTTCAGAATGCTCGAAAGACTATCTAGATCCATTGACTATGCTTGGTTTTAATAAACGATCTGTACTTTCTGGGGAAAAGAAAATACAGTCCAACGAGCAGAGACTGCGTAAACCTAGAGTATCTTTCCTTCTGTGAAATGAAACATATTCAACCTATTTCAGCAGATTTATCTTAAGGGAAATCTGCCTTTGAGGTCGCACTCATGACGGGATTTTCGAAAGATGTTGTTTAAAAATATCTACCTTTATATTTGCTAATCCATCTGCCATTCCATTATTTAAATGTCTCTAGTCTCAGTGTGCTTTTGATCTTAGATTTAAGTATTTTACGAGTAATCGTTAATGAGTCGTCCATTAATGTCGTCTTAGCCTGTGTTCATTTCCAATATGTCCAGTGTGTGTTTTTATCCATTGTGTACATACGTCTATATGCCTCTGTTTGCACGCTATTAGATGTTTTCTAATTTGTTCCGTCAAGTCATTATCAATTATTGTTGTTGTTGTTCATTTTTTGAATAGTTACGTTGCTGTTTGTATAGATAGTGTATGTACGTCTGTTAGTGGAGTTTTGCCATATAATTTCAAGCCCTTTTAATAGAGTTGTCATATTGTAACTATTTACAACTGATTTCCTGACAAATATGATATCTGACTTATACAATAAGAAGAAATAAAAAAAAAACTCGAGGCAGGACGGAATAAGGTTACTTGTTCTCATGACAAATTACGTCACTCTAGGACCGATCATTGGCATCGCGTTTCGGTTCTCCTCGAGAATATATCATCATTACGATATTTTAATAATTATATTTTTTTTATATGTCATATGATAAAATGAAATGGATGATTAAATACTGCTGTAGATAAAACAACAAATATTTGGTGACATTTCAAATCATATGCATGTACCTAACGTGTAGATACCATTTGTAAAAGATCAAATGGAAACAGGACGTTATATTTAAACCTGAAATTAGGTGTTTCGTTCATATTTTGGACGTTAATGTGAGATGGATAGGAGTGAGCGTTTATTTAAGGCTGGAAACTGAAAAGCACAAACTTCTCTCTTAATTTTTGAGTTAGCAAAAATGTATACCACTACCATTCTAGAATGTTACAACTACAACAAGATTGCTTGTGTAACTTAGTACGATCTATCGACGAATGTAAATAATTGACCCTTTCCAATTTCAGCCATTAAGGAAAATGATCTTTAGTTTTACATGAAACTTATAGTTATAGAGTTTGGAAACAATTAAAAAAAAAGTCCGTCACGCAAGTGCTGCGTTCACTAAGCAGATTTCCCACGAGCGCCACGACCTCTAGAGTGTTAACAGGCAAATAAACACGCAGACATATATATACAGTATTGAACGGACCTCATTGTCGCCATCTTCTGGGTAGGATCGATGGACACTTGAGAATAATTTTTGAAAATTGCGTCATGAGTATGACCTCAATAGCTGATTTCCCTTAGGGGAAATATAATAATGTTTTATGTGTGTATGTACAATGTCTAATAATGTAGAATGTTTTAATTTTGCTGTTGACAAACCTTGCCCCCTCTGTCATTCAGGACAAGACAGTTTCTCTCACTTTTTCCTTAAATGCCAAATAAATAATTACTTTAGGACATATTTTATCCTATGTTCTTTTTCTTTGTTGTTGTTTATTGGTCTTTTATTTTATCCTTATTTGTTTTGAAAACAATTAATTTTACTTTATTCTCAATTTATATCTTATTTTATTGCTACTATTTCTGTATTATATCTAATGTGTTTTGTTTGTACCCCAAGTAATTGGATCATATTTTTTAATGCATTATGTAACCGACACCCCATCAGTATGGGTTTATCTTGTAAACTGATGCATTATAAATAAATAATTACGACTGCTAGAAAGACAATTGACATATATATGATTACATTCATTTTAATTCTGCGATCCTCTATTAATGCTATATTTTCACAATAATTGGTTTTTATTCTGGTAATTGTACATTTATTGTAGTGTAATAGATCGCTTAAGAATCAGATGAATAGGGTCTGGTTTCGCGATCAGCACTTTGTCAACTGCCAACAAAAACCAATAATTTAACTACCAACAACCACTGAAGTTACTCTAGACTTAAAAACGTTTTACAGATTTCCTATTTCTCATTATAGAGTAATTGCTCCTTTCTTCAAGATAAGAAAGTAAGATTTTTGTGGTTATCTAGTATGTACCCTGAGGGAACGACTGGTAGTTCTTGTTTTAACCATAGCCTAATATACAAGGCAACGGTACAAAGGAAACAAGATGGTAAGTGCATTTAGTGGTTTCCCGTTGTCTGTTGAATGATTGGTATATATATATATATATATATATATATATATATATATATATGTATATATATATATATATATATATATATATATATATAAAATAAGTCTTCACGATGTGTTAAGTAAACTACAATATTATATAATTACAATTATAAGTATCTCCAGACAAGGTGTAGTAAGAATATGAGGTATAAATAGCCGATGTCCTGAAGACGACACTAATTCGTGAATGAGCCGTTCGTGTGCATGCTAATGGGAAAATACCTCCTTTCATTTACAAATTGTTCCTAATTCAGTGTTGCTAAACAGTCCTCCTTGTTGATAATTATAGACAACTAAAGATTACTGACCACTGTCAATTGCTTCATCTTTACGTCATCTTAGTTTCTTTTGTCCTTGACAGGCCTTCATCTCTGTGAACCCCAATTCGTACAACTAACACTTTTCGTGTTTATTCCCAGAGAGCCTGTCAGGCAAAATATCGCCATTTTTTCACTGAAGGAGTCAATGCGTTATGTACTCAGAGGATCATCATAAGAAACTGTTATTTATTTATAAAGAATTAATTTTCTACTTGTATGAAACGACCATCGTGAAAGTTCAGCAGACTTTCGCTTTCCTTAACATAATTGCAATTATTATTTCTTCTTTTCCATTATTAGTTCATACTTTCTAAGGGTAAAATACGAAGTTCCGATGTGCCTATATATAACCTATTAAATCCTATTTAAGTGTTGTGTGTTTTCTTTTGGAAAATAATTCAAGCGGAATTATGTTGAAATTAACAACTAATTCAAATTAGGGACATTAAATACCGAATTATTCGTATTCTCATTTTATCTCACTTCTTACTACTATTTTCAGAATCCTTTTATTTTTTTCAAACTAACTTCTTATTATTTCAACGACGGTCAAATAAAATACCTCGTGAGTGTAACTAACTCCTACAATTAGAAATATGTATCAATAAAATTCAATGTAGCTTCTGAAGGAGCATATAAATAGTTTATCATACATAATCGCCCTAATCTGGTGAAAAGGGTGTTTTTAGGTGGACTACAAAACAAAATAATAATATTTTTATAACATGACTCCTAGGTGGTTTTTTGATGAACGTTAAAGAGGCTTGCAGATTGAAGAAATCAGAAATTTTGTTTCTGTCTCCCTCCTAAACCCCTCTCATTTTAAGACTAGTAGACGATTCTGAATCTAAAAGATTTTTAAAATGTTATATTCCGAATTTAATTAGTGGCATACTTCTCTGAAAAGTTATAGGTCTTACGGACAAATATATTTAAAACCCAAACAATAAGTATATCGTTATGTATTAGGCTTTAAAAGATTTAGACACCAAGCCCTGAGCATAATTCCATTTCATTTCAGCTTAATAATTTACTGTGAAAAGAATATTGCAGGCAGAGGAAAGAAGAAATGGCTACACTTCTGCAGTAACAATAAAGTGACAGGACGCTTTCAATGAAATGCATCAGCACCAGTGCATCGAAAGCGCTCTGTTGCTTTAATAAATTATTAATGTGGAAGAGTGGCTATTTTTGTTTCCTATTTGCGATAGAATTCATTTTCACCTACCGGAATACCTACTTAGATATGAAAAAAGATTTTGAAATTTGTACGTCACAAGCTGGGCAATGGTGACCACAGCCGACGTTATACAAACAAATAACAACCCATATGACCATTGATCCATTAACTCATCAAAATGTTTTCTCCATCTTAATTAAGAATTGCTTTTTAATAAGATTGTTTTGTGGAACTTTCACTATTGTGTACTGAGAATTATATCACCGGGAGACTAGTCAAATTAGAATTTGTGGCAAGCTTTGCTTAGTAAATTACTCCATACGATTTCCTTAAAGGCAGCGCTCATTATATATAGTTATGTGCGCATTGCTAGTAACCAGTATGACCTTGAGCTTATCCAATCAAATATCCTCCGAACCTCCACCCTAATTGCAAGTAATAAGTCACGAATTGTGTATTATTAAGTGGATTGTAGGTGTATTACTAGGGGCTGTAGATGAAATGACAAGGTCGTCAACCTCTGCTAGGATGGATCTGCTATCAGTGGAGTGATAAGAGAGCGTGGTTCTCCCGCTCAGTCCGAGGCGAGGGGCCGAACGGGCAGTCAGCTATATCACCTCCTCTACCTAAGGCATGCGCTCTTCCGTGAGTAACACTACCATCACATATGTGAGAAACTTAGTTTATTTGGATTTCGTAAAATGTGATTATAACTTGTTTTGGTGTCACTAGGCTACTAAGCACATTTGTGCAATTTTCAAATTAAAAAAAAAAAACTTTAAAACTGCCTAGCAAAAGTTGGGGGTCTTTTCTACTTTAGGTACGCCAGTTATTTTGATGAAGACCAGTGATACATTTTAATACTATGTTATTATCATTGTATTTTAATAACAAACACATTGTTTCCTTAAGAAAAAAAATTCAACTTGTAAATAACCTTTATTTTCCTTACAAACAAACAGTTAAGCTCCTACAGAAAAGTGTATGACAATATTTCATTTGGGTGGCCAATAATTATTAATAGATTTTAGTATACATTCAAATAAGTCTAGCTTTTCATAACATCTTCTTCAAACGAATTCACACAAATAAGAGTCAAGGTGACTTCTCCTAGTCCCATATTCACTCTTCGATTGAAGAACACCACTGAGCTGTATTAAATCCATCATTACTAAGTATAATTTTTGAAACCTTTAATTACTTAATAACTCCTAGGTGGTAATATATAGATCTTATGGAAGAATAATTACTGTTATCGCAACAAGTGATCATATTATAAAAAATTAACTGGCATACCTAAAGTAGAGAAGACCCAAAGTTGGAAAAAAGAGAGTTACTACATCCTTTGGTTTCTATTAAACAGTTCGATTTTGTTTCGTAAACCCTACCCCTAAGGCGATTCTGTATGATAAACCATTTTAAGATTCGTCCAAAAGCATTATACATTCAGTTTCATTGAAACATATTCCCAATTTTAGAAGCTACTTACACATAAGGGGTACTTATTGTTTGTCGCCTCGGGAGCTATTAAAACTTAGTCTGGACCCAAAATAGTAATAAGAAGGTAGTTAATATCAAAATATGAATGGCAAGGGACTTAATAACACTAATTTGAATTGCCTGTGCCTTCAACATAATTCTACGAGAAATCTTATGCGAGAAAATGTTATTTATTAACGTCCATTTTGTTCTAATACGGGTAATTGGGACAGTTTACCTACAGGTTGCCACCCTTTTCAAGCCAGGGTGGGACTAAGGATTTTATTTAATGAGTTCGTCATTAAGTAAATTCAAAGTGCCCAGGCGGGAATGGAACTCGGCACTCTAGATTTGCCATGTGGGATTAAGACCACCGCCTTAAGCTGAGCTCCAAATCACACAAGAGAAAAGACACAAAACGAATTAATAGTGTATATATTTTAACTTTCTTCTTTTTACTCTTAGAAAGTAAGAACTAATGATGGTGAAGAAGAAATAATAAGTTTCACATTATTCTTTTGGGGCTTAGGCTCATATTTTGTAAATATTTTTCTAAATATTCCCCCAAAAATATGAATCACTCGGGAGTCATTATATTAACTTTAACAATTAAGTCAGCTAAGGAATTCTTCCGAAAGAGGTAGGTGTGTAGAAAATATTTCCAATACGCAATATACTGGCGTGTGAGCATATTTCGTTGACAAATTATCGTCATGTTTTAATTGAAAGATTGATGTGTTGAGCACGGAAGCGAAAATCTTAAAAAAATAAAAAAAAAAAAAACCTGATATTTATTTATAAAGAATTAATTTTAATGACCTTCGTGAAAGCTGAGCTGACTTTCACTTATAATATAATTGCAATTATTATTTCTTCTTTTCCATTATTAGTCTGAGCATATTTCGTTAGAAAATTATTTGGGCATTATGGTCCGTTTATATTATTCATATCCTCTCTTATGCACCCATTCTTAATTGATTTTGACTACATGTACCTTGAAGTATTCTCGTAACCTTTCAATGTACTCGTATTCTGAATTAAATATTTGGTTATATTCTGTTGTAAAATCAATGCAATAAGGATTGTAATTGTCTGGGTCTTTTCTCGTTCCGCAATTAAAAAAGTTAATAATATTCTAGAGAAATTGTTGAAAATAAATAAATAATAAATAACCTCTGTTGATTAAAATTGTTTTAATATCAGATTAGTGTGGAAATTGTGATACCAAAAAGGACCATGTTAATATTGTTTTATTTCAAAAATAATTATATTTTAATAAACTAAATACTTCTTAGTAATTATGAAGGCAGTGGTAATTGAGTACAATACCGTATGGGGCTTTACGAATAGTTCAAACTCGTTGGATTTGGCAGCAAAATATTTCCTTTTTGCAAATGCTCACAAGGAGAATCGGAAGCACATTATCTGCCTTAAGTAAACATAGATAGTAATATCAGAGCCCGAAAATTGTGAATCACGTGGAACACTGTAAATATTCAGCTCACCTTAGTTCGCTAATATTCCTATACGAAAGTGTATTTGCTCGTACTTGTTTATTCATGTTTCCATCTTGCCTACACAAGGGAGGAAGTCCCTAGATTCACGTAATTGCGCTAATAAGAAGAGTCGCAGGTCTAATTAATATTTTTTTCTGAATTTTTACAACCCCATAGGGAGCTCTCGAAGTTTCATACAACTTATGGCATTCTTAACATACTCCTTAATATGCCAAACTATCGATGCGTCAAAATACTACGATAGCAAATTATAAACTATCTCATAGTTTCTTTTTCTTGCTTGGAGGGAAAAGAGGGAATTTGGTTTTTCAAATGTTTATATGAATGGGTTTAACGTAATTAATAGAATTTATAACTCAGATCTGGAAAATGTAAATAAAATGTATGTGGTATGCATAACCACCTCTCATTTATAATTCTGTTTTTAAAAAATAATTGAGACATTTCCGATAAATTTAGAAAATCCGTTAACCAAACAATTTCATAAATTCATTCAGTGATTCCCCAAATGACCGAATACGTGGCTTATTTCATTGTATCTAGAACCAGAACAAAAAACTCATTGAAATATGTGAAGGATCAGCCTCTCCAGTTCTATAACACTTTTTGATCCATGAGGATAAAAATGGTTGCATTTACTGTTCTTTTTTTGAGCTCGCTTATAACACCTCCCACATTTGGCTGGATATATATAAACACTATAAAAACTATATATCGTTTCTCTTCGTCACTCTTTCAAAGAGTGTAAATAAAATGCTTTATCGACGTGAGTTTAATATTACAAAGCATTGCTGCTGCAAATTCCCTTTTAAGCATTGGACGTGAAACTCAGGAAATTTGCAGAAAATACTTGTTTTCTGTAATTCCGTCCACTTTCATTCATTGTGTCTAATTTATGTTTCGAAGGCTTATCGGAGCGAATAAGTCACAAAGAGCTCACTAATGCTCCTAATAATTTTCTGGACACTTGCGGGAATCGAACCTGCTAATCTCAAAGCCTTGGGCTGCACCAGCCCCTCTGCCAACCTGTTTGTTAAATAGTGTGTTTCGTGAGCCGTATTTGAGAAAAAGGGTATTTTATTGGCCATTTCAAAAGTTTTTTTTTTTTAAATTCTATTTTACTAAGAAATTTTATTTATTTTATTTTTTTTTTTTTAAACATTAAGTTGAGCTTTTATTTTTCAACTTCCAATCTTCAGGAATGACCAACTTAAAAAAGAAACTCTCAGCTGCACCGGGAAGTGCTCTCATTTCATTTATTCTACCTACGATATATAAAACGAATTGACTTATATCAAGTACCTCAAATTTGATAAGTGCTCCTTCATTTTAAGGATCCACTAATTTTAGTGTGGACTGTTCTGTGCAATTTCGTAAGAGTTATTGATTAGATAATTTAAGTTCATAGTTTAAAGAATCCCAGTTCATATCTATGAAATTAATGAACTTGTATAATTTTCACTAATGACAGTTTATTAAATAAGTGCCTTTACTATATTGTTACAGGGCCCTGACGATGGGTGGACGGAAGTGAAAACATACGATGTTGAAAAGAAAAAATGAGTGTGAGTTCTGGTTTTTTATCATTTTCAATTTCTTTTACTACTTTCAAACATTCGGAAGTTGTTCTGACCTCTCTCTGTTCGCCAGCACAACTTCATCGCCATCAATTATAGAAACAGTCACTATAATAAATGACTCTTATTCAATCAGTCAAAACTACAGCTTTGGCGCGACTGAGAATGTCCTATCCTCAAGTCAACCTGAAGTCACAAATTTCGTTACAAATAAAGACAACTTAACAAACTTAATTAATAACCATGAGAAAGTTGTTGAGGACAACACTAATAATTCCGTTTTAATAACAAACGCGAATAATTTCTCCACAGGCATAACTTCGGACCTATTAAGAATAAGCCAAGATGATTCTTCCACAAAGCATGAGGTCTTAAATAGCGAAGAAGATACGAAGGAATATTTTGTAACTTCAACAGAACTTAGTAATTCCATTGGCCAAAATAACATTAATTTAAGCACAATACCACAGTCAAGTAATCTTGTGCCTCCAGTAAACGGTACAAGAAATTACCATGATGCATACAGCACTCTACTTATAATATCCAGAGCGTTCAACCCATTTTTTAAGTCACTTCACTATAACTACTCTACACCTAGTAATTCAAATGAAGTTTTTAAAAATAGCACTGAATTCAGTGGAGAAAATTTCTTTAAAAACACGTCGAGCTGCTTTCCTTGTACAATGGTCTCTCAGACTGATGAGAGCTTGAACGTTTTTAATAATTTTACAACAGAGGCCAACTTGGGTTCTTCGGCTTCGCCTAATTCGTATTCAGAAAGTCAATATGGAGAACTCCTTTTCGACGAAAGAACGTCAAAGGAAACAGCTGTATTCAGAAACACGCATCCTCACTTAAATATTTCTACAGTCGTCCCATATCTCAATCCTGTCGACACATCCACTGACGAATCTCAAAGCAACAAATCAAATGTTTCCGCAATTGATATGAAATACAAATCTGAAGAGATATACGGCTCGAATAATCAGATGACGTTTTATAACTCTAGTCCAAGTTCTGAACCAGTAATGAATACTAATAACATAGCAGAAATACCAAAAACGACTGACTCAGCATATTTCACATTTTATCAACAAAACAAGACTGAAACTACTTCAGTAAATTTGTATTCAATAGGAACAAGCCCTAAAAATAAAACTCAGCCAACAACAACTCCTTTAGACACCTATGGAGAAGCAAAAAGCACCCATAACGAGCATCTGGTTACTCCGAAAGAGAAAACCTACTTTCAGAATGGATATACTAACAAAGATTCAAACGTCTCGGTTGAGACAGTGCCACAGGAAGATATCCAATCAGTACATCGGTTTACCACATTCGTTTTCAACATCAGAACTCCTAGTCCTTATACTTCCAGTAGTTTACCGGATCTTATAACATATGAAACAGCTACCACACCGAATTCAAAATTAACTAAAGAGTTGACACCTTTGTTCACCAACAATCCTACTGGGCAGGATCCCTCGAGCACATCACCTCAGGAACTTTCGAATCCAGATTGTTCAGCTGACACAAGCGATAGTAGTATACCTCTCAACTGCTTAACAGTATCTTCTAAATATACAACCGACAGAACTAGTTCAACGCCACTGCTGTTTCCCAACATGACTCAAACGGGAGAGGAGTATGCCACTACCCAACCAACCGAGCTCACGGAATCAGAAGAGTTGGAGTACAATATCAATGATCCTACAGTTTCTAACAGGTTTGCAGTATCTGATGAGGTTTATTCAAGCAGCACTAGCTCAATTCACGACTTATCAGAATATGAATCAGCTAGAGACGAAGGGTCCACCACTACACCAACATCCAACCTCATACAATTTGATAACATTTCCTCCTCAGCCGACAGTAGTGTAGCATACGAGCACACAACAAGAACTGATCAACATATTTTTACCAGCAACACTAATCCCATTCATTACTCATCACTCTATAGCTTAATCGGCCCACTAGAGTCCACCGCCCCACTCCCACCCGGTCACACTTTAGCTGATAACTTCACTTCCACGCCCATAGAGAGCGCTAATTATAGCAAAAGGACTACGGTTTCTGATCAATATATATCTACCAGGACTATATCTGCTGAAGTTTCGTCATTCCAAACAACAATATGGAATGAAGAGCCCGTAACTCCACCAGTCCTCGAGTTCAAACAACCTATTAACATTACTTCACTATCAAATAGTGATACAGCTTACACATTTACTTCATTGTCTGATGACTATATTTCTGGTAACCCTTTTCCAACTCAAGACTCATCACTCTACAAATTAACATGGGATGAAAAGACACCAAAAATGAAATTAGGCAAAACTGAGAGTCAAACTTCCACTATCAGCAGCACTGATTCCTCAAATAATAAATATGCCAGCAGTGAGGGGTATTTCTTTTCATCAACATTCAAAAACATACAATCTAGTATCCCGATTTCTACAACTGACGATGGAATAGTTTACGATTCAACTACTACAAAGTCAGCTGAATATATTTCTACGAGCTCAAGTCCCACACAACGTTCTCCATTCTACAAAATAACGGAGCTCACAATTACACCAACATCTAGCTCGTTCGGACATTCCAATAACTTGATACCCTCTATTGACGATATAGCAGTACACAAGGAAGTGACTGATCCTGATAAGTATATTCCGGGGAACAGAATTTCTCTTTTATCAACTCATAACACTACTCATAGCCCGGGGATGGTCAAATTAAGAACACCTGGAAATTCACTGGCTAATGACTTGACTACTACAATGGATGCCGTAGAAGATAGCATAACCTCTTCTAAGACTGAAAAATATGTTTCCAAGAGTCCTACCCCCACTAACGACTTCTTATTAAACCCTGCTACCAACAAATTAGAGTCAAATATCACTTGGAACACCGAAGCCACAACAAGCGATAGCGTAACGTACGGAACCAACAGTAGTGCAATCCACAGGTGGATAACGTTGTCTTATCGTGTCACTTCTACCAGTACTACGTCTACTCCTTCCTCAACAACAACCAACAAGACAACTAGCCAATGGAAAACAGAAGCAACCCAAGAAGACATTTCTTCCTCCACAACGCTTGCTCATGCATTTCCGAACAAAAATATACCATCGATCAGTACCTTGGCATCGGACCCCGAGGGTTCAACCACAGACAATCTTAAAAGGATATTCTGGTATTGGAGGCCTACCAGACACCCTTCAGTGACCACCCCTTGGAGGCCCAGCTCAACGTCAACATGGAAGCCTAGCTCAACTGCAGCTGATGATGTCGAGAATTATGTTGAATATGCATCAACACAATCGACTGACTATGACTCTACAACTCCGTGAGTTTTTTTTATTTTATACTCTGTTTTTATTAACCATTAGTCTAAATTTAATTTTTGTCTAGTTATAGTTTTAGGAATGCTAAGAGACTAATTATTCTCTTCAGATATTTATAGATAAAGATTATTTCGTATAGGTAAGGTATAAATATATCATCCAGGTAACATATCTACAAATACTTAATATCACTAAGGTGCGTTTTAAATAACTATAAAATAATTTGTTTATTTATTAACGTCCTACAAAACTGTAAATATCCATATCAATAATATGTATACCTTCACGTTTTCTGCACAACGGGTTAATAGGCATTTTCAGCCAGACAGTCTGACTTCATTTAAGAATATCCCTGAATCACTGTGAATTTGTTTGATCCTGAATTATTCATTTCATACTGAAACAAATCTTGTAATTCAGAATTCAGTTGGGAAAACAGGAATATCTATGTAGAAGTTAAAATGACTAATAAGTCAAATCCTATGAAGTGGTTATTTTTGAGGCGTGAAATATTTTATCTAAGCTTAATTGTAAATCTTAAAGACTAAATTGACAAGCCGGTACTCTTCATTTTAATTCCGTTATTGTCTTTCTTGTGTAAGTTACCAAAGGTAAGTATGTAAACGTCAGAAAAGAGCTTTAGTCATTACGGACCCAAATCTCCAAAACGGAATTATCACTAGTAAAAGTTCTTCAATATTTGTCTCAATCAATATTAAAGCATAGCTCTTTAGTTGTTTCATACCTCCTTCTCTAATCAAATCGAAAATGCAGTAGTTTTTCATTGCCACGATATCCTTATCACCTTCGTAGTAAATTATGCAATCATTACTAGATCCCAGTTAAACACAACAATTAAGATAAAAACAAGAGTAAATTATGTTCATTTGAATTTGCAAGGTATTAATGCATGACAGAAATTAAAAAACAAAAAGTAAACATTCATGTTGAAATATAACCTTGACCTACTGTTGATAAAAAGAGAGAAATTTCCTAAATGAGTGGGAGAAATTCTACTCTACCCTGATAACATATCATGACCCCTTTGCTCCCAAGTCAGTTTTATCTAATATGACATAATGGCTTCTAATGCTTCCTCATTGCTTTATTTCTTCGGCGATATCCCTTCTCTTTTCTTCTTCTGCAAACAATATAATTATGTTTTCATTATCATTTGATAATAAAGTGATTAGCCTCATTCTGATTCCGATAAATGAGTTCATCAGGTAGACTGGTTAGTTGTACACATTACATTAACATTTTATAAATTGAAGAAAGTGTTGCGTGATTAAAGCAGAGGAACACGCATGAATAATGCCATGTGGGGGGGGGGGTTGTAATCTGTTTAATTTGGGCAAATTTAATGAATTCACAAGCTACATAACATTAGTCTTTTTAAATTAAAATCCACTTTTTTTCCTCTAAGTGGTTACCTTATGTTGAGGGATTTTCTTTGATTTAATTATTTATCTTAATTGTTAATTATTTAATAGATTTGCATAGAACGTTTCGGGAATTATTTGTTCTTTCTCATGAACAATATTAATTGTACTGAAATAATATTTAAACACATTCAGCTGAATTGAATTCTTGAACAAAGATTTAAATATTGTTCGTTAAAAATAAATGATGTTAGAGATCTTACAAAAGCGTTGGCTCAATTTAAATTTATACCGACTCTTTGTAACTTTTCCAGAATTCCAGAAATATTAAGATTGTGCTCCAGATTTCTTCAATGGCCACCTAGCCTACCTAGGGGAAGCCTAAAATGAAATCCGTAATAAATATATATATATATATATATATATATATATATATATATATATATATAAATATATTTATATGAGAGAGAGAGAGAGAGAGAGAGAGAGAGAGAGAGAGAGAGAGAGAGAGAGAGAGAGAGAGAGATATGGCGGGGGCAGAAATACCACTGAAGTTGCTACCAACTGTTAATTATTAAACACTTACTCACGGCTTGCAGGAACTCAAGCTTACAGACTCCACACTACATGTGAGAACCACTTACAGAATATACTGAACGAAATAAAAAAATTAAATTTACTTAACAACATTTATCTTCTACCAATTCTTGAATTTGATTTAGTGAGTAACTTACTCTTCTTATTCTAGACCCAATATTTTTTATATATTCCTTATATTTTATGGCAAGGGTCTCCAATAAAAACATGTTTTTCGGCGCAAACTTTATTGAAACTGTCCTACATGTTTCATGGCTTACTTGCCAACTCATCAGGGGCTATCCCTTTTCAAAAAAATATATATATAATTAATAACAGCCATGAAACATGTAGGCAGTTTCAATAAAGTTTGCGCCGAAAAAAATGTTTTTTTATTGGTGACCCTTGCCATAAAATATGAAGTGAGTAATTTAGTATAATACAGAACAATGTTTTATACATTTAGTAATGTTATTATTAGTTTTAACAATTACTAAATTCACATTTCATACGACGTAGATCTCCTCACTTGCGGAGGTCACCTCAAGAAATACAAGTGTCATCTTGCTATTAGCGAATTGTCGAAAGTGGTAAACGGAGAAGGAAATTTGCTGAATGCACAAGTAACGTGCCGGAATTATTTTTGGTTTTTGGATATTTTAGTGTTAAATTATTATGGCAACAATCTATAACTACTAGGTTATTTAGGAGTGCTTTACTTTCGGAACTGTCCTCTGGGTAAACAAATTATAAACCATTTATTGATGTAACCCTAATGCAGAGGCGGGAACTAATGGTGTATGTACAGGAGACAAAGTGTATCCATGACTGTAAACATTGTTTACAGCCCTCATCAGTGTAAACTCGAGCAAACAGTGTTGTTTGCACTGACACGAGAGTACACTCCCAGCCAAGGGAGGGATTCACGTGCCCACTTAATCAAGAGCAAACACTTTTATATCTCTCTCTAGCAATTAGGTTGGTTCTCCTTCTCAGGTAGTCATGAAATATAGGCCCTAGTAGTAGGGAAACAATTATTTAAATAATAATTAACGGGCAACATACATAGATAAATCCATCCTAGTCTCGGTTTATAAAAAACAAAGCATTTAATCCCAAAGAGAAAAAAAATCAATAATTAAAAAAAAATAAGTAAACCAAGATATATTTTAGCAGATTTCCCTAGAGGCTGCTGAGATTGTACTCTTGAAGGGATTTTCGAAAAATTCTTCCAATGTCCATCGGTCCTACTCAGGAGATGACGAAAATCGGGTAATCTGAAATCGGATAGGGGAAGGAGAAAAATTCTTTACCATGTAAAATTTTTACATGGGTAAGAAAATTAGAACCCAAAATATCACCAGTTACTAAGAGTTGAAACGAAATATCTTATATAGCTAATCTCCTTCATATTTTATAGAAGGGTCTTCAATATTTTTTTTTTTGGTGCAAACATTGTTTAAACTGTCCCTTAGACCAGGCAAACTTTGGGCATTTTCAACCCGAAAAAAATGTTTTTTATTGGAGACTCTTGCCATAAAATATGAACAATATGTAAATAATATTGGGTCCAGATTAAGAAGAATAACTAATCTCGTTGAATATTTAATTATTTTATTGCTGTTATGTACAATTGTTTTCAATCACAAATATTAACCGAGATATGGACTTTTTTTGATGTATAATCTTTAGTGAACCCCACTTTTAGTCATTGCTCGTTGGCAATAAACACATATACCTTGAAACATCTTATTCTAAGCTTAAAAACTAAATATTGTTTTCAATGGACTTTTCAAATAAAAAATGCAGTCGGTAGAGTGGTAACAGGAAAAAAATCTGCTAATATATCTGTATATATACCTGACCCTCATGGGTACCCTCTTAGTTTGTAAGCTTAGTATTATGTATATACGTATATATATATATATATATATATATATATATATATATTTAACCAACCCCATTTTCTTCATCAAGCAGGGTCAATGGAGGTTTTTGAAAATGGAGTCACAAATACTATCTCAATAAATTTCCCTTAAGAAAAAACTTATAAAAACTAATTGAAAATATGTACATCTGCTACCAATTTTTGTACTCTTGCCGTATTCCTCAGGAAGCAAATAATACCTAATTCTATGAGAATATAAAATTTTTTACAAATTCTTCATATTATCGTAACCCGGGTAGGCCCTAATAGACAAAGAATTCCTTATAGTGTTTGTCCCTTTTGTTTTTTTAATTACCCAAAACTATTAGCAGATTTCCCTTCAGGGAAGTCAGCTATTGAGCCGTACTCATGACGCGATTTTCAAAAAAAAAGATAAAATCAAGTTCGTTAACGGCTGAAATTGGCCTGGGGAGGGGAGGGTTTAGAGGGGAGGATTTTCGAAAATTCGACATATCTCCGTTACCATAGGTCGGATCGAAAAATTGTATAGAACCAATCTTATTGCACATTACATTTACTATAAATATTGTTATATAAATTTATTCACTATCTTGAATATTAAACGAGATATTTGCATTTTGCAGTTTTCAGCCATCATCAAACTCCCACTTCTACTCATGTTACATAAACATTACTCTGCTACATAATAAATCACATTATTCGAAGTTTAAATACCAAAAATTGTATTTAAGAGACCTTTATTATAAGAGATACATGCAAACATGTCCTGGTGACCCCCCCCCCACGTCTTAAGGTTTTAGACTTCTAAAATTTGATTGATTGAGATAACAATTATTCTGACTCATTATTAATTACAGTACAGGAAATAGTAAATCGTTCTCAATAAAATTAATATGTTATATTCTGATATATTTAAGTAATTGTTTTTCTTTCCGGTGTGAGGCGGGCAGATCCGTTTGTTCACATTTCTGACGTTTCCTGTCGGCAGGTTACTGAAATTGGATGAAACATTTCTTATTTCCGTTTGTATTTATTCACGGTGGTGTTGTGTTACCAGTATGTAGATTTATCTATTACTAAAATTCACGAGGGAAATCTGCTTAGTTTACGCAGACCCTGCGTGACGAACATTTTACAATTTTGTGGTACAAGAAATACCAGCGTCACTGAAGACCAACACTCCGGTAATCTTGACAACCAGTAGAATGCTAATCCTACAAAAACTGCTGCCGATGAGATGCATGTGCCAGAGCCAACCTCAAGTCCTTGTGCAATTCCTTGGTTGAGTCGTGGGAGGGGGTCCCTACTCTCTCACTTAGCTCGGGATGTTCCTAGTGTCAGCCGTTGTCTACTATCTCTGTCTAATATCTGAGTAAGTTCTCTCATAGATATCACCTAAACAGAAAAACATTTTTCTCGTCCAACCCATCTTATTATTATTGTTATTTATTCACAAGTATTTATTGCAACAAAGGCTAATCGGGACGGGTTGTCTACAGGTTACCACCCTTTTCCATACAGGGTGGGACGAAGGGGTTTATTTTTAACTAACTAAGTTTGCCACTAAATAAATTCCTTTAATCCTAGGTGAGAACTGATCTCACCACTCTTGGTGTTCCATGTGAGAAGGCCAACGCTTTAACTGGCATGGCTTACCTGAGCCATCCATCCATATAGTAATTCTAGAAGTACCTATTCTGAAACTAGCTCGCATGCGCGAGCACACCCACACACATACGCACACAGATATCTAATAATACTTATGTATATATGTTCCCCTCCCTCTCTAAATTCTCACTTACAAGACAGTGGGGCAAAACTGGAGGGCAGATTAAAGTTGAAGCCTGCATAATCATACTGGCTAATAGTCCATCATTAGTCAGCTTATGCAGGCTACAGGCTACCGAGGAATGGCTATCTAACAACTCTGGCTTTGAATAGAATTTTTTCCACTCATGCCTTTACTGGTGTGAATGGAATTTTTTTCACGATGTCTTTATTGCTGGACGGTCTTATGCAGAAGACAATGGGAAAATTCTGTATGTTCCTGTGACCATCTTATTCCCTTATTAAATCCTGTAAAAATCAGGTTTACCTGTTCACGAGATCAATTACCAAGCGTAGCCTGAAAATACTATATAAATAAGCGTATACATATATATACACAAATATACTATGCATCTCGGATATCTTACTATAATATAAGAATGCACTTTATACATTATAAAAGAAAATTCCTCATTCTGATGCCACAAATAAAGACTCACTGAAAATTAAAACCAGTTCGAAGTTACGGACGATTAACATCTAATTTCCTAACGTATATTTCTTTGTCCTTATTCTTCACCGATGCGCACATTCAAGCACTCCTAATCACGAGCACAAGAGACCTCATTCAAGTGACTCTGTTCACCAACCTGGGCTGCCTCGCCTCAATAAAAATTGGTGTATCATTGGTATTTCCTTGTTGCTTCCATCTCTACTGCTCCGAAACTCGGAGTTATCCAACTGTTTCTCTTTCATTGCCCTGATGACATTTGATAAATTTACTGTTACATTTGCTGATTAAAACATTGAAAGACGCTATTATATTTGTGGAAGAAGGATAAACTATTAAATTAAGATGAAAATTTTAGCTGAGAGACATAAGTTGAAAATTTCAAATGACTAAGTAATTGTTGTGCCTTTTATGATATCCAAATTCCTATTTTCCTCATTCTCAGGTCCAATGAACGCTACACTGACTTGGATCGCTTTAAAAAGGTTTATTATAAGTATGATACTCTAATAATTCAGAACCATAGTTCACGGGGCCAATGTTAGCCCCACTACCAATGATTAAAAATTATAAGGCAACAAATAAGGTCAACAAAGTCACTTGTGTTAATAACCTTCTTTGGGTTGTATACGATATATATATATATATATATATATATATATATATATATATATATATATATATATACATATAAACATATATACTGAATGGAAAGCACGTTCCACGTGTATTTTAAAAGCCAAATACCGTTTTAACTAACCACTTCGTCCTTTCATTCCTAAAGTTGTAATCATTATTGGCTATATATAATCTAATGCTGCGGTTTCCGCTTTAGAATTATGTAATATACAATAACCACACCGTCAATATTGTTTATATAATCTGAATTATAAGCCATACAACAAATTTATATTTTTATTCCTAAGATCTCGATTTTGCCAAATAAATAAAGCTTAAAATAATTCGCCAGCTTAATTGAGGAAGTTAATTTTATAAAGTAAACAAAACGACAGTATTACTGGCATTTGGTAGCGCAGATAAATATATCAATTATTTCGCATAGATTAATCCATTAAATTATTACATTGTATTTCACACTCCTTTATCTTCATACTTCATATAACATACCTTTAATTCCATCCATATGATTCATTACTAGTGTGACGTGCATTAAAATATTTCCTTAGAAATCGTTAATCTTATGATTCATTCGTCAATATCCTATTGTTAACTTCCTCGATTATCACATTAACGGTACTGTATGTCAGTATTTAATTTTTTCTTGATTTTACATTTGAATTAAAATAGTGAACTTCTTAATCTGTATGTATCCCACGTGACTAAATGACTGATCATCTTACTCTGATATTTATTTATCCCATAGATATAACCGAATGTACTATATATCGAGTATACTATCATTATAGTTTAACTGGGCACGAAGTGTTTAGAGATATAAAGATTCTATGTAAAAATCACGATTTGAAGTCTGAAAACTGCAAAAATTTAATTTTAATATTGAAACTCAGTTCAAATATTCAAATTAGAGATTTTACAACTGCCATATTAAGTTTCTCGATCTCAGTTTTTTATTTTATGTACATTTAGCCCTTCTATAAATACACACTTATCCTGGACCATTTTCAACCATTAACGAACTTGACATTTATTTTTTCCTGTGGCTAAAAAGAGGGGCGGCCTTTTATTCAGTATGTCCTCATTTTATCGTCTCTGGCATTGGTGCGATCGATGTTTGAACATATTTTCGAAACTTGTGTAATACGAAAAATGTTGATAAATTAACTTGCCACTTCTTTCAATAAATATGATAATTGAAGTATCACCTGCAGAGGCATTTAGCCTGCATGTGCACATCGAAATAAAAAAATGCTCTTTTATCTTCTAGCACAGATCGCAAAATAAGACATATCTTCATCATTTATTTCTGCCCTCTTAGGAAACCTTGGAAAAATATACTCATTAATTTCGTCCGAATTTAAATAACGAAATCTGTGTAATTTTTTCTGTGAAACTTACTAAACTGATTCCATAAACTGGTTTGACATAAATTTACTTATTGTAATATTAAAAAAAAAAGATAAGACTTCATCAAACACAGTTATATACTTTAATGTATTCTTCTCTTTTATTAAATTTAGAAATTTATTGAGTCTATATCCCAATTCATAGTAAGATGCCTATTTTTGAATGTTGGAACAACGAATCTATGTTTTCCCTTGCTTATTTGGATTAGAAAAACCAAATTTAATTATGAGTGGTCAGAAGAATGATCCCTAATAAAATCATGGTTATAATCAGTTTATTGTGCCACTTCCCTAATTGGTGAAACATTCTTGACTTACTGATGACGCTAAAGGTTAATAACATATGAGCAGCTTATTGGCGAGCTAAAGCGCAAAGCTGAGTTTAGTGTTAAATGTTTCCTGATGTTTGTTACACTAGAATTCCCCTGATTGTAGTTAGTAATTTAAGAAATAAGGCAATTGGATCACAATAAGCTCACGCAGTTTAATAAATACATGCATGCCTTAATTCCAAGTGTGCGGGGAGGCACGGGAGTGGTTGATAAAGGGGTTAGTAAATTTATAATGACGGCATTGGTGATAAATATTAGATCCACCGATCCCCATCTATTCTTGCCTGCAGTACTCATAACTAATGTCTAACTTGTAATACTACTACAACAACTAAGCCTATTCATATATTCACCTCATACATCCTAAATATATGAGCCATGCAATCCGGGAGATTCCCGGTAGAAAATTGAGTTTGGCAACAATAGGTTAAGCAGCCTCTCCTGAGAGAGGTTTCCTACCGAAGAAACTCCTACCTATTAAAACTTACAAATTATTGTTATTTATTTTTAGAAGTTAGTTGAGGAAAATTTTTTAAAGTATTGGGCATTTATACTTAAGGCTGTCCAGTATATAATTGCTACAGTTGTGCTTCTGTCCGGAAACTTCTAAGCAAGCCTCATAACACAGTTATTTTTTGAGCGATAATTCATCAGTTTTTGACGCATATAATAACAATGCCAGCTATACTTGTACAGCTTGGATAACAGTAGAGGACAATCAGAGCACCTCTTTGAATATACTCCAAACTAATAAAAAAATAAGCTTTGTATGTCAGGACTACGCTCCCAAATTTTCTTTCTACTGATTGAAGCCTATGGAAGGTCTTGGGAAGTGCTGTAAAGTTCCGATCTGCCAAAGATGGAGCGAATAAAAATCTCGTTGATTCATTTCAACACGGAAGAAAGTTTAATTAAGAATGACTCTTAAACTTTCGACTGCAGTTCAGTTTCAGTATGTGAGTAAAAAAGTTATGACCCAGGTTATCAATAATCTCGGGGGTTTCGTATTGGTTCTTGATTTTAAAAGGTTGTCAAGAAAATTACTTTCTTCTCATTCGAGTAACGTTTCGGTAAACGCAGAATCAAGGTCCCCAGACCGTAGTGCAATACGCTACTCTTGATAGTTGGAACAACTTTTAAAAAAAATTGAAAATCAAACGAAATCGTGTATATTGATAAGAAAACATCAAGCAAATTAAGCCCAATGTAGATTGTTTTGGTAATAAACGTTAATAAAAATTAATATTTTTCGACCTCATCCATACTTTTATTGCTTTATGTACACTAAAACTATATTATTATAGACTCTTTGAAGAATATTCGACCTTCCAGTAGGTACTGTTGTCTGTCATTTCGGTAAGAAAAGTTTTGATAATTTTGCTACTTATGATGTAGATTTATTATTTTTTCCTTTCAAACACAATCCTTTCAGCATAACTTTTAGATGCATAGAATTCTAAGCAAAGGACTCCTTGTAGAATGAAATATACAATGTCATACCTGTCGGTGGAGACCCTCGTTACTAGCTGATGGTCGAATACAGCTGACAAGCGCTTTCGATGGCACTATCTTCAGGCCCGTCAAAAAGTTGTACTGTACTTGAGTACAACGTTTTGACGGGCTTGAAGACGGTACCATTGCATCGAAAGCGCTTGCCAACTGTACTTGATCATCAGCCAGTGATGACGGTCTCCACCGACATGTAGGACAACAGTATCATTTATACTGGTGGTTCTAACCCTTTATTTGAAATATACATTTTCCTTGTTTGGTTATATATAGGTAATAGCCACAACAACGTTTTTAATACCATTATATATGAATCTAAACTCTTGTTATAAGTATAATGGCACGTGCTTGGAGGACACCTTAGTCCCTACATTCACCAGGCGGAATGTTTTGGAGAATAGAATAGTTGAGTACTTGTGATCTGAGCGGAGGCAATCATCCACAAAACATACGAAATTGTACATGGAGCGAATTTCTCCAAAGCCCCCGGTGTTTGACAATGAGACATTGCTTTGTATGACTTGCCCGATTAGGTTGTACAGCCCTCCCAGGAGATAAGTAGGACAGGAAGACGGTGCCGACCTCCGTCAGGTCAAGGCCGGCAACCTTGAGATCAATCCAAGGTCACCCTGACCGCTTCCCGGTGTCGTCACTCCAAGCTCACTCTCTCCTGGCTTGCAGTCCAGTAAATAGAAGTGTCCTATTACAATAACCGGCCAAGGAAGTCATTAAACTACCCCAGATGAGACCAGTTGCACTGTAATTGAGTCCCATTCTGCTTCATAACAAACAACTTAACGAGTTCACAGAAATGATTTCTTCAACATGAGCTATTATGAGAAAAACTACCATCAGTTCTAATTATCCATGTTTTATATTAAGACAAAGTCCGGTTATAAATCTTTTAATAGTATGTATACAATGGAACACTTAGATGGCTATTTTAGAGAGTTATTTATAGTTAGAGACTTGTTGATTGCAATTGATTACTCACTAGTAAAAGAAAAAACAAAGCGATGAGTGATTGGAAATTCTACTCTTTCATTTATTTGAACGTTTAACATGTTTTCCTTTATGCAACACGAATGATCATATCCGTTAATGAATAAGGTGGGAGGGGGGGGGGGGTTTAAACGGTGGAATTATAAACTTCAACATATCTCCGTTATTAAAAATAGGATTGAAAAAAGTTATAAAACCAATCTTGTTATAATAGTGATGCTCTACAAACGGTCTTTTATTCATTTTTTGGTAACAATATTAAGCGAGTTATTCGTACATTTTTTTTTTACTTAGCAATATAGAATATATGGTGGGAAGAGGTCAGTGTGTTGTCGACTACTTGGGAAATCTGCATAATTAACGGAGCCCCTGGGAGACGGACTACTTCTATGGGGGATCCGTTCAAAATTGTATATATATATATGAATTTGTCTGTTACCGCTCTAGCAGTCGTAATTTTTGTTTGATAGTTGTTTTCTCTATCTTCAATATTAACCGAGATAATGGCATTTTTTTATATTTTAGCCATTCAGTAAATCCCCACTTTTAGACATCGAACTTTCAAAATTAGAGAATATATCATGAAATGCCTTATTCCACGCATAAAAACCAAATATTGTTTTCAACGGACCTTTGTTATGTGAGATACGTGCAAATAGTTAATGTGATGACGCCATTAATTACGATTTCATTGACAGCCCGTTTCTACTCATCGGATTTTATTTTTTAGGAAATTGGGAATATACGCTGAGATGAGATCAGTAGTGTGTCATTCCAACATGTGGGAAATCTGCTTAGTTTACTCAGCCCCTGCGTTAGGGACGTTTTCATTTCCTCATTGTTCTCTTCACATTCGTCATAGCCTACTCCACTTACATCTTTCATTTTGGGGCCCCTCCCCTCATCTTTAGTATAAGGCATACGTCATTTCTTCATTTAAGGGGCGGATCAACGGATCAGTCATCTCGCTTCAGGATTTTAATTTTGGGTGGGACAAAATCTACTATTTTGGTCGAACTCACGACATGTTTTTCGAATCATTTCTTCAAATGTCCATCGATCCTACACAGGAGATGACGTAACTGAGGACCATTCAAAATTGTACGTGTAAAGTTGTCTGTTGCCGCTCTAGCTGTCGTAGTTTTTGTTAGAACGTCACCAAAATCAATATTTAAGCATTTCGTGTAAAACTAATGATCAAGTTCATTCATGGCTGAAATAGGACCAGGGGGAAGGGGAGAGGTTAGGGGTGGACCGAAATATTTTTGCTATTATGAATCAAATCGAAAAATCGTATGGAACCAATCTTTTTGCAAATTCAATGTGCTATGAATGTTGCTTTATACATTTTCCCCCTTATTGGAATATTAATCAAAATATTTAGATTTCTTTAGTTTTCAGCCTTCAGTAAATCCTACTCATATTATTAACAATAAGCTAATATATCATGAAACATCTTATTCTAACATAAACATCAAATATGCTTTTCAATGAACAATTACTGTATGAGATACATGCAAATACAGAGTGAAGACGATACCAATGAAGACTTTACTGACCGCCCACTTTTACATAATAGATGTTTATTTAATCAAAACCATAATCGTTTATTTTCTTCTAACTCTGAAGATCATATTAATAGGTGATATCCAATCAGGAAGTGGGGATCAGAAAATTCAAAATATCTCAGTTATTATGATTCGGACCAAACAATGTTATAGAGTTAATTTTGCTAAACATGAAATGCTCTACATTGTTGTCTGACAAATTTTTTCTTGCCTGGAATTTTAAGAGACTTATTTGTGTTTTATTTTCAGCCTTCGGTACACCTCCTCTTGTTGTAATTTTTACTTTGAGAAACTGAGTCGCTTAACATGTTATGTTCAGCTTACATTTTGATTCCTTTATACATAGTAATTTTTCTACGGGAGTTATATAAAAACGTGTATTAAGATGTCCATCGATCCTACCCAGTTGATTTTAAAAATAAATGTTTACTATCATTTTAATGGAGATGACGAAAATGAGGTCCGTTCAAAATATATATATATATATATATATATATATATATATATTTGTCTGTTAACGCTCTAGCGGTCGCAATTTTTGTTTGATCGTTAAGAAACTAGATATTTAACCGTTTTATGTAAAAAGACAGATCATGTTCGTTAATGGCTGAAATCAGACTAGAGGGAGGAGGGGATTTTCGAAAATCAGAATATCTCCGTTATTATGCATCGGATCGAAAAATCGTATAGAACCAATCTTATTGCAAATTAAATTTACTAATAATATTGTTATATACATTTATTCTCTATCTTGAATATTAACCGAGATATTTGCATGTTTATAAAGTCTGTGGTCGGGTACAGTTCGGATTAGGTCGGCCATTTTCGTAGCTACTCGGCTCAGGTGGTAGCTTCTTCTAACCTTACCTGTCGTTTCTAACCTTACCTTATGTTCGCTACTTTGTGAGATTTATGCAAATACGTTCTGTTCATCCGCCCCTCCCCTTCTTTAGTTCTTGGACTACTAAAATTTGAGTTATTAAAATATAAATTATTCTTACAATTCAGAAGCCGTTTCAGTTGGGAATTTATTTTAATTAACTGAAAGATTTCTCATTAACGTTTGTATTTAATCAAGGTGGTGTTGTGTTACCAGTATGCAGATTTCTCTATTGTAAAACTTCACATGGGAAATCTTTAGTTTACGCAGCCCCTGCGTGACGGGCTTTTATTTTATCACGATGAAAATATTTTGAGTCAATTAAGATTTATATTTCATTTTATAGTTAATCTTTGCCAAACTTTATGTTTAAACGATTCCGCAATGGTGGTAGACTGAGTGGGTGTATGGAGAGCTTAAAAGCAAAATCGTCATTGTTACACTTCAGATGGAAAAATATTACAAAGTTACCTTGTCAACATAATAATTTCCAGCAATTGTTGTTCTATCAATTTTCAACTAATTCGAATGTTAACTCCCACTCAGGTTGTTACATCACTAAATACTGAAGTTCAGCCTAAGTTCAAGCCTTGTTTACGTGGAAGTGCATTCAGAGCCCAGTGCTGTAACCTGTCAATTCTCAAAAAATTAATATAAAAAATAATAATTACGTCAATTAACGCTCTGCATGATACATAGTAAAAAATTTAATAATAAACAAAATAAAATAAATTAATTTAAGTCCTATTTTTATAGTTATAAGGAAAAAAAACACCAGGGTTGAACAAAAACACACTAAAATCATAACAAGTTAATACATTAACAGAAAGGGAACTTGGCTGGTCTTGACTACACCCTGCAGTGCAGCTAGGCTCTTAACTGAGACTTACGGGATTTGGACTGGCTGGTGGGGCCCATCATCAACGGAAGGATAAGAAAGGTCAAACCACCCCCACTCTTAACAATTCTGTTAGCAATTTCGAAAATTCAAAATATCTTCGTTACTATCGATAAATTGTATAGAATCAATCTTACTGCGAATCAAATGTACTATAATTATTGTTATATACATTTATTCTCTATCTTGAATATTAATCGAGATATTTCAATTCTTCAGTTTTCAGCCTTCAGCAAACCCCCACTTCTACTTATGCTACATGAACAATACTCTATTATATAATAAACCACATTATTCGAAGCTTAAATATCAAATATTTTATTCAATAGCCCTTTATTATACGACATACATGTAAATATGTCCTGCCCCCCCCCCGCCTTAAAGTCTTAGACTACAATCATTTGATTGATGGAGATGACAATTATTCTGGATCGTTATTAATTGCAGTACTAATAAAATTAATATTTTATATTCTGATATATTTCAGTAATTGTTTCCGGCGTGAGTCTGGCAGACCTGTTTGTTTACATTTCAGACACTTACCGTCAGCAGGTTATTGAAATCGACTGAAACATTTCTTATTTCCGTTTGTAGCTATTCTCTTAAAATGACGGTGGTGTTGTGTTAGCAGTATGTAAATTTATCTATGTATTACTAAACTTCACGTGGGAAATCTGCTTAGTTAACGCAGCCCCTGCGTGACGGACTTTTATTAAATAGAGAGTACTTTGAGGAAGAACCACCTCATACGTTACTCATCTTCAGTCTCGCCAATAGGCACGAACTCAAGAGCACTTAAAATGGGGTGGCTCACCCCGAAAGTAGTCTGCATTTAAAAAAAAAAAAAAGTTGTTAACAGTGGTGGTGGTTTGACTTTTGTTATCCTTCCGTTGGTATGGGATCTCTCCTTTGAGATTGAGGTTCCGGCTACCATATCGGAACTTGTCACATGTAATTTGTTGCCACATTATTAACACTATTATTATTAACACATTTTCCATTAATCAATCTGTGAACCGAAGGCCATTGGAGGGTGTGGAAGAGCTCCAGTACTCCGTCTACTGGAACGTTCCGACTTTCCAATGTCACAAGTACGGCTTGAACTTCAGCAGCGTGTCCGAGTGGGGCATCGAGCAGAACTTCATGGACGAGTTCCGCGGAGAAGCTATATCGATCCTGTACGACCCCGGCGAGTTCCCGGCACTCCTTCCTGCTTCGGGAAGCAGCCGGGTATCCAGGAACGGGGGAGTACCGCAGGAAGGCAGTCTCACCAGACATCTCACGCTCTTCGCTGCTCACCTTGATAAACTAATACCAGATACTCAGTTCAAAGGTAAATAATAAAGTATTTTATAATCATATAAAAAGTGGATTAAAAAAAAACTGAATTATTTCCTTAAATTAAATAAGTTGGAATTCTTTAATGAATTTCTTCAAAAGTAAAATCCTCTACAGTCACCAAAATAATTAATTATGTAAATGAAAGACCTGCAACAAGTAAGCACCTCTTTATTTTCCCTTAACAGTTAAATATGGCTTTGCCATTTAGAGAGAACGTAGTATGTTGTTTATTAACGTCTATGGCTATTCGGGATCGGTTATCTACAGCTTAACACCCTTTTCTAACCAGAATAAGACTAAAGATTTTATTTAATGATTTTGTTTGTTATGCCAAGCTTATTATGACCAATACGATGGATATCGTCAGCTATTGAATGAAAATTCAATTTTTGATTGCCCTATCTGTTTGAAATATAATGTTAAGATAACAGGGAAGCATTATTTAAGAATTTTGATTTGAAATAACCACAATGAAACGAATTATTTTCCGATTTTGTTTTTTTTTAGATCATTTGCCTACTATTATTTTCTTCATAATTAAAAAAAAATATCTTCATCTTAAACGAGGTTAATAGTAAGCAATATGGACTGGGCAAGCAAATTTCAATATATGTGAAATGGCCTCAGAACCGTGTTCATCTGAGAACATCTTTCCCACATTGAGGTAAAGTTAACCATGTGGAACGCGCTATGGGCTAAATAAAAATATTTGTTGGATTGAGTGTTTAGTTAATACTTCCAGGTCGAAGAAAGGTTTGTGTTTGGCTAAATACATATCCATTTCTGTGGTCAAATTGAAGTCGAAATAGTGCAAATATTTTCTAGGACTTGGAATAATTGATTTTGAGCATTGGCGACCAGTTTGGAGGCAAAATTGGGGCAGCTTAGCAGTATACAGGGACTATTCGAGGCACATAGAGAGAAGGCGGCATCCATTTTGGTTTTCTTCTATGATAGAGATGGAGGTATGTACTCATGAGAGCACTGATGAAGTCTTTGTGGTCTTTTTCTGAGTGAGTGTGTGTGTGTGTTTGTGTACCCCTTCTATAAATATCCTCTCCTCCTGATCCAATTTTGAATGCTAACGAATTTGACTTACCTTCGCTAATTATATTTTTAAATTTGACAGGCCAAGTTCAAGTACGAGCTAGCAGCTCGAACGTTCATACTGGAAACTCTTCGTATGGCCAAAAGGTTGAGACCTATGGCAAAATGGGGGTATTATGGCTACCCTTTTTGCTTTAACTACACTCCATATAACAATAGGGCGTCATGCTCTTACGAAACCTCCAGGGATAACGATGGGTAAGAAGTTTTTTTTTTCTACAGTCAAAGATTTATTCTTTAAGTAGTTCCTTGCATCGTAATTATTTTCCTAATTGTTTTCATATGAAATGTTTATAGATACCTATTTCTATAAATATAATTACTTATAGTCTTATCTTAAATAAAACGGTTTTAGAATTTAACTGCAACTATAACGATTCAGGAGTAATATCTCTGGAATAAGCTGGATGGTAGAGGAACCAACTGATAAGGATCAATAAAATGGCCTTGTCCTCTACTAGGTTTTTAATTTTATACAAAGTGTACTTTCGGAGTCATCGCTCCATCGTCAGTGCCTGAGTACAAACAAAAACCTTAAGTCTATCTAATAATCATAGCATTGCCAACAGTGTAAAAAAAAACAGTCGCAAAACAAAAGCAATAAATAAAACATTAGAACTAAAATATATCCAGAATAAAACCAATAGAAAATTTAATAAATAGTCATCTATATATTAGTTGTCATGTTTTGATTGTTAGATTCAGGAGTATTTAAGAAAGTAAAATATATCAGCTTACTGAAACACCATTCTCAAAATAATTTTGACCGTCTTTATTTGGAAAGAAAATGTGTCTTATTTTTTGTGAATTACATTAGAACTTAACTCTTTATTTGTGAATGTATCGCGACATGGGCTACTCTTTTATATATTCTCGGAATTTCAGTATTCCTAAAGGTCTCCTTGGTGTTTTGTACAATGTTAAACGAGTCTACATTTTTTACTATCAATTGAAATATAAATGAAAAGAGAAATTTCGCAACCGACTCTGTATTTAGTAAAGTCTGGTTTGTGAAACCGCCATAAGTGTAGAAAGATCATTTTTTTTTGTTTGTTGGATGAATCTAATTTTGTATTTATTCCTTTTAAAACTACTTGTACTTCAATTATTTAAATTTAATTTAGAGCAATAATGATGTAAACTCAAACCCTCTTGTATACCACATTCGTGATTCAATGACTAAAGAGAAACTCAAATTTCATGGAATATATGAAGTGGTTATTTGAACACTGCTGCAACTCCTTTTAAATTGATATTGAGTTATAGTGTCTTAAAGTTCACAAAATTCAGTAAATGAAATATTTGAAAAATAATTGTTCATGACTTTTTGTTAGAGATTAAGCTTTCTTCCTTCACAAAGGTTTTCTCAATAGTGTTGGATATGTCTACTAAAGGAGAGGACCACTAGTCAAATAAAAATTTTTAATGCATGATTAATAAATCCAAAGCAACTCTTAGGAGGTGTGCCAGAATAATGCATTTATTAAAAAGAAGTTGGATGAATATAAAAATTAGTTACCTAATAGAATAGGTAATTATAATATTCCATCAAGATGAAGCGTGTCTTCCTCTTTGCTTTTTGCCAAAACTTTAAAAACCACTCCACTGGAAACACTGAAGGTTTTCAAGAAAAAAATGTTTCACACTATTAGACTAATGTCAACTAACTCTAGTCGATATTCATAAAAATACCCTTTCTCAGATCCAGTATCATCTTTTGGCCTTCGATGCTTAACCGAATGACATTTATATAATTTATTTATTATATAATTTATTTATATTATATTAACTTAATCTCACATGGTAAACCTAGAGTGGCGAGTTCGATTCTTGTCTGGACAAAGGAAATTATTTAGTGACGGAATTCATTAAATAACGTCCTAAATCCCACCCTGGCTAGAAACGGGTGGTAACATGTAGATAACCGGTAAGGATCAATAAGAAGGCCAAGTCCTCTACTGTTTTTTAATATTATGCAGAGTGCACTTTCGGAGTCAACGCTCCATCCTCAGTGCCTGATTAAAGCTGCGTAGCCTGGACCACGACCGCTGGGCGACTGAGCATCCAGCATATTCCAGAGATATCACTGTAGATAACCCGTCCCAATGAGCCTGAGTTGCAAAAAGTGGACGTTAATAAATAATAATGATAAACAATTCATACAGGGAATATACAAAAATCAAAACTATTTATATACTGTTGTTTAGTAGTAGTGAGTTAATTCCTTAATTTCAAGTTACTTATGAACCTTTAAAATTTCTAAACAAGAGGAACAATTGAAGATAATCTCAGTAGTTATATTCAGATGTAAAGTCGATACGGAGGGATCTTACTAAAACAATGGCCCCGCTTCTGACATTACAATGTCAAATTAATTACCAATAATTAATAAGCCTATCAGCTATTCATGATGTATTATATTGTTTATCAATCTAATATGTTAATTATGTATTGACGCAGAACAGAATTGAATATAAATCAATTATTAATTTGATTAATACTAGATGCCATATAGATACTTATATGGATTTATCTTTGCCATGTAATTGGATATTTAAACCACGAAATACCAAGAATGTATTGATGTGATGAATCCAAAACATTACTTTGTACATCGAGGAGGAGAGTTTATAAGGATCTTGGAAGAATACTGGTATGAAAACCTTGCATCTTAGACTGATCTAATTGAGGTTATGTGGGGACTGTACGCTAAAACTATGCTAAACCTGGGAGTGATCGATTGGGATGCATCAACCTTTGCTGTGGGTAATGAGTAGAATAATAAGAGAGAAGTGAACAAAACGATTTAATAAATGTATCAACAATTTACATTTTTTTTGGACAGTTTCGGACGAGGCACTGACACAAATAAAAACTAGACCTTCTTCTAACCTCGATGAACAGGTTATGCACGCAGTGTTGCCCCTAGCCCGCACTCACTCCCGAATCATTATTACATTTTAAAGCAGGGGGGCCGCAGGTGACAGCTAGACACAAGTTTACATAATTGTTACAAAGCCAATAGTGAGAGCTTCCAGAAAGACCTTTAATGCAGAAAGCCTGTTTTTAAACGAAGACAAGTTCGAGAAATTGCCATTCCCCTTAAATATAACAAATCTGACAAAATCAATAGAAATTGCTGACAGATGTTATTAAGAGGTGTATATCTTGTTATTTATTATATATTTGTGAGAAAACTATGGCAGTTAGATCGAATAGATTATAGATTAATCATAATTGATTATAATTATAATACTATTAAGAACACTACTTTGAAATGACCGGGTTATATCGTGTCCCACAACAGCCTGGCTTCTCTTTCTGATACTTCTCTTCCTATTTATGATAAATAACCTGGACTGGTTGACCACAGAATAATTGGTCATTAATGTCAATATGTATTGCACCATTTCTTCTTTAACTTTCGCCTGGAAAGTTCTTAGGAACACCAAGGAAACGTGCCAATGTGATAAATGACTGTAAGTGAAGTAAAATGAAAAAAAAATATTAGAGTAGTCATCCCTGTTAGCTTAATAGGCTGTTAGCTTAACACCTCATGCCAAGCTCAAAGGTGCTTTGGAAGACAAGAACAGTAATAGATCAGGGACATTATAGAATTAAGGAAGAAATTGTATATATTATGAAAGGGAATAGTGACCTTGCTCCAATGAGAAGAAAGAAAAAGAAATATTGAATTTCCAGTAACACATATGTTCCAAGTTCGGGTACCTGTAGAGAAAGTTGTTATGGAGAGCAATAACATGGAAGTATATATTAATAGGCATCAATTTTACTGAAACAAAATAATTCTATATACATTTTTCTCCAAGAAAGCAAAGTGCAAATTTAAGTGTTTATGTTCACAGACTACCAATTTTTTATTTTATTTTTGCCAGGACAACGATTAACTTTCAAGTTTAGTATCTATTCAATAAAAATTGTGACGTACAGAGTGCTTACTCTCTCGCTTTCTCCCCCCCTCTCTCTCTCTCTCTCTCTCTCTCTCTCTCTCTCTCTCTCTCTCTCTCTCTCTCTCTCTCTCTCTCTCTCACACACACACACACACACACACTACACACACAAACGTTTCCTCAAAAAACATCTATTAAAATGTAATTCACTATATCCTTTGATGTTTTTGCAGAAGTTATTTCATCGAATTCCTACATTTATGAATCATTTTCCTGCAAAGAAGTTTATTTCTTGTGAGAAAAAATTATTTATTGGGATTATTCTTAAAACATCGTATGAAGGAGATAATCTCTTAAATAGTAAACCTTTGGTATACTAAGTAGCCCAAAATACTAAGAAAACCATAATGATAATTAATTCATAAATGTGTTTAATTCACAAATGCTTCCCAGGAAAGAGCTTATGTATAGGACTTCCAGATAAGTCTATTTAATTGATAAGCCCTTCATGTGTGCATAAGATATGCATTTTTGAAAAATTTTCTAGCCATATGTGCAATAGAAATTCTCTCCATTCATATTGATGAGCATCTCTTCAATTCTCTGTTATCTACTTTTCATGTAGGTCGTCCACGATGAAAATAACACTCCAGGAAATGCATTATTGCTTTATAAAGGAATATCTATATGTTAACATCCAAAAATCCGCTACTGAATGGCTTACACAAATTAGATATTTTATCACCGATGCATATATATTTTTTTTAATAGGAACTATTTACAATTTGTGTGGTGGTTCTATTATACAATCTTGCTCGGTTAAAAAACGCTCGAAAAAAAAATCTTGAAATGAATATGAAATTGAAAATAATTGATAAAACTGTTTCAGAATGGCTTGGATGTTCGACGAAGAGACATCCCACTACCCATCTCTGTACCTAAAGGAAAACGACATGTACACATGGAAGAGAAGGAAGTTCGTGGAAGGGAGGCTTGACGAGTCTATGAGAGTGGCTAAAGATATTCCTGTCTTTCCGTACATTTGGTACAAATATCATGATACTGACAGGTTCCTATCACAGGTAATCTATTATTTAGCTAATTATTTATTATTTTGAAGCATTTCTTATTTGTTATGTTGTACAGCATAAAAATATTACATTACCTTAACGATTTCACTTTTTTAGAGGATTCCCCTAAAGGAAAATCCGCTATTGATGTAGGTACTCATGATTTCCTCAAATGTCCTTCAGTCTTAAATAGGAGCTGACGATAATAATTTGTCTGTTACCGGCGCAATAATTTGTCTAGCGGTCGCAACGTTTCTTTTATTGCTTTCAAACTCTACCGGGAAGAGAAAGGGAGGTGTTTAGAGGAGGAGATTTCGAAGTTTCACAATATCTTGGTTATTGTAGATCGTATCGAAAACTTTTATAGAACGAATCTTATTTTAAATTTAATTACCTATAAACGTTCTAATACTCATATTTTCTTTCTCTAATATGATTATTAACCAAGATATTTGAATTTTTAGTGTTCACATTCTGTAAATCCCCACTCCTACTCATACCATATTAACAAAAAGCTGTAATATCATGAAAATTTTACTGTGCGGGATTATATTTAGGCTTCAAATAGACGATTTAACTTACAGTGTAAGATGAATAAGAGGGGAGGGGGTTGGCTAATGTGTGAAAACTAAAAAAATTCAAATTTTTTGGATAAAATTAGATGTAAAGAAAAAATGCATGGAACAACAATTCCATAAAAAATCGGTTTTCAATAACATTGGTTATTTAAATGACGAAGATACTTCGAATTATAAGCCAATTATATCCATATATGTTTACCCAACTTAGACAAGTTTTCCTTGTCTTTTAGCCATTTTTGCCTGCCTATCTTGGGGTAATTCAAGATGACAGGATTAATGCTACTGGGTTCACCAAAAATACAATGAAAATCATAGATCCATAAAATATGTCATCACAAATGTATACCATCTTTATTTATTGTTGCATGTCTGTTAGATGTAGGTATTTACAAGAAATAAGCCATTACATGTATATCCTTAATCCCTGCTGTTTATCTTCGTTTATTTATTCTTCCTTAATGAAATTATAACATTATATATAACTCTGCATTTAGAATTGAATAATCAAAATGAATGTGCATGCTGCGAAACCCAGCCAACCCCATTTTACATGTCTTAATTATTTTATTTTAATAGATTGGATTGCTACTTTTTTCTTTCCATTTTTTAAAGGGCAGGTTGCCGTGTGAGTTAGGCGTTCGTGTTGATTCAATAGTTAGTCGTCAATCAATCACATGACATAATGTAAAAGTTAATTAAATAAAAGTTAAGCTACAAAAAAAGTAATAAGTTTGCAACAGTTTTTATTATTTATTTATTAACGTCCATTTTATGCAACTATGGCTAATTGGGACGGGGTATCTACAGGTTACCACCGTTTTCTAGCCAGGATGGGGCTAAGGTCTTTATGTAATGAGTTGTTCACTAAATAAATTCCTGATTTGCCCAGGTGGGAATTGAACTCGCCACTCTAGGTTTACAATGTGAGGCTAAAGCTAGCCTGAGCCCCCGAGTTTGCAACAAAAATTTAGCATAATTTATAATATAAAATAAAAATATAAAGAAAAATAAGAAATCGAAAACATAAATTAAATTTAAAAGCGTCCGTCGCGCAGGGGCAGCGTTAACTAATCAGATTTCCCACGAGCATCACGTATTTACATTTATCTCAAAACATAAAAGTTTAATGAGAACAATAATCGGTATTTAGGCTTCAAATAAAGCCCTTCATATTATAACAGCTTTCTGTTAATATCACATGAGAAGGAGGTTTACTGAAGGCCAAATAAAAAACAAAACAACTATCTCGGTTAATAATCAAGATACTGGAAAACCGTACATAACAACATCTATAAATTAAATTTGCAATAAGATTTGTTCTATAGACATATAAAAAATCGCGTCATGAGTTATGATTTCCAAAAATTGCGATTGCAAGAGCAATAACAGATATATATATGTATATATATATATATATATATATATATATATATATATGTATACAGTTTTTAACGGACCTCATTTTCGTCATCTCCTGGGCAGGATCGATCAGCATTTGAGGAAGTTTTTCAAAAATCGCGTCCTGGGTACGTCCTCAATGGTTTATTTCCCATAAGGGAATTCTGCTAACAATATCTACAAATAAATATATTAAAAAAAGGGTAGAAAAATTAATAATAATTTGAAGCTGTTTATAAATGTGATGATTGATTATTCCTAACGAATCCAAGATAATGGATTCTGTTAGGTGCAGCCAGTCTTCATCTTCAATAGCATGTTTCCTCAAAAACTTTGCAGTCTTTTTCGGAATTATTCTTCTTGATCCGAACCATATTTTATTTTTATCTTTTTACGTCCACTTTATGCTACTATGGCTAATTAGGAGAGTCGAACCATAGACCCTGAGATTGAATGGACGGCCATATAGCTCTTCAAGAAATATTTCTTTATTAATAGACTGATTTCTATTTGTGAAAGAATGACATTAAATAGAATTCTTTTGTACCTTTAAAAATTCGTCCTCATAGTTGGACTCGTACCTTAATATAAGGTTTATGATCAAGGCACATTTAGTTTTGGGGATAATGGCAATAATAACGTACCTCGTGGATTCTTCGGAATCAACACTGTAAACTTCCTCACAGAATGCACCTTTCTTTCGACGGTTATGTGTTTAACTTTATTTATATATCTACAAATAAATACATTCATTTTAAACGAAATGTACTGTTCTTGCAGGCTGATATGCTCGAGGTTCTGAAGAGACCCATGTTGAAGGGTTGCCCTGGAGTAGTGATCTGGGGCGCGAGCAGGGATGTGAACACGAGAGAGAAGTGCCATAGCCTAGCGAGATACTTAGACGAAGTTATAGGCCCCATCGTCCTGGAGCTGAAGACCGGGCTGAGGGCCGACCTCTACGACGAGACGACACCCATCAACGAGGAAGATGAAGAGGATGACACTGAAGATGAAGAAGAAGATGATGATGATGAAGACGAACGTCGAAAGAAAATTAGAAAAATTGGATGACGGCTCATTGGAGTCATTAAATGATTTGTGTGCAACATTTCACTAATGCCATTGGATTAAATGATCCGAACTCATTTTAAATTGAATTTGCTAGTCCATAAAAATCCAATTCGCATGCGCTTTGAAAAGAATAGCAATATAATGCATATAGAAACTGTTAAAATGTTAACTAATTTATAAAACTCTTGAAAATGTATCAACAGTACATCAAAAAATATACAACTAACATATCCCCTTCGCGGGTAAACGGACATTGAGAAAAATGTATTAATCATAAAAAGAAAGCACACCATTTCGAATTGGAGAAAAATTGTGATTGAATTGTGAAAGAATGCAGGTAATGTTTCGTATTCTGTATTATGAATGTTTTCTACACCAAAGATGAATTTGTGGCTGAGGCTGTTCATTTTGAACATGAAAAGTAATTTTAAAAGACCAGTTACTACTTAAAGAAACAAGGAACAGCACCGAAGGTGTGCATAGTGTATATAGTACAGATGAGTATTAGTAATTTCTTGTTCTTATCTCATATACCATTAATACTTAACGTAATCAAATATCGTTACTATAACTGATAAAAGCGAGACCAATTTTTTTATTGTTCTAGTTTGATTGGTATGTCAATTTTTTTTCTCAGATATCATTAATTAATTATTTATTCTTATTTATACTGTAATTACATTTCTTTATTATAAAAATGAGTTTTATTTTTCCTCACATCAACTTTTTGTTTCAAGTTCTAACTAACCGTTTGTAATTAGTTGTTACTGACTTAAAACATCAATAGGACATGTTTTATTTTTCTCTTCACGTCACTGCCAATAACATTATAGTTATAGTTAAGACCTTCTATGTTCAGGCTCAGGGTGAATTATAAAATTATATGCCATATTTAAAAACACTTTCTCGAGCGCTATTAAATAAGATCAGTACTATTTTCATATCATTCCGTGAAAATTACTTATTCATAGAAATAATTTAACAAAAATATGTAAACAGTCTCAGATAAATATTAAAATCATATTGAACAATAACAAATAAATATGGAATAATTTAATTATTTTAATTTAAGCGAAATAAATGTAAAACATTCTGGAAGTCGAGCCCAGTTTCTTATATATCTATATACCTTGAGCTAAAGTCATGGAAGATCTGTAGGAACCAAGACAAAAACTCTACAGAAAGGACTATTTTCCCGTTCAAAATTTGTTTTATCTCAAATTAAATTAGAGAATTGTATTTTTATTTAAAAAATCAATTAACCGCACTAAAACTTACTTTTAAGAGGGCTCAACTAGGGTATGGAAGTGCTAAAAAATGTACGCCACGCAGATATATGATGTGCAAAATTGACACAAAAGATAACACCTTTACAGATTCTCTTACCCGTTCTCCTGTAGTAAGAATCCTATGGAAACACTGCTGCCTCTCTCTCTCTCTCTCTCTCTCTCTATATATATATATATATATATATATATATATATATATATATATATATATATATATATATATATATCCTCAAAAAGCTGATTTCCATTAAGGTAAATCTGCTAAATAATTGAAATAGTGTTAACCTAAAAACAACAATCAACCGAGAAATGATTTTTGTCTGCTAGCTGGAAGGATCGATGGGCATGTGAAGATAGTCTTAATAGCTAATTTTCCTTCAAGGAAATTCGAAAGAGAGAAAGGACATTTGCTGTTATTGCCTCATCGTTGCTCCTGCCACCCCACCAAGAGACAGGAGGCGACAGGCCCCGCCCGTTATTAGAAACTGTACTCCTCAGGAAATGACAGCAATCATCGAGCAAACTCGGAGATAGTCTGCCTATAATATTGCAATCTCCCTAGTTGCTCTTCGTGCACCGGAAATTAATATTGCTCGTGGAGGTGGCCCGTGCTAGTTGTATCATGTCTAACATGAACACAACACATGCAATAATTATGGAAAAATATTTTTATTTGGAAAAGCTCCAAACAAAACTGTGAGTATCATATTAGGAGTAGAATATTTAAAAAAAGTGAAACCTCTGAAACAGCTTTTCAGGAACATTCTAAAAAAGAAATGAAGATTGGTTGAATAAAAACATTAAACTTTCCGATAACGTTTTAGAAATATGTAAAAGTGATAATAATCAACCAGGCCCATTTTGAAAGACGTTTCTAGTGGTAAATCAATTAATATGCTGAAATTCAATGAATTAATTGGTGAAACTAAAGATTTATATTTGAGGCACTATTCATGGTATTGTATGCCAGTATCTTTACATAAATCGCTTTTACATGTACCTATCTCATATTATTTCTTTTTTCATTACACAAATTTTGCAATTATCAGAAGAAGTGTTGGGCGACCGACACAAAGACATGAGGTAGGTATCTCAGAGAACACAAGGTAAACGCCTCTAATTGATACAAATATGGATTTAATGAAAATGCTCCTCCTTTTCTTCAGATCCATATTTGCTAACTTTATGAAAGGTTACACAAAACAGAAACCAAATCAAAGAAAACTTTTTATTATACATAATTTCAATAAAAATGATAGTATTTGTTTATAATATACTGATTCTCAGGAGGAACAAGTTGCTATTTTTTTTTTCTGTATATATTTTGTATTATAAGTTCGTAAATATCATATGTAAGTTTCCATTTCCATTTCATGTTTATACCATAATAAATTATTTTTTTAAGTGAAAACTTTGTTTTCGTCCATGTTTGTGACAATACAAACAATAAACCTTAAAAAGGCAATAATACTATTTTTGAATTTTTACACAATATACCCGAGACACTGTGTGTCGGTCACGTGGTTTGAAATGAAATTACATCAGCTTGCCAAAGTTTAGGCAAAATCTATTAGCCTTAGTAAGGCAAGATTGAACAAGATTTGAATATAATAAATGTTATTATTATTTATTATCGTCCACTTTTTCCAACTAAGGCTAATTGGGACCGGTTATCTATAGGTTACCACCCTTTTCTAGCCATGTTGAGACTTAGGATTTTATTTAATGAATTTTGTCACTAAATAAATTGTCATGCCCAGGCGGGAATCGAGTTAGCCTAAAAGATAAAATAAATAATTCGGAAAGGAGAATAGGTTCGCAATGAAAACAGATTGTAGAATGCTTTGTTTCTAGAAATTGCAGTTGACTTTCAAGTGTAGTTAGGTCAATGAGAAACCATGTTCAACACACGCCACTGAGAGCCAAACATATCAACGGCTACTGGAGCAGAGGGCATATTGGAAGCATCGCTGTATAATAATACTTATGCTATGATATAATCGCTGGGAGGGGATGCTCGTTAGCAGATTATTCCAGTCAGTTAGCACTCACAGGGCCTAGTAATTATATCACCGCACCCTCTTCTCTCTCTTCCTACTCCGGGCCCTGCTTTCTCGTCTCGTTTAACTTCAAACATCCGTCCTTTCAGAATCCCCATCATTCAACCGGCTCCCAACTCTAGTGTTATCGACTACCGAAATAAAGTGGAATAATCTCAGCAAACAAATAAATCAAGTCAGCATATATTTTACTGGGAAGCAACTTAATAACTACTAAAATAGGTAAATGCAGAACACACGGTTGGGGAACAAATACCATAGAGATCTAATTTATTTTACGCTACTTCGACGATATACTGTTCTCTGCAGTCCTCCAAAGAACAATGAATCAAAAGACGCATTGGCGATAACAAATTTAAACTAAACTCAACAAAATAATGAAATCAAGGAAAATAAATTTGGGGAGGGGTTGAACAAATATTCACTACAACTTTGATTTACTACCCCTCCCTAACTTTTATAACTATATTTTTCGATTAAAATGGGTAACATCTAACTGTAGGCCTGTGGTGTTGTATAAAATGCCTTGGAGATACTCGTGTATGTTTTGAAAACAGTTATAGAGGTTGTATCAAACGTTTTTGGTATACTACCTGTCAGGAAGTTCCATTTAATAAGAAAGTATATTCATTCAGTTTAAGAAAATGAACTGTACGGGTTATGGCTACGTACGCCTAATATTGATTAAGGTGAGGAATCATAGCTCAAATGTTCTGGAGAAATATGAACTGAGGGACTGTGTATATGAATCACGTGATTTTTGCGGGAGTTTAACTGAAGACTCAAGACGAGCGATCTGTTGTACTATGTCCCAAAAAAGTTCATAATTTCCTTAGTTGAATGCCGGTGTACATAATTTTGAAATGTTTACACACTAAATTTGAATACCCTTTCAGAGACATGCAACACCATAACTGAGTACCGTTTTCATCCCTTAAAATATTCACCCAGAGTTAGGGTTGCATTAGATAATATAACTTAGATATTTACAAGTTATTTACCCTCTGCCGTAAGATTGTTCGAAACTCGACTTATTCTTTCCTGCTCCACTTTCAGGGAAATTGTGAAGTACGATGTCAATCATTTTATTCTGCTATCGTTTTTCATTGCTCTATACCTTCACTGGTAATCAAATGAAGGTTACTATTATTCTGGATTTGTGCTGGCTGGTGGAAGTCCATCATCAACGGAAGGATCAAAAAGGTCAAACACCTCCACTCTTAATACTTCTTTATTACAGGCAAAGTACTTTCGGGGTGAACCGTCCCATCATCAGAGCTCTAGAGTTGGTCCCTATTGAGCCGACATCTCCGGCGAGACTGGCAGACGGTTCGCCCCGAAAGTACTTTGCCTGTAATAAAGAAGTATTAAGAGTGGAGGTGTTTGACCTTTTTGATCCTTCCGTTGTTACTATTATTATTATTTTCGTAACGAACACTTCTTACTGCCTTACAAATTATTTTAAATGGACAGCATTTATTGGTGATAATTATAATTTACTAATTCATATATATATATATATATATATATATATATATATATATATATATATATATAAAACTTATTATTAATGCTTTGAATATGAATTCATTTATTCATACTAAACATCGAACTGAAAACACTAATTTCAGCCCAGTTCCATTAAATTAATTTTCTCTGGAATATGCTGGATGGTAGAAAGGAGTTTGTTTTAGAGACAGTAGAGGACTTGGCCTTCTTATTGATCCTTATAAATTAATTGTCGTTTATCACTAGCTTGTCATCATGTAATATATAACATTTTGTTTTCTTTATCACATCCTTCTAGAAATAAGTAAACTTAGGAGCAGCATAAATGTTGGCTGCGAGAGTTGGATGAATAAAATAACTTCAGGTTCAGGAGACAGTTTGTGAGGAAGAATGGCAAAAGGAAGGGAGTTTGTAAGAGAAGAAAGGACCAAGACAGCCAGGGAGAGAGAGAGAGAGAGAGAGAGAGAGAGAGTGAGGGAGCTGGGATGAGATATTGAGGAGATGATGTGAATACATAAAGAGGAGAGTGAAAGAAGAGAGAGAGAGAGAGAGAGAGAGAGAGAGAGAGAGAGAGAGAGAGAGAGAGAGAGAGAGAGTGAGGAGGAGGTTTCGATCAATACTTCGTCTCCTTCCTAAACAATCGTGGAGAGGAAGGAACCTTCTTTTTGCAAGTTCTGTGGTCAGATTCGTCAAATATCACCCTCTCCAGTCTGCGTTGGACTAGACTTTAAGAAGCAACATTTTCGAAATTCTCCTATTCGGAGGACTTCTAGTATTGTTTGGATGCAAATGTAAGAAATAAAATATGAGAAAGGCAAATAAAAACATGTTAGACAATAAAAATATTTTGAAGAAATAAAGAAATCTACAAATCACCAATGTAGCGTTTAGTTATATGTTTCTCTTACAAATTTTAGTCTCTTTATTCGACATAGCAATGATAATGGTCTAAAAAGAAAACAAAATATGTTAGATTGGTTTAAATATTTAATAAGATAAGTTTAAGAACCACTATGTGTAAATGATAAAGCATTTTTGAATTGGGGTAGAGATATGAAGGCGTTAAAACACATAATAAAATAATTAAGCTATTGATTGTCAAAATATTTTTATGCGATTATGAAAAAAATAATATTAAATCGTTCATAATAAGAACCTCTGGCCTATGAAAAAATGAAACATATATATAAAAATATAAATAATATTACATGTGGTAATTTATCAACCAAAATATATAAATAAGTATTATTATTATTTATTAACGTCCACTTTTTTCAACTAAGGCTAATTGGGACGAGTTATCTACATGTTACCTCCATTTTCTAGCCAGGGTGGGACTTAGGATTTTATTTAATGAATTTCGTTACTAAATAATTTCCTTTGTCCAGGCGAACGAATCGAACTCTTCACCCTAGGTTTACCATGTGAGATTAAATTCAACGCTTTAGCTCGCATGGCTAATCTGAGCCCCAGGTTAACCATGTGAGTTAAAGCGTATATAAGTAACGAATGCAATAAGGAATTGACACAAATTTAGTGTACACTAAAAGTAGCATGATAGTATTATACCACACAAACCGCAACATACATTAAGAGTAGTAGACACAAAATGAAAATGAATGTAAGAAAAATAACTGATATTTAACTCGATTATTAAAGTAGATGGCAAACGTTGGACTTACTAGCATTGTTACCAAAAAAGTAATAATAAAACCTGAGGAAAAAAAATCTATTTTAGGATAAGCGACGTTTTTATTTAGCCTTATACCAACAAACCAGTTTTTATTATTTGATTAAAATCTTGTTGTACATAGCAATTGAAATACTTGAAAAGCCTTGGGTATTGATTTATTTCTTAGCAGAGTTTGTAAATATTTATTCTTCGCAATGTGTATGGTTTTTGTGGTCGCGGACCTATGAGGAACAAATGAGATTGCTCATTCATATGATGCTTATAATAAGTATAAAGTATATAAGTTATGAAGTTATCAAAAAAAAAACTGTCTCTCATAGGGGTATAGGAAATTTTGGAGGAAACAAAAGTTATACCTTCATTCCAAGTCCTTTCACGATATAAAAATTGAAAAACATATATATCTAAAGAGTACCTAACGAGAGGTTTCAAAAGGTAAATTTAAAGAAGGTGGGAGTTATGAGGAGTGTTTCTAAATCCGATAATATCAGACATTGAGATTAATTTTGTGGAAGTTACTTATTAGATTAGAGCGAAGACGGAAGAATATAATATAGTATTGGTCTTATAACATGGTCTTGGCGAAAATATACCAGAAAAACCACAGCTCGATTTCAGTAAAGAAGTTAAGGAAAGTTAGTTACATGGGAAGTACACCTTACTTCCAATATGAATTGATGGGTTGCTAGCATATTGAGTTACTTGTTTATTTCATTTAACAATTGTAGCAAGAAAAATGAAAAATTAAAAAAAAAAAAGTATGAAGCAAAATGTTGAACAACGTGTACAATAACTTTGAATAATCAATCTTCACATCCAACACTATTGTCATCGTTGTCAGTTTCCTAGTCAAGACAAGCACTGAGTCGGCTGCTGCAACTGGGACCAACGGTCTCGTATGCAAATCCTTGCTTGCAGGATGTTGCAGGTAGTCAGCAAGTTGTAGAACGTCCTTAGTCGAAGCGTTCCTGACTAGTGGGGTTATTGCCGAATCCCCGTATTTTTAACTCCCGAAGCAGTCCAACGAGAGGTGTTTTTGATTATTTCGATCAAAAACCTCAAAGTCATGATTCAGTTTTTTTGACTAGTGGGGTTTTTGATAGCAACCCTTCAATTGGAATCTTGGAGATTTAATACATCATTCTTGTGTATTTTTCAATTAAAAATATCTATCAAGTATGAGCCAGTTATTCCTACTTTCTTTTTTTCAGCCTTGAGTTAGCCCCCAGCTCTACAGATGGAATTTTCATTTAGGAACAGAGAATGTATGGTGAGATGACCATTACTAAACTGTCATTCCAACAGGTGGGAAACCCGCTTATTAGCGTTGGAGGCCTGAGCGCTACAGGATATTATGTATAAGAGAAGAGATAGTAGGGGTGGGGAGCCGTCCATTTTGGGCCGAGTGACTAGATAGAGGATGAGCGCGCATCCCTGCTCCCATTGGTCCCCAGCTGTCTGCAGCTATCTCTCCCCCCGCCCCCGCTGGGTGAATCCTACCCCTCCCTCTCACACCCCCTCCATTATGTAAGCACTCACTGCATAATACACCCTCTTTCTATAGCAACAACTCTCTAAAATAACCTCTTCGTTCTTGTTATATCCAAAACCATCCCTTATCGATTGAAACCTATCGCTTGTCACACTATATCTCATGCTCTCGAACTTGAAGCTTGGCAGACCGCCACGTTATCGCCGTAGAATCCCTGTCCGTCGAGTAACACTCCCCCGACTAACCTGGTCGAGAAAGGTTCTACCCTCCACTAGTCAGAGTGGACCTTAGGGTTTTATTTAGACAGTTCGCCACTGTATAAATTCCTATTGTCCAAATGGGTATCGAACCCACGACACTAGGTTTACCAAGTTTATTGAGCAGTTAGATATATTCTCACAACCTTACCATATGCCAATTACTATAAAGACTGGACAACAGCATTGCAAATATTCTCTTCCCAGTGGAGCAGGAAGAATGTTGACAGAACCAGATGTTTTTATGTTTAATTTTTACTTATCTTATATAAAGATCGCCTCCTCAGATGGACAAAACTGGAGCTACATCGAAGAAGCGTATAGGGTATAGAGTTTTTCATATTACCAATCTACGTGGGCAAAAAAATCATTTCCTAATAATTCATGATTACCCCCTAATGAAAATCAACACATCAAAGCATCCTAAATTAAGGTTTATGCCCGCCATTCCTTAGTGATGAGCCACAACGATTAGGAGTTCGATAAATGTTTAAGGAGTTGACCCCAACCCCCTCCTCCGGGTCTTGCCACTTAGGTGCAGATTGATTGATTGCACTATGCCCTTGAACTCGGATTAACTCCAGTAATCACGTAAATTACACAGCTCTCTCTCTCTCTCTCTCTCTCTCTCTCTCTCTCTCTCTCTCTCTCTCTCTCTCTCTCTCTCTCTCTCTCACACACACACACACACACACACACACACTATCTTGCCCTCTACCTCTCCCATAAAATTACAAGAACCATCCAAATTCCTCAACGCAATGGATATTATCATGCTGTTGACAATAAGAATACTAAATGGAACTATGGGGAATTTCAGAGTAATATCAAATTTACAAGTCCAAATTACTTTCTTTAATAACTTGAATTATAAACATTTTAAAAACATCAGATTCGTTTATTCTTTATCGTGTTTGTTTCAAAGGCAAATTGTCATAAGTACAATAATAAAAAAAGGACCATCTAGCATTTAACACAATCTAATAGAAGGCACAGTTATTCAAATTACTATTAACATTACTGAAACCTGTAGATAATCCGTACCAATTAGGCATAGTAGCAAAAAGTGTCCGTTAATAAATAATAATATTGCTGAAAATAAAATGAACGAGTGGCATGAGTAAGACCCTCCTAAAGCATTTCAAGAAAAGTTCCATAAGTCTGAGTGAAAGGAATTCTGAGAACGTTTTTTGGAGTTCTTAAAGTACATCATAAGCTGAAAAATAGTAATAACCTCTCGACGTAGAAGTGGAAACGTTATTGGTCTCCATCTTTCACTATAGAGCATTATTTTTGACGCGCGTACAAATGCTGCGATTATCAGATGACATTTATTTTTTATTGCACCCTTTCAAGTTCCTTAAAATGTTATTAAAAAACCTACATACCGCTTTTCGATATCTCAGAAACGAAAGGATTTACATCAGTGTAAAATCTAGGTTTCTAACATCATTATAATTTTCTGGCGACTTATGATTTGGAATCTTGGAGATTTCATGATTCATTATTATGTATTTTTTCTGATTTTTTATTTAAAAACATCTATAAATGCGTTGGTACTACATGAAAATTAAAATCAAATTATTTATTAACTTCCACTTTTTGCAACTAAGGCTAATTGAGACGGGTTATCTACAGGTTACTTCCCTATTCTAGCCAGGCTAGGGATTTTATTTAATGAATTCCGTCACTAAATAAATTCCACTGTCCAGGTGGGAATCGAACTTGCCATTCTAGGTTTACCATGTGAGGTCAACGCTCTAACTCACATGGCTAACCTAAGCCTAGCTACATGAAAAGAAAAAAAATTTAAAAAATAAAGATAGATAAATATTAACTTTTTGGGTATTTTTCAATTGAAAAACTAATTTTGAAGTATTTATTTTTAAAAAATAAATAATAAATGAAAAGAGATAAATTTAAAAAAATTGTTTTAATAACTTTTTGTGTATTTTTCAACTGAAAAACTAATTTCAGTGTTGATGAGAAATGATGAAAAAAATAAAACAATAAAAAAATTTTATCCAAAAGAAGTAATTGCTTTGAAAATCATTGCATTTAATGGGTGTTGTTATAAACACTTTTTGGGAGTGTTTCCAGATTTATTGGAGATCGTACCTTGTCACCTTACAATGAGGAGAAGAATGTCGACTAGGAATGGAAATCTACATGTTAAATCATTCGTTAGTGAAAAGCATTTGAGCCGGTTTATCTTGGATACCCTGTATCAATATATTCAATTATGTAAATTAAACTAATAAGTTAGTTTTTTATTATAGTGTTTATTTAATAAGTCTGCTTTTTTTTTTATTTCTTCCAGTGTGCTCTTTTGTGTTTTTGTTAGTTTCGGTTGGCCCTCCTAACCTACTAGGTAGTCGAACAGTGACTGATAATTCACAGTTTATCTATCTATTTGTACATTTTCTTGATACAATGGCCATCTTGATATTTTACTCATTGCCCTATTATCTAAACACTAGTGTTATCAATGCATCATTTACCTATTGTTGCAGTGTTTGTGGATGGTTTGGGTCGATAATGTCTGATTGCGCCATTAGTTTTGCACGCTCTATTAGCACAGCAAGATAATTGTCTATCGAATGTTGAATAGATGTCAAAAAATGTTATTTCTCAACGTACTCATAATGGTACTTTGGCTCAATTAGAACCCCGTCCAGGGTTAACTACAGCTTACTATCCTTCACTAACCACGATGGAACAAAGGATTTTTTTACTGAGTGTTTCACTGAATATCTATTGCCCTCGTGGGAATCGAACCCAAGACAATAGGTTTACCAAGTGTATTGGGACCAAAACCTTAACTCGCATGGCTAACATGAGCCCCTAATTATGTATTCTTTTTTTTTTTGTTTTTTTAGCAGATTTCCCTTCAGGGAAATCAGCTATTGAGGTCGTACTCATGATGCGAGTTTCGAAAAATTTCTTCAAATGTCCATCGATCCTACCCAGGAGATGACGAAAATGAGGTCCGTTCAAAATTATATATATATATATATATATATATATATCTATATATATATATATAGATATATATATATATATATATAGATATATATATATATATTTGTCTGTTAACGCTCTAGCGGTCGCAATTTTTGTTTGATCGTTACGAAACTCGATATTTAACCGTTTTATGTAAAAAGACAGATCAAGTTCGTTAATGGCTGAAATCGTACCAGAGGGAGGGGGGGTTTAGAGGGGGGATTTTTGAAAATTCAAAATATCTCCGTTATTATGCGTCGGATCCAAAAATTGTATAGAATCAATCTTATTGCAAATTAAATTTACTATAATTATTGTTCTATGCGTTTATTCAGTATCTTGAATTTTAACCGAGATATTTGCATTTGAATTCTGCAGGTGTTCGCCAGGAGTAGGCTATGTTCGGACTTTCCGCCGAGAGCTCTGGTGGCCGTTTCCATAACTATTCGTCCCTCGTGAATAGGTTTAGAGGTTAGGTTAACTGTTTTTTGGGGCGAGAAACTACTGGGTTATTACGCCCTAAATAATGTTTTAGGTTTAGAGGTTTCTTACTACTACAGTTGTTATTAGGCAGATTTCTCTATTGTAAAACTTCACGTGGGAAATCTGCTTAGTTTACGCAGCCATTTTTATATTCCTTACCTAAGGGCAATTATTATTGATCTAGCCAACAGTATAACCACATCAAAGTACATTTTCCATGTTTAGCGCTGTCTAGAACCTGACAGGGATACCAATGGCCAGCAGTAACACCGATGCAGATGTATGTGCCAGAATGTTAACAGGACCAGATGTTTGTATGCCTTACATAATGCCGTCCATTTTATAATGAAATTATATTAGCTTTTAGTTAGTTTATATTAATTTCCTATCCTTGGCAGATCTCTCCTTTTGAGATGGGCGAAATTGCATTTACATTGAAGTTGAATTATGAAACCTATTCTGACAAATGGATTTGACAATAAATAGATCGTCCTAGTAACGTCCGTTACATTTTCCTTTTGCCTTTGTTGTTAGTTAAACTCACTTAGTATAAGACAATGGGAAACTCCTGGATAGTGTGTTCCACTTAATCATATCGAATTCCTGTCTCAAACTATAGATACAACTAGATTGGTCATACTAAAATGAACAATGACACTCTCAGCAATATCGCCTCGTTCCGAAGCTCATCGATAAAAAGAAATAAATTAAAAGGAATTATTTCAACATCAACTTTAATAAGACTAAAAAGTCCTTCACGCAGGGGCTGCGTAAACTAAGCAGATTTCCCACATGAAGTTTTACAATAGAGAAATCCGCCTAATAACAACAGTAGTAGTAAGGAATATCTAAACCTATTCACGAGGGACGAATAGTTACCGAAACGGAAACGGCCCGCACTAACTCTCGGCGGAGAGTCCCGAACATAGCCGACTCCTGCCGACCACACGCATGCATACAAATTCAAATATCTCGGTTAATATTCAAGATAGACAATAAATGTATATATATCAATATTTATAGTAAATTTAATTTGCAATAAGATTGATTCTGTACAATGTTTTGATCCGACGTATAATAACGGAGATATTTCGAATTTTCAAAAATCCCCCCTCTAAACCCCCCCTCCCACTGGTCCGATTTCAGCCATTAACGAACTTGATCTTTCTTTTTACGTAAAACGCTTAAATATGAAGTTTGGTAACGATCAAACAAAAATTGCGACCGCTAGAGCGTTAACAGACAAATATATATATATATATATATATATATATATATATATATATATATAATTTTGAACGGACCTCATTTTCGTTATCTCCTGGGTAGGATCGATGGACATTTGAGGAAATTTTTCAAAACTCGCGTCATGAGTACGACCTCAATAGCTGATTTCCCTTAAGGGAAATCTGCTAAAATCACTTCATAGAGATCACCAACACAATTATAAGTTAATAGATGGAGATATTTCGTCTTAACTAGTATATGTTGTATAATGGCAACATTCAACAATCACTAAATAGTTTAAGTGCTAGTTAGAAGTGCCACAGATATAAACAAGGATAAACTTCCTTTTATAACACTTAAGCTTTTGAAAAAAAAAAAAACATGTTCTTGATTTATCGGCGGGTGGTACTTCGCATTTCTGTTGAAGTGTATATTTTATCATTGACTACATTAATTTTTGAGTGTAGTAAAGATATACGAAGTTTTTTGCTTTACGTTTTGTCACCCAAGGTAGCTCAGGTTAGCCATGTAAGTTAAAAAGTCCGTCACGCAGGGGCTGCGTAAACTAAGCAGATTTCCCACGTGAAGTTTTACAATAGAGAAATCTGCCTAATAACAACTGTAGTAGTAAGAAACCTCTAAACCTAAAACATTATTTAGGGCGTAATAACCCAGTAGTTTCTAGCCCCAAAAAACAGTTAACCTAACCTCTAAACCTATTCACGAGTGACGAATAGTTATGGAAATGGCCACCAGAGCTCTCGGCGGAAAGTCCGAACATAACTGGCGACCACACGCAGAATACAAATGCAAATATCTCGGTTAATATTCAAGATACAGAATAAACGTATATTAATGTGTATTACATTATTTATAGTAAATTTAATTTGCAATAAGATTGGTTCTATACAATTTTCCGATCCGATGCATAATAACGGAGATATTTCGAATTTTTGAAAATCCCCCCTCTAAACCCCCCCTCCCACTGGTCCGATTTCAGCCGTTAACGAACTTGATCTTCCTTTTTACATGAAACGATTAAATACCGAGTTTGGTGACGATTAAACAAAAATTGCTACCGCTAGAGTGTTAACAGACAAATATATATATATATATATATATATATATATATATATATATATATATATATATAGTTTTGAACGGACCTCATTTTCGTCATCTCCTGGGTAGGATCGATGGACATTTGAAGAAATTTTTCGAAAATCGCGTCATGAGTACGACCTCAATAGCTGATTTCCCTTAAGGGAAATCTGCTAAAACAAGTTATATTTATTATCGTCCACTTTGTGCTACTAAGGCTATTTAGAACGGATTATCTACAGGTTGCCACACTTTTCTAGTAAGCATAGGATTAAGCATTTTATTTAATGAGTTGATCACTAAGTAAATTCTTATCGCTCCGGTGGGAATGGAACCCACATAGTAAGATTAAGAACAACGCCATGACTAACATGGATAACCTGAGCCTTCCTGGAATTTATGGCTTTGTTGTTAATCTCAGTTGGTAAACTTATAGTAGGGAGTTCGATTCTCAACAGGGCAATAGGAATTTATTTTGTGGCGTACTTTTAAATAAATTCCGTAGTCACACCTTGGCTAGAAAAGACTGGTGATCAATAGATAGGTTTTCTCAATTAGCCATAGTAGCACTAAGTGGGCATTAATACAATAAATAAAAAATATCTCCGAAATCATATGTCAACATAGTTCAAAAAACTGTGTGCCCAAAAAATTACTACAAGTTAAGCTCTTTAGTGTATCAGCCATAACATTTTGGGGAAGAATATTCCAATCCTAGATCACTCATCTTAGCAAAGAAAAACATTCGTTTTCCTGACTTATTTATTTTATTGATATTAAGCGTCGAACTAAGAGAGTTAATTATGCCTAGGTAGTCAAAAGTCCATCTTCGTTATCCTTCCTTCATTCGGTAGTCCCTCTGTTCAGCAGATCCTGTGACAAATAACAAAAACACAGCAGTATCTTTTTATAATCAATTTGATATATACTTATCTCAGTGACTTGTGTGCCCAAATGTTGAAGACCTATTTGTATTTCTTTATTTAGGCCTGTAATTATTAAGACAGTACTTCTGATACACTAAGAGACTTTGTGATGCTCTCACACTTTCTACGCTCTGTGAGTAAGTCTGCAATTGTCATATCTACTCCACAAGCAATGCAGGTTAGAGGTTCTTCCTTTTTCATCAGGTGCTGGTGTGTGAGCCTTGTGAGTTTACTGTCATTTCACTTGTTCTACTATTGAGTTTAAGGTATAACATCCGAACATGGAAATAGTCCTGAGGATAAGTCATTTTGCTTAATTCTTTAATGGATTGTCCCTCGGTAAGTCTTTGATCAAATACCTTCCAGCAATTAATATTTGCCTGGAGTATAGCTGAGGGCGAGCATTACAGCCTGGAGATTTATAGCATGGAAGGCAGTTAGTATGATGAAGGCGGTATGACGGATGCGTCACGATAGCTCTGTCCTAACGAGAGAATGCCGCTAATTATGCAAATCGATATGGCGGGGGTAATGTGAGCATCGCGAGTCATAGCGGCTAACGTTCGAGGCCATCCATCTTACAATATTTACAAGCCTAACCATTTCCTCCCTAGATGGCGTGCAACTCTTACAGGCTGGACAGATTTTTCTTCGGCCTATTGACTGACTAGTTGCTGCTCAGGCGTGGAATGATATTCCTCCCATGGATTACAGCCCATGATTCAAATGCTTAATGAGAAGCACACATGATTGGTAATTTACGCCAAAACAAGGCACATAAAGACAAAAAAAAATTGCTGGGTACCACGTGACTTCCCTGTATTTCTTTTAATTTAAATAAACAAAAAAAAATTGATGAAATTCGTTTAAAATTATTATTATTATTATATTATTTTATATTATTATATTATATTATTATTATTTTATATTATTTTATGTAATTATTATTAATTATATTATTATATTATATTATTATTATTTTATATTCCATCTGGAATATTTGATATCTCCGATCCAGTAAAGTGGATCAAAAAATTACACAGAAGAAAATTAATAGATATGTTAATATTAAACAATATTGTTTCTACACAAATTCATTGTATCTCTAAAAGGTATGAATAAATTTGTAATTTTGTATTCTACCCTCCCCATCATCGATTTTCATGAAAAGGGCAGACGCACAGCTAGACAGTGCGACAGCCCAGAATATAAAATTTCAGAAACTAGTCAAAATGGGTTTAGAGAAAGCCAATAGAAATAATTGCGTTAAAATTGTAAAAACCGAAAATTTTCAAGATTACAATACTTCTTTTACTTTGTACAAGCCTCTGAAATCAACCGTTTTCCTGATGACTTCGCTCTGTCTCCCTTTATATAAACTTTCGTATGATAATGACCAAACCCTTATATAATTAAGTTCTTGAAAGGGACAAAGAGAATACGAGAACCGACTTGATTCGTTGAATGAACCTATTAGAAAAACCATCAGAATACCCTTTCAGATCATTTTATCTCGCTGATAGCCCCTGCACGATAAAAATCTATGAGATTTCTTATTTTGATGAATAAGATAATTTGTTTAGAATATATTAAAAATTATCCTTTTTCCAAATATATTATATCTAATTACAATTCTCAGATAGGTTGTTATTATTAAGTCAACTGCAGGAGGCTGATAACAAATTTGCAACTAATCAATGATTTTAAGAAAAACTGATTTAAGGTGTAATTTAGGCAAATGACGCATCTAGGGTTTTATTGAAGACTATTTTGTCAGGTTTTCCCTTTAACTCTCCAAGTTTTTCAGTCAACAAAATGTAGTTGCCACATGATCTACAAAAAATGTGCCAACCTTAAACGAATAAGAAATTTGGATTTTCTCTTTCCCTATCTGGAATTTTACCGTAGCCCAAATATATCTTTTTATCGTATTTTACTACAATTATCACCACAATTTAAGTGTTTTCCCTTAAGAAAAAAAAGGAATTAAGATGATGACGTTTTGTGAAAATTCTGGTTTTACAGTAAGTGAAAAATCTTCACACCTTACGGAGCACCAGCGAGGCAGAATTTTTTTATAATTTTGAAGAGACCGCATCTACTCGGAAGGATTGCTGAATTTTTTGTTATATTATGAATTTAATTCACAAGGACAACTTTATTCGCATATTTTCCTTAAACGTATTAAGCCAAAGTTGATATTACCCTGCAAGGGAGCATTAATAATCGCGTGTGATATATGAACATGAAAAAGCAGTTATCTTATTACACTTTATACATATTGAAAATAGTATACCAATATCAACGGCCTTGTTAGAGACCTTTTTCATTTTTTTAGCAGATTTCCCTTAAGGGAAATCAGCTATTGAGGTCGTACTCATGACGCGAGTTTCGAAAAATTTCTTCAAATGTCCATCGATCCTACCCAGGAGATGACGAAAATGAGGTCCGTTCAAAATTATATATATATATATATATATATATATATATATATATATATATATATATATATATATATTTGTGTGTGATCGCTCTAGCGGTCGCAATTTTTGTTTTATCGTTACCAAACGCGGTATGTAATCGTTTTATGTAAAAAGGAAGATCAAGTTTGTTAATGGCTGAAATCGGACCAGTGGGAGGAGGGGTTTAGAGGGGGGATTTTCGAAAATTCGAAATATCTCCGTTACCATACGTCGGATCAAAACATTGTATAGAACCAATCTTATTGCAAATTAAATTTACTATAAATATTGTTTTATACATTTATTCTGTATCTTTAATATTAACCGAGATATTTGCATTTGTATTGTGAGTGTGGTCGGCTATGTTCGGGAGTTTCCGCCGAGCGCTAGTGTGGCCGTTTCACTAACTATTCGTCCTCGTGAGAATAGGTTACTACTACTGTTATTATTAGGCAGATTTCACTATTGTAAAACTTCACGTGGGAAATCTGCTTAGTTTACGCAGCCCCTGCGTGACGGACTTTTTTTAAATTTGAAATTGGATTTCTAAGCTTATGCGTAAAAATGAGGTTAACGGAATAATTAACTTTTTCCTATCAGTCACACCCTGAACTTCTTACGCAGTACTCAAATTTGCATCTTTGAAATTTATGAATGAAATAAATGTTATGAATGAAAAGCTGAAAGAATGGAATATGTAGTAAAAACTATATATAGTTTTGCCTTTCTAAATCTATGTAGTTCTCCAACCCTTTGTGTAGCATGTAGGTCAAGACGTCTTTCCTGGTATATTTTTCGAGCTATGGAAATATTCACCCATTGAGCATTTGGCGGTTGTACTTTGTGAATGAGTTTACTTTGAGGGCCCACTGGGAGGTAAAAGGTAGGCCTTCTATATCACGAAAGCAAAGATCTAGAAGGTTATGTAGGATATTGTCAGGTGTCAGCCTTCCGTCTCACTCAGGCCTTGTCAGTTATTTCCGTTTGATTGACAATCGGATCACAAGAGAAATCCGTACATAGTGTATTATATATAAACAATATGTTGTATACCAATCCTTTCAGTAACTCTCAGGTGTCGCCAACATAGCTCTAGGTCTGATCATAGCTTTTATTTTCAAGATGAATTTTTTCAAGTGTGTAGTATTACATTTTTTTAGAGTGATTTAGTAAAGCGTCTGGGCAATGCGCGCCATCTTATATAATTACACACACACCACAAATTTTAGTTATCGCTCAAGAGCCAAACCAACCAGAACCCCGAAAATATATTTAATTTTAGAATAGATTTCCTTCTCAATGGACTCTTATTTATTTATTGTGGAGCGTGTAGGCGTTATCTCACAAAAGCAAAAGTAGAAATAAATAGAAAATATGAAAAAAAAGTAATAAGAAAAAATTAAGCACAACTTTGGACAAACTAAAAACGTAAAACAGAAAACGCAACAAAAAAAAACACGAATAATCAAAAAATGAGAAGAAAAAAATAAACAAAAAGGAAACATTAAATTCAAAAACAAAAAATATCTCATAAAGAAATCTGCTAATAATTAAAAACTATAATGAGCAATAAATTACAAAAAACTTATGCATTTTCAATAGTTAAAATTAAATCTATTAAACAAGAAAAATAATATTAATATATTCTTAATATTTTATGGCAAGGGTCTTCAATAAAAAACACACAAAGATGTGGCAAGTAAGCCACGAAACATGTAGGGCAGTTTCAATAAAGTTTGGACCGAAAAAAAAAAATTTATTGGAGGCCCTTGCCATAAAATATGAAGAATATATAAATAATATTGGGCCCAGAATAAGAAGAAAAATTAATATTAGTGTGTACATAAAATAGTGAGATTCAATTTTCTAAAATCATGCAGATGCATTCACATTGGTAAGCACACTATCCCTCTCAGACACAAACACTCACATGGATTATGAGTGAATCTTGTGTTATTATAACAAATACATGCAAAAATGTTTAGTGTAACTTTCATCGTTTATGACTTTTCATTCTTCCCCGCAAATTTTTTCTTGATCAATCCCATGCTCTATATTAAACCGTTTCATTCAACACTGGTGATTATATATGTTATTGACTAAAAAGGGGCTCAGGTTAGCCATGTGGTCCAGGAAAATGGAAAGGGGGGGTTAACGGGGAAATTCGACATGTCTAATTATATTGTGAGCCAGATCGAAAAATGTTATGGAACCAGTCTTTTTAAACATTTAATGTTTTACAGTTATTGTTCTTTCGGTTTCATTGTTGGTGCCGAGGAAATATAGACTATAATTTCAGATGAGACCAGTAGGGGGTCCAACAAGTGGAACAAAATACATTACATTAAACAGAATTTCACACACACGTTAAGAACTAGCAGTAACCACTGTGAAACCTTCCACCAGACTCCTTCTTCCTTAGGCCAACAGATCCCTGTAATAGGTATATAACAAAATACAGAATATTGTTGATTGATTGATTAAGTTGCCCGATAATTCTCTACAAAATAAGTCTCAATATTACCTAAGTAATCTTCAAATAATCCAATCCATATAACAATAATTGTGATATTGACTTTATAATGACACACTATGGCGAACAGAAGGAAACCGAGTTATAAAAAATGTGCAGATGAATAATAAGTTCCATGAATATATGTTAATCCATTATTGTAGCGTGTAAAACGTGTCGGAAGCAACGGGCCTTAGAAAGATGACAAAACTTCTCAAAAAAAAAAAATAATAATAATAAAAAGAAAGAAAAAAAAAAGTCTTGGACTCTTCTCAGATGAAGGTATCGTGTGATAGCGGCGACTCACCCCGGTTATTAAATATAATATTAAAACGAGATGAAATGGTCACGCATGGCACCCTTATCGCGGGGGATTGCCAAGCGGTTATGCCCCATTAGTGCCACCGAGATAGTGTTCGTGAAGACCGTGGGGCAAGTGTTTTAAATTTTAAATTCTCCTTAATTAGTGGAAGGGTAAAGGTAAATCTTGAATCTGAGTAATCTTTACGTGTCCTGGTCTCAGCGGTGGACTTCGTGTCGCTCTCTGTCGGCGTTATATAAAGGCTCCAAAAATGCTTCAGCTGATAAATTATTTGGCATTCCGCCCCAATTCTTGTTTTGATAAGACTATGCTTTGTTATACAGTCTTTATATATTTATGTCTCATTGAATTATATAAATGAATTTAAAAAATAAAGGCTTTAACATTATGATTTATTTTCTCGGTGGGACTCCCTGGAGACAAAAAAATCCGCTTCATCCCCAATAACAATAATTATCCCATGACGCAATATTTGGTCATATATATATATATATATATATATATATATATATATATATATACTTGTTTTTAATGTATCTGTAACCTGTAAGATTCAGTTTACCATTTTGTAAAAAACCAATCGTTTGCTTGCCGTTGCTAGATTTCGGAAATTTAGATTTTGTTATTAATAAAAAGAATAAACCTATTTGATGATGGATAAAGCTGGACTCGCCAATTTTGGCCACCACTTGGCTCTAGACAACACTCGAAACGACATGTCTTCTAAATTAAGAAGTTAAATCTGAAAAAAGAAAAAGAAAAAAAAAATATAATTTGAGGATACTGCATTTTAAATATTGTTCATTTTAAGAAAAAAAAAAAGTCCGTCACGAAAGGTCTGCGTAAACTAAGCAGATTTCCCACGTGAAGTATTACAATAGAGAAATTTCACGAGAGCCAAACAGTTACGAAAACGGCCGAACTAGATTTTGGCAGGAAACTCATTTTCGTCCATTACCCGCCCACATTAAATAAAAATGCAAATATCTCGGTTAATATTCAAGATAGACAATAAATGTATATATATATCAATATTTATAGTAAATTTAAATTGCAATAAGAGTGATTCTATACTATTTTTCGGTCCGCCGAATAGTAACGGAGATATTTCGAATTTTCGAAAATCGTTCCGTCTTAACCCCCCCCCCTCCCACTGGTCCGATTTCAGCCATTAACGAACTTGGTCTGTCTTTTTACATAAAACGACTAAATATCAAGTTTGGTAATGATTAAACAATAATTGTGACCATTAGAGTGATAACAGACAAATATATACAGCTTCGAACGGACCTCATTTTCGTCATCTCCTAGGTAGGATCGAAAATCGAGTCATGAGTACAACCTCAATACCTGATTTCCTTCAAGGGAAATCTGCTAAAATGTATTACGAATATCTCCCTTTAGTAAATTTGTGAGCTCTCTAACAGCTGCATTAAAATACCAGACCATAAATAACACTTTAATTACTATAGTACAGTTAATAAGCAATTTAAATATGTATTATATGAGAACAAGTTTCTCGCAGAGGGTGAAACTCACAACTGGGATCTCCTTGCTACGAAGGCCAGAGTTCTACCAAGTAAACAGCATTTCTTTAACAAATCATTTAATTAAATTTAACATCTTTCAACCTGCTTTAAGCTATAAATTGGCACTACTCATTTCCTCCTCAAGAGATCGATATGTTGTATAATATTTTGGGAGGTTGGCTTCAAGTGTTGAAATTAACATACCTTTCCTCATGTCCTAGTTTGCACAGTCCAAGCATGAATATCTAGAAAGCCTGGGTATAAGCTCGAATGAATGAAAGGCATTTTTACTAACATAAATAATGAAATAATTTTATATGGTGAATGTCCTCAAGATTAATTTATAAAATATGTTTACAAATAAGATGATCCAACTTCATTTTTAGATGTTTTCGAATAAGTTTTTCTGAAATGTATGGGCTGACATCAGAAGTTTAGTTAAGTCATGAGGTAAGTCCATGCTTCGTTAGAGTTGGCACACAGTTAGTATGCGTTTCACTGGTGCTAATAGCTTCAGATGAGAAGACTAGATATTAGAGGTATACATGTGTGTAGACAGAGTACTGTTAATCTATACTAATTATAAGCCTAGTTCGATTTTATTTCACACAATCATTCACTTTATCTTTATTTTTATTGTTAACCCTTTTCAGATTAAGGTTAAAACTCGAAATTATAATAAACACCCGAAATAATTATTATTAACACACAGGAAGAAAAGGGGAAATATGTAAATTCTTAGACTTATTAAGCGGCAGATTGAAAATATTATATTATCACTCCTGTTCAGTGGCGGCTCATAGCTAAAATTAGTGGGATGCTGCTCCAGAAAATTTTTAGCCTTAGCACGATAGGGTCGGCACTGCGGGAACGACAGTGCTCTCTCTCCCTTGTAGAGCTTCCTGTGTGCACATGCCCACAACAGTCAAACACCTCGCCGCTGGAACTGTGAAGCTCACAGTTCCATACAAAGATTTTTTATCTTTTTTCATAAACTGGGGGATGGTTACTGCATTAAGCTTAAGGATTATATATTACACAAATATAAGGAAAGAATTAAAGAAAAAGGCTCATTATATTAAATGTTATAGATAATATCAAGTGGAAATTGGGGGTGCTGCAGTGCCTATGCGCGAGCCACCACTGCTCCTGTTAATAAAATTAACATAGCTATTAATAGTTTTGCTTCTTCTGCCATTAGAAAAATCAATTTACTATTAATGTAATTTAACTTTAAGGACTTAACACTTTTTTAACTGATTAATTTTATGAAGTGATCTTAGAGAGTGAGAAATTCAATTCTCCTTAATTAGTGGAAGGGCGCCTCACATTCATTATATTGCAAAAGTGAATACAATTGTTAAATGATATTTATTAACGTCCGCTGTGTGTAAGTGTAAGGCCCACTTCAAGCCAAGGTGGGACTATGTATTTCATGTAATAAGCTCGTCACTAAATAAATTCCTCTTGGTGAGAACCGAACTCACGACTCAAGGCTTATCAAGTGAGTTTAAGAGCAATGCCTTATATCACATGGCTAACCTGAGCCAGCAGATCAATTCCATCAGTGATTGTATGACTTTCGACTTGTATATTTTACGTCTAATAAATTCTATTGATTAAAACAATTAGTAAATAATACATTATTTTTCCATATAAGTGATGAGCTCCAAAATATTTATATTTTAACCTTACTTTGCTTATAAATTTACTTTATGGCTTTTACTTATAACTTATAAATTAACAATTTATTTAAACAAGAGCAAATTGGGATTTTTATTACATTAAATAAAGTAGCACAACTTTAAAACAGCAAAGTGGCCTTTGTACACATGTTATTAAAAATTTAATTGTGCATATGATCATAGAACATTATTTTGAACTAAATTACTTGTTTACACTTCTAACATAATTTATGGACATTGATGGAAACTCTGAAGAGCTTGCTATTATATCTTCTCAGCAAGGTAACACTTCAGGAAATTCCAGTTTGTGCTCTCCTGGCAGCCGACCTTTATTTGTACTGGATCATATTTATTGACAACGTGGCAAATCAACACCAGGGCTAAAATAAGCGGCGTATCAATGTGAGGAAATGCATTTTATTTTTGCAGCAATGCTGCAGAAATTGAAGGAACAAAGAAGAAATGTGAATGACTCCAGCCAAAAATGAAGCGAGCAGTATTAAACAAAATGCATTAAAAAAAAATTAAATAATCTAATTTTTAATTCTTACTATTAATTTAATTGCTGTTAACTTGAAACTACTAAAATATCCTAGAATTTTAACGCCATTGTTGAACATTCGGCTGTCACGAGTTCGGAAATGGTCCTAGATCTACTCGAGTTCGATCTACTCGACATTAAATAAAATTCTTAGTGCCACCTGACTAGAAATGAGCGGTAAACTGTAGATAACTCGTCCCAATTAGGCATAGTAACAAAAAGTGGACGTTAATAAAAAAAGAAAACTGGCCTTGATCAATGGGCATTGCAATGGCATGAGTTGCGTGACAATAAACTCCGCACTGTAAAAAGTAGTGTCAACCCCTGGGATACTTCAACAAGCACTAAAAGGAATGATGAAGTAATGATATCCCGCCTTAGAGTTGGCCACACAAGGCTCACACACCAGCATCCAATGAAGAGGGAAGAACCTCCAACCTGCACTGCTTGTGGAGTAGATCTAACAGTCTCACATATACTTACAGAGTGTAGAATGTACGAGTACATCAGAAAGTCCCTTGGTATGTCAGAAGTACTATCCGAAATACTAGGGGGTGATAGCAACTCTATAAAAAAACTCTTAAAATTGTTATTATTATTATTATTTATTAACGTCCACTTTTTGCAACTTAGGCTGGCTTTCTAGCCAGGGTGGGATTTTAGGATGTTATTTAATGAATTTCGTCACTAAATAATTTCCTTTGCCCAGGCGAGAATCGAACTCGCCACTCTAGGTTTACCATGTGAGATAAAGGTCAACGCTTTAACTCGCATGTCTAACCTGAGCCCCATTAAAATTGTTAGTAAAATAACCAAATACTGCTGTGTTTTTTTGTTATTTGTCACAGAATTGAAGATAAAGAAAAATAGGAGAGATGCAACACAGGCGAGGATGACGGAGGGCTGAGAAGTGAATGGTTTATCTGAAGAAAAGGACTATTGAACAACTAGAAGGAAAATGAAAATAGAATTTCGACCACCTAGACACAAATAACTCTCCCGAGTTCGGTGCTTATTTACTATAAAATAAAATAAAAAATATCTACTCCACAGTTCTATTGCAGGTTCCTGAGCTCTTTATTATTTGATGTTATATATTAATATAGCTATTGAGGCTAATTGGGATGAGTTATCTACAGGTTCCCACCCCTTTTCTAGCAATGGTGGGCCTATGGTTTTGTTTAATGTTCGTCGCTAAATAAATTCTTATTTGTTAGAGCCGAACTCATTACTAGGTTTACCAAGTGGTCCAGCGCCTTAAGTCCCTTGGCTAACCTGAGTTCCTAATTGCGAAACAGCCTATCAGTGCTTCTCTTTTCGCAGTATTACTGTATATAATGCACGTTTTCCTTTAAAGCATTTTCAGTAATCCACCGTTCCTGTTCTGAATCGCCTCCTCACATTCATTATCCTTTTCTTGACAATTTGTTGACACAGCATTGGACGGTACACATCTCTCACCACTGTTTTCCACCACCCCACCTTTTCTCCACGCTTAATTATTGATGGTTCCATTGTTGTTACATATATTGGTTTCTCTAAAATAAATAGACTTGACAATTTGACAAATGTTACTTTACAAAATGTGTCCTTTATCCCTTGTCCCACGTTTGTTAACGTCCACGCATTTCGGCTAGAACAGCGTAAGATGCAAGCTGTTCGGATCAAAATGTTTACTAGATGGTCCAGGTAAAATCGAGAACACCAATAAAGGTAGTATTCCCTAAGATATCCAACAATGACATGAACATTGATTACAAGTTCAAAACAAGAGGCTTTTTTCATGCTCAATGATGAGACAAAGTGCACTACCGTAGACTTGACAGCTCCATCTTAAATAGCTTTCAAAGCATCTAGTGTCCCCATGGAGTGGTTCAGCCTGCATCTCAATTAGTGGCCCTCAAATTGGCCACAAATTGAAATGTGAAAGTACTTAAACCAAGACTGAGTAGCATTTTTACTTCGGATACCGATGTCCTAAATCAGGTGTAGGCAACCTTTGACATGTTGCCGCCCAAACTTTAGTGTACAAATACGTAAATACGTTCACGGGCCGCTTTTAAAAGTAGTGATCATAATTTTTGACGATAGATATCAGTCCTGAAATTATAATACAATTTATTAATATAACAGAATGAAGTGAAAAAAATAGGTACAACATGGTACAATCAGTGAGCTTAAATTTGGGAAACTAATCCATCGATGTTTGGATTAATTCCACTCATACAAAGACGAAAAAAATTTTCCAAATTATCGTCAGTCAGCCTTGGACTATGTTTGATTTATTAACTTTTTTCAATGAAAAGAACTTTTCGCATTTATACGTATTACAAAACGCACAAATCTCTCCTCATCTTTCTCATTTGGAGCAGTATAATATTTTTGTTTAATTGGGTTTTTCAAAATGTCTCGCGGGCCGGATCAAACCTTACCGCGTGCCTGTGGTTGCCCACATATGCCCTAAATGGACCTTAAATGAGAGACTGTCTACAATTAACCTTCAAGTTATTTGACCTTCCAATCCATTATGTAAGTAAACACTCGCATTAATAGGGCGTTTTAATTGTTCAAATTTCAAATATAACGAATATCAATGAAAATACTTATTGGGCAGTAGCATCTCTATAAATATCCCCAACTCTTTTAGAAGTTGTTTGAGGTCCTTCTGAATCTGTCGATGAAGGAACTAGAGGAAGAAAACTGAGAATAAGCCGGAATGCTAAGTTTAATAGATAATAAAGATCGGTGGGGGAGAGGGAGATGGAGTGCGGGGGGGGGAGCAGAGAGTAGATAAGACTGTTAGGGGGGGGGGGACTCACCCCTAACCCCCCCCCCACCAGTGGCTGCGTGGGGATGTCAGGCGCACAGCTCGGTCGATAGGCACACAAGACATCTCATCCTCCTCCGCTCTCTCTCTCTCTCTCACTCTCTCTCTCTCTCCCCCTCTCGCGCTCTCTCTCCTCTCTCTCTCTCACACACTCTCACTCTCTCTCTCACTGTCTCTGTTGCCCTCTGCCTCTATCCTGGTTGGTACAGGTCGATAGCAGGGCAGCTACCAACCACCGCATCCCATCTTCCTATATCTGCCCCCCACCTTTCCTCCAGGCTTCATCCTCCGTCTCCTCTTTATTCTGTCCTTTACTCTGAAGCTCCCGCCAGCCATCTCTCCGCTTCTTCCTCCCTCATCTTCTCCTCCATTAAGTCAGGGCAACCCATTGTCAGTAATTCATTAATTTACAAGCAAGACCAAGAGGCTGTTTGGGTAGATCTGCTTTGGTACTCCTTGTTGTCATCGACGCACAAATCAGGAACTTGGTGGCCTTAACCTCCGTCACGTCTTGCAGCATACTAACAATACCATTATATCAAGTGTTCAAATGTCTAAATACAATTACGTTTATTACAAAATCAGTATTAGAGTTCTTGTGGATTGCAAAATTAAACACACAAGCTTTAGATTTTTTTATCCCTGCACAATTTATTTAACAACGCACTACACACTTGGTTAATTATTCTTAACTTCCACTCACAGTATACACTGATAGCTTCACTGTTCTTCTTATTTCACAGTCCAGTAACTCGCTCACGTTCACTGAAGTTCACAAAAACACGGCACTGCACTGATCTTCTCAAAGATAACAGTACTGCACTGTCCCTTTACTTTTACACGGCACTACACAGTTCTTCACATAAAACACTTTACCGCACTGCAACAAGAACGTACTGTGCACTAACGCATTGTTGATCACTTGAAGAGAGCTGAGAACCAACTAACTTCTCGGAACGAGCTGATCCGCTTTTAAAAGGGGATTGTCTAGGCACTTTTAGATCCCGGGAGGGTATTGCCGAAGACGGGCTAGACCATCGGTCCGCTCCTTTGATCTACTTCGTAAATATGTGATTAACTCTGTTTAATTTTTCACTTACGCAGTTTTCGCAACACTATGTTCTAACAGAAGACATTTATTCTAAATTGATTAATAATTAAAGAAACGTGATAGGACAAATTAAACCATCCATTTTGGGGTGTTGTTTAACATAAGATATGCTCATGTGAAAAAAAAGTGCTGCCGCATATCCTGGGTGATTTCCTTGGTTAATGAAATAAAGACCCAATATAAGGTCGATTAGGGAGGCCGATCTATAAAACTCGTTCTTCCTGCTCTAGAACTAAACGTATGCAACTAACGTTGGCTTAGGTCTGATGGGCCGAGCTCTACTGCACCCAAGGAGGGAGTCAAGAGTTTCGGGCCCTTGTACTGGTATCATCTTTGCTAAACACCTGATAACAAAATCGTCTGTCAAAAACCCGTTTGGGCAAAAATATATATTCTTGCAGCAGATACAGCTTTCTGGTCCTAAGAAAAAATTTTATTAAAGGAATAGTTCGAATTTGATGTGGAACGATGAAGAATGTCTGCGCCATTTTTGAGGTAGCCTGGAAGAATTGATGGGTTTTCTTATTTAATCACATAGATTGAGGTAACAATACGTTGTCCAATGAAGTGAGAAAGTTCCCTCCGATTGTTTAAATTTATTTCGTAAAACTGATTGATGCCTATTTCGGTCTCTTCACATCCACATTTGATTGTGTATATTAAATTTACAGAAAGAGGGGAAAATATACTGCTCAAAAATGAATAAGGATATTGGTTATTTTTTCTTATCCTATTAATTTTAATTAAATCGACCTTAATTAAATTACATTTTATGGGGGGGGGAAGACAATAATTTCTAATAAATATTAATGATATTTATAATTAAAAAAATGCTAGGCCCCATAAATACCACAAAACAGACAATATCCCTATTCATTTTTGAGCAGTATATAATAAATACTCAGACAGCTATTACTACCGACTTGGCGATGGAACGTGATGGGCTGTCCCGCTCAATCACAGTCTTGGTAGCTTTCCTTTTCAAGCAATGCCTCACTAAGCACCTCGTGTCCAGTTTAAACTTCAATTCTGGTTCACATGGGATTTTTATATATATTGTTTTTAATTCCTACCTCTGCCCCCGCTGTACCTTTGGGTTTCCCCATACCAGCGGTCTCCATTTATTAAGAGATATAAAATTTTGAATAGATAAATTGGGCCTGGTAACTTAGCCTAGCCCACCGAGCTAGCGTAAAAGTGCAATATTTGGGAGAGTTAGTTTAAGTCCGAAAAGTCCTTGGGGAACCCGCAGCTGCGACTACTTAGCCCCTGTTCAGATAAGTGGTAGCAAGAGCCTAATTAACTAGCCTACATACCTGAGCCTAAATACTAACCTAAACTCACATGAACAATACATATAATCTACAACTAAATACATTTTTACTTGGTTTTCAACACCTCTTGGGCAAAGACCCTGAAGGCTGAAAATCTATCTGCGTCGTTTACAAACATATGGTAACTCTCAGGAGGCCAGTTCTCATATGAGAAAGCACTCATTAACCGAGTACGCTTGTCGTTGAAACGCGGACATGGGATTTTTATAACGAGAAATAGAGAATAGAATGTGAGATATAATAAACTGCACCTGATTCCTCTAGTAGGAAGTATGCTTAGTGTTCGAAGCTCTTGCGCCACTGTTCGTCTTTATTTCTGGCGCTGATTTAAAATGAATTCAGCCAAAGCAGGCCTGTCAGTTATATATATGAAGGTATATATTGAATATTTATCACTATAAAATTACATCTTGTAAAAGTACGTGAATATACTTGAAAACTCCTTTCCATATACACTTAACAAAAGATAAATAAATCAAAGTTCAGGTTCAGCAAATTGGTTTAAAGTATTGTAGGCCGTAAGAGGTTCATGTGCCTTTTAATTGATTTATAGTCAAAATGAAATTTGGAGTGGATCAAGGTCGTGTAAGATAAGGTTTACATGTTCATTCGATTTTTATTCGATGACTATCTTACAAATGACGAACATTAAGCTCGCCTATTAACGTGTATAATTAATAAAACTTAATCACAAACCAAACAGTTTAAAATAAATGTAAAATATTTATTTAAAATAATTCAAAGAGACGTTTCAGCTCTAGATTCAAAAATCTTTCTCCTCAAAAACCTCGGTGGACATGAATACAAGTAAACACACATCAAAGACTTTCTAAAACAGGACTCAAAGGAGGAATAAAAGAATCATTAATTAAAAGGACTTTTAAAAAATAGTTGCAAAAGAAGACTTTAACGAGGTAGGGTTACGTCCACCATAATTACATTGAGGTGTGGAGAGTTTTCATCGTAAAGCTGAGGCCTTAATTAGTCTCCCAAGGAGGTAGACAAATATTATCACTCTCAATTCTTCTAAATATATTCCACTTTGACAACTTAAATTCTTTACTTCTATTTAAATATTAAAATAATTAATAAAGAACTTATTTTGAATATTTTTAGTATAAAAAATGAATTCTCTCTCTCACACTCTTTTGTAGGCATCATTAAAAAAATTGAAGGGTTTCTAGTAAAACCTTACTAGTCAAAAACTGAAAAATGAGTTTGAGGTGTCTTTATGTAGTTTACAGTATTACTCGTATACTGATACAACCGAAATCGTCAAAAGAGCATCATCAGTAAACAAACAGAGACCCTATCACTTTTATAAAAAAAAAATTAAGTGTATTAAGCCATTTTTTTTAACCCCTTAACTGAACAGCGAATGAATTTAGCCTTTATTATAAAGAGTAAATTGAAAATAATAATTTACAAAGTTAATATTTATAAATGACTTTAAGGTACAGCTACACTAATAAACAATATTGCTTACATACTTTGAATTTAGAAAACAACTGGTGGTTCACTCTTTATAGAGGTTGGTCGTGCGAGTTAATGCGTTGGTCTTAATATCGCGTGGTAGAGCTGGAGTGGCGGGTTCGATTCTCGCCCTGGACAGTAGAAATTTATTTAATGACGAACTCATTAAATAAATTCCTTAGGCCCACCCTGGCTAGAAAAAGGATGGTAACCTGTAGATACCCCGTCCCGATTAGCCATAGTAGCATGAAGTTGACATAAATAATAATAATCACTCTTTATAGGCCTTCCCCGAAGGGAGTAAGGTTCAACTACCCGGAGTGGCCAACTCTGTTGGGAAGTGGAGTTAGGCATTAGAGAGTGCCATTTTTCTTGGCTTGAGCTAACCTTGCCCAGTTAGGGCCGATGGTATTTTTGAGCACATCTCTCCACCTTGTTGGCTGTATCCCTTTACTTCTTTTCCAGTTATATGTCGTCCAGTCTGTGAGTCTTCGTGACCACCTCTCATCCCTGCAGCGCATTAAGTGTCCAGCCCACTTCCATTTTAGCATTTGGATGAGTGAGTTGACAACCCTGAAGTTCGTTTGTCTTCTTATTTCGGTGCACCTCACCTCATCCTTTTTCTTTACATGAAACACACTTCTTTAAGCTGCACGTTGCAAGACGCTCACTTTGTTATCCTGTGCATTGATGAGGGACCAAGTCTGATATCCGTAAGTAACTCTCAGCTGACAACACTCAGCTGTCAAAGATTATTTGAATAGTAAAGGTAGTTTAAGTTCATGTTGTTGTTTTGAACAAGTAAAGGCACGGAATGTTCAATTTAAAACTTATTTTCACATGATTAATCCTCAGAGTAATTGAAACAGTTTGTGCGTTGCTCTTTAAAAGTGAAATTATGCGTTATTTATTGTAGGCATTAAATGAGGCAATTAATCAAATTGTACACTAAAAACGTATAAACAGATTTAGATCCATGTCTATGAATATTTTAGGAGTGGACAAGAGGCTACTTATCGGCAAGACAAATGGTAGCCATTAGGCCAAACCCCGCTTACAGCTACTCCACAACCGATTTAGTTTAAAAACCACAGGAGTGATTAGGTTTTTAAATTTTTTTTTTCTGCTTAACCCTTCCATTTTTATTTGAGATACCAGCTCTCCCATGTCACGTGATCTCTGACCCTTAACTCGTCTAATGAGCACAATGAAAGATTAGGCAAACATTAAAGAGAATGAACTCACGCTAGCGAAATGCGGGCAAGGCAGGATTCCATCCACCTGTTATAGGAGTGGCAATTTTAGTTAGGAACCCGCCCCATTTATTGCCTTGGGTAAACATCTATTTTACCTGTTATTTTCTCTTGTTTCTATTCTAATGACTTCTCAAACTTTTATCTATGCCAAACATTTTTCATGGACGCTTCACTCCTGTAAACAACCTGTCAGATCTGACAGTAGGCCAAGAGGGCGGACGTTCACGAGCGAGTAGTTCGCTATATAGAAAGCCTTTGAAAAAACCTCAAAGAGGGTTATAAGCCACTTGTTAAAAAGTGTAGTTGTGAAAACTTCCGGCCTTTGTTTTTAGAGTGATTTATGTTGTCTGTGTCGTTTGTACATAGTGTATATTATCCTGTATATATTCTCCACTTGACAAGAGTATCCATTGTGTTAAGGCCCATTTCTATCGTCGCTGAAGACGGGCAATGGAGATAAAAGATAAGGAGGAGAGTTCTGCGCGGTGCTAGTATGCAGACAGAAGCGTCCACCTCGAGCTCTCTGATGACTTTTCTCCACATAAGCACTATGGCGGATTAGTGTGATCACAGTTGGCTCTAAGTCGTACGCTCGAGTTTAATGCAGCGGGAAGAATAAGAACCTACTCGTGGAGCAGCCCCCTAACAGATTATCTCATTGTACGAGGGGTACAAATTTATGGTTATTATGTATACATAATTAAGAGAAAAAAAGGCCTATTAGTTTATATATTTTCTTATTCCTTTATTTATTTATTATTTTGTTGTAATTAAGTTTGGTTTGTTTATTATAGTAAATTAAATGATTTGTTTGTAAAATACTTGGTTTCGTAGTTACCTGGGAGTCCCATAATATTTGTATTTCTTCCTATTGATATAAAGGAGAGTTAATCTAACTAATAAACCCTCGCCCTTCTCCATTGAGCGGGGCAGTTTTGTTACTAGTCTGTAGGATAACGATGTTCCAAAATATAAGACTATAATTTTATCAGGCCTTTTTTATTTTTCCTGTCCTCGAAAGACATATGTCCTGGTATGTTTAATGTGCAAGGTTAGAAAACATAATACCTGGCAGTACATTGCCTAATGGGTATCTCTGCAGCAGGATAATCACCTCACAATATATTCTTAATAGTGTGCTTCCCCTGGCAAAGATAAAACCTCACAATTAGATCAGTTTTAGCAGGAATCATCTACATTGCCCATGAAGCTTTTCTTTGGCAGCGAAATTTTCATTCGCTGTCACAGTTTTTTCGGTGGAAGGGTTTCCTACTCACGGTTAAATAACCACTATTTGGTTACCGTTACTTGTGTGGAATAATGTGCTATTCCGCATTGATAAAACATATATGCACTGAAGTTTGTGAGAACACTATAAAAAACGCACAAATTTTCTCGATTATTTTCTTTGGTCAAGATGTAACAGTTAACAGATATATAAACTCACGGTTGCGTCTAGCTGCCACCTGCTCCTCCACCTTGCTTTAAAATTTACTAGTGAGTCTAGGTAGTGGCAACACTTAACACTCTACATAACCTGTTCATCGAGGTTAGAGGAATCAGAGATAACAAGTTTGTGCCTCGTGAGAAACTTGCCGAAAAACATTGTAAATTGTTAATAAGCTTATTAAATTGTTTTGTCAACTTTTTTCTTATTCTTCTACTTATTACCCACACCAAAAAGTAACAGGACGCCTTAACAGTAACAGAACTTACAATACTATACAGGCAGTAAGTACTTCATGGTAGAGGGTCATGCCGATATGGTCCTATATCTATAAAGCAGTGCGGTATTCAGTTGTGATCCTGAAGAGGTGCCACTTAATATATTTATTTCTTCTTCTCCTTGTACATTAGCCGAGATAGTTGCACATTTAGTTTTCATTTTTCTGCAACCCCCCAGTCATACAAATACACTTGTGTTATCACCTGAGCCACTCTATACTAAATTCTGTTTTCATACGCTTATATTAAAAGTAAAGTGGACATCAGATGTAGTCAGGTCATCTGCATGTCCATCACACTGGAAATAGGTGTAGGCAGCCCCTACTTGACGTAACTTTATTAAGGTGGGCAGTTGCCACTAAATGCAACGTATGGAGTAACGTGGGGCCAAGAATTGCTGCTAGGTATATTATGATTTCATGCATTTGATGAGGATTCAAGTGAACTGAGATGTTTAGAAGAATGAAATAAACACTTTCTATAAAGAAAAAGGTCCGTCACGCATGGGCTGCGTAAACTAAGAAGATTTCCCACGCAAAGGTTTACAATAGATAAATATACCTACAGGTAACACTACTGTGTATGATAAGTGAATAAATACAAATGTTAATGATAAACCTTTCAGTCAATTTACAATAAAAGTTAATAATCTCTACAACGGAAAGCATCTGAATTGTAAACAAAATGGCCAGTCAACCTCAAAATGGCCAGAAGCGCTGAATAGATAGATAGACCGGAAAGACAACCAATTAATGAAATATATCCAACTATAACATATTAATTTTATTGAAAACTATTTACTATAGGTAATGGAGTAACTTGAAATGAATCAGAATAATTTCTATCTCAATCACTCAGATTTTAGTAATCCAAGAACAAAAGAAGGAAGGGGGAGGGGTCAACAGAACATATTTGTTTGTATCTCGTATAATAAAGCTTTGTTGAAAACAATATTTGGTATTTAACCTTGTAATGATGTGGTTCATGATATAACAGCTTGTTATTATTATGGCACTGGTTGGAGTGGGGGTTTACTGAAAGCGCAAAACTATGAAATCCAAATATCTCCGTTAATTCTCATTATACTGAAAATATGTATAGGAGAATATTTATAGTAAATTTAATTTGCAATAAGATTGCTTCTATACAATTGTTCTATCCGACGTATAGTAACAGAGATATTTCCCGTAAAATTTCGAAAATCACGTCATGAGTATGACCTCAGTATGTTTTGCTGGTTATAGACATGTTGGCTGTATTTGTTCATACTGAAATACATTTCCAATAAACGTATAATTAAAAAATTCTAGTGAGGCTAGATTATTGGTTGAAGTCGTCGTCGTAAAAGCTTAACGACAATCAGTTCATCAACGGCTTTGGTTTAGGCCAGAGATATTGAGGGAATTGGCGGCATCTGCGGAAGTATATTTTGCGTGCATCAATCCAGGCCCAGGAGGAGCTTGTGCCCCATTTTCTTGTAAGCTGATTGGTGTAATTTGTTGATCGCGTGCTGAGGCGGGCATTTAGAGCGACAGTATCTCCCTTATGAATACCTTAAGTTGTGAAAAGTCACAAAAAGGGCGGACCTATAATAAAGATCATAAAGCAAGGGCCCTTCGTCTGTGGGGCTCTAATGCCTCACGGAAGGCCATTATCTGATCAGGGGCCCTCTGGTGACGTGATTTGTGGAAGAATTATTCTTTAAAAAAGTGCTCCTGTGGCCCCTGAGCTTTTGCATAATTACAATGTTATCCTTGTCATAATATGTGCTTCCTCTCCTCCTTCAATAAAAGCTTAGCTCCTTCATGCGCAAGTCAGCCTGCAGAGGGGGAAAAATGGCTAGCATGGCTAATAGTACTAGCTTTATGGGCATTTCTTTGTTGGTCTAAGAAAACACTTCCTAGAAAATGATCCTTTCCTTTTTACACTAAGACAATAAAAAGCTTTTCTACTCTCAAATTGTTTACCAATGATAAACTGTTTCTGGCCAAGAACTATAATTTGGAATACCTAATTGCAAACATTGTTTAATGATCTGTAGGTCTGATTCAATAAACTTAACCTAAAATAATAGCTACTGTTTCTTAATTTGCATAACCCACCATAATTGTCTGCTATTATGTATTCATTTATTAAGTCCACTTTATGTTACTATGGCTAATTGGGACAGGGTATCTACAGGTTGCCACCCTTTTATAGCCAGGGTAGGACTATATATATATATATATATATATATATATATATATATATATATATATATATATATATATATACAGTTTTGAACGGACCTCATTTTCGTCATCTCCTGGGTAGGATCGATGGACATTTGAAGAAATTTTTCGAAAATCGCGTCATGAGTACGACCTCAATAGCTGATTTCCCTTAAGGGAAATCTGCTAATTAGCAGATAGTTCCAATTTCATGGGTAAAAAAACAGAAAACACTAAAAATGTTAAAAGAGTCCAATCAGACACAGATTGTACTGGACAATCATCATCCTGAGAATCATAAAAACTTTTGAACAGTATTAAAATGAATAAGTGGAAAACTATTAAATAATTAATTTAAGATACCAGTGGATGTTGCCCTATTTGACTAAATTCTCACAATATGTATGTGGGGCAAGGCTAGAGAGTAAAGTAGTAGTCTGTATACTCCTACTGGCTAATGCCTACCACTAGTTAGCTTATGGGCTGCGGATGAATGACTATCTGATAACTCAGGCCTTGAGTGAAATTTTTTCCAGTTTCGCCTGTGATGGTGTGAATGGAAATTTCTTTATTATACCTTCATTAAAGAAGGCAATCATTGAGGTGCAGAAGGCAGATGGAAACCACCACAAATGAAAATCAGGTTAAACTGTTCCTGGGACCAACACTTTTTCATTGACAACATGACTTTAATATCAAACACACCACCAGGAAAGTAGTATAGAATTTCCCTGTTGATAGATCCAGAAGGAAAAATAGCAATTAGGGAGAAGTACCCTAAGGTTAGTTTGTATATCCACTAGACATCATGGTGAAAGGAGCACCAATCTTAACCCTTTAATTGCGCAAAGCCACTAAAGTGGCTTGATTCAAGCCACTATAGTGGCTTTGCACAATGAAAGGGTTAATAGTTTAGCTAAGGAAAACTGTGGTTGGTTTTCTTTTTCCTCTCTCTCTCTCTCTTTGATTTAATTTATCTAGTTTACTTTGTGCACGTTGCTGAAACCTTAACTGTTATGGAATTTTATAGTCAAATACACATCTATTGATAAATTATAATCAAGTTGTCAACTACTAGGACCAGAATATTTCTCATTCGCAGTGTCTGACACCCTTTGTCAGACAAAATTGCTTCTGTACACGTTAAGAAGCAGCATTTGTTTCTTGATTCATTTTTTAATTGAATTTGAAATTTTATCTATCTATTTTAAAAATAAAAATATTCAAATCCATTATAATTAATCCAATAGGTGAAAGAGGTGTCAGCTACAACAACAAACATAAGACTGATTGGAGTATGCACCCCTTAGAGAGTAACTCAATTACAAACATGTTAAAAATATATTTGCCAAAACCAAACAGGAAAGAAAGCATTTTATATTTAATTTCCTACAACTTTCACTCTTAATAATTAAGGCTATCAATATAAATTGTAGGATAAGTTGGATTATCTATAATACACATAAATACAATTATTTCAGTTTATTCGTTTAAGGGTCATTTATTGTTTCTAGATATTTTTTGTTTATTATTATTATTATTTATTAAAGTCCACTTTTTGCTACTATGACTATAAAATTAAACAAATCAAAACTGAATATGACAAAATGAACAACATTTGTCAAGTACTACTCTAAAAACAAACAGGAAATGAATGATTTTGAGAAACGTTCATTGTATATACATAGATAAGGAAGGTTTTGTTTCTTCTTCCTACCTATATATATTTAGTAGTAATCACTACATTGAAATGGGAAGCAAAAATTATCGGGTGAGCATTATTATAAAATCTAAACTACATTCAACACACAGCCCACATGTAACATTAATTCGTTCAAATATTGTCAATAACTTTATATAACTACAACTAATTGGGATGGATTATCTAAGGCTCGCCAGCCTATTCCAGCTAGGATGGGACTAAGGAAATGCTACTAAATAAATTCCTATTGCCTGTATGGAAATTAAACCCACGAAGACCCACTATCTTATGCATAGGTAGCAACGGTTGATTGACAGGTCGTATGGCTCTGCTTGTATCATAGTATTTTCTACCAACATTTCACTTTTCATTCTGATACCTTTAGGATAGCAACAATGGTGAGGAGATTCTCAGTTGAAATATCCTGTGTCTAGCATACTAGTAAAAAATTGATAGTTATCCAAAATAAATATGGTAACAAGAAATACTTAACTATCCTCTCTACAGCTGAGTTGTCTGAGGAACGAGCTTGGAGACCAACCTCAGTTCATTCAGGTTGGCACCAAGACACTTAAGAATCATTTACTCGATTGAGGCATAGTCATTGTTACAATTATTTTTCTTTCCTTGCAATTCTGATCTTATTATTTGGTCTCCTCTATATTAATACATATTTAATATTCCTCAGAGATTTATGGCTAGGGATGCTTAACAAAAATACAATTTTTTTTTATTATAAATCTTATTTTGCTTCTCTCCTCTACATATTTTGTAGTATTAATGAGACCCCCATTTTATTTAACCTGGCAAAATAATTATTTTTTGCAAGAAGTAAATAAGAATTTATAATGAAAGTTAAATATGCTTAGCCTTAAGGATATTGCATAGATAGTACAGAAGAACAATTAATAATTTGACATTTTGAAGTTTTTGGTAAAAGTTATGGTAAACTATTCTGGAGTTATTTTTCAGTTCTTTCCAAAAACAAAGAGCTCAGGTAGAGTCTCTAAGACTGCAGAGATGCATTTTTATAACATTGATTAACGTACTGTCACTTTCCATGTTCTCAAATAGTAAACCAGTAAAGTCCAAAATTTATACTTCCCTTTTTGTACATAAAGTTCTAATAAAAATAATCCGTTTTTGGATGGCTCACATATAATCTCAGAAGACAATAACCAAATGTGATTATCAAAATAATTAATTTGAGAAATAATAATTTATGTATATAACTGACAACTTAAATTAATACGAAAAATAGATCGAATGGTTATTCTATTCTTGCTAGAGGATTCAAAAGGTTTGTATCTACTCTCTTAAGTTCTATTGAAATTTCCCCATAGAAAAAATGTAAACTAGATGAAGTTGGCAGAAGTTTGGTCCATTTGCCACTGATGAAATGGGTAGGATATGAAGGTTGGCAGACACACATTCATTATATAATAAATGGGCTTGGGCACTGTTAGAAAGAAGGCAAAGATACGCACAAAGGCTTATACTTCAAGTAGAAGCCATAAAGGAATTTGGATAACAAACTTAAAACCTTCAAATTTTATTGTAAATGCAGTCATTAAAAAACATTCATTTAGATAAATAAAGAATAAAAGTAGGAATTATATGAACACAGAAACAACAAAATTTTATTTCACCACTGTAACAACATAAATGCATTGTCAGAGCGAATAAAAATAGTCAGACCTTATATACTTTAAACTATACAAAATACAATTATAATTAAATATGTGATGAATAAAAATCTGATATCTGAAAATGAAAATGGAATGATTATAACATAATTAATTGTGAAAAAAAAAACAATTGAAAAATCATAAAAGTTTCAACATAAATATGAACAAAATCACATTTCATTTACATAGTTAATTTTTATTTACTCTATAGTATTTTTTGAAGGTCTCAAGCCTTGAAATATACATACATTAGTGTGTTTTAGAAAAAAATATAAATTATTAATAAAGTCGATAAAAAAATATGGGTAAAACAATAAAATTGGTGGATCTTCACCAGTACACCCACTTCTGTGAGAGAGCTTATTAATTTAATCTAAAAATTTTAATTATACTGTTCAGGAAGGACGTATGAAATATCATCCCATGGATGCCTGTACAATCCCTGTTTCAACCTCTTCTGGTCCATGTAATGTCCTGCAAATAAAATTTTAAAAAAATTATTGTTATGAAAATTTTGAAGTTAAAGTCACCAAATACACATTTGATAATTAAAACACGCACAAAACTTGTAACAGATTTAAATAGATCCTACATTAATTTAAATAATCGTTTCCCACTACCAGACCTGATCTAGCAATAACACGAGATAAAACATTCAAATTTAGGATTGAAAACAAAGATATTGATTTTATTTGGGGCTTAACAAATAACACAAGACGTATGAAAAAAGTATGTACCTTCTTTCCTTCCTGACAGAAAAAGAAAAAAAGATTTCAAGGCAACCCAGTTTGTTGGCAATAAGTGAATATTAGAATTTGATTTACAGAGAGAGACATCATAAAATGTGATTGAAGGAATTAGAATTGATAGATATACTAAACCTTTGGCATTAGCAAGATAATTCAATTATAAATTTTTAGTCCCAAAATGTATGGTCAATAAACCAAATAAATTAGAGAATATTTGGTTAGCATACATTAAATAGATCTTACCAATGAAACCAATACTCCTTCCAAGGACAAAGAGACTGTTGATGGCACCCATTTCTATATATTCTTGTGCTTCTTCTCTGAAAAAACAAGTATAAATGAATAAATAAGAAAGGGATTTTATATTTATTTTTTATTAAATGGAAAAAGGTATGAAAGGAAAGCTTTTTATTTTAATACTTCCTATAGCTAAAAAAACATGATTCTCATTCGTTAATCTTACTATTTATGTCCTGTCAGTAAAACAATACTGAGGGAACATTAAATTGGTACTAATCTTAATTTCTTTGAGGCAGTCGTAATGGAATTCACTCCAATGTACTTTCCAAATAAAGATTTTGGAAGAGTCTTGTCATTTCATTAACACCCATCCATTAAAGTTGTTAGCATATTTATACTGAGAAATATTTATCACTAGCCAGTGTATGCAGGCTACAAAAACGTCTTTTAAACAATTATTGCTTTGGGTAGAGTTCTTAGTCATTGTTGTTGGATAATCTTAAGTGAATACAAAGGTAGACAACTCCACATTCTTGTGACCTCTTTCTTCCCTTATTTTTCCATGAAAATAAACATTTCCTGATCACAGGAAGTTTAAATTTTTAAGATTTCTTGAAATCATTTTACTCTTTTAATGTGTTAAATTAACGAAACTTTTGTAACTCTGTAGTACTTTTTTTCTTTTTTCACTTTTGATAACAGTGAAAGGTTCAGGTTTAATATATTTTATATGGGACCTTTTTTACCCGAACGTGCTATTGCTTACTGAATGGCAACAGTTCTCAGGAGTCCCATTTCCTGGGTAGCAACAGAAGTGTTAGTTCCCCTTGGTACTAACAAGAATAGAGGTTTTTTACGACACCTATTTGTCCTTAGGTACCCTTGCATGATCAGAGCCCATTTTTACACAGGAATACCCCGTAAGCATGACAATAGGAAGATAACTTAGCTCCTTGACAGTGACTAGCAGAGTGGTTAGTTACAGAATGTCTATTCTCATATCCAAGGGCAATATGATTTTATTTCCTTCAGACTGCTGTGATAGCCATCCATATTCCTCTCCACGGTACCTCAAGAGACAATGACCCAGAGATCTCCTGGCTATTTTATTATTAAGTGCCATTCCTCCTTAGCTCATGACTTCCTTGCCAGGCAGGGAGAGGCTGCTCCTCTTATTGTGGTGAAGGGGTGTAGCTTCTGTCGAGGGTGATGGAGGACAATTGTATTGTTCAATCACATTACCAAATACATTTATATGCAGACTGTAATGTTCTTAATAAAATAAAATATTAAAAAAAAAATAGGCATAATATTTCTAAAACATACCTTGTGAAACTTCCACTGTGCCTTAGAAGATCAACAAATGATACAGCAATGACACCATCCACGTTTAGGATAAGATTTGGCTTTTTGGATGTGGTTATTTTTTCAACTTCGAGTGCATAATTTAATAGTGGTGTAGCAGGGAAATTAGCCATCACGTATTCCTTGATGATTTTCACCCTCATGTCTGGATTATTGACCTGAATAACATTTTCAGTATTATGAAACACTAAATCATAAAAAAGAGCAAAGAAACAAATGAATTGTATTTATAGCATTCTTAAGAATACTAATTTTAAAAAGAAGACCTCAGCAATTTATACCTATTTCCTTGTCAATTGAGAAAAAATAGTAATATAAGCAGAAGAATTATTATTTATTAAAATATATTTAAAAATCATTCTGTCCTTTATATTTGAAAGCAAAACTATTGTATTTTATTGATTTCTGTATTGCTAAGAGTGAAGGGCTTCAAACAACAACTTTTAAATAAAAGCCAATCTCCTTCATGATCTTTTCCTCTTTTCTAGAGGAGATTGAAAACAAATTTTTCTTTGCAAATTTCCTTAGAAAATGTGACAGATAAAAGTTCATTTGGTAGGTGATATAAAAGATATAAGCAGAATTCACAAGAACTAGAATGAAATATTGATGACATCAGCTCAAATACATTTTTATATTTCTCTAGTAATAAGAAGCCTTTGTAAACACATCACAAAATTTAAATGAAACATGAGATGCTTAGTAATATCTTTTGTACTCAGTATACTAAACTAATATACTGATATAAAACTTACTGAATATTCTAGTTTTTGTATATGATTCATGACAGAGATATATTGAATTTATTATTTAACTCCACTTTAAACTCTCCAAATTTTCCTGGACTGAATTCAACCATTGATTTTTAGGTTTACATATAATGTTGATATATAGAGTTTGATAACGATAAAAAACATTGATATAAGGATCAATAAGAAGGCCAAGTCCTCTACTGGTTTTTAATATTATGCAGAGTGCACTTTCGGAGTCAACGCTCCATCCTCAGTGCCTGCTGACAAACACAACCACGAGTTAATTTAACATTCATAGCATGGCACAAAAGCAAAATAAACAACAGTCATAAAACCAGACACAAAATAGTGAGTAAAACAATGGCAAATCTTAAAACTAGTCAACAAATAAAACTAGAAAATCTAATAACTAGTCAACTACTAAAAAATTAAAACCAAAACAATAAAAAATCGACTAACAAGTCAACTAATAAAAGAAGCAAACAACGATAAGCATATGTCAAAACTATAAATAAAATTAAAACTATAAAACCTACACATATTACAGATGTATATGGGAAACATATCACAGTGGGTGGGAACCTCTGAAAAAAACCCCAGAGGAACTGTAAGAGACCTCTAAAAAATAAACAAACCCCATACTAATAATAGAGAGGAGATGTAGGAGGTACCTGATTAAAGCAGCGTTGCCTGGACTACGACTGCCGGGCAACTGAACCTCTGTCCCCGTAGAGAAGAGAGGGCCCCGTCACCGACATGTCGCAGCCTTGCCACCACCTCCTTCTTATTAATATTCCGATTTCCATTCGCCAGTCTGTCCAGCCTTATATGCGCAGCCCCTCAGCCGTATATAATCTTTTGCTCTTCTTCTCCTCATACAGCAATTGATATTTTAGATCTGGCGTGTATAGAATCTCGTGCACGGGATGTAATGCCTCTTATGTGGGGCACAGTGGTAGAAAGATAAGGAAGTGTCTTAAGGAGCACATCACTCGCGACACTGAGTTTTCCGCACACGCCAGGAAAGAGGGCCATGACATGTCCAGCATAAAATATCAATTGCTGAATGGGGAGAAGAAGGGCAAAAAATTAAATACGGCTGAGGGGCTGCATATAAGGCTGGACAGACAGGCGAATGGAAATCGGAATATTAATAAGAAGGAGGAGGCGGGAAGGCTGCGACATGTCGGTGACGGGGCCCTCTCTTCTCTATGGGGACAGAGGTTTAGTCGCCCGGCAGTCGTGGTCCAGGCTACGCAGCTTTAATCAGGTACCTCCTACATCTCCTCTCTATTATTAGTATGGGGTTTGTTTATTTTTTAGAGGTCTCTTACAGTTCCTCTGGGGTTTTTTTCAGAGGTTCCCACCCACTGTGATATGTTTCCCATATACATCTGTAATATGTGTAGGTTTTATAGTTTTAATTTTATTTATAGTTTTGACATTTGCTTATCGTTGTTTGCTTCTTTTATTAGTTGACTTGTTAGTAGATTTTTTATTGTTTTGGTTTTAATTTTTTTAATAGTTGACTAGTTATTAGATTTTCTAGTTTTATTTGTTGACTAGTTTTAAGATTTTCCATTGTTTTACTCATTATTTTGTGTCTGGTTTTATGACTGTTGTTTATTTTGCTTTTGTGCCATGCTATGAATGTTAAATTAACTCGTGGTTGTGTTTGTCAGCAGGCACTGAGGATGGAGCGTTGACTCCGAAAGTGCACTCTGCATAATATTAAAAACCAGTAGAGGACTTGGCCTTCTTATTGATCCTTATACATTTGTTCCTCTACCATCCAGCATATTCCAGAGAAAAAACACTGAGACCACTACAGGGTTATATAAACATATATAATGTTTTTAGCAGATTTCCCTTAAGGGAAATCAGTTATTGAGGCTGTACTCATGACGCGATTTTCAAAATTTTTCTTCAAATGTCCATCGATCCTACCTAGGAGATGACGAAAATAAGATCCGTTCCAAACTGTATATATATATATGTGTGTGTGTGTGTGTGTGTGTGTGTGTGTGTGTGTGTGTCTGTTACCGCTCTAGCAGTCACAATTATTTTTTAATCGTTACCAAACTTGATATTTAGTCGTTTTATGTAAAAAGACAGATCAAGTTCGTTAATAGCTGAAATCGGACCAGTGGGAGGGGGGTTTTCGAAAATTTGAAATATCTCCGTTACTATACGCCGGATCGAAAAATTGTATAGAATCAATCTTATTGCAAATTAAATTTACTATAAATATTGTTATATACATATATTCTATATCTTGAATATTAACCGAGATATTTGCATTTTTATTAAATTTCGGCGCGTAACGGACGAAAGTCAGTTTCCCGCCAAAAGCTAGTTCGGCCATTTTTGTTACTGTTTGGCTCTCGTGAAATTTATTGTAATACTTCACGTGGGAACTCTGCTTAGTTTAAGCAGCCCCTGTGTGACGGACTTTTTTTAAATGGTTTCAATAGTAGTAACCCTTACAAAAGAAGAGAAGTTTGTTACTCGTCAACAAGAAATTGAAATTTGATGAAACTTTTAAAGGAAATTTGCAAATATATGCAGTAATTTCAATAGATACTTAAACACTAAGAATCCCATTAACAAGGTAATTATTAAATGTTACTGTAACTTTTTGAAATAAATGACACTAACAATGCAGTGGGCCCACTCCAACAAGAGTTATTTTACATCTGTGTTTGTCAAGATTTCAACTGATTCCCTAGCTATAAAACTGAAGGTTGAAATAATAATAAAAAATCCATTACTTACCGACTTTATCCTATGTCCAATACCCATGATGAGTTGGCCTTTCTTTCTCATAGAATTCACCATCTCCATTGGAATGAGTCCTGAGTCGTAGGCTTCAGAAAACTGTCTAGCAGCGCCATCAAGGGCACCGCCGAATCTGTCTCCCTAAAATAAAACACAAAAAGAATTCTTTAACATTCTTCCTCTAAAGTAGAATATTGCTATGAGACCATCTATAAGTAAACTCATAATATATGTCTATTTCATAATCAAAATTTCATAAGAAACTAGCGAGCCCGAAAAACGTCCTGCATGATATTTCAAGCGATAAGGATATTAAATTTAGTAATATTATGTTTAAAACAAAAGCTACTTTTAATAACACAAAAAACAACTTTTGTTATGTGCGTGTATGCCTAAAAACAAATAGAAAATAAAATATCGCGATTTTTTTTATTCATTACAACCCCCACTCCCATTCGAACCTAAAAAATTTAATATAGCTTATAATCATGGAAGAATTAATGCTAATTTACATATAGAGCTTTGTTAAGTTCAGTTCAATCGTTAGTGCCCAATAAAATTGTTGGCTCCCACTATAATTTTTTAGTGTATATCTCGTTTATATTTTGTTATACGACAAAAGTTAATACAACAAAAGTTACTCTAAATAACAAAAAAAAATTTAATTCTGTGCATACTTGTCAAAAAACCAATGGGAAATGGAATATTGTTATTTTTAATTTTAGGCCTCCCTTACCACCACTCCTGCTCCATCTGCTGGGCTGATTTGTGAATCTAAACCATCCAGGGCAAATGCATACAAAAAAATTCATTCAAATTGATCCAGCCGTTAGCCGCTCAGTGACATACACACGTACAGTAGAATTACATATATATATATAAAGATGGTCTGCTGCTTATGTCCAAGTTTTCAGATAATTTACAAACATGTAATTCTAATTTCACAATATGTTCCATAGGCTGTATAATTTATTATCAACACAAATTTTCCAATTTATCAGTAATTAATGATTTGTTATAGGATAAATTATATTAATTGTTTAGCAAAAATTGTTTTGAAATACAAATTTTATAACTTAAATTTGAGACTAATGCACCTACACTAATATTTCAATAGAATTAAAATATTTTCAATATTTATGAAAACAAAAAAGATATGGGTAACGTGCATAATGTATGTAAGGATTAGTAGGATTTAGGGGGGGGATTACTTGGAAGTGAAAACATAAATCCATGAATTTATACAATATATGTAAAGTTATGGGATTTTATAATATTTACTATTTAAAGATGATTTTTTAAAAATGCCCTCCCTGAAGTAGTTGAATTGTACAGAATTTGAGTCTTAAATAATTATTTTCTTAGTTATAGATTCTATCATTTTTTGTTGCAATGATGTTTCTTTAAGAGAAATATTAATTTATAAATACTATTTGAACATTAGTACATTCCAATTGAATACCTATACTAATATTGTTAGTTTATCAATAAAGTTATGAATTTACAATGGTGAGGAGTCCAGAGACAAGTGAGGAGATGAGATCTTTGCCTGCACGGGCACAAACGATTGTGTTGTGAGCACCTGATACTGCTGGGCCATGGTCTGCAGTAACCATAAGGCACATTTCAAAGAATTTACAGATGTATGACGGAAGTGCTCTTTGGAACCACAGTAACGATATCACACCTCCAATTCCCATTTCCTGCTTGAGAACCTATTCAAAAACATGTAAGGAATTAATATCGGAAATTGAAATAATAATTTTAACTCAGCAAATATAAATAATAAAAAAATGTTTATTCATGACTTCACAAAAACAAAAATGTTATCTACAAAGACTTACATCACTAATTGGCATTCCTGCATAAAGAAGTTCCTGGCCCCTTTCATCACAAATGCTGGTCATTACAGTGGCTGGTTTTCGAATTAAGCCAAGCTCCTGAAAAAAAAAATTGAAATTGAAATTTCAGAGTGTTTTAATTTTAAAATACACAAAAGTGTTAACAAACAACCATCTAAAAATGTTTATTAAATATAAAAATAATAAAAATTAAGTAAATTAAAAGCCCCAATAAAGCTGCTGACCAGTCAGGCTTATACAAAATTGTCTGTGGAGACAATGTTGTATGTGGGTAGAACTTCCAGAAAATTAGGTATGGTTAACCCTATGGTTAACAGGGTTATCTACAGATTACCAGGCTTTAGTCAGGGAGGGGCTAAGGACTTAGTAATTTAATTTAGGGAGTTCATCACTAAATTAAATTACTATTACTCATGTGGGAATCAAACCCTAAACTCTAGATTTACCAATTGTATTAAGATTAACAACTTAAGTCGCATATTAAGCATGAGCCCCTCTTAAATATTTCAATCGGAATTACTTGGCAGGGCTGAGTACACATTACATTCTTTTTCTTTTACATCCTCATTTAATTTAGCATCCTCAGAACAGAAACCAACAATATATTTATATTTTATAACTATATAAACTACTATTTTGTTTTTCTGAATTTTGTATCCTTAATAGAAGATACCCAACCATTTAATAAAATATTTAAGAGCTAATGGTAAACTAAAATCCAGCCAATTATCAAAAAATAGTACTATAAAATTCTGAAATAAATTATTACTGAAAAATTAAATGAGTTCATTTCTCATTTTATTATGGTTTCTAAAACAAATCGTATGAAATTGAAGTAGTCTATTAAAAAACACCTCATAGATCATAATTATATTCATATGGAGAGAGGTATACAAGAAACTTAAAAGTCTGGTTATGGCAATAAAATATAAAATACATACCCTGGCCCAGTTATAATCCATTGGGACAGTAGGAGGAGGTACTTCTGGCTGAGGCTCTATCTCCCCAGACTTGACAAGGGCTGTGTAGACTTCATGAATGACATCACCAAGTTCATCAAATGATGTAGGCACTTTGGCACCAGCGGCTTTCAAGGCAGCATTTTTGGCATTCGCTGTCTCCCTTTCAGAATTTGCGCAGGAACCAGCATGACCAAATTGTACCTCAGATGTGAACATTGCTGAAATCATAGTACTTATTTTTAAAATTCATGTGCAATCGTGATGCAATTCACAAACCAGTGGAGTAACATCAGTATGCTATCATAGACACATGAGCAAACCATAAATCATATTTAAATGCATAATTAAAAATATATCGGCCTTTAGAACAAAGTAAACTAATAATAGGACATTGATAGAGGTGATGTGCCCTAATGCTCTACACTGTCATTTTGCTAATATTTGGACAGGATTCAGTACTTTAACGAACAAAAACTGTTATCTACAGGTTACCACCCTTTTCTAGCTAGGGTGGAACTAAGAAATGTACTTAGTGAGTTCGTCACCAAATAAATTCCTAATGTCCAGGCAGGAATCGAACTCACAACTCTAGGTTTACCATATGAGATTAAGGACAACATTTTAACTCACATGGCTAACCTGAGCCCCATTTATTACAATAATGATCATAATTTTAAGGCACTAGCACTTTTTTCACTCAACACAACTTTATGTGATTTTTTTTGTGGCCGAGAAACCAAGTATCCTTGTCACAAAATGAAACAAGCTTAACTGAAACAAAAATTTCACTAACACAACATTGAGTTTTGTAAATTTCGAGATTATCATCAAGAACAGAAAGATTCACATATTTCTGAAGTATAGGTACAAACAACATTTAATTCTTATATTGATATTTTAATTAAATTAAACATTCTGTAAACCATTCATTACATGGGCCAAATAATCTCTGACAAAGAGAAATTCTTGAAGACCTAGCAGAATTAGTTAAGCTTGAGCAGGAGCATCTCGCAGTAATATACCAAACAATGTCGACTGCAGAATAATAAGACAGAGTGGAGCATTGACAAGTATGAGTCATTACTTTGACCTCTCCATAAAGTATGCAATGGTGGTTACCTGCCTACATTTGCTCTCAGGACTTATAAGAAATGAAGGTGATCAATTATTGGGAACAAGTTTTGAACAAAATGCCTTTTGAAGTTAACCAAATTGTGAATTTCAAAAACAAAGATTCAGGATAAATTCAATTTTAAGAAATAAAATGATTAAATAGAATATAGGATCTCACTAAATAATCACTATTTTTTATTTAACTCATAATGATATTCAGAGTTTAAATAAGAATTTTAAAGATACTCACATGAACATGTTCCTATACACCAAGCAATGAGAGGTTTTGTCAGTCGCCCATCTTTAATAGCAGCACATACCTCATATTCTTCAACACCGCCGACTTCTCCAAGTAAAACAATCATTTTGGCCTAATAAAACAAAATAAAAACATAAATGAATATAAAGAAATAAGAAGACTTCATCACAATACTTAGTCATCAGACTATGACCATTTATAAGTATTAATGAGTGATTCTATTTGAAATATTGGTAGGTAAATTTTCTAAAATACTAATCCTTTAATACAGTCATAGTCAACATCTATGATTGCAAAAGCCAAATTTTGTCTAAAAATAGATTTATTAAATTAATTTGAAAATTAATATAGAATGCTATTATTGAACAAATTGAATATGATTTTTTTTAAGGAGTTTAGCAACTGTTCTATTCAGATTGGAAAAAATCTTCAATTTTGAGATATTGAGCAGTATGAAGAACTGTGAATTAAAATCCCAACTATACGGAAAACTCATTTTCAATTTCATTTATTCGTAATGTCTCATACGATTTTTAACTCTTAGATTTTTTCCAGAGACACTCCATTATAATTTCTTGTTTTTCTATTTGTTCTTTTGGTTAGGAATACTTGAACAAAAATAACAATAAAATATTTATTATATAAATAACTACTCACTGAAGGGTCCCGCTCGTATCTCAAAAGATGATCCATAAAAGTCGTAGCAGGGTACCTGTCACCACCGATTGCCACTCCTTCATAGACACCATCTGTAGCTTTGGAAACTATATTATTCAGCTCATTGGACATTCCACCTGATCTTGAGACATAGGCAACACTGAAAATAAACACAAAGTGAAAATTCCAATTCGATAACTAATTATTATTCTTAATATTTAAAATTGTATTTAAATTTAGTGTACATAATTTATTTTTTTCACGTTTCAAATCACCCATAAGACTAATGACATCAAACTCTAAATTCTTGTGTCTGTATGCCCATTTATTATGCAATCACCTATAAATGGCTCAAATGATTTTAATGAAGTGTGTTTCTTAATAAACGAAAGCAAATAGACTAAATGAGAAGCAAAATTTATTACCAAGAGTGGAGTTAGTTAAACCTCAAAGTTTTGGTACTGTTTGTTTTATAGAAAAAAATGTTTATAAACAATTACTTTTAGGATAAATTGGTCAATACTAAAGTCTGTTAGGCAGGGGCACCATATATGCTGATTTCCTTGCTCCAATGGCATACAGAATCTATTTTATTTTTCTCTCTTAGTAAAAACTCAATGAAAACAAGAATTTAAATTCAAGCTGAACTTGCAATTTTTTGAGTTATAATATCTTAAAACGCAAATCACAAAAGTAAAATCAAAAGTTTACTGAAGAATGAAAACAAAAAAATACAAATAACTCAACTTATATTTGAGTTAAAAATATTTTTAAAAACAATTGTGGGGCATTGCTTTTTCAACAAATTTGGCTATAAAATATTTTTTATAATAAAAGAAATATTTATAATTTACATTTTACCTCTTTCCTACAACTCTACTCCCCTCGTACATTTGACTTGAAACATTTCAGTATTGAGTTAGATACCAAAGAAAAGATAATTGCAGCCACTGAAGTGTTAATAGACAAATATATATGTATAATGTGTAAATATATAAATACTAACAGATCTCGGACAAAAAGTGGAAGTTGATAGTCAAAACATTTAAAACCTATTTTTTTAGTTCAGTAAAAAATACTCTACACTAATTTTAACAACAAAACTAAGAAATTGATGAATTAATGGTCTCACTAGTATTCGTCTAACACAACTATATAATGGTGATAGCAATTATGACTGACGTATGCCTTGCCCTTTCAAATACTAAAGTCATTTTAATTCTGTATAGAAATAATATATATTCTTTTTCTTTATCGAAAAAATACTTTAATTTGGCGCAATACAAGAAAAGAGTTTTTCTGCTTGCTCTAATAGGATAGCTTTTTGTTTTTGTTTTTTTTTTTTTTTTTAATTTCAGTTCACAGACATAAGTAAAAATATTTCATAAATCGATAGAAATGTTGCATATACCTTCCAGGGCGGTACAATTTTGAGTGAAGAATATTATCCATCATACCACCAGTATTTCCTATTTTAAGGCAACCAGGTTTAATCCCACCAACTGTAGCTGGGCCAATAATGGATACATTTCTTTCTTGTGCCATTTGAATCAATTTTCTTGTCATATTTTCTGGGATTCCTTCGGCAATAATGGCAATAACTCGAATCTACAAAATGGAATTTCATTCAAAAATATATTATTTAATAGAAATATCTATTAAACCATTTAAAATTAACTCTAAGCATTTGTTATACCAACTAAATGATAGATTTACTCATATTAACTAGATTAATTACTCAAGAAATTATTTTTTTCTTTGAACACATTGCCTGCGGGTGTTGGACCCATTTGTGTTTGTTTCCCAGGTGATGTATCTGATACAGTGTCAACACAGTAGCAACAGAAGTTTAAAGGACACTGTGGGTGTCTCTTTCCTATTTCATACCATTTCACTCTTTACCCTAGTACCAGTGTTAAGTCCATTTAATCCCCAATTCCTTCGCCAGGAAATCCATTAGTAGGATTATTTTTTATATTCTTTTAATAACGATATGTTAAAATTATTTATGTTCACTTTTTAATTAAAAATAGATGTGAATTAAATATATTTATTTTTAAAAAGCACCTAAGAAATTTGTTATTTTTTTGTTACTGAAAAATATATTACACATTACATTTACATATTACATTGCACTTATACTGTTGAGTATATAAAAATATTTTAACTTTACAAGTATAACTTTTTTTTTTCATAATAACTTGCGTATTTATTTCATTTCAAAATGTCTTATTCCCAAGTTTCTTATGCCCAAAATACATGTAATAAAGTCAGTGTACTGCAATGTTTAGTAAGTAATTTCTATTCCCATTCACTATGTCTTTTATTTCCAGGTAATTCCAAGGTCTTACACAAAGAGGGGGGGGGCATCGGAAGGGTTTATTTGTATCTGAACAAACAGTAACCACTAAAATAATTCATCTACATATTCTAACTGGTAGAATATATCATTACACCTGCCATATGTGAAACTTCATAAGTCATTGGTAAGGCTGTCGACATGTCATAAAATGTCTCTTGTATGAAAAAAAAAACTTTAAAAAAAATTTAAAAAAAATGTATTAAATGTATTTACAATGGAGTAAAAGTAAACTAATAAACAAAAAAAATGTTTCCGCTCCATTGGCAAATATTTTGATAAAACATATGCAATGAAGGTGTTAGCTGCTGTAGCTAAATAAATATTTTAAATACACTATTTTCTGGGGTATTAATAGATTTTAATAAAAGTAAAAGACAGGTTCTCTTATTTATTGGTTTTAGTATTTCTGGCAGAAACCTTCTAGTCTGAACTTTTGGGAGAATCTAGCATTTAACATTCAAATAATAACTTGCCTACAGTATGCGAGCTCAAACCAACAGAAAATATGGTGAACAAGGTACAGGATATTTAGAAGGGATTGAAAGATTAACATCCTGGTATTTATTCTAAGGTTTGCCAAATGACTGACTACTTTCTTCAATACCTAATTTATCTCCAACCCAAAGAATTGTTACCTTAGTCCTGAAAATATATAACCTTTCTGCACTCTTCCTTATACTGTTTAAGTCTAGAGAAAAATGCTTTGGTAGCAAATTAATCTATAAATAATCACAGAAAATGTAAGAAATCCTAATATGTTCATTTTATCAGTGACAAACGTTCAAAGTATGTAAGGATTGAATATAACGAACAGGTAATTAATCCAATCCAAAATCCAAATTGTCCGGTCTTTTCCAACTAACATATTGCTAGTAAAAACTCGAACACGGAGGATTTAATGGATATTTCACAATATCAATAATGGTAAATTAGTGGACGTACCTGACTGAATGAAAGGGCTTCAACTGTGCTGTCATAGGCAGATCTCAGAGATGCAAAATTAATTAAAACATCAGCCTTGTGTTTATTTACAGCATCTTCCATTTTTGGATACACTAAAAAATAAAGTCAAGTAAATTTAACTGAAAAATATGAATAAAGGAAGCAAAAAACCATAAGCCTTATACTGGATAAAATAAAAGTTAGAAGTTGATTGGTTTCATATAATAAAATTGAGATTCACTTAAATGAAAGAAAATGAATTAGTTAATACATTCTATGTTAACACAATTTCTGTAAACTACACTGAAATGTAGGAAAAGAATTTTTTTCTCTAATTTTCAGCCATACAGCAGTAATAATTGACAAAATTAAGATTTTTTTTAACACTAAAAATTAAGAAAATGAAATTTAATATATTTAAAAAAGACTAATAAAAATTTTTTTAAACAATACTACAATCAAATTATAAATAAGTAAGAAATTATAAATTAACAATGCTAAATAGGCCAGGATATTTAAAAAAAATGTATCAAGACACAGTCGAGTTATTGTTCCTTTACATACTGGTTTCATTGCATCTTCAAATGAAGGTTTGCACCTGGTCACAGAGAATGGTAATTTAGGGAAAAAAGTTAGTCAAAGGATATGAGAACTCTAATAAACAGAACAGGGCGGGATTATTATACTACGCTAGTAATCTATTATTGTGAAATTGTAGCAGTACCAATTCATGCACGACGAGCATGAAAAGAAAACGCTATGTTAAATACCTTTGTCAGGGTGCTTGTTAGCTTGGAACAAATTTAAATAAAACTTCCAGTGGGCTTTTTTGACACCAATATCCAAGCTTAAAGACCAATACGTTAATTTATTTAATAGCAGAAAAATTAAATTTGCTCCCAGTACATAAGAACTATTACTTTTCCATTAATGAGAAAATAATTATTTTTTAATGAGAAATTTAAAACATAAATTCCTTTTCTTTTCTATTTCTTATTAGTACATGTGTCACTTAAGCATATACAAATACTAGTTAGTTTACATAATACAATGTGAGTACATGATACATATTAATATCACAAGCTTATCCTAATTTACCTGGAATAAGGATTTCCTTATGACCCCAGTAAAATTTTAACTTGTGGAAACCAGTAAAAGGATATACAAGACATGCCACAGATGGTTCATCACGGCGGCAAACAAAATCAAAATCTAGCATACTCTGAAAGAGATGAGCAAAATTAAAAAAATGTTAGAAACCCATAAAATAATAAATAAAAAAATCCATTAACTAGATTACTGCATAGGGTAACCTTCTTTTTAGAGCAAAATATTTGCTTTCTTATAAAATTTTTTGAAAATCAACACAGAGATAAAGTGTATAAATATAATAAACTCAAATGAAGTTTAATAAGATGAAACCTAACTATTAGGATACAGATTTATTTTAAAAAGGAACAATTCACATGTATTGACAAGAAAGAAGACATTTAAGACATGAGATAAAATTTTGGAGAGAAAATAATTTGCTGTTTGGTTAAAATAGTACAAGTCGCTTTTTTTCTCCTGTTTTTAGAATTCATTGACATAACAATTTTTTAAAATAAGTTTGTTAAAGAAACAAAAAATCTTTCCAAAAGACAATCTGCTAGAGAGAAAGTTTTACAAATCTTAAAAATTCATAAATTTTACCTTAAATAATTTTTTATTAATTAAAAATGGACTACTGGGTAACATAAGAAATCTGAGAAAGTTTTGGAATTACAATATTTCTGCAATCTAAATTGTAGATTTCTGTAAAAGGAAGTATGCTTAAAATGATAAAAGAAATTGCAGAATAGACTTTTGCTGAGTTTAGAAAATATAATTCCTGAGGACATTAGAATAAAACAATCATTCTTGAAAGCTGAGTTCATGACTAATGTTCATACAATGCAAATTTTATAACAGAACTCAGTTCCCTAGAAACAACCTCTTTGCTGAGTTTCTCCTTATAGAAAAAGAAAATTATTTTATTTATTTATTGGAGCTTCGCATCAAAAGTGATGTTGATTGAACACAGAGGAAGACATAGAGATAAATAAACATTTTTGATAAAATAGATAACTCTATAATTTTCCATTCTGAGTGAATAAGTACTTTATTTTAAACATAATAATAATAAATGAAATTGCATTAACCAGTTCCCAGTTATATATTAAATTAAATTATGTTTCTCCTTACTTGTACAGCTCTTGTCTGCATTCCCCAGATAATAGATTTACTTTCTGAAGTGAAGAGTGGTTTGTATCCAGTTTCTTGTATACTTGAACTCCTCCGGCAAAGATTCCCTTCATGGGGAGTAACTGGAGGTTTGTGAGGAGATGGGGATCTCTGAACAATAAAATGCATTTTTTTATCATATGAACAAAAATTCATAAATAACAAGTTAAAAATAAGGTCATACTACTCAATAATTCTCCAAGTAATTATTAAAAAGTAAACATGTATAAAAGAATTTCTTCAAAGGAGTCGTGTTCATCTACCATCAATATTCATTAATGATATAATTTATTGGAAATTCCATAGCACAGTGGCTGTGTAAATTAAGAAGATTTCGCACATACTGGAAAGACACACTGGTCATCTCATTTCAACATCTATTCTGTATTTCTAACATAGTAAGAAGTTCATTTAAACAAAAATTGAAATGTACGCTGGAAATGGGATTTTTAGTGACCCAGTACTTAAGATAAATTAGACAATTATAAGTGGGGGTTAAGGCTGAATACACAATAAAAATACAAATAAGTCGTTTAATATTCCAAGCAAGAAAAAAATGTATTGAACATCAGTACAGAAAATTAAACGGCTAACAAGATAACTTTATAACATTTTTCGATCCAACTCATAATAACATGTATTTAAAATTTTCTCAAACCCCCTAGCCCTATTTGTGGTCCGATTTCAGGTATTAATATGGTCTTCACTGACAAATGAAACAGGTAAATATCAAAGTATAGTATAGATCAAATCAACATTTTGAGTGAAGAGCATTAGAATCTTAAATGATGACATCATCGCAATATGCATTTGCATGTATCTAACATAGTAAAGACCCATTTCGAACTATATTAGGAATTTAAGCTGGGAATACGACATTTCATAATATATTGGCTTATTGTTAACACGTAATGACTAAAAGAGGGGGTTTACTAAAGAACTGAATGCCTAAAAATGCAAATATCTCTGTTAAAATTCAAGATAAAGAAAAAAAAGTATAAGTCAACATTTATAGGTAATTACATTTTGAGTGATAATGATTATACATAATTTTTCACTCCATTTCATAATAACAGATATATTTTAATTTTTCCTTACTCTTAAACCCCCAGGGTGAATTCAGCCATTAACAAACTTGATCTTTACTTTATCTTGAAACACTTATATATCGAGTTTGGTGGGGAATGAACAAAAATTGCAACTGCTAGGGTGGTAACAGACCAGTATATATTTATTTATATATGTGTGTATATATGCATATCTTTATATATATAATTCTACTGTACGTGTGTATGTCACTGAACTCCTCCTAAACGGCTGAACCGATTTGAATGAATTTTGTTATACACGTTTGGGTGACCCCCAGGATGGTTTAGCGTCACAAATTAGCCCGGCAGATGGAGCAGGAGCGGGGGTCGTAAGGGAGGCCTAAACCTAAAAATAACGATATTTAATTTCCTATTGGTTTTCGGCAAATATGCACAGGATATAAGTTGTTTATTTTGTTATTTAGAATAACTTCTGTTATATTCACTTTTGTCATATAACAAAGTATAAACATACAACATATACACTAAAAAATTAAAGTGGGAGCCAACAATTTTATTGGACACTAAAGATTGAACCGAACTTAACAAAACTAGGTATGTGGATTAGCATTAATTCTTCCATGATTATAAGCGATATTAATTTTTTTAGGTTCGAGTGGGAGTGGAGGTTATTAGGGAGGTCTGAATAAAATATTCGCGATATTTTATTTTCTATTTGTTTTTAGGCAAACATGCACATAACAAAGGTTGTTTTTTGTTTTATTAAAAGTAGCTTTGGTTTTAAACATGATATTATTAAATTTAATAACCTAATCGCTTGAAATATCATGTAAGCCAATGTCAGTCGGGTCCGCTAGTACATGTATATATATATATATATATATATATATATATATATATATATATTGAAGAAACTATATTTAGAACATTATTACTTATTTATATAGACTTTAAAATAGATGACATATTTAGATCTTTAATACCATAATAAGTTTTTTATCTCTGTAACAACAAACTGCCACTATAAACTATTTGTTACTAAAAATGAATAACCCTGTACCTGGTCTTGGCCACCAGGAAGAAGGAAATTGGCTGTAGCAAACTCCTGTTCTGCTTCTTTAGGGATAGGTTTCTTTCCGAGGGCCATGCCCACAATTGCAGTCATATGAGTTTCGGGACCAAAAACATAGATTGGGATTTTCAGAGTTTTGCCAACATCACGGATAAGCCTACAAGTAACAAGAAATGATTAAAAATTAGAAAAAAGACAATATAGTTGAACAATGTGTGGCCACCCGTGAAGCAGGCAGTAGCATTTATGGCATTCATCAATGAGTGTGAGTTTTAAAATAAAAAACTACCCTCGTTCATTTCCATTGAAATCCTGATTTCCCATTCTCGAAAACATTTATAACTTGTTTAAAAACAACAAAGTGAAAAAAAGAAAATTAAAAGTTGGTAATGATATAAATCTCATTGGATAATAATTTTCTCATTTACTGGCTTCACAGGAAGAATTGTTAATATTATTATAGCAAATAATCTGACTGACACCTAGTAGTACTTAACTTGCTATCATTAGAACGAAATGTGCCTAAAACCTTGAAATTCCTTTCTCGATGCACAGGAGCAAAAATTGTATAACACTAGAAAGTCATGATCTAGATAAACAACATTCAGCTTAGCCAGTTTCATTGATACGAATCGACAGTTTTGCATCAAATGGTAATCTTAAATAATCAATAGTTACTAAAACTATCATACATATTTATAACCAATTATTTAAATTATAAAACTGCAATTTCAGTAAAGCAATTTGTATAATGAAGTCAATCGAATGAAAAGACTTTTGCTCCATGGTCCCTTAGCAATAGCAAGTACATGTATTTATAATGTTTTATAACGCTTATATGGTAGGGCTACATTTCTTGTGTCATCCTCACCAATCTGATTAACTCACTAGGATTAACCTGTCAAAACTGTCGTAAGCTTGTCCGAAGTCAATAAAGACTTTATGCTGATCATGTTACTTGTATGTGTTTTCTAAGCTCTATCTAAGACAAACAGGAAAACTTTTGTATTTCTGACAACATCTTATAAGTTGTGGTATAAGAGCAACACCTCTATAACTTTCACACAGATAAGCATCTTCTTTATCCTAAAATTGCTAACAGTTTAAGTCCTATGACTCCTAAGTTACAATTATAAGGAGAATAGTTTTATATACCTTAGTCCTTCCTGGTAGTTAGGGCCTGCTCTTCTTACATAAATAGATATTCTGTGTTCAATTAGCTGTGACTGGAATTCTGCAAGAGCTGTTACAACTCCTTTGAAAGTTGATGCTACATTTGTGAAATTTGCAATACCACCACCGATGATTAATACCTTAAAAAAAATATTAAAATGTTTCAGGCAAACACAAAAGAAAATGACATTTAGTTAAAATATAATTGTTTTCTTGTTATTTTAATTGACCAATAATATAAATTCCTTTCCAAAAATATCGTACCTTAGTAACAATATCTTTTATTTAAAAATTAATTTTGAGGAAAGATTAATGGTTGAAAATGAATTTAAAATCCATTTTAACATCATCGAACAACCTAAGTAAAAGAAAGAAAATGGATAGGGCCAATCAAAAAGACGTGAGTAAGGATCGATTTATTTAAGGGGAAAAACACAAATGTTAGTGAGGATGACGTGAAGTTACGAAAGGAGGACTAGTAGCTCTAAAGAGGACAGGCCTTCTAGCAGATGTGGGGCATGAACAGCAGGGACCGACCTTACATGTGGACCTTTATTTTATTAATCTCATGGAGTGATTAGCTCTTGACACGGTTAAATTGTCTGTCAGAAGCCGATTAAAAGATGAAGAAGATAAATGATCAAGCAACCAAGCTAAATTCACTCTGATAGTCACCTAACAGCTCTTCATCTCATATAACTAATTTCCATGGGCAGGATATTATAGCCTATGGGAAAAAGCAATATACCTCTATAATATTTATATTTAATCCCTTTTTTATGTATAGGAATGCTATTCCCTTCATCCCAATCTACTAGCCTCTTTTATCTGTATATCAAAAGTCAACTAATAAACTCGCTCCCTGGTAATGGCATCTCCTTCAGTTAGAATAATGCCAGGCCATGGGCTATATTATTTTTTTGTGACAAGGCAATATCGTCATTAACATCTCTATTATTATTTATTTATTAATGTCCACTTTTTGCAACTAAGGCTAATAGGGACGGGTTATCTACAGGTTACCACCCTTTTCTAGCCAGGGTGGGACTAAGGATTTTATTTAATCAATTCCGTCACTAAATAAATTCCTCTGCCCATGCGGGAATCGAACTCGCCACTCCAGGTTTACCATGTGAGATTAAGGTCAACGTTTTAACTCATATGGCTAACCTGAAACCCATAACATCTCTATCAGGTGACTATTTCTTCCTATCTTCATCCTTGGGGAAGAAAAATGGTATCAATCTTACTACCACGAAAAACAGTAAACTCTAACATATTTGAAGCATCATTATTTTTAGTTTGGTGTTGGTTTAAAAAGTATAGCTCTTTTTTAAAAAAAAGAGCAAATACAAGAAATATGTTGAAAATAAAGTCTCATTCATTGTTTTGAATTGATTATAAAATTAGATAAAAAGGTGTGATTTTGAATTATTATCTCATTAGAACTAAATATATAAAAGTCTGTCAGGCAGGGGCTGCGTGAACTAAGCATATTTCCCAAGAGCTGGTATATAATGCAGTGATGATCTCAACTCACCACCTATTCTCTATTTCTTCTGTAACAAGAAGAATAACTACTGGACTGGATTCAAAATACCAGCTGGATATGAGATGGTTGGGGAGTGGGTAACTCAAAATGAATATTGTATGAGTTTGGTTTAGGAGTTTACTAAGAATGCATACTAAAAAATACAAATATTTTGCTTAATGTTCCAGATAAAGAAAACATTGATAGAACAATATTTATAGGAATTTAAATTTGCAATAAGATTTGTTATATAAAAAGTTTTGATCCTATTCATAATAACTGAGATATAAATCTTCAAATTCTCCCCCCTTTAAACACCTCCCACCTCATTGTCAGATTTTAGCCGTTAACAAACTTGATCTTTAATTTTGCATAAAACGATTAAATATCAATTTTGGTAACAATCAAACAAGAAGACTGGAAATCTGCTAAAAGCTACCATATAATTTTACATACCTTCCCGTCAGGATGTTTTTCTTGAGTCATTAAAGAAAGGATAGTTTTAGCATATTCATATGTTTGCTGCTCTGATGGTGCTCCAGAATATTCACCATAATTAGCAAGTTCACTAGCACCTCCAAGATCACAAATAGTGTCACTGTAGATGACAGACGCTCCACCTCCAGCAACCATAGTCCATATTCGGCCAGATTTATTCAAAATGGTTAACTAAAAATGATTGAAAACTTATATAACACAATACATTTGAAAAAAAATTATCGATACTAATTGAAATTACTATTCTATATTACAAGGATAATGACTGGTCCATCGTGCCTCACCACATATAATCATTGAGAATAGCCTTAACACAGAATATAATCGCCATTCCCAAGTACCTGTGGTAGTATACAGTGAAAGTAAGGATGAATATCACTTTTATAAATTAAACCATATTTTAGAGCAATCCATTCCGGATAATTTCCACAATATTCTTGAGCTCCTCTTTGTAGTCAATCAAGGAGCATCCATCTATAACGCCATCAATTGATTCGAAAACTTACCTACATCTCCTAAAGAATCATTAATAACACATTCGTCTTAAATGATAAGATACATAAAATTAAAAGTTCTATAGATCGTACCCCTTATTTGAACAATCCCAGGAACTACTTCAATGCAAATTTGACAACACGATTACTATTATTCTTTGAATTATTTATTAATTTTTATAAATTATTACTCACAAAGAAGTTCCCCATACAAGTGCTAATATACACTCAACCGCAAAAAAAACCGGACACTTCATTTTTGTCGTATTAAAAGCTAATTTTCAGCAATTTTCTTTATGTGGGTATTCTAGTTATTACAGAGAATTTAGAGTCTAAGTCCATTGAACTAATCCCTTCAGGATTAGTAAACAATTAGATAAAACTCAGATTAGATTTATTTGTCGTGAAGTTGATCTATTCTAAACTGTAAGTAGTTTTTCGCATATTTAAACATCTTTAATTATTAACCAAGCATTTTCTTTAATTTATGTTTTATTTTTATTTCAGTCCAGAATAATGGGTCTTTCAAACTTAGATGGAAGGCCGGAGCTTACGTTACATTGCCGAAACGCTTGGGGTAGCGAAGTCTACCATTCACTGTAATAAAAATGAATAATAATTTTTTTTTTTAAATGTGTTAATTTATCTTTTTCTTTTTTTTATTTTGTATTTTTTTTGTAAATAATCAATAAAAATTATTCACTTTTGGCAGATTTTGTTTAAATAACCTATAGATTAACCAATTATTTTAATTAAAAAGATTAATATACATATATATTAAGTATTTAACAAAATTATAAGACTAAATCTAAGTGTCCGGTTTTTTTTGCGGTTGAGTGTATAATCATGGGCTGGAAGAACTTCAAACTATACAAAGTAATTCCTTATCAGAAAATAAAAGTATTCAGGTAAATGAATATTCCAAAATATAAAGTGATATCTTAGACCTGTCGAAAATAACAATTTCCCAGGATGCTCAATCCCCTCCCCGTCTTAGTAATGTAGTATACAAAACAGATAATATTGTTATACTGCCTATGATAAATGGAAGTATTTTTGTTGTACCGAAAGGATTGTCTTTCCAGAGATTTCACTTGATCCCAGATCATTTTCAAACACAAGAAGTTTCATTATTGATTTAAGTGGGGGTCAAATTACGTTTAACAATATTGTTATACCCATCCCTCTTTAGCCCATAGCCAGTACAAGTAAACAAACTACTATTTTATTGTACCATCCAGTCTTCCTCCATTGACATGTTCATTAGAATTTCGACGGAGAAGAACAATATTATAAAATATTTCAGAATCCAATAGGGATCAGTTTCCTCTAACCCACCCGCTAGGCTGTACCACAGCACATATCCATATCAAAGCTCTAGCAAAGGAACTATGTATTCAAATAAGTTAAAGATTGTGGTGGATAATTACATATTCAGTCTAGATATGATAAACTTAAGAAAAATCAATGGGTGTCAAACACTATGATTCATATGGCAAGGAAAAGAATTAGTGTATGTAGGATGAAAAAATTGTTGGCTATGCTTCCACTATAATAATTTATTGAAACGGCAAAGCGCTTTCGATGCTGTGCATCATCGTCAGTGCCCTGTTGACACACAAAATAATAGTTACAATTTCTATTAAAATATGTTAGATACCATATAACATATATATAACCATATATAATATAAAATGTTTTATATGTTATTTAGTTCTACGTTATGTTTTATATGTTATTTAGTTCTAAGAAAGATAAGTTTTTTGTTATATGTTATTTAACATATTTTAATAGAAATTGTAACTATTATTTTGTGTGTCAACAGGGCACTGACGATGATGCACAGCATCGAAAGCACTTTGCTGTTTCAATAAATTATTATAGTGGAAGCGTAGCCAACAATTTTTTCATCCTACATACATTAGAAGTCACTTCCACCTGCCAGAATACCAACTCAGAAGGAGAAAAGAATTAGGTTTTAGATCATCATTCAACTTCAATTAAAGGTAATTTTGATTACCTTCAGAGAAGCCCCACTCTTAGCATCAAGATCAGCAATATAAGCTTCTTCAGGGTAGGCATCTCGGCCAAATGGTGGCGGGTATTCAATTTCACCCCAAGCTCCTCGACATATGAAATCAGCTGTTGAATCTATCTTAGCTGCTAAATCTAGGATATGTATTGAGTCAGTAACCACAAGTGGGTTAATTTCAAGGTAAGTGAAGTATAGGTCGACATAAAGTTGATAAAGAGCCACAACGAAATCAGCAACAATTCTGGAAAAAAATCAAAAAACAGTATTTAGTCATGAAGAAGACAATTCAAGAAACTAATAACTAACTGATATTAGTGGTAAACAAACAACAGTTAAGAACAAATCTATTTAGGTGAAAATTATTTCAACTAACAAAAACTGTGAAATTTCTATAGCATTCTATTTATTATTGAGATAAAATGTTAGTTCCAACAATTTCTATTTAAATTTATGTTAATGGTGCATCTCCAAACTGTTTCTTGGACTTAGAATAGAGCAGAAATAAGTGCTTCTGAAATGTATTCGCACAAACAAAAGTGGTTCTTCACCGGACTCTTCAGTTAATTCAAACATCTACATGAATCTTAAGATTTCAAATGTTCAAGTTAAAAGACTAGTAATACTTTTATAATATCAGTGCAAAATTGAAATTAATATTTTTCAAACTGAATGCCACTGATGAAACATAAGAAATAAATATTTGTCTATAGCTAGCCAAAAGAAACTAGCACACTACTGAAAGTTATTAATCTAAGTAGTACTGTATTTAGAATGGGGAATAACCAATTATTGTCAACTTCTACAAATATTCACAAATTTACAATATTTTCAAAAGTCTAATTTCAGTCGTTAACAAACTTGATCTTTCTTGAAACACTTATATATCGAGTTTGGTAATGATAATACAAAAATTGTGACTGCTAGAGTGCATCAGGATTGGTGGTTAACTTCCATGCCCATAAACATATCTAACAATATCCTTAATATTAGTTAATTGAATAAATGCGCATGACACATTTGTCAGTTTAGGAAAGTGTTTTTCCAGTATGAAATTCAAAAGATTTACTTCTGATATATGAAATATTCCAGTCTATCAGTCATGGGTAACAAAGCTGCAGAATATAAATGTCAGATACACGGAAGTGGATCCTGATTCACTGAGCTACCCACAGATCATGATCTTGAAGTGTAATACTTTGAATTGAAAATTAAACTGAATTCATGAATGTAAACATCAGTCTAGGATGAAACTTCAACATGAACCTGCCAAGATATCTACAATTAGAAATAGTAAACATTTTCATGCTTTCTTTGAGGCTATATCAATGGCAATTATACAGTCGAAAATTCATAGTGTTGTCATACCTGTTAGTGAACATCTGATGATCAAGAACAGCTGGAAAGCGGTTTTGTTGTGAGGGCAACATCTTCAAGCCCGTCAAAAGTTGTACTGAATTAGTTACCAAATGCAAATGACACACCCGGACTACATCATATACAAATAAATATGGACAAATTTAAAAATGACTTATGACACGTAAAACAATTTACCTGCACCCACGCATTAACCAGACCTAAGATATAAACAACAGGACCTGGACTAAAATGTAAACAACTTGGTATGGAAACGGACATATAAAACCTACTGACTCAGAGACAATTACCTCAGTTCAACTTATGACGGGTTTGAAGATGGTGTACTCAGATCAAAAGTGCTTACCAGCTATTCTCAAGCACCAGCTAGTGACGATGACAATATTATCACATATACTGGCGGTACTAGCTCTGATACCAGAAAATTCACAACATTATTATTTTCAGGCATAACATTAATTATTATTGGTAGTAGCTTTATAGCTAATGAACAAACCTAGTTGTCAGAGTAATGTAGTTGAAATCTTCATATCACGTCTTCTGTAATAACATGACTAATGAACTTTAATCCCAGCCCTTTACTCTGACACTTAACATATTGAGTAAAACATATTCACAGAAATAGGGAAATAATTAAGAAGACCATATATCAAAGCAAAAATCAAATGTGAATGACATTGGACTTCAAATCGTTGTTATGTCATCCATAGCTCCCACAGAATATGTGATTCACTCTAAGAGCTGGCCACAAAAATAAATTTAGTTATTTTTGGTACAGTGGAATCCTCTCCTACCAGAGGTTCCCACCTCAAAGGTAAGACTCATTTTTAAATAAATTTAAAATAAAGGAAATTTAAAGAAAATGTAATTATTTTTTTTTTTTAAATACTTCTAAATCAACTCACAATTTCTTGGCTAAAGCATATAAACATTAAAGCATTTAAACAGGAAAATTATGAGTTAACTAAATAGTAATTAATGCAATTTACCCTTGCTTAGCAGTGGGCATTTTAATAAGAAGTTTTGATTTAACATCTTCAATGCTAAGGGATCCACCTACGGGTACATCAAGCTTAAGTGCTTTAGCATCTACATCACCAATGTCAACACCACCTTCATGATGAAACAGAATAGTATCTGCATATCTGTGCGAATAAATACAGATGTAAGCCTCATCATTCTAAAAGAAAGCAGTACAATTAAATAACGTTTGACAATATTTACTATTGAATCTACTCTAATTTAATAAAATTCCATACTTACTTGTTGGTGAGCAACAAAGGGTTCAATGATGAAATTCCTTAGTTTTCCTTTAGCCCGCCCAACCTATAAAAATGAATAAAATATAAGAACTACTTAAGTGGATTCACAAATAATAATACCAAATAGAATGATGATTTTTTTTTTTTTTTTTTTTTTAAATTTGGGGACAAAACTCAGATAGTCATTATCATAAATTATAAAATCTCTTTTTCTGACATTAGCACCCTCAAAAATTTTTCCAGCTTGTCTAAAATTGGAACGTCTGTTGGAGTATGAAATTTTTAAGGATTCTTCTAGGAAACAAAATCTGCTTACTTTATACAGTCCCTTCAAAATGGACTTATTGGAACAACAGGGTGAAACTCAAAGGGCATTGTAACGGATTATAAAGTTTCTTATTCTTACATGACTGCCCTTGTAGTAAACCTTCTTCAGCTCTTATGCAGAGGCCCTAACTGAGACATCTCCAATGGAAAGTGGTATTTTTTATGACATACTCTCATAGGAAATAAAATTGTAAAACTGTTTCATTTTTTAGTTTTTAAAAACCATGTTATTAAGTGTTTAAACAACATAAATTGACATACTCAAGACATTCAAATAAATCCTCAGAAGTATCTTTTTCACACAAACCTATAACCCATGATGTAGAAAATACAATTCCTTTCCTACGACTACCTACAACCACTTGTGGGTGTGTTAAATTATCCAATTTTTGCAGAAAGTCACAGAAATCGGTCAGGTCACACTAACTCAGGATTTTGATATCATCCCCTCCCCTCTCAACCCGTAATTACGGGTATATTATACCCGTATACATTTAAAATATAAAATTGCATCATATTTTAATAATTATATACATGCGCCGACAATCTGATTATTATATGGAAGGAGAAATAGATTAAAATAAACTTGCTAAGTAAAACATGATAGTGGAATTGATGGCCATTATGCAACCTTGAAAGAAAGAATAATTTCTTCTCCAACTGCAGAAATCAGATAAAATTTTAGTATGCAGCAAATACATGAATAAACAAATGATTTAATATGGAAAATAAAACAACAATTATAAAATAAGAATTTTACCTCTTGATCTTTTCCCATTCTTTCACTAATCCATTGTTGAACTCCTTGAAGGTCTGTGTTCACTTTTATCAGTCCTAGCTTCCCTCTCCTCTTTATCAGTTGATCTGGTTTTACTACTAATTTCTGCAAAAATCACACATCTTAGAATTAAATTCAGGATTATTATTATTTATTAACATAGGTTACCACCCTTTTTTAGCGAGGGTGGGAATAAGGATTTTATTTAATGAGTTCATCACTAAATCAATTCCTATTCGTCCAGGCAAGAATCAAAGTCTCTACTCTAGGTTTGCCATGTGAGTCGTAAGGAACTACAATTTGACACCTTACAATTTGATCTTCTGCTTATTAAACTCTCTAAAAATAATCTCTTTTTTAAAAAAAAGAAAAAAAAAACACTGTTATTTTCTTGAAAAATGAATGTTTGACTATCCTGTGCAGACAATTACACCAGGTCAAACAATTTAAAAGTGAGGAAATTATATGAGTAATACAACATTAACACTAGTTGTAGTGGAATGCTAGACCAGCAATATTAAGTCAATGAAGGGACTCAAACTTACAGGACATGTTAATTTATTAAAGCATAAATAACAAATAACTTTGTTAATAATTGAACAAGTTGTAGAATATTCTGTTTGCTACAAGACTGATTATATAACATTTGTATATCTGAATCATAAGAACTGAGATATTTGGATTTTTTATTTATTTTACTCCTACTCTAAAGCCCTACTTCTTTTGGTTTAATTATGTTATTAGCATAACGATTGCCCTGGCAGAAGGTACTCTAGGTAATTTAGCATAAGAAATTTTAACTTCTGACAGATTACTCCCATTGGGACACTGCGGGTGATATGAAACAGATCAAACATAAACAATTTATTTAATAAGGAAAAGAGTTTAATCTTTGAAAGAGATGTGTTTCGTAGCTGACTTAATAAATATAATGCCTAGACTCACTGTACGAAGAAAATAATAGGAACTAGTAGATAAACCATCCTAATTAGCCACAGATGAAGAGTAGATTAGAGAACAAAATAAGTAAATCATAAATAAGAAATAAATAGAAGAAATAAAGACTCGATATATGCCATACTTGTTGATGGAGTCTGTTGCTACTGGCTGATTATCGAGTACAGCTGGCAAGAATACGCCTCCCTAACTGAACTAGATACTCATACAACTACAACAATCTCCCCAATAACTTTGACAGAAGTATTAAATAAACTAACTTTTTATTTTATAGCATTTTCATATACTTACTTCAGTCTTGAGCCATGGGTTTTCACTGACTAAGTCGACCCAGTTAGTCTCCTCAGTAACAACAGCAAATCGGGATTTAGCAACAGCAAGATTTGACGATTTAAGGTTTTTGTTGATAAGGCCCTTCCCAGTTGCCTCTCTGATAGCCTTAGCAGACATTTTCCACTGTAAAATAAATGTATAGATATAAAAAAAGTTTCAAAAGTGTAGTTACTACTATCAAATTCTTAATGAGGTTATTTAATGGACACTTTTTTAAATCAGTGTATTGTTAGAGTTTCTCTGCTTTAGAAACGTGCAGTGGGCTTATAGATAACTCTTTTTTTTGTTATCTAAGAAAATCATGTTACTCCAAAAAACACTAAAAAGATCTATTATTATCACTCTTGTTCTTGGCTGACATGAGTACAACCACAATAGCTGATATCTCTTAGAGAAGCTAAAAATGTTTTCTTTAAGTGACTGCTTTGATAAATATAATACCAAAAATGAATGGGTAAATTATGAATTGGTCAGCATTTTCAAAGAAATAGCACAAAACATTTATCAGGCCGGGAGTAAGCTAAGCTGATTTCCCACGTACCGGGCATGCTTCTGATCTGGAATAAGGAGCCTAACAGAACTTGAAATTTATATGGGCCTGCAATTTTTAGTGGCTTCTTTGAGAAGGAGTGGTGGGATTGTGAAGTGAGAACTAAACAATTATAAATGTCTAGGAAAATATTTATGTTAAACAAAAACCGTATAAAACAAAGATATTTACATTTTTATTCCCTGCCCCTCATCCTGGCCAGATTCCAGCCTTTAAAGAACATGATCTTTCTTTTTACATGAAACGCTTCAATATAGTTTGATAACAATCAATTAAAAACGACGACCCTGCTAGGAAGGATCTATGAACGTTGGAACAAATTTTTCAAAAAAGCAATTAATAAAATCGGGAAAGTGCACTAAATGGCTAAGCTAAGGCCAAGAAGTAAGATTAAGTTTAAGTAGAATCGAATTTCTATTTATATGTATAGTTCACTTTATACTAATTATTTTGATATGTTATATATAATGAAAAAAAGAAAAAAAAAAGAAATTTGTCAAAAAGAGACTTTTATATTATTTTTATTACAATTTTGGGCCTATGTGACAACAAAAGTAATTACAGATGTAAAATTTTTCATTTTATCTCTCTCTCAACACGACTCTGGTAGTTTGGAGCTGATAGGTTTTTTTTTGTTTTGTTTTTTCAATTTTAGTAAGAGAACTAAAATTAGGTCTCAATGGGGTGTGAAATAATGAGAATCACGGTTATTGCAAGCTGCGGTTATTTTCTTCAAATACATGTTGACAAATCATTGTATTCTTCACCATCCAATTTTGTAAATCATTCAATTAAAATGATTTAAAATTTGTAAAATTAATTATGGCAAGGCCATTTGTAAAATTAATTAAGGCAAGGATATTTATGACATTAATTATGGCAAGGAAAATTTGGGAACAACACATGCTTAGTGTGGGACTCGTCTATTATAAGAAAATGTGTATATCACATTAGAAATACATGAATAATTATCCTCATAGAAACAGAAATACATGTGACACTCGACCTTAGCCCATTGTTACATCAAATATCTATAACCTCACTATCTATTCTCTATTTCTCCCACAATACGACAGGAATTAAAAAGTGTCTAAGGCACTTAAAAACTGGAACCTGAGGAATGAAACTGTACGGGTAGGAAAGACAGTTGAAACCAAAAAAATACTAAATCCAGTGTTATTGGAGTCAGTAAAACATGTATAAAGCAATAGTCGTAGAAATTTAAAATTTCAACAACATTGGTTATCTCGAATTATTGACCCCAACAGAGATATTTCAAATTGTCACCTCTAACCTCCATCCCACAAGGACAATTTCAGCCAATAACCTAATATAATCTTTTGTTTTTCATGGAATGGTTGAATATCGAGTGAGGTATTGATCAAATAAAATGATGTACACTGCCGGTCAAAAGTTTGAGACCACTTCAATTTTTTGTAAAAATTTGGATTATATTAAACAAAATAAACCAAACCAAAAGGAACCTTCAATAAAACAATAAATAAGTGAATAAACAATTTATTATAAACATATAATAAACAGTATAATACTTTATTGAAACACAATTTAAAAATATATACAATGCAGTTATACTTTCTTTTCGTCAAAAAATCCTCCCTTGCTATTCAAAACTGTTTTGACCACTCTTATTAGTTTATCTAAACTTTCGAATGGTAAAGTATACCAACAACTTTTAAGAAGCTCCCAGAGGTCTTTTCGTGAAGTTGGAGCAACGTCTCTGACCTTCCTGTCAAGTTCTTCCCAAAGGAGCTAAATTGGATTGAGATCAGGTGATTGAGCTGATCAATTCATATTTTTCAAGATACTGTCATTTTCTTGGTCTTGCAAATACCCCCTGCACAGTTTTGATGAGTGTTTTGGATCGTTATCCTTCTGCATAATAAAATTAGAACCAATTAAACGAACACCAGAAGGAACTACTTTCAAAATGTCTTTACAGCCTTCTTTATTAAGTATTCCTGTGATTTGTACAAGATCCCCTTGCCTAAAGCCTGAGAAACCTCAGAACCCCAGAAGGGAAGAAACCCTGCCCTGAGGAGTGGAGTTTAGAGGGGAGGAAAAACATGGGAAGGAGAAAAAAGAAGGGAAAAGGGGAGGGGGGGGTTAAAATAAAAAGTATAAAGAAAAAAAATATATATATATATATATAAAAGTCGGTCTAGCGTGCTTATGTCTGCGACTTCTGTCTTCTATTGGGGAACTCAAATACTGTCTGAAGAGTGTTGGGCATTGATTACCGTGATGTTTTTTGCCCCAAAATCAAACAAACTATAGGGAAGGATTTTCGAAAATTCGAAATATCTCCTTTACTATAGTCGGATCAAAAAATTGTGTAGAATCAATCTTATTGCGAATTAAATTTACTATAAATATTGTTATATACATTTATTCTCTATCTTGAATATTAACCGAGATATTTGCATTTTTATTGTGTGGCCAAAAAGCGGACGAGATGAGATCGGATTTCGGTTATAGTCGTGAGTTTCCACCAAAAACTAGTTCGGCCGTTTACGTAACTGCTCGGCTCTCGTGAAATTTCTCTATTGTAACACTTCACGTGGGAAATCTGCTTGTTTACGCAGTCCCTGCGTGACGGACTTTTTAGCCTTAAGTAACCCCCAACTCCCGCTCATCTCATATTAGCAATAATCCAATATATCACGAAACGTCTTATTCCAAGTTCAAATACGTCGCATTTTTAGGTCAGATACTAATTATGTGAGGCAAATGGACGTCACCAATGAATATTCTGTGCTGTTAATGCTCGTATCCACTCACAGACGCAACTATGCCGTAGAATTTAGGTGACTCAAAACAGACGGAGCTTTAGATAGTATAAAAAGCAATCCTTTGAATGTTACGTCGATTCAGGAGATAAAAAAAGATTGAATTTCAAGGATATCTTTTCTTGCCTGTAATATACGACAGTAACGTATGTTTGCATAACTCTTTATCACCGACTACACACAGTCCTGCAGCTGTTCACATTGTACTGAATGAATGTGTTAGTTGCACACTTTGTCGACATAGATTCTACTTCAGAAACAATGTTAGTTATACTCTGATGGATTTATACTGAAAAAAAGTCCGTCACGCAGGGGCTGCGTAAACTAAGCAGATTTCCCACATGACGTTTTACAATAGAGAAATTTCACGAGAGCCGAGCAGTTAATGAAACGGTCCAACTAGCTTTTAGCGGGAAAGACACCGTCCGTTAGCCGCCCAGATTTAATAAAAATGCAAATATCTCCATTAATATTCAAGATAGAGAATAAATGTATATAACAATATTTATAGTAAATTTAATTTGTAATGAGGTTGATTTTGTACAATTTTTCGATCCGACGAATAGTAACGGAGATATTTTGAATTTTCGAAAATCCTCCCCTCTAAACCCCCCTCCCCGTGGTCCGATTTCAGCCGTTAACGAACTTGATCTTTCTTTCTTTATACATAAAACGACTAAATATCGAGTTTGGTAACGATCAAACAAAAATTGCGACCGCTAGAGCGGTAACAGACAAATATATATATACAGTTTTGAACGGACCTCATTTTCGTCATCTACTAGGTAGGATCGATGGACAATTGAAGAAAAATTTCGAAAATTCCGTCATGAGTAAGGGAAATCTGCTAAAAGATGAGACTATTGATTCAACATACGGGCACTGCAATATCAATTAATAGGAACAGTGACAGCTTAATCAACTGCCAAGCAACTTAGAATAACAAACCAAAAGCTATTCTAGGCCGAGTGCACAAGGGGCAGAAATATTTCAAAACTAAGATTACCAAGAAGCCATGAATATAAAATCATCCAGGCATTCTGTTGAGTAACTGAATAATGATATAATTCTAAAAACAATTATTCTTTTAGTTAAAATAAAGTATAAGGTCCCTAATAAATCTAGTGATGATTCACGCAGATTCAATCCGTTAAAAACTGTATATGTATACGTATATATATATATATATATATATATATATATATTTGTCTGTTGCAATTATTGTTTAATGTTACGAAATTCGATATTTAGTCGGTTTATGTAAAAAGAAAGATCAAGTTCGTTAACGGCTGAAATCGGAGCAGGGGGAGGGGTGGCTTAGAGGGGAGGATTTTCGAAAATTCAAATCAATTTCGATATTATGTGTCGGATTGAAAAAGTGTACAGAACCAATCGTATTACAAATTAAATTTACTTTAAATAATGTTATATACATTTATTCTCTATCTTGAATATTAACCGAGATATTTGCATTTTTATTAAGTGTGTGCCTGATAACAGGAGTTGAGTTCGGCTGAAGTCAGTTCTATTTGGGACTTTCTGCCGAAAGCTAGCTAGTTCGGCCATTTCCTTAACTGTTCGGCTCTCGTAAAATTGGTTTAGAGACTCGTTACTACTACTGTTATTAGTAGGCAGATTTCTCTATCGTAACACTTCAGGTGGGGAATCTGCTTAGTTTACGCAGCCCCTGCGTGACGGAGTTTTTTAATCCCCAAAAAGATCATCATTACAGTAGACTCCCGATTAACCGAAACCTTCGGGACCGAGGGGTTTCGGATAAGCGAAAATTTCGGTTAAACGGGAGTCCGAAATTTCTGCGTGAAAATGGATCAATTAGAATAAAAAAAAGTCCGTCACGCAGGGGCTGCGTAAACTAAGCAGATTTCCCACGTGAAGTTTTACAATAGAGAAATCTGCCTAGTAATAACCTATTCTCACGAGGACGTATAGTTAGTGAAACTGCCGTACTAGCGCTAGTGCGCTCGGCGGAAACTCCCGACCATACTCACAATACAAATACAAATATCTCGGTTAATATTAAAGATACCGAATAAATGTATAGAACAATATTTATAGTAAATTTAATTTGCAATAAGATTGGTTCTATACAATTTTTTGATCCGACGTATGGTAACGGAGATATTTCGAATTTTTGAAAATCCCCCTCTAAACCCCCCCTCCCACTGCTCCGATTTCAGCCATTAACGAACTTGATCTTCCTTTTTACATAAAACGATTAAATTCCGAGTTTGGTAACGATCAAACAAAAATTGCGACCGCTAGAGCGTTAACAGACAAATATATATATCTATATATATATATATATATAATTTTGAACGGACCTCATTTTCGTCATCTCCTGGGTAGGATCGATGGACATTTGAAGAAATTTTTCGAAACTCGCGTCATGAGTACGACCTCAATAGCTGATTTCCCTTAAGGGAAATCTGCTAAAACACGTTTATGTACTTGAAAAAAAGCTTATTTTATTTAACAATTAAAATAACTATGTACATACATATGTATTTATAAAACTATAGACTTAAAAAGAAAAATGAAAGAAGAAAAAAACTTCATCGTTTAAAAAAGTCGGTGATTTTTCTTAGAATATTTCCACTGGGATGAGAAGGTGTATTGTCCATTATTAAAACAGCTTTTAAAGGGAGATTTTTCGATTTTAAATGTTTTTTAACTTCCACGACAAACTGATTGAAAACCCACTCGGAAAATAATTTGACATCCATCCAAGCCGATTTCTGAGAGCGATAATAAACTGGAAGAGAAGAATAATTTATATTTTTAAATGCACGAGGCTTCGCGGATTTCCCGATCACAAAAAGGGGAAATTTGTGCGATCCTGCTGCATTTGCACAAAGAGCTACAATGATTCTCTCTTTGTTTAATTTGAATCCAGGTGTACTTACCTCGCCTTTTTGTACAAATGTCTTATTAGGGAGCATTTTAAAATTTAATCCGGTTTCATCAATGTTGTATATTTGATCGTCAACTAAGGACTCGTCAGACACCATTTTTTTTTAATTTTTCATAAAATTCCTTTGCTCCTAATTCATCAGAGGATAATTTTTTGCCACTTATTTTCGCGCTTTGAATATGGTGTCGGCTTTTCCACCTGCTTAACCATCCTTCGCTAGCATTAAAATTCGGATCACCTTTAAGTTTTGAGTTTAAAGAAAGGGCTTTTTCTTTTAATATCGGACCACTAATTGGAGCACCCAGATTCCGATTTTGCGCAAACCATAACCAAAGAGCTTCATCTAAAAGTTCATTTTTTGTTTTTTTTTTAACGTAGCACGAGATGAGCCTGCCTCAGTTTTGCTTCAGAACTTCCGCAACTCCTCCTTATTTTTTTTCCAGTCATGCACTGTTGCAATTCCCACCTAGTATTCATTAGCAATTTTCGTTAGTGACTCACCTTTCTCCAGCCTATCGATCGCCTCTACCTTGGTCTCCAACGATACAACAGTACGCTTACGTTTTTCACTCATGACTTTAAAATCACTCCACTTTCAAACCAAAGAAGAAAAAGAACAGCACTTCACTCTGCGTAAGTTGAAGGCAGACTGAAGGCACTGCTTTTAACTGTTTTCAACAGGAAGCTAGGTTTGTTTACTAAGACCAGACCACCGAGTATAGAAGGAACTCTTCAATACTTACTGGACCCGAACCTAAGAGGTTCGGAGAAACAGATCGTCACATCTGTGAGACTGTCGACCCTCCCTCGCGCTCCCACACCCTCTTCTCACGCCTCTTTCCGCGAAGCTAGGACGAAGTAATTTTTTTCCCCCTCCCTAGCAACTCAAAATGTTTCGGTTATGCGAGAGAATCGGTTAATCGGGTTTCGGATAATCGGGAGTCTACTGTACTTAAAAGAACTGAGCTATGATCCACCTCAACTGTGATGAAAGCAACTTTCGAACTTACGGTGAATTCAATCATTCTCTCTGAATTACCCATAATTAAAATTAAATCAGTCACCTAATGAAAATGGCATATTGCTGAAAACAGGTATATATTTATATAGAACTAGCTCAGATACCCGGCTTCGCCCGGGAATTTATTTTAGGCTGGATGGTGATGGTATTTTTTTGGCAAGGCTTTACTTTGCACAATATTTTGACATTTACCCGTCCCAGTGCTATACGGGTTAATACCCGTCATTTCTGTGGATTTGTTAATAATAAAATTAATTTTTTATGTAAGACTTCACTGTCCTCCATATTGTCATATTTCCCGTTTCCTGTGCATTATGCATAGATTTGAATTATTAAGGACAAAATATTAACATACATTTGAATTAATTTTTCCAGGTGCTGTACCTGGTAGTTCATATTGAAAAGAATTGTTGAGCGAATTTCTCTAAATAACAAAATAAACAACTTTTGTTGTGTGCATATTTGCCGAAACCCCAATAAGAAACGAAATATCACTATAATTAATTTCAGGCCTCCCTTATAACCCCCACTCCTGCCCGTCCCTAGAAATGTTAGTATGGCTTATTATAAGGAAGGCGTTAGTGCTAATTCACATACCGAGTTTGGTTTAGTTCGGTTGAATTTTTTGTGCCAAATAAAATTGTTGACTTCCGCAGTAGTTTTTAACGTATAACTCATTTATACTTAGGTATACGACAAAAGTGTATATAACAAAAGTTACTTCAAATAACAAAATAAACAACTTTTGTTATGTGCATAATTGCTGAAAATGCAATAGGAAACGAAATACCGCTATTTTTAAATTCAGGCCTCCCTTATAACCCCTCCTCCTGCCCTTCGCTAGAAATGTTGGTATGGCTTATTATAATGAAAGCGTTAGTGCTAATACACATACCGAGTTTTATTTATTTCGGTTGGGTCTTTTGTCGCAAATAAAATTGTTCACTTCCGCTATAGGTTTTAGCGTATATCTCGTTTATAATTCGGTATTCGAAAAAAGTGTATATAACAAAAGTTACTCTAAATAACAAAATAAACAACTTTTGTTATGTTCATATTTGCCGAAAAACGAATAGAAAACGAAATACAGCTATTTTAAATTCAGGCCTCCCTTACAACCCCCACTCCTGCCCGTCCCTAGAAATGTTGGTATGGCTAGTTATAATGAAGGCGTTAGTGCTAATACACATACCGAGGTTTATTTAGTTCGGTTGATTTTTTTGTGCCAAATAAAATTGTTGACTCCCGCTATAATTTTTAGCGTATAACTCATTTATACTTCGGTATACGACGAAAGTGTATATAACAAAAGTTACTCTAAATAACCAAATAAATAACTTTTGTTATGTGCATATTTGCCGAAAAACCTATAGGAAACGAAATATCGCTATTTTTAATTTCAGGCCTTCCTTATAACCCCCACTCCTGTTTGTCTTAGAGAATATTAATATAGCCTAAAGTCTAAGTTGGGCTAGTAGTAATATACATACCAAGTTTCATAAAATTCGGTTCAGCCGTTTATGCGTGAAAAGGTAACAAACAAACACACATACACGAAAAAAACAAAATGCAGTTATGGTGTCTATGACATGTGAAACGAAAAGTTATCGTGAAAATTCGCGAAAAAAATCAATGTACAGACAGAGGTTACAATTATATATATATATATATATATATATATATATATATTTTTTTTTTTTTTTTTCAGCCTTTAAAAGTTCTTTTGATTTATGAGTTTAAAAATGTATACTTCCAAGCTCCGGTATCTAACTTAGTTCGTGTTGCACGAGAATGTCCGAACAGAACAGAAACATTTTATGTGTTTGTATAAAAGTAATAAATATCATCAAAATATGATGCTATGTCACACGCAACTAGAAGAGGGAATTTACTAATCGCAACTTTCATTAATTGCTGTGTATTCCAATATTGATATTATTGAAAACATTTAAGAAATATATTGTAAATAAAATATATTTATCATCCTTCCTCCAATAAGTTGTTTGATTTATGAATTCCTAATGTGTGGCTACAGTCTACACAGCACCGCATCATACTTCACTGTAATTGTAAGAAAATGCCTTAAGATAATTGAATCATTGTTTAGTGTTGTTAAGATAATGCTATTTGGGCGGAAATCTTATATTTATTTCCATCCATCTTCAACGGAAAATACACCTGTTCTAAACATAAATTCGCCAATATTTGTCTAAACGTCACTTTATATTTTACGGTAACCTATAACAAAGGGAGACACACTAGAAAGGATATTTTCGGTGTGCGAAGAAAAGAAGATATTATTTATTGCTTGAGTTTATACAACTTCCAGGAATTAATTATTTCAGTTTATCAACGGCACATGAAGTTGGTTTTCTAACGTAATATATTTTGTCCGGGTGCAAAAGAAAGAAGGAAATACCATTAGATCATCGGGCTTTATTAAGCAAATATTAAATTATATCGGAATAGGTATGACCCCTGTTAGTCACTATTTGCCAAAATGTTATCAGTAAAAATGTTATATCACAAATCTAGTCACTTATTGCTAAAATTTTATCAGTAAAAATTTTATGTTGCAATTCTCTAGCGGACTGTATTTTAAACTGAATATAATTCACAAACCTATGATTTTTTTTTAAAAAAGAAATAATACTAGTATTAAATTAAATAGATGGCAACGACCGCTGATCCATCGTAGTGGCTAACAACCCCTTTATGAAAATCATTTTTGGTATTAAGGTATATTATTATGGTTATTATTTATTAACATCCACTTTTTGCAAATAAGGCAAATTGGGATGGGTCATCTACAGGTTACCGCCCTTTTCTAGCCAGGGTGGGACTTAGTATGTTATTTAATGAATTCCGTCACTAAATAAATTCCTATTTGCCAAGGCGAGAATCGAACTCGCCACTCTAGGTTTACCATGTGAGATTATGGTAAACGCTTTAACTCAAATGGCTAATAAGGTATATTAGAATCAATTTATTCTCAGTTTTGCAGATATAGCTGCCTCACAGTACAATGGGTCAACACAACTGGCCCAGTGACTGATTATAAATAATTTTACATTTTATTTTAAGAATATTGAATTATGTCTGCGGTTGGAACTTAACATTGTTCAAATTTCATTTGCAGCATGGATATGCAAAAGGTTCTTGAAGGTCGGATAGGATGGTTTGTCATATGGCGATGAACACACGCAACTACTTGGTGGATGGGGGCTTTCCTCGCATTGACAAACATTTCGGAATTCATCGTATAGTAGGGACGGGTAAAGTTAAATATCTTATCATCCATTAACCTCAGCAAATCCTGGCGTCAACGTCAAACGTATGCCACTGATCTCTCGTCAAAATCAACGGAAATCTTTGCTTTGACGCCCTATATTAAGTAAATTCGAAATTAATTTCATTTGGTATGACAAGAACGCTCGTAGATAGAATGCACTGAAACAAACAGGGACATTTCGAAATAGAGCTCCCACAGACTGTGGAGGTATTAATGGGCTTCCAAATCCATAAAAAAACAAATATAGAATTCATTGTTCCTAATATTATTTCCTAAGTTATGACGATCCATATATTAATTCTTATTTATTTTTAAAACTATGTAGGACGTAGCTTTAGCAGTCCAACAGTATAAATAAATTATGGCACATTTAACTAACGACATTTCTATTGACAAGAATATTTATCCACTAAACTGATTAGTGGTTTTAAATCGCAAATACTAGCCAAGGAAGTTATATTTAGGAGTACCTTTTGCATAATGTGTTTAGTTAATATCTTATAGAGATAATAGTTTATTTGAATTTGACTGTAGCTCGAGATAAGGAGAGGTTATCGAGATTGGAGTTACATCAACTAAGAAAATATGTAATATACGTTTTCTAAATTGTGCAAAACCAGTGCTAAGCTGATTTTAGAAAACAATAAACTAGAATCCCATCTAAAAACATTAATACTTCAGGTCCTTAAATACTCAGCAGCAAAGACGCTTTAAACATCAATTATGTCTTAATGTCTAATGTATTTATCGTCTCTCTGACTATGCATTCGGTTGATTCTAAAATAAAACACATTGTTAGGGCACTATCAGTAGGCGAGCAGATTAAATCTTTCAAGTAAATGCACAATCTATATTTCCCAACAGTCGGTTTCACAACGAATTCGCATTTAATATGAAACATTTATTAACGCTTGTTCGCGGCTGCAGGGTAATTGTAACATTTAAACTTTTGTATTCTAATATTATCTTCCGATACATAGTGAACAATAGTTTCCATAAATAAAGCGACTTTATTTAAAATGGCTCTCTCGTTGAAGAAGTCTAAAGGCTTGAAATGTCTACACCGTAACTACATCAGCCACGAACTCCTGTTGCAGTTCACATCCAAGAAAACCTGACCTCTGCTACAGAACGCGGCCAATTATCGTAGCACAGAATAAGGAGAATGACTTTCATTGCCATAAACTTTAAACACAAACCTTTGACTTCAGTGTAATCTTTTTCTGGTAATGTCAGGGGGAAAATAAGTTCCTTAAAGGGAATCAATCAAAGCAACGAAAACTCGCATCGTACACCCACTTTTTCAGGGAGTTTCAGGTACCCGGGTTCCTTCACAGTTTATCTTATATCATATAATCAGCTTGCTATATACTGTTTGGTAGAACTCCTAGTAACTGCACACTACTTGTTGTTTGAAACGTGTGAACACGAAAAGTCATATAGAAAAAATTATAATTTGGGTTTCAACTCTATTCGAATTGAATAAAACATTAAATAATTGATCCCCAGGGATGCGTGAAGCAAAAGTAAGCAGACATTAGAAGAGACAGACATTTGAATTTAATTTCAAAGGCGTCTGAAATCGCAACGCATTAAAACTACGAAATAAGATGCATGAAATATATGATTGATCACACAATATGTTTTGTGAATTATGTAAGGGAGCATAGAAATAACTTACGCTTTTGTACGAGCTAAGAAGGAGAGTACTTGAAGAGTGACAGGTTATAAGACTGCTATATCGGCTGTGGCCGCACTGGAACTGCTGATATAATCTACAGTGCCACCCATTCACTTACTAACTGATAGTGATATCACGTGAGTAGCAGAGAGCATCACCCCACTAGCACTAGGAATCAGGAAGGCTCTCTCAAGAGCCGGGCTGCTATTTCACAGCTGGTTCTCTAGCTCACGATTGGCTAATCGCTCGCACATATCATCACGCTTCTACATGAAGGGCCAAGATAAAAAGCTGTGTTTCCTCATCAATTTTATTATGCACTGCCCTGGCGTAGCAGTTAATAAGAAGTTGAAGGTCGAAGTAATTCAATTTCATTATTCGAATAATTAACTTGAATTACATTCGTTGCAGGGCCTTGAATGTGTTAAGTATTGTATTTGACTAATTCAGTAGATTCTCCAGGATTCCTAGCAATTGAAGGGTTGCTAGCAAAAACCCCACTAGTCAAAAAGCACTTTTATGATAAATTGAAGAAAACCGTTTATCTTCATTCCATGAGGGAGTTTTGATATTTTTTAGCAGATTTCTCTTAAGGTAAATCAGCTATTGAGGTCGTACTCTTGAAAATTTTCTTCAAATGTCCATAGATCCTACCCAGGAGATGACGAAAATGAGGTCCGTTCAAACTTATATATATATATTTCACGATAACTTTTCGTTTCACATGTCATAGACACCATAACTGCATTTTGTTTCTTTCGTGTATGTTTGTTTGTTTGTTACCTTTTCACGCATAAACGGCTGAACCGAATTTTAAAAACCTTGGTATGTATATTACTACTAGCTCAACTTAGACTTTAGGCTATGTTAATATTCTCTGAGACGAATAGGAGTGGGGGTTATAGGGGAGGCCTGAAATTAAAAATAGCGATATTTCGTTTCCTATTGGTTTTTCGGCAAATATGCACATAACAAAAGTTATTTATTTTGTTATTTAGAGTAACTTTTGTTATATACACTTTTTTCGTATACCGAATTATAAACGAGGTATACGCTAAAACATAAAGCGGAAGTGAAAAATTTTATTTGGCATAAAAGACTCAACCGAACTAAATAAAACTCGGTATGTGTATTAGCACTAACGCCTTCATTATAATAAGCCATACCACCTGTTCTAGGGACGGGCAGGAGTGGGGGTTATAAGGGAGGCCTGAAATTAAAAATAGTGATATTTCGTTTTCTATTGGGGTTTCGGCAAATATGCACATAACAAAAATTGTTTATTTTGTTATTTAGTGAAACTTTTGTTATATACACTATGGTCGTACACCGAAGTATAAAGGCGTTATACGCTAAAAATTATAGCGGGAGTCAACAATTTTATTTGGCACAAAAGACTCAACCGAACTAAATAAAACTCGGTATGTGTGTTAGCACTAACGCCTTTATTATAATAAGCCATACTAACATTTCTAGGGACGGGTAGGAGTGGGGGTAGTAAGGGAGGCCTGAAATTAAAAATAACGGTATTTCGTTTTTTCTATTGCGGTTTCGGCGAATACGCACATAACAAAAGTTATTTATTTTGTTATTTAAAGTAACTTTTGTTATATCCATTTTTGTCATATAACAATGTATAAACGAGATCTACTTTAAAAACTAGAGCTGGAGCCAACAATTTTGTTGGGCACTAACGAGTCTACCGAACTTAACCAAAACCGGAATGTGAATTAGCATTAATGCGTCCATGATTATAAGATAAATAACATTTTTAGGTCCAAACGGGAGTGGGGGTTATGAGGAAGGCCTGAAATGAAAAATTGCGATATTTCGATTCCCCTTGGTTTTTCAACGATTTTATATAAAAATACCATCATTAGTCAGTCAACTATGATCTCCCGGGCATCGTCGGGTATATTAGCTAGAATGTATACAGAAAATACGTACATTATAGATGATATTTAATAATAATAAATGATATCCATGATTATGATTTGAATTATTCACGGTGTGTCAAACAGTGGAGAGGGAATGATAAGAGACTTATTTTCATTTGTTTTTTAAATCTAAAATTTTCCATGAGTCGCCCAACGGATCCTTATGGGAAGAAACGAGCCCAGACGGGAAGAGCAGTTGTACACGTCGAAGCATTGCTAAAAACAAAATAGAATATTTCCGTCTCAAATGATTTCCCGAGCGAAGCCGGGTACCTTGGCTAGTGTATATATATATATATATATATATATATATATATATATATATATATATATATATTTGTCTGTTAACGCTCTAGCGGTCGCAATTTTTGTTTGATCGTTACCAAACTCGATATTTAAACGTTTTATGCAAAAAGACAGATCAAGTTCGTTAATGGCTGAAATCGGACCAGTGGGAGGGGGGGGGGGGGTTAGAGGGGGGATTTTCGAAAATTCGAAATATCTCCGTTACCATACGTCGGATCAAAAAATTGTATAGAACTAATCTTATTGCAAATTAAATTTACTATAAATATTGTTCTATACATTTATTCTCTATCTTGAATATTAACCGAGATATTTGCATTTTTATTAAATTTGGGCTGAAAACGGATGACTGTTTCCCGCCAAAAGCTAGTTCGGCACTTTGCCGCAACTGTTCCACTCTCATATGGAGATTTCTCTATAACTTCACGTGGGAAATCTGCTTAGTTTACGCAGCCCCTGCGCAACGGACTTTTTAATACACTCCATGGGGATCAGGAATGTTTTCTCTACTAGTTTACAGATGATCAAATATATCCCCTTTCAATGGGGAAGAAGAATGTTCAGGACTAATGGGGTTCTTGGTGAAATTCAACAAAAACCTAAAAGTCAAATATTATAAAGAAAGCATGATCAGGTAGAACAAATATTATCCGGCATATTGAGCTACTTGTTTATTTGATTTAATAATTGTTACAAGAAAAATGAACAATTTAAGAAAAATTATGAGGCAAAATGTAGAGAATAACGTTTACAATAACTTTGGAATAATCAATCTTCACATCCAACACTATTGTCATCGTTGTCAGTTTCCTAGTCAAGACAAGGAGTCGGCTGCTGCAGCTAGGGCAAATAGTCTTGTATAAAACTTCTTCCTTGCAGGATGTTGCACGTATTCAGCAATTTGTACAACGTCCTTAGTCGAAGCGTTCCTGACTAGTGGGTTTTTTTCGGAATGGCCGTATTTTTAACTCCCGAAACAGTCCGACGATAGGTGTTTTTGACGATTTCGATTGTTTCAGTATATGTGTAATTCTGTATACTACATAATGGCACTTCAAACTCATTTTTCAGTTTTTTTGACAGGTGGGGTTTTTGCTAGCAACCATTCAATTGTAAATCCTTGATCCAATAAGTCATTGCACCATACGTCGAATTTTTAACAAACCTGCTGGAATTGTTATTTTACATATTAAAACGTAATACGAAGACTCACAAATGAAGTTCGTTAATTGTTAAAATCGGACCAGGAGGAGGGGTTTTAGAGGGGAAAGCAAAACTTAAAAATATAAATATTATTATGACTCGGATCAAATTATTTTTAAAACCAATCATGTTGCAAATTTAATTTTCCATTATTGCTTTTCTATACATTTATTTGGTATCTCGAATATTAAGTATTCTTTAGTTTTTAGTAAACCCCTACTTCTACTCCAATCATGTTAACAATAAGCCAGCATATCATGAAAGATCTTCCTCAGGTATCAATTAAAATTTTACTTTGTAGATATTATTTTTTTCGCTAATAAATGCCATTTTCGATTTTTAATCTATAAATGCACTAGTATAAATAACATCCGTTAAAGGCGAAAATAAGACCAGGAAGAGAGTGTTTAGAATAGGGAAAAATCAAAACATTTCCGTTAATATGAGTGGGATCTAAAAATGTTGTAAAACCGATCTATTATTATTATTATTTATTAACGTCCACTAAAACCGATCTAGTAAAACAAGTAATGTTCGACTATTATTGTTTAAGCAAATCTCTTAAGGGAAACCAGTTATTAAGATTGTACTTTTAGAGCACACAGGTACTTTTATTAATTAAAAAAGCAAAATAAAAAATGTCATGAAAATAAATTAGTACAAAAGGAAATATGCAATGAATAATGCAATGAAAAAAAAACTAATTAAAGATTGGTTATAACTATTAAGGCAATAAAAAATAAATTGAATATAAATTAAAAAATAAATAAAGAAATTGGAAATATATTACAGATTCCTCATAAATAATCTGTCGTAAGTATTCCAGTTTACCATGATTATATAGGCGAACTGACTAAATATTCTAAGGCCATTAATGCACTTTATTAAAAAAAAAAAAAATGTATTTGTAATTATTTAAAAATAATTGCACAGAAATTAAATTCGCTCATTAACGGTAGGCGTATGTATGTTAGGATTAGCAAGGTCGACAATTACAAAAGAAAATTTTTAGTGATAATCATATTAAAAATATTGCAATATGGACAGACAATGCGGACTGTGTAAACACTTGAGGCTTAATGAAGAGGTTCCCTATCGGGCCACAGACCATAATTACTTATTTCAAGGAAGGAGACATTGAATACTGAAGAGGGTAATTACTTAACAGCGGTATGCAATAAATTGAGTGTCAAAAGATTAAAAAAGTAAGTATTCAATACAAAAAGCAGTCCCAACAAGCAAGAGTTATTTGCATTCTAAGGTTGTTGAAACTCTTTTGGCCCCTCCCATCACCCCATAACACTCCTCGCCCTTAAGGGAAATCAGCCATTAAGGTCGTACTCAAGACGCGATTTTCAAAAACTTTCTCCAAATCTCCATCGATCCTACCCAGGAGATGACGATAATGAGGTCCGTATATATATATATATATATATGTGTATATATATATATATATATATTTGGCTCTAGCGGTCGCAATTTTTGTTTAATCATTACCAAACTCGGTATTTAGTAGTTTTATGTAAAACGAAAGATCAAGTCGTTAACGGCTGAAATCGTACAAGTGGGGGGGGGGATTAGAGGGGGATATTCGAAATATATCCGTTACTATTCGTTGGACGGAAAAATTGTATAGAACAAATCTTAGTACAAATGTAATGCTCGATAAATGTTGTTATGTACGTTTTTGCTATATCTTGATTAATAACCGAGATATTGGATTTTTTTAGTTTTCTGTCTTCAGTAAACCCCCACTGCTACTCATGTTATATTGACAGTAAGATGTTATATTATGAAGCACATTACTTGAAGCCTAAATACTAAATATTGTTCTTATTGAACTTTTACGTTTTGAGGTTAATTCAAATACGAGGCGCAAGTGGGAAATCTGCTTAGTTAACGCAGCCCCTGCTTGACGGACCAGACCTTTCTAGATCTACACGCCTAGCCCCGTATGTCATAAGTATGAGATTTATTTTTGGGGCCATGTCTTAGCCTTTTCGTGGACTGAGGGAAAATAAAAAGTCCAGTTCACTTTCAATTTGTTTTTTTTAGAAACAATAATTCCTTATTGAGGAGGTCATATTTACAGAGTACCACAAAAAGTCAATTTACACTACGTACAGGTGGTTTTCAACGTTTCAATAACCACAGCTATCACAACAGTCCCACTTCTAATAACCTGTTTTTTAAAAAATATCAAAACATACTGTATCTTTTTGTACGGCGAATTTTCCTGCGCCTTGCGAGCCAGCAGCGGCTACAGCCTATTAAATCATTATATCTAGATTTCAATACTGGTTTTGGCTTTAAAGGAAGTACTTTCCGGTGTCATTATCAGTAATCTGATAAGATCCCTAGGTAACACCAGGTACTGAAATACCTTTAATAACTTCGAATGACTATCTTAACCCGTAAGTCATTCAAGAGATGATACAAGTCAACATCAAATTCAAAAAAGTCCGTCACGCAGAGGCTGCACAAACTATGCAGATTTCCCTCGTGAAGTTTTGCAACAGATAAATCTACATACTGGTAACCCTTAACAGCACCTTTAATACTAAGTGAATTAATTCAAACGGTAATGAGAAATCTTTCAGTCTTTTAATAAACATGTCTGCCAACCTCTCAGACTTGAACAGATAGATAGAAATATTCTTCACCGGAATAAAAACGATTACTGATATATGTATATCTGAATATAACATATTAATTTTATAAATGTATATAACAATATTTATAGTACATTTAATTTGCAATAAGATCGGATCTATACAATTTTTCGATCCGACGAAACTTAACGGAGGTATATCGAATTTCGAAAAAATAACACTTCACATTTGCTTGCCTGCCATGAACTAAGGCAAATCTAATAATTAACTTCCTAAATATTTAAATAATTTAGGAAGAAATAATAAAAATATATAAAAAAAGGATTGTAAATATAAAAAAATAGACTAGAGTATGCAATATGCCACCAGTTGCATGCAGTTCTGTAATAATACAACGTTCAAAAATAGAATAAGAACTAAGACTAAAGAAACCGGAGTTCCACCATACAATGGGTCTGTCAATAACCAAAACAGAATCAACACAAGAAACCAGGAGCAACAACAATATAAATTGTCATGATCCTACTTAATAAAGAATATGTAGATGTGTTGATTTCAGAGAGTTTGTGACAATGAAAGATATTCCCAGCTTTAAAAGTAAAATGCAATAATGAAAATGAAGAGATACACATGAAGAGAATGGACGAATAAAGAACTTCATGTGAATTATTACAATCGCCTTTTTATGTAAATAGTATTTGAAGATGCCTTTACAGATTGGATGAGTTCCAGGAAGCTATTTTCTGAGGCCAAAGGCTTTCCTTTAAGATATCTCAGTTAATTTATTTACTCTAAGCTAATTGTCACTCGCCACAATTTCCAAATATTACTTAAGAAACAAAAATATTAATATATACTGAGCTGAAGAGATGACAGGCGGATATAAAATAAAAAAGTCCGTCACGCAGGGGCTGCGTAAACTTAGCAGATTTCCCAAGTTTTACAATAGAGAAATACATCTAATAACAACAGTAGTAGTAAGGAATCTCTAAACCTATTCACGATGGACGAATAGTTACCGAAACGGCCCGCACTAGCTCTCGGCGGAGAGTCCCGAACATAGCCGACTCCTGACGACCACACACATGCATACAAATGCAAATATCTCGGTTAATATTCAAGATAGAGAACAAATGTATATAACAATGTTTATAATAAATTTAATTTGTAATAAGATTGATTCTATTTTCGATCCGACGTATAGTAACGGAGATATTTCGAATTTTCGAAAATCCTTTCCTCTAAACCCCCCCGTCCCACTGGTCCGATTTCAGCCGCTTACTTACGAACTTAATCTTTCTATTTACATAAAACGACTAAATATCGGAGTTTGGTAACGATCAGACAAAAATTGCGACCGCTAGAGCGGTAACAGACAAATATATATATATATATATATATATATATATATATATATATACATACACACAGTTTTGAAAAGACCTCATTTTCGTCATCTACTAGGTAGGATTGATGGACATTTGAAGAAAAAGTTCGAAAATTCCGTCATGAGTACAACCTCAATAACTGATTTCCCTTATGGGAAATCTGCTAAAAGTCCGTCATGCAGGGGAGCACTAAGCAGATTTCCCAATTGCGTCTCATATTTGCATTTATCTTAAAATGTAAAAGTTCAATTAGAACAATATTTGGTTTTTTGGCTTCAAATAATGTGCCTGGTAATATAACAGCTTTTTAGCAGATTTCCCTTAAGGGAAATCAGCTATTGAGGTTGTACTCATGACGCGATTTTCGAAATTTTTCTTCAAATGTCCATCGATCCTACCCAGGAGATGACGAAAATGAGGTCCGTTCAAAACTGTATATATATATCTATAAATATATATATATATATATATATATATATATATATATATACATATATATATATATATATATATTTGTCTGTTACCGCTCTAGCGGTCGCAATTATTATTTAATCGTCACCAAACTCGATATTTAGTCGTTGTATGTAAAAAGAAAGTTCGTTAACGGCTGAAATCGGACCAGTGGGAGGGGGGGTTTAGAGGGGAGGTTTTTTGAAAATTCGAAATATCTCCGTTACTATACGTCGGATCAAAAAATTGTATAGAACCAATCTTATTGCAAATTAATTTTACTATAAATATTGTTCTATACATTTATTCTCTATCTTCAATATTAACCGAGATATTTGCATTTTTATTAAATGTGGGCCGATAACGAACGTTTCAGGCCAATAGCTAGTTCGGCCCCAAGTGTTCGGCCGAGATATTTTTTTTTTAGAAGATTTCTCTATTGTATAGCTTCACGTGGGAAATCTGCTTAGTTTACGCAGCCCCTGCGTGGCAGACTTTTGTTAATATGACATGAGTGGGAGTGGGTTTTACTGATGGTGGATATAGTTTTGAGCGTACCTCATTTTTGTAATCTCCTGGGTAGGATCAATGGACATTTTAAGAAATTTATCGAAAATCACGTCATAATACATCAATAGTTGATTTCCCTGAATGGAAATCTGCTAAAAAGGGACAGGCCATTAAAGAACTTAGGAATTAGATTAGAAAAAAACGTATACATGTCAAGTCAGGTAGCAAACAAATAAGGAATCATTTACAAAGGTTTTTATGAACGTATGTAAGTGTATGTGTATGTGAGTATATAAAACAACTTTCATAGCTGTTTTCCCTTTTGGGAAATCTTGTAAAAGACAAGCTTACAGAACGTTGGTTCCATACAGATTTAGACTGGCTTGCAAGTAGCTCTTCCAAGTCACATCTCTTTACTCAATGCTGTTATTTGAAAAAAAAAAAATAATAACCAATATTTTAATATCACAAATACTACTGCTAATAAAACTTCTAAATATAGAGGGTATTCCCCAGTCAACTATGTGACTATTTTTAATTATTCAATCCAATTTTATTTTAGTATTACGAGTTGTTGTGCTATTTATTGTTTATCAGGACGATTTGACTATTGGTTTCGAAAGGCATTAAGAAACCGAGAGGATTGCACCAGAAAAATTAAAAGATTACAGAGTGATCAAAGATATCTACCATTATCGTCATTGATGTCAAATCAAGTGCTTTTATGAGCCTCGCTAAGATAATTAAATATTTTCTGAGTGCCACTTAAAATCGAACATCTTTGATATAGGTCCTTAAGCGACAAAGTGTGTCGATTATCTTAAATCGTATAAACATAAATTATAGCTATGGTTTCAAAACATTACATCATGAATATTGAAATTAATTTACATATACACAACATTTGCCACTTTAATTCTTTGATTATCATTTAAAGACAATTTAAATAAACAAGAAAAATAATTTCACGATTAATTCCATTTAATTTTTTATTATTTCAAAAACTAAGTTTCTAAATAGATATAAGACGCCCGATACAGATTGTAAAGTAATTGTTCTCATACGTTAACAAATGACTCCTTTAGTCAATTTTAAAAAATTAAAGAGGTTATGCGAGATAAATAAATACGGAATTAACATTTCAAAAGGTGCCCTCCATAACTTTGCTAAATTTTCGGCCAGTCTTCGGCCGCCTTCCTCAATGCCATATTTTTGGTGGATTTTTTAAAATGTTTTCCAAGGTCTGAATTATGCGTACCGCTTCTGCATAACCCTTATATTAAGCCCCTTCGGCCATCCCTCACTCCCCCTCTGATCTATTCCAATTAGTTGTTACCTCGGTCACCATTTTCTGGTATGTGAGTATATTTATACGGCAACTCTTTATGTCCCACATATATATATATATATATATATATATATATATATCCTTCCTCGCTACTTATCGTTCCAGGCTTCTTAAATATAATATACTGAGATTCCAGGCTTCTTACCATAAATATAATATACAGAGATCCCTCTATTATCTAACCGTTTTCCGAGATTGGATTCCTTTAACAAGACATAGGCTATTCAAAATTAATTTGTTGATACCTCACATTGATATGCCAAGCTACTGTCAAACTATGTCCAATACCATTTTTTATATCGCCTCCATGCTGATAACAGACGTCTTGTTAGATTTCTGCAGGCTTCTCCTATATATGCAAACCACACAATCACAAAGTAGAATTATAATCTGGCCCCTGCCAACCACTGGCAACATAGGCTATGTGAGAATTCGTTTTTAGCATATTTCCCTTAAGTGAAATCAGCTATTGAGGTTGTAATCATGACGCGATTTTCGAAAAAAATTCTCCAATGTCCATCGATCCTACCCCGGAAATGACGAAAATGAAGTCCCTTCAAAACTGTATATACATTTGTCTGTTAACACTCTAGCGGCCGCAATTTTTGTTTATATATTATATTATTATATTTATACGTTTTAAGTAAAACTAAAGATCCCTGCGTGGCGGACTTATTCAACTGGGAGTGAGGGTTTACTTCCAAGTCGAAACATGTAACCGTCATTATCTGACCTTTAATATTGGCTTTAAAGAGCAAAATATTTTCATTTGTTTAACATAAAGTGATACTTATTGTGGTTTATTTAATTTCAAAATGTTGACTTCCAACTTCTGGCCATTAAATACAATTTATTGTATTTGCATAACAGAATAGAATTGAATATTTGATTGCATTTGTATTGAGATAATCAAAGAATCATGAAGTATTTTACACTTTGGTGACACTAACATAAGCGGGGGTTTTGCTTTGAAGCCACAAAATATATCTTAGTCAACATTAGTTTTATCTTTAAGAAATATGAAGTGTAGAAGGTTGTTTAAAATATATTTTCTAGTCCTAAATCATTATTTTGATTTACGAAATTCAAATTATAAAGTACCACTGGACCATACTAACAGGTAGGATATAAGGGGAAGCCAAGACAGAATTGAATTATATTATTTATTCAAATCTAAGCAACCAAAGGTGATTTGCTCTGGAAAGGGGAATAAATTAATAAAATGAAAAAACGACATGCCATACAAAGGTAATACTAAAGCATAACTAATCGAAATAAGTGAAGCGAAACAATATTTACAAATTATTTATAAAGAAATAATATAAAAGAATCAAATAAATTAAAAATATTACCAATTAAATGCACTAGAAAAATAATTATGTATTTATTTATTAATAGGAGCATTCACTACGAGGCGATATTGCTCAAATAACAAAAAAAAAACCTTAACAACGATAACAAAAACTAACTAAAAATAATAACTATGCACGAAGTACGGCTGCATTAACTAAGCAGGCATCCCACGTGCGTCACGAATTTGTATTTATCTCAAAAAGTAAATGTTCAATGAGATTTTGTATTTAGGCTTCAAATAATGTAGTTTGTAATATAACAGCTTACCGTTAATAAGACATGAGTAGGAGTAGGGGGTTTACTGAAGGCCGAAAACCAAAAAAAAATGCAAATATCTCGGCTAATAATTTAGACAGTGAAAAAACGTACAATGTGACATTGATAGAACATTACATTTTTAATAAGATTGGTTCTATAAAAGTTTTTGATCCGACGCATAATAACGGTTATATTAAGAACTTTTTTATGACCGTTTATTTGTGAGAGTTCGTTGAAGCGATCTTTGTTCAAGCATTTTCTGGAATAAGAGAAATTACGAATGACGAATGTTAACCTCTACCATAGTACAAGACCATAATCAGTTCGAAAATCGACCATCATAGTCAGATAAGTTCAAAAAGACAATATTGCTGGTGTAAAACGCATTGTCTATTTGTCAACCTAGAGCCGAAATAGAGGGAGACCTTCTATTATCGATCCCATACCTAATAACTGAGATATTTAGGACTTCATTTCCGCTCACTTATCCCACACCTCCCTGCCACTGCTATATTCCCGACAACCTGTTTATGCTTTACTAATCCTGCAAAAAGGGTAAACTTATCAAACACATAAATATAAAAAAGTAGGCTTAACAATGCAGTTAGCTAGTTTCTATCAACATATTCAAGTATTTAAAAGGAGTGAGGGGAGGTGGGTGTTACTGCATACAGTAAAAGTTCAATGAAAACAATATTTGGCAATTAAGGTTAGAATAAAGTGGTTCAAGATATAACAGCTTATTGTTAATATGAGATGTGTAGGGGTTACTGAAGGCTGAAAACTAAAACAATCCACATATCTCGGTTAATATTCAAGATTCACAGAATATGTACATATCAATTATTATATAGGTAATTACACTTACAATATAATTGGTTCTATAACAATTTTTGACCCGGCTTGTAAAAACGGATATATTTCAAATTTTCGAAATTACCTCCTTCTAGTCCCCTCCCTCTTCCCAGCCTGATTTCAGCCGTCACGGAACTTGGACTTTAGTTTAGCATGAAACGCTTAAATATGGAGTGTGGTAACAATAAGACAAAAAGTCCGTCACGCAGGGGCTGCGAAAACTAAGCAGATTTCCCATGTGAAGTTTTACAATAGAGAAATCTGCATACTGGTAACACAATACCACCGTGATTAAATACAAACGGCAATGAGAAATCTTTCAGTTAATTAAAATAAATTCCCAACTGAAACGGCTTCTGAATTGTAAGAATAATTTATATTTTAATAACTCAAATTTTAGTAGTCCAAGAACTAAAAAAGGGGGGGGGCGGATGAACAGAACGTATTTGCATAAATCTCACAAAGTAAGAAGGTAAGGTAAGGTTAGAAAGGCAAGGTAAGGTTAGAAGAAGCTCCCACCTGAGCCGAGTACTGGCGGAAATGGCCGATCTAATCCGAACTATACCCGACCACAGACTTCATAAAAATGCAAATATCTCAGTTAATATTCAAGATAGAGAATAAATGTATAAAACAATATTTATAGTAAATTTAATTTGCAATAAGATTGAGTCTGTACGATCCGACTTATAGTAACGGAGATATTTCGAATTTTCGAAAATCCTCCCCTCTAAACCCCCCCCCCTCCCACTGGTCCGTTTTCAGCCGGAAATCTGCTAAAATGGCGGCCGCTAGAGCGGTAACAGACAAATATGTAGCACATAGATATATCCAAGGTACGTGTAAGATTTATCTAACTATCTACGGGTATATATATAATTTGGAACCGACCTCATTTGCGACATCTACTAGGTTGGATCAATGGATATTTGAAGATTTTTTTTCAAAAATCGCGTCATGAGTACAATCTGAATAGCTGATTTTCCATAAGGCATACTGCTAAAATTCCACACGGAGGCAGAGTAGATATATCCGTAGCTTGTAGGCTGCATTAGCCAGTAGGAGTATGCAGACTACATCATACATATCCTCCAGTCCTACCCCACTCACATGTTGTAAGAATTTAGACAAGGAGGGCTACAAGAAGCGTGACTCTAGTGTAATTTCGCAATCGAGTTAAGTTCAGTTAAAAACCAGTACTAAATCCAAGTTCAATCATTTCTTGAATGATTTCTCGTCTGTATTGAAAGTGTAAACTCCATTATTCCTTTAGAAATAAGAGCTCTGAGCACCTAGGTAAGAAGGAAGGACATATATTTTCACCGACAGACGATAACCAGTTTTAGAACAACAGGTTTTATAAACGAGACCTTGAAACTAAGGCACTTTCACATTACTTTCTCCTTGAAAGGCATGCCGTGTAAATACAATTATATAGGAATCTAGGAAGGCTAGTGACCACTAATAGAATGACATGCTAACACACCCAGTCCTGGGTAACAGGACTTAGCAGACGCAAATCCTGGGAAATGACTTCAAATGTCTCAAAATGCTCCTAGTTCGTTAGTTTGAGCTTATTTTCCCTGGAAATATCAGTGAGCGAGTTATTGGATCGAAATCAGTATCCAGGCCATTTTAGAAGCACTTTATGTTCATTCCACAATAGTTCATATTGAGTCTGAAAATACATATAATGGCTACATATCCAGCAATTTCAGCACCTTTGGGGCACACTTTGTTATATCCCTGAAATCGCATATCGTGTAATAATGCAGAGAAATGAAAACTTTCTACATCTTCAAATTGGAGCAATAATTATAATAATATGAAGCCAATGGTAATGGCTAATAAAAATGATGTAAATCAGAATTTTGCTGATAATTAACTAATGTTAGTTTTATCTCACGGTAGAACATATTGTTGCGAAAATTCAATATATGAAAAATTAAACAGAGATAGTCACGTATTTAGGAAGTAAGAAAGAGATGAAAGGAGCCGACCGAGGAAGGACTATTGGCGCCCGATGTGTCGGCATTGTTCCAGGCTAAGAGTCCAGTACCTTCGAGACAGCGTCCTTTGATGTTGCTGCTCCTCTATATAAGCATGTGCAACTCGCCCGACAGTCAGTTAGTTTGTTCTCAGCTGTCTTCAAGTGATCGTCAGTGCTTTCAGTGCGACTTAGTGCAGTACGGTAAAATGTTTTATGTGAAGAACACTGTTGTGTCGTGACTCTGTAAAGAACAGTATAATGTCGTGTTTAAGACAGTGCAGAGCGTTAACTTCGTTAAGTAAAGGACAGTGCAGTGCCGCGTTTGTTTTTGTGAACTTCAGTGATCGTGAGTGAGTTATTGGACTGTGTAATAACAAGAACAGTGAAACTATCAGTGCAAGCTGTGAGTTAAGAATAATTAACCAAGTGTGTAGTTCATTGTTAAATAAATTGCACAGTGATAAAAACTCTGACGCTTGTGAGTGATTAATTTTGAAATCCAAAAGAACTCTAATAAACAACTTTTATTACTGTTTTTGTAATAAAACGTAACAATATTTACATTACATGAGTCCAGTGTTTGCAGTATCTTAAATAAATAATCTGTGAAACAAAAAAGAGCTTGCTATACAAAAAGAGCGTACAGAGAAATGTTAGGTTCTTTAATCTTTTTACCAGGATTCCAAAGCAGATTTATGTAGATAGTTATACCAAAGAGAATCACGAAGTGAAGTTGTAACTTTTGGATACTCTTGGCTACATTACCAGAAAGAATGATAAGCTTCAATGAGCTTGCCTCATCAAAATCACATTTTTATCTCTTTCTTTACATGAAACTCTTTAAAAGGCTACTCGAAAAACGATGCAATATTTTTTATAGTAATCTGTCATCCTAGAAGTATCATGTCATCGAAGTGTTTTTGAAATAATAAAACTGATTAAAATCATGGGTAATAAAACATTTTCTACAGTTTAAAAAAAAAAACAATTAAAATTCACAATTTTTAAGAACCTTTAATCAAAATAAACATAAATACATAAAAACTGTTCAGAAAAAAATAATAATAACAAGCTGGTGATGTAACTGTTTGACTGAAATTTGACAACTTACGCTGACCTTAATATATTACCTTTATTATAATAAATTTATTTCAGAAAAATTTCACTGAGAATGTACTCTTGAAACAGCTCTTGAAAAACTCCTTCTAATGTATATCGATTCTATGTAGGAGATAACAAAAACGAGCCAGTTCAAATGTATATATGTATGTATATTGAACCGAAGTACCGATGAAATTATGATCAGTGCAGAGGTTTTGAAAAAGTTAAATGAAAACACAATGCACACAATTACACATGATTCAACATTGCTAGGCATCAGGTTTAGATTCGATCGTTTGAAGGTCAAGAACAAGGCCATGAACAATAGTAAAATATACGGCATAAAGAAGAGATGGTTTGATAAAGATCCTGTTTCATTATTCAACTAAATTATAAATTCTTCGTTTATTCATATCAATGAACATTCCCTAGTCTATCGTTCACACGTCATGTAATGAGTACAACTTTTTACAGATCAGCCACAAATGAAATGAATGAAAATAACTAAAAAATCAAGCTAAGTTGACCCCGCGTGAATCGTTTCTTCGTTTTTTAGCAGATTTTTCTTAAGGGAAATCAGCTATTGAGGTCGTACTCATGACACAATTTTTCATCAAATGCCTCTCGATCCTGCCTAGTAGATGACGAAAATGAAGTCCGTTCAAAACAAAACTGTGTATATGTATATATATATATATATATATATACTAGCTCAGATACCCGGCTTCGCTCGGGAATTCATTTGAGGCTGAATGGTGATGGTATATTTTTGGCAAGGCTTTGCTTTGCACAATATTTTGACATTTACCCGTTCCAGTGTTTAGGGTTAACATTTGTTAATAATAAAATTATTTTTTTATGTAAGACTCCACTGGAGAAAATATTGACATACATTTGAATTAATTTTTTCAGGTGAGGTACCTGGTAGTTCATATTGAAAAGAAGTGTTGAGCAAATTTCTCTAAATAACAAAATAAACAACTTTTGTTATGTGCATATTTACCGAAAACCCAATAGGAAATCATTATTATTAATTTCAGGCCTTCCTTACAACCCCCACTCCTGCCCGTCCCTAGAAATGTTAGTATAGCTTATTATAATGAAGGCGTTAGTACTAATTCACATACCGAGTTTGGTTTAATGCGGTTGAGTCTTTAGTGCCAAATAAAATTGTGGACTCCCGCTTTAGTTAATAGCGTATAACTCAATTATGCTTCCGTATACGGCAAAAGTGCATATAACAAAAGTTACTCTAAATAACATAATAAACAACTTTTGTTATGTGCATATTTGCTGAAAAAGCAATAGGAAACGAAATATCGCTAATTTAAATTTCAGGCCTCCCTTATAACCCCCACTCCTGTTGTTATGTGCATATTTGCTGAAAAAGCAATAGGAAAAGAAATATCGCTATTTTTAATTTCAGGCTTCCCTATAATTCATTTATACTTCCGTATACGGCAAAAGTACATATAACAAAATCTACTCTAAATTACAAAATAAACAACTTTTGTTATGTGCATATTTGCTGAAAAAGCAATAGGAAACGAAATATCGCTATTTTTAATTTCAGGCCTACCTTATAACCCCCACTCCTGTTCGTCTTAGAGAATATTAATATAGCCTAAAGTCTAAGTTGGGCTAGTAGTAATATACATACCAAGTTTCATAAAATTCGGTTCAGCCGTTTATGCGTGAAAAGGTAACAAACAAACAAATAAACAAACAGACACGAAAGAAACAAAATGTAGTTATGGTGTCTATGACATGTGAAACGAAAAGTTATCGTGAAATTTCGCGAAAAAAATCAATGTACAGACAGAGGTTACAATTTTATATATATATAGATATATATATGTCTGTTACCGCTCTAGCGGTCGCAATTTTTGAACTCGATATTTAGTTGTTTTATGCAAAAAGAAAGATCAAGTTCGTTAACTGCTGAAATCGGACGAGGGGGAGAAATTTGAAAATATGAAATATCTCCGTTACTATAAGTCGAATCGAAAATTTGTATAGAATAAATCTTATTGAATATTAAACTTACTATAAATATTGGTGTACACATTTATTTTCTATCTTTAATATTAACCGAGATATTTGTATTTTTCAGTTTTCTGCCTTCAGTAAACCCCCACTTCTACTCGTGTTACATAACCAATACTCTGTTATATAATAAACCACATTATTCAAAGCTTAAATACCAAATATTGTTTTCCATAGACCTTTATTATACGAGATAGATGCAAATATGTTCTTGTGACCTCCCCTCCATCTTATATTCTTGGACTACTGAAATTTGATTGATTAAGATAAAAATTACTCTGAGTCATTATAAATTACAGTACTAGGAATAGTACATAGTTTTCAATAAAATGAATATGTTATATTCTTATATGTTTCAGTTATTATTTTTCTTTCCGTTGGGCCGTTGGCAGACCTGTTTGTTTACATTTGAGACGCTTCCCGCCGGCAGGGAAAGATTTCTTATTACCGTATGTATTTATTCACTTAATATTCACGGTGGTGTTGTGTTAAGCAGTATGTAGACTTTTTTTTATTTCTTTTTCAATATTTGCGTTTACTGGAAATTATCAATTTCGTCTTTATTCAAAGTTAAATAAACATTAAAGTCATTTTTATTTTCCGCTAGTAGAGAGGGTGATGATTCAAATTATTCAGAACAGGGTTTTGTACCTTCTCACAACTTATTTTTATAAACGTTTAGCGCTTTCAGGAATTTACATTCCATCATCAGAGAGCACGACGTGCATTTAGAGATGCTATTGTCAGAAGGCATCGGCAGAGCGCGTTGGCAGAATTTAGCCAAGTAGCCATTAAACTGTGTTCCGTATAACCTGAAACATTAGCGTGCTATAAAATAATTTGCCACTCCGATATGAATACCATGTAAGATTTCGTACAGCATTCATCACACTGTCATAATTTTATACACGAATAAAAATCTACTTGATATATTGGATGTAGAAAATCATCGCATGGGAAATTTGCTAACAAAGGACCTATTCTGAATATAACACGTAATAAATAACTAATAAGGGTATATGTAAATGCTGTCAGATAAAACAAATTGAGTGAAAGTATTATAAAATTACAAAATCGATAAGAATCTGTGTTCGAGAACGCGTGGGTAGGAGAGCAGACATTCAAGCGAAGAGATGGAAATCTTAAATAATTAGAAATTGTATTAAATGCTTGTTCCATCTCTTTGGTGCTATAGTTATTAATTATGGTGGAAGATTAATGATGAGAAGCGAGAATTTTAATTCAACATCTTATTTATGTATTATATTATTATTCATAGTTAATTTTGAATTTTCTGAATATTTCAAATGTACCTTCCAAAGGAATGATCACCAACAGTAAGACTTTTATTAACTGGTGTGCCTGTTATTATAAATAAACAGGGGTTCGATTGCCATTTGGGCAATAAAAATTTCTTCATTGACAGACTCATTAAATAAATCTTTGTCCACCTTTGTTAGAAAAGGAAAGTGGACATTAATAAATAAACTTGTCAAACTCGAAATTAATGAGGAAGATTGTTACCAAAAAAACAGTGAAGTTATATTTTATATTGAAATTATGTTTTTTTTCTGAAATGAACTCCAATCAAATATTTCATTTTACATCCTAACACGCATTTCTAAGAATTCCAGACTTCCAGAATGCTGGATATTGAAGATAGTTTATTTTGAGCACCTCAAGTTCATTGATTGGAATGTTCATTATTAAACTGTAATAATAAGAAAATTTAATTATTTTTTTTTTACATTTGAAGAATATTATCATTTTGCATAATACAATATTTGTCTAAAATAATTAATCTAATGTTTTAAATATATATATATATATATATATATATATATATATATATATATATGCAATGAACACCTTTAAGATCATTAGCGGTCAACTCAACAATTTTTTTTACGTACGAAGCATTCAACCCAATATACACCACAAATTAACCCCTCAGTTCAAACAGCGTACTCCTTGAATGGTCTACTTCGCTTTCCATATATTGATGATAATTGCCTGAAAACAATGTAAATCAGTGAAAATTTCCTGGCAACGTAAGTGAAAGAAACGAGGTGTTTTAGTTCCTACAACGAACTTCACGAGAAACTCGAAGACTTTAGGACCAAACACCAAGAGACTCCAAAATACCTACTTTTTTCCTATTATTAATTACTGCTAGATATAAGAAACAAAACTCCCCCCGCCCCTCTAAACCCACTTTTCCTGGTCGGATTTCAGTAAATAACGAATATGAACTTTAAGAGTTGAATTAAACGGTTAAATATCGAGCACATCAAATAAACATTTCCGAGTCAAGACCGGAAAATCTAAATAGTGTACGTGACACAATACATATTTGCATGTATCTCACACGGTAAAAGTCCAATGAAGACAATATTTGGTATTTATGCTTCGAATAAGCGGTACGTGATATACCAGCTTCTTGTCAATATTAAAGAGTAGAATTAAGGGTTTATTATTTTAAGCTGAAAGCTAAACAATCCAAATATCACTGTTAATAATCAAGAGAGTGAAAGAGCATATATATAAATATATATATATATATCAACATTTATAGAACATTAAATTAGCAATAAGACTGACCACATCACTTATCGATTCCCCCCATTTGTCCGCTTTCAGCCACAAAGAACTGAACCTTAATTTGTACTTAATACATTTAATATCGAGTCTGGCAACGAGCAAACAATTAATTATTTATATTTATACGAGGGTGAATCAAATGAAAACCTTAAAAGTTTAACCTGAACTTTACAGCACTTTTAAGGTTTTCATTTGATTCACCTACGTATACACGCACGCAGGCACACACACGCACACGCACACACACACACTTTTGAATGGTCCTGATTTTTATCTGCTCATCTGTTCTTGGGTGGATCGATGGTATTTAAGGAGACTTTTCGAAAATCGAACATTATGGGTCATGAGTACGACCTCCTTTATGGAAATCTGCTAAAAAGCAAATTATGCCACACATTACAACACTCAAGAACCAGGATTCAACAAAACAACGGTAAAAAAGAGAAACAGAGTAAAAAAGAAATTACATAATAAGTTGAGACACCAAACAGTGAAGTGCTGATAAGACATAAAGTAAAATATTTACAGTAAATGTACGTTCACTGTTTATGACTATATAGCCACTAAGAGGTACGCCAAGAACTAAAAATACGTCACACAAAGGCTGAGTAAAGTTAGCAGATTTCCCACAGTTGATATAATACACTACTGATCTCTTCTCATCATATAATTTATATTTTTATGTAGAAATCCGATGAGTAGGGTGTTAACTGGACGCTGCAAACAAGAAAGTATGAATAACTAGCTTATTTCTTATTCTGGGCCCAATATGCTTATATGAACTTCATAGTTTAATGGCAAGGGTCGCCAATAAAACACTTTTATTACCGCACAACTTTATTTACATTGCCCTACATGTTTCGTGCCATAACTACCTCCTCTTCAGGGGCCATCTAGTTCTGAAGTGCTCGTTCGCTCTTACATTCGTTGAGACAGTCCCTTCCTCAATGGGGAGGTCGTTGATTTCATGGCATATATATATTTATTTATTTGTATATATATATATATATATATATATATATATGTATATTTTTAATTTTGAACGGACCTCATTTTCGTCATCTAGTAGATAGGATCGATTGAAGAAATTTTTCGAAAATCGCGGCATGAGCACAACCTCAATAGCTGATTTCCCAGGGAAATCTGCTAAAACAATGAAGGAGGATGTACGATATGGAATATTAATGAAAACAGATACCTTTGGAAGGAGTATATAGTAGTAGAACATATCAGCAATACAGTAGTTACTAATGAAGTACTTCAGAATATAGCCGATTTAGATGAATGGAGAAATAACTTGAACTTTAATGAGCAACCAACCACGATCATAAGAGTTTGATAGCTAATGAGCAACTGGAATTAATTACCTGCGATGCTAGGTAAAGGACCTTGATCTTAACCCAGAGATTAAATTTATTAATCAAAAATAGCTACGAGAATGGAATTATCTCCCCTGAATTTACTAAAAGTCGAGCAATAACCTTCCGATTCGTCCTTCTGAAGTTCTATTTTGTAAAATAAACAATAAGTTAAGGAATGAAACCCAAAATTATGCCGGAGTTTATCAGAACGACAACAGAATTTAATGTGTATTTCGATCCTAAAATAGAGACACAGAATGTTATTTTAGCGAGGACACATATGAATCAAATAGAAAGGCCGCCACACAATGCTGTGTAATTAGCGGTTATAAGGTTCACTAATTCTAACGTGCCTAGAATTTAGGCATGTTATTTTATTTTAGTTTCAAACCATATTCCTATCAGAGGATTTGACGAATCGTCAAAGTAAACGCCCACTCCTAAGAAATAAACAATAAAATAACGCAGGTTGACAATATTCATTCCCTTAATACATATACAAAACATTTCTCAATTTTATTCAGGCATATTTAACACGAATAAAGTCTTTGGCGCCAAGAAGTCGGATATCAATACTTGAACATTCTTAAATGCAAATTACATTTCAGGTCTGTAATCGTTATCCCTCATCTTCTTATAATTGAAGCATTATTGTGTAATTTTGTCATTTGAGCAACCTAAATACATCATTTTTCAAAGAAAAACAAAAGAAAACGGTCTTTACATTAGTATTGGATTAAATAGCATGTGTAGATAAATGGTTAATCGGAACAATTACAAAAACCTCAATACTTAGCCCGTGTCCTCCACGTACTCGATTGAAAAAGTGAAGCAGTTTAGCTAGGAAAGACATTGACAATATGACAGAAATAGATTGAAGAATAGTAGTAGCTAAGGATATCTTAAGAAATTATTTATTAGCGTCCACTTTTTGCAACTAAGGCCAATTGGGACAGGTTATCTACAGGTTGATGTCTTACAAAAGAAGTTATTTAACTAACAAGCATTTAATTAAGGGGACTAATAAAAAAAAAAAATCTTCGCTAAGTCATTCTTTTGCATTTTACGGCTTCGATATGATAGATTTCCATTTTTCACGAAGAGTAACCCTCTACTTGGGTGTTTATTTATGTTTTTGCACCATCATCATGGACCCTAGGCGCATTTCTGGTATTTTATAAACACAAGAAATGAAATATAATAACTCAGGTAAGAAAAGAAGACTTCGTTCCTTCACAGTAGTTTATTCTATGCGTCAGAGCGCTTTTAGAGCACACGTTCCATCATCAGTGCCGGCTTATGTTGTGCTAACGTTGAACTCCAGAGCATCGCCAGCTGCTATATCCATTTCTATATCCAGTACCTCAAAAATGGATATAGAAGCTTGCCAAGCTACGTCTGGAGTTCAACGTTGGCACAACATAAGCCGGCATTGATGATGAAAGCTCTGAAAAGCCGTGTGCTCTGAAAGCGCTCTGTCGCTAAGAATAAAAAACTGTGAAGGAACGATGCCATTATTTTCTTACCTGATATAATAATTTCTTCACCATCCAGCGCCTCAAAAATGGAAATATGATAAATTAAAAAAAATATTAACTAGCAAACAACCATCAGAACAAGTTGGGATCAAAAGTAAATCGAACGTAATTTTAAACAAACTAAGCAACAATATATTATTAAGGACGGAGTATTTCGTCAATATTTAAAGTCACTTTTGGATGAGAAAAAAAATATTATTCCATCTCAACTGCAGTCAAAATTGGGACTCTTATTAGCTAGCTTGGGCCAGTACTCCACAAACTAAGCTACGGTCACCTAGTACAACAAATGTTATCCTGGAGAAATTCTTTTTCATCTATAAGAATAAAACTCTAAGATTTGCATGATCTTCTATTTAAATTCCGCGGGGAAAATTTTTTGTTTGGGATTAGCCCATCCCAAGAAAATCGTGTCTCACTTTCTGTTACCTAATCACTCAAACACAGCTAAGAAGATTTCTGTGTTCTAAGTATCAGATAGATTGTATGGGAATTCAAATTTTCAACTAGAAGGGGGGTTTTAACTTTGACGTGAAAACACACATTCGTCAATATCTTCGTTAATATTGGTTTTATCGAAAAAAGTGTAAGTAATAAATTTTATTTAGTATATAGATCACAGTCCTATGTAATTAGCGTTTATCAATGTCAAGGATTGACATCCTACTTTTAGGCGCCAGATTTTATTCGTGTTACATGAATATGTCTCAATAGAATTGAGAACCGTTTTGTACGCATATGAAGGGAATGAATATTGTTATACATTACTACGCATTCGTCAATATCTTCGTTAACATTGGCTTTTATAGGTAACATGTGCAGAACAATTACGTTTAGAATGTATTTTTAAACTTTTATACATTGCTTAAATTTATAAACAATGATATGACTGTAATCTGACTACAATAATGGGATTATTTAGGGTTACGTTAACCCAATCTTTAAATTTAGACGGGAAACCATTATAAATTCAATTCATTTGCAGATAACAGCTATTAAAATTCGTCTATTTGTCACGTTTTACTTCACGGGTATAGTAACTGAATGACTCCATATTTATTGCTCTGTATTGCTGAGTACTGGAGTTACTCCAAAAAATTACGGGATAATTTCTAGCATAGGTAAATCCAATGTTTATATTTTCACGGGGCAGTTTCTATTTCAGCATCGGGTAACACTGTTAATATATCATATAATAAAATTATTAAGGATAAAAGCTTATGAAGGGGAAGGAGTAAAGAATAGAACCTTATAGAGCATATCTCAACAACGATTTCTCATAAATGTATTTATAGGTAAAATTATTGAGCATAGAGGAATAAGGAGACCTGTACGCCGTTCATCCAGAAAATCCGTAATGCCATGGACTTCTGTGAGTGAAACAACATGAAAAGAGAAGCTTCAGAAGAAGTAATGGTCATTTGACTTTAAGAAATAGAGCATTATTTTTTTTTTTATTCGAAAGTAAATATTAAGGACTAATTTTAGTTGAACTTTACATTAATATATGATGGGAATAAAAGAAATTAGTTTTATTCCGTCCCCTATTCATGTAGCTTCAAACAATAATGTAAAAATAGTTTCATCTTTCTCAGTTTATGAATTACTGTAAAACTTGTTCAAATTACCAACTGAACTCAACATATAACTTCTTCGAAGTTAGTGTGTTAACGATCAGGAAAGCCATTTTGTCGTAACGGCCACGTCTAATATTATAATTATTATTTATTTGAGATTCCGCTACAATGGCGATTCATCTTTTAACATGTTTGAATATAATTTTACAAAATTAAATAAATCTAATCTAGTCTAATAGACAAAAGATCATATTCCATTGTGTAAAATAAACACGAAGTTGAACGTTACTCAGCTATTGTATCTTGTACATAAATAAAATTGATTCATAACTATATTTTTTTTACAACAATGGACTATTTCATCTTCTTAAATAAGCGAATAAAATCAGAATGTAACATGGCACACATTATATACATGTAACATTACATATAGAAACACTAACGTTAGTTAAATAAGTTATTAATAAAAGGAACATGAAAAAAAAATCCATATTTAAGTTATATAGAATACATCTGCACCATGAGTAGTAGTAGTTATAAATTGTACTGATAAAGTCTATTAATAGTCTTATTTATCAGCCGATGCCACAAATGACATTCAAGATCAATAAAAAATAATTCTTGCGGAATAATGTGCTCACAGATGTAATCGAAATTATGAAATAGATCACAATCACGATTTAATTAAATTACGTTCGAAATAGACTTTACATCCTATTCTTTAGCAAGTGAGATACCAAGATAAAAACTCCATTCATTCTATATATACATGCATATATATTCACAAGTATATATATATATATATATATATATATATATATATATATATATATATATATATATGTTTATAACTTCTCTTATAAATCAAGTATAAATCTATTTTCATTTCAATTTTACATTCTTAAAATCTTAAAAAACTGCTGAATTCGAGTCCAAGAAAGCCACACTAGACTACCTTTCAGTACCATGCGAGAAAGCTTCTAGTACTGGCGTTGCGGTCTTACATGGATCCTTAAAAAAAAACTAATTATACCCGAATATTCTTTAACTCTCTTCAAAAACAAATTATATGAAAAAAAGGGCCGGTAGTATGAAGTAAAGTAAATAAAAACTAACAACTAAAATTTGTTATCACAAAATAAAGTTATTATTATTAACCGAGATATCTGCATTTCAGCAGACTTCCCTTAAAGGAAATCAGCTATTGAGGTGGTACTCATGGCGCGATTTTCGACATTTTTCTTCAAAAGTCCATCGATCCTACCTAGGAGATGACGAAAATGAGGTCCGTTCAAAACTACATATTATATATATATATATATATTGTCTGTTACCGCAATTATTGTTTAATCGTTACCAAAATCGATATTTAATAGTTTTTGTAAAAAGGAAGATCAAGTGCGTTACGGCTAAAATCGGGCCAGGTGTAGAGGGGATTTAGAGGGGAGGAATTCAGAAAATTCAAAATATCTCTGTTACTATACCTCGGATCGAAAACTTGTACAGATTTATTGCAAATTGTTGATTGCAGAGAATATACATTTATTCTCTTTCCTGAGAATTAACCGAAATATTTGCATTTTTCAGTTTTGAGCCTTCAGCAAACCCCCACTTCTGCTCATGTCCTATTAACAATAAGCTGTTATTTCATGAACCACTTCATTACAAGGTTAAGTAAATGTTCTTATTGAACTTTTACTTTGTGAGATGTATGCAAATACGTTCTGTTTATGCCCCCCCCCCCTTCTTTTGTTCTTGGATTACTCAAATTTGAGTATATGAGATAAAACTGATTCTGATTCATACAAAACTACAGCACTAGCTTTAATAAATTGTTTTCAATAAAATTAATATGTTATATTCAGATATATTTCATTAATTGTTTGTATCTCCGGTCCATCTATCTAATGAGCGCTACGGGGTTGGCTGGCCTGTTTGTTTACAATCCAACCTTTTTCCGTTGCAGAGATTATTAACTAGTATTGTAAATTGACTGAAAGATTTTAGTTTTCGGCCTTCAGTAAAACCCCACTCACGGAAAAGCCTAACTACCAAATATTATTTTCATTGACTCCAAATATTCTTCTCAGTCAACTTTTACGTTTTGAGACAAATGAAAATACGTGAGGCACGTGAGAAATCTGCTTAGTTAAGGCAGCCCCTGCGGGACCAACTTCCAAATTGTTGAAGCAAAAAGGAGAATCTAATTTCAGATGACATTCCAGCAAATGGGAAATAAGCTTAGCTTTCGCAGCTCATGCGAGACGGACTTATAAAAGCTGCATTTGTAGTTTTTTTTACAAAAAATTTATGTAAAGTAAAACCTTCAAAACTAAAACACCTTTCCACTATGAGTCTAGAATCGGCCTACGGAACTCGAGGTCAAATTCTTTTATTATGCGGACGAATCAGCAGATTAAATAAGTAGCTGTATAATAGGCCAGCATCAGAATGTGCTTTCAGCATGGCTGAAAAACGTACAGCATCATGTCAAATAATACAAACGTTGCAGCATAACAAACTGCATTGCCATTCTTGTGATTGATTTACAATTACTAGTTGTTTATTTTTTTATTCTTTAAGAAGGGAAAGTTTATAGAGTTCTAACAAATGGTAGAAAAATACACTTTTTAGTTAGGCAAAAAATCCTCTAAGCAATTTACAGTCATTAATTAAGTTTTAGTGTGATTATAACGAAAATTCTCGCATTACCTTCCTCATCAAAGAGTAAACATTAGAGGTTCACAACTAAAAAAAAATATATAAATATATATCTATGGTTTTAATGAGATTGAAACGAATGGGAATTCAATACAAAAACTTCACGCAATGCGTATGCGTGGGTATATATTTCTAACATACAGGGTCTATGTTAACTATACACATTTCCAAATTATAGAATTACAGAGATGACTTAATCACAAAATCTATTCTCTAGTTTTTCCTTCATAAGAACCCTTCATAACATGATTTTAAATTTAATATAATATATAATCAATATAATACCTCCACTAAAATACTAGAAACTAAAAAAATCCGCCACGCAGGGGTTGCGTTAACTAAGCAGACTTCCTACGTGCATCACGTATTTGCCTTTATCTCAAAAAGTAAATGTTCAATGAGAAATATATTTCGTATTTAGGCTTCAAATGAAGTGCTTTATAATATAACTGCTTATTATTTATATGACATGATTCGGAGTGGGGGTTCACTGAAAGCGGAAAACTAATAAATGGACATATCTCGGTTAATAATGAAGATAATGAAAAAATGTACACAACAACATTTATAGAGCGTTGCATTTGCATTAGGATTAGTTCTATACAAGTTTTCGATCCGACGTATAATAATGGAGATATTAAGAATTTTCGGAATTCTCCCCCTCTAAACCCCCGTATAAAACGATTATATATCAAGTTTGGTAACGATAAAACAAAAACTGCGACCACTAGAGCGGTAACAGACAAATATATATATACATACAGTTTTGAACGAACCTCATTTTTGTCATCCCTTGGGTAGGATTGATGGGCATTTGAAGAAAAATGTCGAAAATCGAGTCATGAGTACGACCTCAATAGCTGATTTCACATAAAGGAAATCTACTAAAACGTCCGTCACGCAGAGGCTGCGTTAACTAAGCAAATTTCCCATGTGCGACGCGTGTTTGCATTTATCTCAAAACGTAAAGGTTTAATGAAAACAATATTTGTTATTTAGGGCTCAAATAAAGTCCTTTATAATATAACAGCTTATTGTTAATGTGTCATGAGTAAGAGGGGGAGGGTTACTGAAGACCGAAAACGAAAGAATGCAAATATCTTGGTTAATAATCAATATATTGAAGAAATGTATGTATAGAGATATTTTGAATCTTCCAAATTCTCCCTCTCTATCCCCCTCCCCCCCCCCACTAGTCTGGTAGAAGTTAACGAACGTGATTTTAATTTTTGCATAAAACGTTTAAATATCGAAATATGAGGTCCATTCAAAACTCTCTCTCTCTCTCTCTCTCTCTCTATATATATATATATATATATATATATATATATATATATATATATATATACGTAGTAAGGTCCATAAGTTTCCGGCCTGTCCTGCTTGCCCTCCTTCAAACGTGCCGGGACCTGCACGCCTATGCAGGTCCATGCCTGCTCACTCCATACCCATCGCCCGCACTTCCTCAGTCTTGTCAGTCAGTGTCCAGCCTTAAAGGAAACTCCCCATTTTTACAATGTTTAAACTCCAAAACAGGAATGAGTTCACTGCTGCAATGAATTTTTAGGCAAGTATAATGCCGACCCAAAGAATTTGTTTGAATCAATTGTAACTGGGGATGAGGAGACAATGGTTATATATTATGACCCACTCAGCAAAAGAGAGTCCATGGAATGGAGAAGACCAGGAGAAGCGCCTCCTTTAAAGGCAAAAGTCACGCAGTCAACAAAAAAGATAATGGCCAGAATTTTTTGGGACTGTAAAGGAATACTATTGATAGATTTTAAAGAAAGGAATACCACAATGAATGATGAGTATTATGCAGCCCTACTTCACTGGTTACGAGACGCCATTAAAGAGAAGTGGCGAGGGAAGTTAAGCAGAGGCGTCCGCCTCCTTCACGACAATTCCCCTGTCCACACAGCATTGATTTCCAAGCCCGCTGTGAAGGACTGTGGATTCCAAGAAATCTCTCACCCACCCTACAGCCCAGACTTGGCCCCTAGTGATTTCTACCTTTTCTCAAAATTAAAATCTGACCTTCGTGGAAGGCGATTTAACACCGACGAAGAGCTCCAAGCAGCAGTGGAAGAACATTTTTTAACAAAGAAGAAAATTATTTTTTTCATAGTATAGAAATGTTGCCAAAGCGTTGTAATAAGTGTGTTGAACTTAGAGGAGAATATATTGAAAAACAGTAAAACCAGTTTTTTTCTTTCACCTTTCCTTCTATCCCAGGCCGGAAACTTTTAGACCTTACTACGTGTATATATATATATATATATATATATATATATATATATATATACTAGCTCAGATACCCGGCTTCGCTCGGGAATTCATTTGAGGCTGAATGGTGATGGTATATTTTTGGCAAGGCTTTACTTTGCACAATATTTTGACATTTACCCGTTCCAGTGTTTAGGGTTAACGCGCGTTGTTGGCATTTGTTAATAATAAAATTATTTTTTTATGTAAGACTTCACTGTCCTGCATATTGTCATATTTCCCGCCTCCTGTGCATTATGCAAAGATTTGAATTATTAAGGAGAAAATATTGGCATACCTTTGAATTAATTTTTTCAGGTGAGGTACCTGGTAGTTCATATTGAAAAGAAGAGTTGAGCAAATTTCTCTAAATAACATAAAACAACTTTTGTAATGTGCATATTTGCTGAAAAAGCAATAGGAAACGAAATATCGCTATTTAAAATTTCAAGCCTCCCTTATAACCCCCACTCCTGCCCGTCCCTAGAAATGTTACTATGGCTTATTATAAGGAAATCGATAGTATTAATTCACATAGCGAGTTTGGTTTAGTTCGGTTGAGTCTTTTGTGCCAAATAAAATTGTGGACTCCCCGCTATAGTTTTTAGCGTATAACTCATTTATACTTCCGTATACGGCAAAAGTGCATATAACAAACGTTACTCTAAATTACAAAATAAACAACTTTTGTTATGTGCATATTTGCTGAAAAATCAATAGGAAACGAAATATCGCCATTTTTAATTTCAGGCCTCCCTTATAACCCCCACTCCTGTTCGTCTTAGAGAATATTGATATAGCCTAAAGTCTAAGTTGGGCTAGTAGTAATATACATTCCAAGTTTCATAAAATTCGGTTCAGCCGTTTATGCGTGAAAAGGTAACAAACAAACAAATAAACAAACAGACACCAAAGAAACAAAATGCAGTTATGGTGTCTATGACATGTGAAACGAAAAGTTATCGTGTATATTCGCGAAAAAAATCAATGTACAGACAGAGGTTACAATTTTATATATATATATATATATATATATATATATATATATATATATATATAGAGAGAGAGAGAGAGAGAGAGAGAGAGAGAGAGAGAGAGAGAATTTTGAACTGACCTTATTTTCGTCATCTCCTAGATGGGATCGATGGACATTTGAAGAATTATTTTAAAAGTCTCATGTGAGTACAACCTCAATAGCTGATTTCTTCTAAGGGAAATATGATATAAGTTCGTCAGGCAAGCTTAAACTAAGCAGATTTCCCACAAGCGGGTATGATACACTATCTCATCTCACAACATATGCAATATTTAATATTTTTAAAGTCAGATAAGTAGATGTGTGGGGGGTTATCGAATGGTGTAACAAGAAATTATGAATAAATCCCTTAATATTTCAGCAACGAAAAAATGTATAGAACTATTGCTGAGCATCAATAGTTATAACAAGATTGGTTCTATAACATTTCAGTATCTCGACTGCTTCTTTTACGATTCTTTCCAGGGATCGATTAACTTTTGCCAGCATCTTGATCATCAAATTTGAAGTTGTTAATGAATGTGAAATACAAAAAACCTTTGAAAAAAAATATTTACATATAATATAGATAATTTTGAATGCAGAAAATGCGATGTAATTATAAACAAGATGTTAATTGTAGATTAATTATTTTAGGTGAGTAGTTGGTTAAACTGTGACTGAATAATAGTATATTTATAAACTAATAAACTAGTATGACGTCAATATTTTTTTCAGGTAAAAGTGGTTATTCTTTGCTATAATAATTAATCTAACTATTATTTTAAAATCATTTGAAGGTACCAAAAAAAATTGAATTTTTTTTTAGAGCAAACGTCTTGGCCTCCTGAAAATTTACAATGCTGAATGATTTCCCTTAAGGAGAATAATATAAATTACAGGTATAACAAATATTATATCCCCACAATTACAAGACATTTATATTTACCCTAGAAACTATAAATCTTAAACATGTATTAACCCATGTGACTTGTAAGGGGAAAAGGTGCATTTATAATTGTTTTCATTTCATTAATTCTATTTTCAAGAAAATAATATTTTAATAATAATAATTAATAATTTTTGAGGATGAGACATTGAATCATCGACACTCATATCGATATTTATGTTTAAATGGATGATTGATCGGTACTGAATCAAATATATAATCTGCGTAATTTTATGGTTTCTTTCGGAAAAGATAATGCACTGATTGATTGGAATTTCAAATAGTACGTCACGCAGGGGCTGCGTAAACTAAGCAGATTTCCCACGTAAAGTTATACAATAAAGAAATCTCCATACGAGTGTTGATTAGTTACGGAAAAGGCCGAACTAGCTTTCGGCGGGAACCATAGCTTTTGAAGAAATTTTTCGAAAACCACGTCATGAGTACGACCTCAATAGCTGATTTCCCTTAAGGGAAATCTGCTAAAAGGTTCGTCACGCAGGGGCTGCGTAAACTAAGCCACGTATTTGCATTTACCTCAAAAAGTAAAAGTTCAATAAGAACAATATTTGGTATTTATGCTTCAAATAATGTGCTTCTTAATATAACAGCTTATTTTTAATATGAAATGAATAGGGGGGGGGGGGTTACTGAAGGCCGAAAGCTATAAAACGGAAGTATCATGGTTAATAATGAATAGAGTGAAAAAATGCATATGAAATTATTTATAGAACATTACATTTGTATTAAGATTGGTTCTATACAATTTTTCGATCCGATGCATAAAAACGTGGATATTAAGAATTTTCAAAACCTCCACCCTCCCACTGGTTGGATTTCAGCCATTGACGAACTTGATCTTTCGTTTTACATAAAACGATTATATATCGAGTTTGGTAACGATAAGACAAAAAAAAAAGTCCGTCACGCAGAGGCTGCGTAAACTAAGCAGATTTCCCACGTGAAATTTTACAATAGAGAAATTTCACGAGAGCTGAGCAGTCAAGGAAACGGCCGAACTAGCTTTTGGCGAGAAAGTCACTCTCATCCGTTAGCCGCCCAGATTTTTTTCGATCCACGGTGAAAATTGTTCATGGTTGTAGTTAACAGCCGGTGCTTGACAAATCAAAATAAAGTCCGTCACGCAGGGGCTGCGTAAACTAAGCAGATTTCCCACGAGAAGTTTTACAATAGAGAAATCTGCCTAATAACAACTGTAGTAGTAAGAAACCTCTAAACCTAAAACATTATTTAGGGCGTAATAACCCAGTAGTTTCTAGCCCCAAAAAACAGATAACCTAACCTCTAAACCTATTCACGAGGGACGAATAGTTATAGAAACGGCCGCCAGAGCTCTCGGCGGAAAGTCCGAACATAGCCTACTGGCGACCACACGCCAATACAAATGCAAATATCTCGGTTAATATTCAAGATACAGAATAAATGTATAGAACAATATTTATAGTAAATTTAATTTGCAATAAGATTTATTCTATATAATTTTTCGATCCGACGCATAATAACGGAGATATTTTGAATTTTCAAAAATCCCCCCCTCTAAACCACCCTCCCACTGGTCCGATTTCAGCCATTAACGAACTTGATCTTCCTTTTTACATAAAACGATTAAATTCCGAGTTTGGTAAAGATCAAACAAAAATTGCGACCGCTAGAGCGTTAACAGACATATATATATATATATATATATATATATATATATATATATATATATATAATTTTGAACGGACCTCATTTTCGTCATCTCCTGGGTAGGATCGATGGACATTTGAAGAAATTTTTCGAAACTCGCATCATGAGTACGACCTCAATAGCTGATTTCCCTTAAGGGAAATCTGCTAAAAGGCTGAGAGGTGTTTGTCACTTTTTTAAATTCATAACTGTTAACAAAACCAAAATGTTCAGCAAAAATATAAGAAAGCAGCCTTCAATAAGCCGACATTCGTAAACAGCTTACCGACAACAGAAAAAAAGTTTCGGAAGGACAAATAGAGCTTTATCAATTTGAGTTACGACACATATCTCTGAGGAAAGGGGTGTTATCGGTAAATGCTATTAGAAAGCAAGGGCGGCCAGTACTGACGTATACCTAACATATATCTGAAGAGGACACTGCTTCAGAATTAAAATGTCCTTCAAAACTGGGCTACATAAACTAAGCTGAAGAAATGGATAGCACGCATATAGCATTCTTTATTCTCTATTTCTTCCCCACGAACAACCCTTTGTACGTCATACTTGAAATTTAAGCTGAACGAACAATATTTAGTCATATTATACCTCCTGTCTCAAGAGTAGGAGCGAGCATAATTCAGTACTGAAGACAAATGGATACAACTTCTTTCTGTACTTTACAATGTTATAGAATTTCTTATGTTGATGCCTAAAGGATTGTCATCCTGTCAATTAGGATATTTCCCTTCAGGGAAATCGGCTCTTGAAGTTGTACTTATGACGTGAGTTTCGAAAACTTTCTTCAAATGTCCTCCAATCCTACCTAGGAGATGACAAAAATGAGGCCCGTTCAAAAATATATATCGAAAACTTAAGATATCTCCATCATTCTGGGTTGGATCGAGAAACGTTATAGAACCAATCTTGTTAAAATATTGATGATCTACAATTGATGTTTATTCATTTTTTTGTAACTGAAGTAAGTGAGTAATTAGTACGTTCTAGTTTGAAGTCAGAATATGTGGTGAGATGATCCCAAGCGTGTCATACAAGCTCATGGAAAATCTGCATACTTCACGTAGCCCCAGCGCGACGGACTTTTGTTTTACAAGAAACTTTAAAATGCCGAATTTGGTAACGATCATACAAAAATTACGACCGCTAAAGCATATACGTAGTGAGTGTGCGTGTGTGTGTATGTATGTGTGTGTGTATATAAATAAATAAATAAATATATATATATATATATATATATATATATATATATATATATACAATAGCTCAGATACCCGGCTTCGCCCGGGAATTGATTTGAGGCTGAATGGTGATGGTATTTTTTTGGCAAGGCATTACTTTGCAAAATATTTTGTCATTTACCCGTCCAAGTGTTTCGGGTTAATACCCGTCGTTTTTGTGGATTTGTTAATAATAAAATGAATTTTTATGTAAGACTTCACTGTCCTCCATATTGTCATATTTCCCGTTTCCTGTGCATTATGCATAGATTTAAATAATTAAGGACAAAATATTATATTAATATATTACAATTTGAATTAATTTTTCCAGGTGAGGTACCTGGTAGTTCATATTGAAAAGAATTATTCAGCAAATGTCTCTAAATAACAAAATAATTAACTTTTCTTATGTGCATATTTCCCGAAACCCCAATTGAAAACGAAATATCACTATTTTTAATTTCAGGCCTCCCTTATAACCCCCACTCCTGCCCGTCCCTAGAAATGTTTTGTCTGTTAACATTCTAGCGGTCGCAATTTTTGTTTAATCGTCACCAAACTTGGTATTTAATCGTTTTATGTAAAAAGGAAGATCAAGTTCGTTAACGGCTGAAATCGGACCAGTGGGAGGGGGAGTTTAAAGGGGGGGATTTTCGAAAATTCGAAATATCTCCGTTACTATACGTCGGATCGAAAAATTCTATAGAATCAATCTTATTGCAAATTAAATATATATATATATATATATATATATATATATATATATATATATATATATATATATATATACTGGCTCAGATAGTCGGCTTCGCCTGGGAATTCATTTGAGGTTGGATGGTGATGGTATTTTTTTGGCTAGGCTTTACTTTGCACAATATTTTGACATTTACCCTTTCCAGTGTTCAGGGTTAATACCCGTCGTTTATGTGGATTTGTTAATAATAAAATTATTTTTTTCTGTAAGACTTCACTGTCCTCCATATTGTCATATTTCCCATACCCGTGCATTATACATAGATTTAAATTATTAAGGACCAAATATTATAATAATATGTATATTATAATTTGAATTAATTTTTCCAGGTGAGGTACCTGGTAGTTCATATTGAAAAGAATTTTTGACCAAATTTATCTAAATAACAAAATAAACAACTTTTTTATGTGCATATTTGCCGAAACCCCAATAGAAAACGAAATATCACTATTATTAATTTCAGGCCTCCCTTATAACCCCCTCTCCTACCCGTCCCTAGAAATGTTAGTATGGCTTATTATAAGGAAGGTGTTAGTGCTAATTCACATACCGAGTGTTTTATTTAGTTCGGTGAGTCTTTTGTGCCAAATAAAATTGTTGACTCCCGCTATAATTTTTAGCGTATAACGCCTTTATAGTTAGGTATTCGACGATAGTGTATATAACAAAAGTTTCTTTAAATAACAAAATAAACCACTTTTGTTATGTTCATATTTGCCGAAACCCCAATAGGAAACGAAATATCACTATATTTAATTTCAGGCCTCCCTTATAACCCCCACTCCTGCCCGCCCCTAGAAATGTTAGTATAGCTTATTATAAGGAAGGCGTTAGTGCTAATTCACATACCGAATTTGGTTTAGTTTGGTTGAGTTTTTTGTGCCAAATAAAATTGTTGACTTCCGCAGTAGTTTTTAACGTATAACTCATTTATACTTACGTATACGACAAAGGCGTATATAACAAAAGATACACCAAATAACAAAATAAACAACTTTTGTTATGTGAGTAATTGCCGAAAATGCAATAGGAAACGAAATATCGCTATTTTTAATTTCAGGCCTCCCCTATAACCCCCACTCCTATTCGTCTCAGAGAATATTAACATAGCCTAAAGTCTAAGAGAGGTTAGTAGTAATATACATACCAAGTTTCATAAAATTCGGTTCAGCCGTTTATGCGTGAAAAGATAGCAAACAAACAAACAAACACACACGAAAGAAACAAAATGCAGTTATGGTGTCTATGACATGTGAAACGAAAAGTTATCGTGAAATTTCGCGAAAAAAATCAATGTACAGACAGAGGTTACAATTTTATATATATATATATATATATATATATATATATATATATATCAGTCTCTATGTGTGTGTGTGTGTGTGTGTGTAAATTTTGAAGGACATCCATCATTTTCGAGAATTGTTACGAAAATCGAGTCATGAGCACAACCTCAATAGCTGATTTCTCTTGAGGGAAATCAGCTAATTGATAGATGGGCAACCTTCTATTTATGCAAATAGATACAAGTCATCTTGTTAGTATTAAGTAAGAGTAATGGGAGAGTGTAAAATTTAATTTATCTCAATTTTGGCTGTCTAATTCAATGAGGATGCTTCTGCAAAGCTTATTCATTTTCTCTTGGATTTAAGGTTAAAAGAAATTCTAAAAATTAAATATTATATATACATACAATATATATTTGAGAGGATTTTGAATTAATTAATAAAACATTTTAGTATTTAGAAAAAAAGATATTATTAAACAGTAATAAATTAAATTTTTTCTTTGTTTCTTCTTATAAATAATAATTATAGAAAATAACTTTGACAACCACAATGATTTTAAAAGATTTTTCATTGTCATGCAAAAGCTTTTTTTGAAATATATATTTGGTAATTGCAATTTACAGCAGCATTACATATTTTATAATTGGATTATAGTTGCTTAAGTTTTCTACCCACCATCATGGTGACCTAACCAGTACTACCACACAAACACTCCGGTTCTCAGGATGAACTGGACACCTACACATTCAGCCAATGTCCTAGAAGCTGCGAATAATAGGACAAGGAAGCAGGGATTATTGACAATATGAGGGTAGAAGAACTGTAATGTAAAGTGTGTCGAACATTTATTTCTGGTCTCAGTTTATAACATTCAGGTCCAAAATACAAAAATTCAAGTCTCTTCAAGTTAGAGAAAAATTGAACAGAATAAGAATTATAGGACATAAGTTTTACCAAAAGTATTTGTCATATAACATATAACAAAGGAATTCACAACAACGGAGATACTAACAATTTTACATTTTATACATTCTCTAAAATCCTATTGCTTGTGCCTCTGAAGTCTTGACCTTCAGTTTTACACGAAACATTTATATATTGAGAAGGGGTTAAACAGCAAGTGACAATTGTTTGAGACTGCTATGCACTTCCGAATGTGGAATCGATATTGGCATCACAAGTCTATTGGTACAATAGTGAGAGTCCTATCAAAATAAAACAAGTAGCAACAAGATTGGCAACAAAGCATTTTTCAAATAAATGCTTAATATCCGAGCATATTTAAATAATGCATATATCTTTAATTATTTTGAGTTAAGACATTGCGAGGGGCCAACATAGAAACCTGCAACATGGGAATGCTATTGCAATTAAATAGAACAACAAATGAACAGCAATACTACAGAAGTTTTAGGTTTATGAGAGAGTTGAAAACCAGAAGAAAGGAAAATTCTCATCAGATTACATTAAGATAATCTTCAGATGAGGCGAGATTAATGGTGCAAATTTGTTTGTTAATAAGGATATTCTCAGGCAATCTCTTTATTCTCTATTAGGTAAACGATCAACTGACCATGGTAAATAAGTCAATTTGGTTATAATACAAAGTTATTTTCCTAGATCTTTATCTTTTAAACATCTTATGATCAAATGGATGAATTAATAAATCTAGCCTCACTGAAACACAATGCAGTAACTATTGGGCACAATTTATTTCCATAAAAAGAGAAGGTTAAGATGGCGGCAAAAAAGCAAGCTGGGAAATAGGGGAGAGGCGGAGCAAATACAGTTTTTATTCAGTGCTTATTCAAAAGTAAATAAGTAAAATTACTCAAACAGCCTAGCAGCTCAACATTTTTATTAACGACCTAAATTAATATATTTACTAAAAAGTAATTATTTTACTCATAAAAAAGTTTAATAATTAACTGGATCATTTGTGATGGAGAGAAGGGATATGAACTAGTCCCTTTAAATCCTAGTCTGCCATTCTTATATTACCAATTTCAAAAAATCTAAAATTGTATAATGTTAGTCAACAATACTGCACTCTCTAAATGTTGAAAATGTAATATTCCACACTTGCTTTTTTTCTGTAACTCAAATATTAATCAAGTTACTTGTATTTTTGGTGGTCCGCATTCAGTTAACAACTCTTCCTCCAATTCTACAATTTTCACTTAAGATAACTTGTATCACTAAACATTAGAAATCCAGCTTCACTTTCTAGTTGTGATTGCCTAGGCTTCTTCTTCCAGAAGAAATAAAGAATAGAACATGATATATCACCAGTGTAAAAAAATGGTAAATCTGATTTAGACTTTTTTTAATTTCAGCATACCACCTATCCAATAGTGTCTCAATAGCCCAAAAGTTGTGTTTATGTTAAGAGGAAATGCAATACTGATATAAAACAAGTTTTCGTTGTGTAGTGAAGTTCAACAATATTAACCTCATTAATTATAAAAATAATGAGTCCCCTAATAACTCAGTACCTGAAAGGCGAATTACCAAGTTTTAGTCTCTAGTTTAATAATTTTCTGGATAAATATACAATTCATTATAATGTATTTAGTAATGGGGTGATGCCAGCCAACAAATTTTCAACCAACCTCTCAAGAATTGTTACTTGTCATTGGATGGTAGTAAAATTTTGTGAATTTATGGCTATTTGTTATAATGACAAATAAATGGAGAGGCTCAATGATGAGAATATAAAAGTTTTTGTTTGAGATAAAGCCCCCTAAAAGAAGTGAAACATTTATGAGAACCTAAGCAGCCATGGAAATTACTTTTAGGTCCCGGCTAGTCATTTGTTAATGGTAGTTTGATAATATGTTTCATGTTTTAATTAGTAAATTATGATAATAAAAGTAAAATGGAGTGAGGACATTTAAGTCTTATTTGAGGTCATCGAGAAAAGGAGGGTGAAGCTTCTTAAGCCACAATGAGTTCATAACAGATGTACTTGAATGTTGTTTTTTTAAAAAGAAAAAGAATTGAGATATCAGCTAAAAACATTACTTCTAAAAATAATGAAATTTGACATTATAATGTTGTAAATCTTCCTCAAAAGTGATTGGAAACTGTTCTATTATTTGGATATGGTGCCAATTTGGAGTTGTAGATAAAATATTTCTGTCGGAGACATAGCATTTACTATGCACTTATTTAAAACTGATATCTTAAGTGAAACAAACTTTTACTAGAAAATGTTTACACAAACTACCAGTAACTAACAAATATTGCAATCTACGTGAAATTTGCCAAAGACGCCAATCACATTTCAATTAGGCAAATAGTATATGTAACAAAAAAAACCTAAAAAGTAAAAAGCTTCATAAAGTGAAAGTTACATTCTTGCATTCAAATGGAAAATCGACATTAATTAGTAATCAAAGGAAAGTTACACATATACCTTTCTAAATTATTCTGTTTATACTGTGAAAGAATTTATGTACTGCCTCAAATTGACACCTCACGAAAAAAAGAAACACTATCCAAGCACTTACAGAGGCTTTTGCAACACTATAATCTTTCAATATTACACTACTTATCACCTACATAAATTCAAAAACATTAGTGGTCAATAATGTTTCATCTTAACCATTTCCTACTTCAATCTCAATTTTTTTTGGAAAAAAATTGAATGAATGGAGTAAAGTTTAACTATTCATTTCATCAAGTTTCATATATAAATTTCACGATATTTAAAAAAATATAATGAACTGCCTTAAGTAGTTACTAGAAAGGAAAAAAGGAAATAATAATTAAACAAATAAAAGCCAATGCTAAAAGCTCAATAGAAAGATGGGTTTAGCAATTACCTCTACGAGTTTTCTTTCTACAGTTTATTTTTGACGTTGAAGAATAAAAGTTGATATCACGTAATGAAATATGATTTTTTTTTTAATCTATGATGGCAATAACTATGGGCCAAATTTCATCAAGATCTAAGGTGGAATGTTAATGGTTCAGTTGACAAGGAACGAACAATAATAATACATAAATGTATACCTTCAATAAATTAAGTATAAAAGCATTTAATATCATGTTTTAATGCTCTAAATAAACTATATACAGAGCTGTGAGAAAGCTGTATTATAGTACATTGCCATAAAATAATTTATAAGCTTATCCGGTAGATAACAAATTCATAACAGGTAATACAAATACCGATGATCTTAAAGAACATACATTGTTGATAGTATAAACCCTTTAGAAATGTTGAAAATGAGTATTTCTTAAAAGTAAAGTTATAAATTACAAAAAAATTAAACTATTTTCAATAATAAATGTATACACAAATTGAATAAACACAAGAAATACAACAAAATTACAAATTTAAGATTTTGAAAACAAAATTTTTCGAAATAGAGAAGAATTTTCGGGCTACTAACTACTAACTTAAGCTGAATCTGCACAATTAATCCCTCAGAACACAGGTTGAATAATGACAATAACCTTCTCTGAATGTAACTTCCTATTCAGTAGGTATTATATGTTTAAAAAACGAGCTCAATATAGGCAAAATATTTACCTGGATTTAACTGCAGAACGATCAGAAACCAAAATAAAATACAAACAGAAGTATTACGGGAATATATAAACTGTGATAAAGAGGAAGAGTGAGAGAACCTGCCCCCACCGCTGAAAGGGACTAACTAAAACAGCAAAGAGAGCCGGCAACGTCACCTTTCCAAAGCACAACTCTCCCCTACTTCAATTTAAAAAAAAAAAAAGTCCGTCACGCAGGGGCTGCTTAAAATAAACAGATTTTTTGGTATGATAGACTTCTGATCTCATCTCACTGTATATTCTTTATTTCTAAAGATAACGTAGTGATTTTTTATTTTTCGGACCCCCCCCCCTTAAAACCCCTATTCCTGCTCGGATATCATAATCATTAACGATTATGAACATTAGAGTTGAATGAAACGGTTAAATCTTGAGTATAGTATAAAACAAATAAACATGTTCAAATCAAGAGTGGAAAATCATAATTGATGACGTCATCTCCCTACACATTTGAATGTATCTCCAGCAATAAAGGTCCGTTGGAAACAATATTTTAGCCTCCAATAAAGTCATTCATAATCATTGGCGACTCGTAGCTAAAATTAGCGGGGGTGCTGCTCCAGAAAATTTTTAGCCTTTGTTTTAAAATTGTGTAAAAGGAAACAAACGTGTATAAAAAGAAAATTTATTCAGAAACTTGATAAAATCCTAAAAGAACCAAATCAAACATTTTTTACTTACTTTAACTTAAATTGTTACAGTTCAGACTTAATCTATTAGGTCGGCACTGCGGGAAAGACCTTGCTCTCTATCCCTTGTGGAGCTTCCTCTGAGGGCATGCGCACTACAGCCAAACACCTCGGAGCTGGAACTGTGAAGCATTAAGTTCCACACAAATATTTTTGTATCTTTTTCCATAAACTGGGGGATGGTTACTGCATTAAGCTTAAGGATTATATATTATACAAGTATAAAGAAAGAATTAAAGAAAAAAGGCTCATTTTATTAAATGTTATAGATAATATCAAGTTGAAATTGGGGGTGCTGCAGTTCCACAGTGCCTATACGCGAGCCGCCACTGTTCATGATGCAACAATTTATTGTTAACATGACACGAGAAGGAGTGAGGTCTGAAAATGCAAATAACTCAGACAATATTCAAGGTAGAGAAAAATGATATATAACAACATTTATAGAGAAGTAAATTTCTGATTGGTCTTATTCAATTTTTCGATCTGACTCATAATAACGGAGTTATTTTGAATTTTTGAAACTCGCCATCCCTAACCCCCCCCCTCTCCTCCCTGACTATGACCGACCTGCAGAAAATAGCCGAAGAGCTGCCGAAAATTAGTGACTTACTGTCACGAAGAGACTTCCGGCACGGGGCCGGCCCTCCCCAGTGGCAGCAGTAAGCCCCCGCTGTGTAGCTGCTGGGTAGGGGAACCGTAGGAACAGTAGGTCCTTAGTCGGCTTTGCTGTTCCGGGCAGGGGATCACTCCTGCCTTAATGGGGTAAGTTCTAGCGGCTTACTCAATGTGAACTACGGGCTGGGTGGTGTCCGGAGTGGAGGCTTGCCTTCACTGCCGGTCATAGACGTAGTGGTCGTGTGTTCAAAGCACGAGGACATACAGGCCAGGTAAACTGGTACATGTGTTTCTCTCGTGTGGGAGCTGGGTAGTAGGAGACTGTCCCTTCCATAGGATCGCTTCTGACCATCGTAGCGAATCCTCAGTCACCATGAAGCGTTGGATTGGTGTAGGTTGGATTAAGGCCTCACGGCTAGGTGCCTCCTACATTGTAGCCACACTTCGAAATGGGTACTCAATGTCACGAAGAGACAGCAAGAGTAGAAAACCGGAGAGGAACTGAAGAACAATTCGCCTAACGAATACCACAATCGAGTCTTAAAAATAACAAATCATATGGACTAGATTTATCCTTCGAAACTGCTAAAGCATTCAGCGTGTTCCTTTTTATTAGGCTTACGAGGCGATAAAAAAGAAAACACTTGGATTAGGAAGGACGAGCCATCTTCCCAATTAAAAATAAATGTGAAAGCTATAGAACAGTGCTCATTGCTATATGCCGAAGGTTGATGGAGAGGGTTGGAGGGAAACTTGGAAGAGAAACATGGCGGGATTCACCCAGAACCCTCAATAGATAGTAACTTCGTCATTAGACAGATGATATAGAAAAGCATATCATGTCCACTATCAAAAGTGGTTTCCACTCACACACACAAAAACAAAGTATGGAGGGCAGCTGGTCTGGTATTGAAGAGTTCTGCGAAAAATATTTGAAAATTTTATGGAGCAGAGCAGATGGCGCATCAGAAGCAAAGCAGAGTTTATGTAATTGTATGACATGCCTTACATTATTGCTCAGTTTCGGCTATCAAACGTTTCTGGGATATGTTGAAATAATGGAATTCTTATCTCTGCCTAAGAAAATGCTATATGTACACCATGAGGGTGTAGGAAAATAGATAGCCAAAACGCCAATGGCTTAATGACTTTGAGGGGTACTTGTGGACATTTGGGGCTCATAATTGGAGAAGCCCGGAAATAGGATCGTATATCGCTGAAGTGAAGCCCCAACTGCTCCTTAAATTACAGATTAGATAATTATGACAGACTTAAAATGCCATATATATTCCTAAATATGATATTGTAGGAGATAATTTAACCATTTTTGATAACGATCCCACAAATCCCTTTCACTAAAGTGTATAACAAGTTCCACCCACACAATACTGTGGTCAAGTAACCAGCAATAGCCTTTAGAATATCATCCTAATTGTAGATAAGTAATAGATTGGCAAAAATTATTATTCCCTGGCGAAAAACGACTTTATTTTTTGTAACACCTATGTACAAATGATGGGCATTTGAAGAAAAGTTTCGGAAATCGCTCGATCTCGAACCTTCCATAACTAACATCCCTTAAAGGTTATGTATATAATATATAACATTTGTTTGTTAAATCAAAAATGTTGAACCTAGGACAGAAAATAATACAACTGACAATCAATCATCATTTGGTGATCTAGTAGAAAGTGGTTTGTTATTGTGGGTGAAGTCCTGATTCTCCAGGAAACGATAAATTAAAAGAAGTGGGTCACAAGGACACTCTGAGGTTTTTCCGTTGCATTCTGGAGGCTAAATTGTAGTTTACGCCCCTACGCCGTCATCTTGTTTTGTTGTAACCCCCCGCCCTCGCTTAAAACCACCGATGGTGTATTTTGGAAATTTTAAAGTGTTAAAAAAGATAATGTTAAAAAAAACAAAATGGCCACCGTTGTCATCGTGCGCCACCAAGGGGGGGGGGCTAAAATACACTCACCCATTCTGGATTATAAAAAAATAAAGAAATAAATGACAAAATTCTACTTAAAGCTAGAATTGCTGGTGTGCCATGCCTGCGCAGTCTGTAGTCAGTATAGGCTGACTAATTATTTATATTAAACAGTTTGAGTTACAATCAAAATAATACTTCCAATCTTGTCTACAGATATGGTGCGTAAGATGTTGTACTAGAAAGGGAAGAAAATGAGTCTTCGGTACTAGAAATAATAATATATACAAAGATTTTATGAATATGGTGATTCATAAAGTTCAACTGTTTACAGAAAAATTACCAACAATTTTTAAGATTAGGGACACTATTTATACTCTCGAAATCTTTTGAGCAGTTTTATCATTTGTATACTCCATGTGAATGGAATACGAGAGCCAGAAATGAAAACTGTGACACAACAGGTTATAATTATGCCAAATGAGAATAAAAGCATGACGCTCCAAGGCTTCATTTAAATCATGTTTTATTTGTATCAGATTCTAGTTTTCCTGACACCCTTGCCAAAATAAATTTAATTGAATTAATCATGATTAAATAAGCCGCTAAAAACAAATTAATATTATGGGGGCTAAAATCTACACAAATGGAGGCATTGCAGTAGTCTATCCATTTTATAAAAATTTAACTTCAAACCTAAATTGTACCTCTTAACAATTTTTTTTTTAAATTAAATTTTCTGTGCGAGTGCGCTGTCCTCCAATCCCCTCTCCAGTTAGCTAACTGGGGTTTTACTAGTATTCTCTTTTAGTCTCCCATGCCAGTGGTAGTCGCGCAATACTAACCGTTCTTTTCTGTAAGGGTCTCAGAGTTAAAAGTTTCAGTTTCGAGTCCTTCCCTGCACAACATTTTAGGATTTCATGATATAATAACATCCGTTTTGTTCACTGTCTTCTCCAGCCATTTCAAAATCCCAATTACCACTCCTAGGTCTCTAAGAATAATATTCAATATAATGTACCAACCGTTGAAGGAGAATACAAATTCTCTGGAAATTATCGGAAATGACAATGATCAAAAAGTGGAAGATGCATTCGGAAGAACACACATTAGAGATTTTTCCCATCGAAAAAATTGGAGGAAGTATACAAGGTTAGAAAAGTGTAGGTACATTTTGTGCTATTAGTTTCATAAACTACTCTTGGTAGCCTATATGAATAAGACATGAGCTAAATAATTATTTTGATAGTGTTAACATTTTTATGGCTGTCAGTTACAACTAAAACTGTAGGAGCACTCACAATTGTTAACGTTATAAATGTTTAACTATCTTCTTATCAACTGGGTTGACCCATTTGGGTTTACCGTCCACAAGGCCAAATTTCATTAATATGTTAACTTATTACCCCCCTCCCCCCTATTTTACGTTAGAAACTCTTGAATAATTATATGATTCTTGACGAAAATTGCTTAATTAATCAAATCAATTTGACTATTGAGTTATTACGTCACCATTGATAATCAACAGAACATTTGACATGATAGCGTTATTACTCTTTGGAATACTTGTTATGGTTTTGAAATTGTGGGAGTGAAGGAGCAGAATAAAGCTGTGTGACGAAACTCTTTGGACTGTCAACATTATGTCTGTTCAATAGTTTTACTGAAACTTCGTTTCCAGGGAAATGTGGCTTTTATGATTCTGAATTCGTTTTAGTGGATTTTTTTTTTATAAAACAAGCCACAATGATTTTAATATGGAACATATGAATAATTGTCCAACATGTTTTTCACATCCAAATGGTAATTGTACATTTGTTTATTCTTATTTGGGTGACTGCTTTTAGTTTAGAAACATAATGTTATGCTGTGAAAGATAGTTTGAATTTACTAGTTACTAAATTATGTGGAACTATCATTTTACAATTAGTACATGAAGTATTTAATGTATTTTTGTTGTGTTATTATTGCCTTATGGATACTGTCTTGTAGAATTGTTTTTATGTTTAAATTTTGTATTTAGTATGATGATAAGCACATTTTTTATAGTTGAGAGTATTTCCCCAAGATACAAATACTTGAAGGCTTAAATTATCTTCAATTTTAGTTAATGGACTTCTTTTTTTTCCTTATGAAGTTTTAATTGTATTTTTTGAAATTATCAAACAGGTTTTTTTTTAATTTTAAAATTTTTTTTTAGTAAAACATAGGAATACGTAATTCATTATTAATTTTGTTCCATATACACATTACTAAATAATTAATTTATGGGATTATTTTGAATAAGTAATGTTCGGGGGAGGAAATTCTATTGCAGTTAGTAGTTAAACTTTTGATATTTTGTTTGTCTTCCTTTGAAATCATTGAGGGTTTTCATTTTTTAGAACATATACTTCCAATTTTTCATAACATTAATTTAAGTGTTAACATATTACAACCAATTAAAATAAGAAAAATACTTTTTATTCAATACCCAGGAAAATATTAGTTTGTACTACTGAAAAGAATTTTATAAATATAAATATTTTTAAAGTATCTGTTTACTACAATTTGAGTTGATTCATCTGTTAGGACTGAAGTGATAGTATATCTGTCAATACTCACTGATAACTGTATTGAATGGGATTTTGTTTGTTTAGTGAGACTGTTTGACTATAATGCAGCTCTTTCTATTTGGAAATCCATGATATGTTTTCCAATATAGAAAAAGGTTGCGTTTAAACATGGGAAACTATTAACTTCTTATGGGTGGTAAGTTTTTTTTTCCTGTAATAAAGTTATTTTTAACTTGGGAGTCCAATTCAGAGTTTCTGTTATTTTTATTCAGTTAAAAACAGTAATGCCTATAAAATGTAATAAGTAAATTAGCACATTTAGTTTTATGGAATAAATTTCCTGAAATCATAGTAATTGTTAGGTAGACTCTGGCGGCAACTGACTGTTAATTCATTAAGTGGTTGTATAGAGTGCATATTAAACAAAGGGAAAAAATTCTGCAGATAAGAATTGATCGTATGAAAAGTTGGTAAATTCATTATAGCGTACATATATATTATAGCGTTGTGACTAAATTAATTTTTTTTTGCCATACTATAATTATCTGTTTTTGTCAAAAGATAATTATTTATATATAACTCAATGACTTTATATTCATCCAGAAAACAATATTATATTCTTTAGTAAAATTTATATTGAATGAGGAGTTTAGAAGTTGTTTAACTGCTAAGAAAGTGGTGATTTACTCCATTGTTGAAGGCTCTATTTAACATGCAAATGTATTCATTTCATTGAAACTGTTTGCTTTCGTATATATACAGACACAGAATATATTACACCATTATCTTTAAACATTTTCTTTTTTTTTTTTTTTCAAATGCTATATGTTTTCGCATCATGTCATCTGTATGTTTTCTGTAAATGATTTTCCTTTTCCACTCTTCAAATGTCCACCAATCATACTTTATAGGGCCTCCCAGCATCTGCAAGTCCTTCTTCAGTCATTCAGCCCCCTCTGATTGAGTTATATCTCTCTTTTTTGCTCTACTTGGTGGACCAAAAAACTTTTTTCTGGGTAGCCTGTTAGACTCCATACTCTTGATTTGCCTAACCAGTGGAGTCAATCGTTAATAGCATAGATAATATCAGGTTTGCCTTACAACTCCATTAGATTGCTGTTATTTCTTATCCACTACTTTTGTGAAATGCAATATAAATAAAATGAAATCTTATCCCCAATCCTAGCTGCTATCACAACTTTAAGTATCTTTTTCGGGTCTCTTCTCTCCAAAATCAGGAGGGCTCTCTAGTTTTTCTTATTGAGAGTTTACACTTAGCTGCCATATAAAACTGTTGGTCTGATAAACTTTTGCCTCCTTGGAGTGATTCTTAAGGCAAAGGGAAAATTTTAATAGCTAAGGCCACTTTAAATGAAAACAATAATCAACTTCTTTTGAAATATTTTATTGTATTTTGCCCTACATGTTTTGTGTCCTTCTCAAGGACATTCTTCAGGGGCTGTAATTTATAAAGTAAACCATGAGGCTCAGGTTAGTCATGTGAGTTAAAGCGTTGACCTTAATCTCACATGGTAAACCTAGAGTGGCGAGTTCGATTCCCGCCTGGCCAAGGAATATATTTAGTGACGAAATTCATTAGAATTAACGCCCACCTTGTGCTATTTAGGCTAATTGGGATGGGTTATCTACAGGTTACCACCCTTTTCTTGCCAGGATAGGACTAAGGATTTTATTTAATGAGGTCGTTTCATACTTGTACTATCCATGAAGTAAATATATTATGTACGTTTAAGAGAATACTCCCTTCTTGACAGGTGGTCGAGTGCTAAAGGAAAGGTCCTAGATATGACAGTTCTGATCAGCTGATTGTAATAGAATTAACCTATTTATTAATCGAATAGTGGTAGTTACCATTGAAATATTTTTAGTAGTTTTCTCTTTATTAATGGATTACTTACATTTACTAATAATATTCAGGCTTTCTTTAGTCTTTAATTTAGAAATATTTCTTTCTATGTCTATGATGTTTAAATCTGATGTCTATGTCAAAATGAAATTTCTTTATTTTTAATTGGATATTTATCTTAATGCAGTTTTATTTTCATTTTATCCTAACTGATAATACGCTGCTTTATTCACTTTGGTAGAATTTGTGATGATTACCCTCCAAACCTATTGTGATGAGCTTTTATAGTCAATACATGGAATTTCAAGTATATTATACTCAATGTTGGCGTGTTTAATGTAGACCATGGAAGTTTGTTAATGGCTGAAATCAGACGAGTGGGAGGGGAGGATTTTTGATAATTCAAAATATCTCTGTTGCTATATGTCGAATTAAAACATTGTACAAAACCAATCTTATTGCAAATTAAATTTACTATAAATATTGTTATATAAATTTATTATTTATCTTGAATATTAACCGAGATATTTGTATTTTTCAGTTTTCAGTAAACCCCAATTTCTACTCGTCACATAAACAATACTGTGTTATATTATAGACCACTTTATTCGAAGCTTAAATAAATTTAAAAAGAGACCTTTATTATACTATTTACATGTAAATATGCTCTGTTGATTCCCCCCCCCCCATCTTAAGTTTTTGGATTACTAAAATTTGAGTGATTGATATAAACTTATTCTGATTCATTATTAATTACAGTACTAGATATAGTAAATAGATTTCAATCAAATTAATATGTTATATTCAGATATATTTCAGTAATTGTTTTTCTTTCTGGTAAAAAATATTTCTGTCTATATGTTCAGCCCTGAGAGGTTGGTTAACCTGTTTGTTTACAATTCAGATGCTTTTTATTGGAAGGCTATTAAAGTTGACTGAAAGATTTCTCATTACCGTTTGCATTTATTTACTTAATATTCACAGTGTTGTTGATTGTTACAAGTATGTAGATTTATTGATTGTAAAACTTCACATGGGAAATCTGCTTAGTTTACATAGCTCCTGCGTGACAAACTTTTTTAAAATCTGCAATAAGCTCTGAACAACAGAAACTAATTTTCTTTTAATAAACTACAATAACGATTTTTCTCTGTGTTCTCTGATTGGATTTAGATTGTATTTACTACAGTAGCATTTAGTTTGAGAAACTTCTTCTCCTCTAAAGAGAAAGGATTACTATGAGGATTACAACTAATTGTAAAAATATTGTTACGTCAAACCTACCTAACTACTGTATGTAATGTGCAGGTCTGCTAATGGCTGTCCCAAATCGAGGGATATGCCAGTGCTCAATCCCGTTATCCTGTAATCTATAGATAGATGTGAGGTGCATACAGAGTGTATTTTCTTATTTAATATTGCAATTCTTATATGCGATAGGCTTTGATTAATGGTTCAAGTTATGTTAAACTTCCAAATTTATTACTGGATTACCCTTTGTTTGATAGATTACTTTTGTAAATTTATTACCTTCAAAATTTCAATTTTTTATTCTTCCTTTTATTCTTAGTGTTCTTTTCCCTACATTAGAATTCAATGTGTTACTTTCTTATGGTACTGAGCACAGATATTTTTTAATAGAATAAATGTGATTTATGTGGAATTGTTACATTTTTATGACCTTGGGAAGAAAATGAATTTCTGCAAATTTCTTTATTGTAACTTGTATTTATAGAACATCTTGAGTGTACTGATAATGAAACCGTTTAGAGCCAGGTTTAGGGTTTTATTATATATGTTTTTTTGTAATACTGTAAAGCATTGAAGTCAGTACGCTTCCACTTTTTTCCTGATTTTTTTTTGCTTGTAATAATTACTACCTTTGAAACTTGACTAGAACTTTTGTAATGCTAGTGATAACTGAGGTGTAGATTTTTAAAGAAAAGTGAGCATTTCAAGCTTATTGACCCGTGAAACCCTTCAGTGCATGACATGTCACACTTAACAAAGTCTGTAACTTGTACCATTTACAAAAAAGAAACTGATTAAGTAACAAATTATTTGTTTCTCAGTGAATAAAAACAATTTGAGAGGGACACATCATTCAACAAGGAAGTATTTTTATTCAGAATGCATTGGTAACTAAATACAAAATTACTGCTCTTCATTGATTTAATGATATATTATTATTTGTTTGCTGTGTTTTACTTATGTAATTTATGACTTTTAAGTTACCAGATGCGATGTATCTGTTATTGCATTATTACATCACAGAAGTTGTCTTCATTCTCAGTTATTGGATTAATTTGTATCCTGTCAGGCTTCAGTTGTATGAAGGGAGTAGTTATTATATCATCATGTTCAGTTCTATGTGTTACTTCGCTATATCGTGAACCTTTAAGTTCTACTAAATTTAGTTTGTGACATTCACTGAAGATCTTACATTGTAGTATTACTTTCCTAACAGTTTTTGGTGAATATTATTTCTTTTCTAATACATGAATGTATCAATTCTCTTTTGGATAAATTTCTTTATTTAAAATTCTCTTGGCTCTACGTGTTCCTAAACTACATTATAGTTTCAAATAGTTTTCAACATATTTTCTTTTGATAATTTATTTCATCTGCTACTACATTCTAATTATTATTATTATTTGTTTGTTTTTCTTTTGTAAAATTATTCTTTAGGCTTGTAGTATCTGGCTCAAATCCTAATTACCCAATCTGAGTTTGAAAACCCATTTTTGAAACACTTATTCTTTTTAGTATTATAATGCTCTGCAATTTTTTGAGAGGTTTAAAGTTACAAATTTAGAATACTGAAGTATTTATGTCTGATAATGCACCTTTACCCTTGGTGTTTGTCTTGAGGAGTCACCTTGTCTTACATTTGTAAATTACGGGTTAGTTGATCCTAAGTCTCATCCCAATAACAACAATTTAGTTTTCTTAACTTACTATTTTCTAGCACGCCTATAATTAATATTTTAGTAATAAAATCCTGCATTTCATAATGGTATTACCTTAGTAGTAGACAATTATACAAATTTATTTCTTTTTGGTGATTTTTTTTTTTTTTGGAGGAAGGTGGAATCGAAACATTCTTAATAATATATTATTTTATTTGAATAATCAATCAGGGTAAAATTGTTTTGATTGATTTAAAGAAAATGAAGATTGTGGTTTATTGTATTTATTAGAAACTAGATATTGAACTCAATATCAATGAATTATGTTTACAATTATAATAAAATGTATTATTCTATTTTTATATCTGGCCCAACTGTGCACAGTTATTAATAGATTAATCCTGTGGTTGCTTAAAACAAGCACCTTTTGTCATCAAGAATTGTATTTGTTTCTTACACATCATGTTCCATGGTATCTATATCAAAAGCCATTATTAGCAGATTTCCCTTAAGGGAAATCAGCTATTGAGGTCGTACTCATGACACGATTTTCAAAAAATTCCTTCAAATGTCCATCGATCCTACCCAGGAGATGACGAAAATGAGGTCCGTTCAAAATAGTATATATAATGTATAGAATAATATTAATAATAAATTTAATTTGCAATAAGATTGATTCTATACAATTTTTTGATCCGACGTATAGTAACGGAGATATTTAGAATTTTCAAAAATCCCCCCTCTAAACCCCCCTCCCACTGCTCCGATTTCAGCCATTAACAAACTTGATCGAGTTGAATATGTGTTCCCTCAGCTCAGTCTTTGTTCTGAAATAATAATAATAATAAGCCAGACTTTTTTTACAAGTATTTTTCTACCCTTTGGGGCTTCCCTACACGAGGGTTTAATGGACTAACTTCCCACAGGGACCAATTGTACTGTGGAAGTATGGGTCAGTACTCGAGCTTACAACTTTTGATTTTTCAGTCCACTGCTCTTTTGATTCAGCCACTGACTCCCTTTGTTCAGAAATAAATATTTTAAACAAATAAAATAAAAGAATATTGCAGAATTTATATTTTGGTATTGTCATAATCTATTTTTCAATCTATGTTTTGAAATGTATTCGATCTTTGAAGTGGTAAACATTAGCTTTTTCGGATCTTTCTGTTTAACTTGTATAACAATCCTTATTTACTTTAAGTATATCAATAAGTCGATCAAAGAAGCCTCTCATGCATAAAACGATTATGTGCTCATTAGTCACCAGGAAGTTGTAGTACTGGTTACAAGCAGGTCCTGAATATAGAGCTCGGTTCTCTCATAAAACTCTTTTGGAGGTTGAAAAAATATTTCTTATTGAACCTGTCATTAGTTTTTGTAAATTATTTTAGTTGATAAAGATAACAATGCAGAAAAATTCAAAAAATATTATTGCAAAACTTCTATTTTAATTATATTTTTAACTCATATTTCTGCACCCTAGAAAACTATATTATGGCAGACAAACATTCTCCTTCTAGGTGCCTTTAGTATGACAGAGAGATTAACATTTGAAATTTTGGATAATATACATTTTTGTCCAAAACCTGAATATTATGGAATTTACATGACATTAAATCTTAAGGAGATTTATTCTTTAAAATATAAAATAATTTTTTTTAGGTCAGTTATCTTGTAAACCTACTATTTTGTTCTCTTACTACTATTACTATTTTGTTAACGAACTATTGTGCCTGTTTCTCTTCATTCATATATATTTCATTATATACCGATATCTTTATATTGAACAAAAATATATTCATTGAAACTCAACAAAATTTTAATTTGATTCCATGATTTTGTTCAATTTTAGATTCTCTGTATTTACCATGTTAGCAAATAAGCTATTGAGGTCGTACTCATGATGCGATTTTCGTATTTTTTTTTTCAAGTGTCCATCGATCCTACCCAGGTGCTGACGAAAATGAGGTCCATTCAAAATTTTATATATATATATATATATATATATATATATATATATATATATTTATTTTTCTTTTAATGCTCTAGCGGTCACAATTTTTGTTTGATTGTTACCAAACTACATATTTAAGCGTTTTATGTAAAAAGAAAGATCAAGCTCGTTAATGGCTGATATGGGATTAGTGGGAGGGAGGGGGATTTTCGAAAATTCGAAATATCTCCGTTATTATAGTTGGATCGAAAACTTGTATAGAATCAATCTTATTGCACATTAAATTTACTATAAATATTGTTATATACATTTACTAGCTAAGGTACCCAGCTTCGCCCGGGAATTCATTTTAGGCTGAATAAAGATGTTATTTTTTTGGTAAGGCTTTACTTTCCATAATATTTTGACATTTCCCCGTCACAGTGTTTAGGGTTTATACCCGTCGTTGCTGTGGATTTGTTAATAATAAAACTTTTTGGTATTTAAGACTCACTCTTCTAATATTATTATATTTCCCATATCCTGTGCAAGTAGGTTTTTTTATAACGTAATGAACAATATAATTCATAGTCATAGAATGTATTCTGTCTTCCAAACCATGTATGAATTAAAGTTCCTTTCCCTTGATGCTGTCCAAAGCTTAATGGTGACAGCTGTTTCAGATACATCATAACTGAAAAGCAAATAGAAAATAAAATATCGCAAATTTTTATTTCAGGCCTCCCTTACAACCCCCACTCCCGTTTGAACCTATAAATTTTAATATATAAATTATAATAATGGAAGAATTAATGCTAATTCACATACTGACTTTTGTTGAATTTGGTTCAACCGTTAGTGCCCAATAAAATAGTTGGCTCCCGCTTTAGTTTTTGGTGTATATCTCGTTTATACTTTGTTATACGGCAAAAGTGAATATAACAAAAGTTACTTTAAATAGAAAAATAAACTACTTTTGTCATGTGCATATTTGCAGAAAAACCAATTGAAAACTAAATATAGCTATTTTTAATTTCAGGCTTCCCTTATAACCCCCACTCCTGTTCGTCTCAGAGAATATTAATATAGTTTAAAGTCTAAGTTGGGCTAGTAGTAATATACATATAAAGTTTCATAAAATTCGGTTCAGCCGTTTATTCGTGAAAAGGTAACAAACAAACAAATAAACAAACATACAAACAGACACAAAATAAACTAAATGTAGTTATGGTGTCTATGACATGTGAAATGAAAACTTATCGTGAAATTTCGCAAAAAAAATCAATGTACAGACAGAGTTTACAATTTTATATATATATATATATATATATATATATATATATATATATATATATAGAGAGAGAGAGAGAGAGAGAGAGAGAGAGAGAGAGAGATTCTCTATCTTGAATATTAACCGTGATATTTGCATTTTTATTAATTGTGTGCAGTTATGGACGAGATGAGATCGGCTAACTTTGGTACTAGTCGTGAGTTTCCGTCAAAAGCTAGTTCCGCCGTTTCTGTAAAATTTCTCTATTATAAAACTTCAGGTGGGACATTTGATTAGTTTACGCAGCCCCTGCATGACAGACGTTTCTATTTGTGATTGGATTGATAAAGTGGCAGGTCAAATGAATAATAAATCTCACTTTTCATTTCTCTTTAAGAGCTTATAGTCACAGAATATAGAATAATCCTAATTGTGCATGATATTTCTCCTGGAGAAGATCTGAGGTCGTGGTAATACATACATCATTCGTTATAAGTATACACAAGTGTTAAGAATTGAGTTTTATTATTTATTTGATTAAGTTGAGCATTGTTTATTTCTTTGAGTACAAACTCGTGAAATAATTCTTTGTTAAAAATGTTCATTGTAACAGGTCTCTTTACAGCTTAAACTACCCTTATCTACTTGGCATCTAAGAAATAGATAGATTTTGTTTCTAGATTGCTTAATTTAACTTCTAGAACTGAATCATCACTCTACAAGATATTAGAATTATTGAAAGTTTACTATGGAGTTAAAAATACCTCTTATGGGCTGCTGTTGTTCTTACAAAGAGAGTAGGAATGTTTATCACCAGTCAGAAGACACCACATGTAAAATAAAGGATATTGATGTGATGTTTAAAGTGAGGGTCTAATCAACCTTATGGCTGCAATTTGAATAACAATAATATCTATTCAATTTAATTTTGGGACTGTGCATAGTTGTGAGCAGTAAATTATAGATCTTAATATTCTTTGTTGATCTGGGTTCAATTCCTTCAGAATAATTGGAATTTATTTAGTGACGAACTCACTATATAGAATCTTAAGTCCCATCTTTACTAGAAAGGGTGGTAACCTGTCCAAATTAAACACTGTATCATAAAATAGAGGCTAATTATAAAAAATAAAATTTTAATTACATTTTTTGGCAACAACTTCCAGAACAACATTGAGGGTAGAGCTTAGACCAACAGGTGTACTAAATATGAGAAGAACCCTTCCTTCTTTATAAATTATTCTTTCAATTATCTTCACAGGTTATTAAGTTTCCTGTTATTTAATTAAAATATTTTAATTGTAATTTCAATTAATAGCTTGAAGTTATTAATTTTTTTGGGAGAAATTTATTTATTGTCATCAAAGCATGTTAACTAATTATTTATTTATGTTTTTAAATCAGTAATTATTCTTGTGAAAAGTAGTTTGAGAAATATTATTTACTTAATCAAAATACACAAAACAACTGAAGTATTCACAAATGAAAATACTTTTAATTTTTAGAGTTCATCAGGGAAATGGTCTTTTTGAACAGTCCCCAACTTTAATAATAGCTTTGTTTGTCATCCATAAGTCCATCTTGTTCTATTTTTTCTATCTGGGTATTTGAGGTAGGTGTGATGCTTAAGGACAATTTATAAGCTATATATAGGAGAGGGAGGTCATGTTTTTTCCTCAAACTCGTGTTTAAACAAAAAGTCATTTCTTAAATTGTTTATCTATCGTTAAGTGGAATTATTTTCTGTATAATAATTATTATATATATTTATTTATATTTTAAATTATTGTTACTCATGTAATTCCTATTCTCATGAGGTTTTTCCAAAAGAAAAAAAGAGTGTGATGTTAGGTAAGAGAAAATGCAGAAAGATTCATTAATATTCCCAGAATACATTATAAGCTTTGAATAGTCAAATACTTAGCAAGTTTGAGTAGGAGCAAACATAAATTTTCCAAGAGCACTGTCATAATGTATGCCACTCTCTGAGTATTCGTATTAGTACTTGTGTTGAATATTAATTAGTGTTTTTATTTTCAATGTTAAGTGAAGGTCAAAAATACATATACAGATCAATTAGTTAGTTACTAACAGCAAGGGAGTTCTTGTTCACTAATTTTTTCTTTCTCAATTTCTAACTTCTCTGCTCTATATATAAAATTCTAGCATCTTTTCACTTGGAAATTATTTTGAAAGTAGTAAATTTCTTAGTTTATTTTTATTTTATTTTTCTATTCACTGTTTATATTTGGGATTTAAGTCAATACTTGTTAATATCTGTAGTTGTTTCTTATTAAGATATATACAATAGAAATGAACCAATTCCAGGTAGGCTCTGCTTTATTTGATTGTGTTCAAATTTCATCATAATTTTATTAGAGCTCTTCAATGGCCTGTTAATAGTAATCCTCCAATAATTTTTTACAGTACAACATAGATCCTGATCTGAAAATAGAAATTCAATAATTAAATTAATTACAATTTCTCCCATTTATTATTATTGTTTATTTATTTTATAATGAATTCCTTATTTTTTCCTTCTTTTCCCAGTTTTAAAAATTGTCTGATTTCAGGTATGTGGCTAATATTGGCAGCCACTATTGCTGTCTGTACCTATGGTTTCCCTACTGATCTTTCGTCTCCCTCGCCAACAGAGCCTTTGTCCAATATATCGTCAACTATTTCTGATTCTTTATCTTCTGTACATTTTGAAGGTACTACCCTACTCCTATTTACTTCTTTGATTTTCTGACACACATGGACATGGGCATGCATTCACACAAATACACTTTAATTTTATAAACCTATTGATAAAAGAGATATTAATGTATTTAAGAAGGGACCTTAAGTTATATTAATCTAATGACTTAAATGAGGCAAAGAAGAAACAGTTATCTACCTCACTTTAAATCACCTAATATGTCTAAAATAGTTTATAATCAGCCATCAAGCTATGTCCTCGTTTATTAATATAAAAACTGACAATGAATATTTATGAACATATCTAAAATAAATCACTTTTCATTGTTTTTATTTCTTCAAGGGACAGGAGATGATAGTTCAAATGTAACCCATAGCTATACAGAAGATATTACATCAAGTGAAGGAAACACCTCCTTCACAGATCTTTATAATTACGCATCAAATACCATTGATGGCCAATTGATTGAAGTTACCTCCTCCCTCCGAAATACAAGTAAGTAATCTTTGTGTGACATTACATTTTACTTCAGTTCCACCCCATTGATGTTATCATCTTTTCAACTAAGATGTTGGGCTCTAGTAGCAGTAGTGTTTTCTATTATTTAAGATGTGTTATGTTGTCTATGGAAGGCTTAGTTTTTTGCACTAGCTGAAGCAGAATTGAGGAATTGTACTTTCGTCAAGGAAAATTGTACATATTAAAAGAGTTTTATTTCTAGTATTAATAGTTTTAAATAAGTTACATTGGGAGATTCTCAAGCAGGTTTTCTGTATATATCATTAACATTTTTATGATTTAGCTAGTGAATATTTTTATAGCTGCATCTTTTCTTGGGGACGATAAGTGAGGCAAGATTTATAGTTTCACCATTGAGAATAAATCCATCTGATTGACACATTTATATTTCTTTATTATGGGTGAACATAAATTCCTGAAATTTTACATGTATTTGAACCTTTTTACAGGCAGTAATTGCTGTAGTCACTTTTACGAAATCCATCCTGCCCCTCCATTTGGGAAGTCTAAATGTGGATGGGAAGGAAAACTTCCAGTTTATAATAATGATGAAAAAATCACAATAGTGAAGATATAATATATAATTGTCATTTTATCTACAGTATTTACTATAATCAATAATAACATATTAATCAATCCGTATTAACTGTAGTAGCTTAAGTCATTAGTAAATTACAATGACATTTTTAATGAAATTTTCTTTGTTTTTTTTTGTTGTTTTTTTTTGTCTGATTTCTTATTATGTATTTCCCACTTATAATTACATAAGTCATCAAAGCTTTTTACCTTCTACCTTGTGCTTATTCACCCCCTTTTTTTGGAGGAAGGATTTTAATTATTTCGAACTATAAATGGACTTATATATCTCTTCTTTATCTATCTGAGCATCAGTCTTTGTTGTTTACACTGGATATCTTGATCTGTCAGGCAATGCAAAAGGCTTTATTATACTGCTCACTTTTTGAAATTTAGCCTTTATGGTGATAAACCAAGAATGGTATTATCTAGTAGCTTGCATAGTCGATTAGTATATATGAAATGCTGGGTACAAGGTTGGAGACTGCACTCTAAATTTTATTCAGCTGTGTGCTCCCCTGGCTTTGAAGTTGGACTTTTATCAGTGTCTACTAGTATTGTGAAGCAATTTAGTAGCTACTTGAATAAAAAAAATGCTATCTTTGGTCTCTAATTCCACTACAATATGGCAGGAAATGCATCAAGCCGACCACTAGATTTCCCTCCCCCCTCCTAATGTAAGAAGCACTGGTTCTTCATGGCCGGATAAACCAAAGATTTTCAATTTCATACTGATCAACAATTGCAGTATGTTCTCTTGAGTCTGATGAATTTCATTTACGATCTTGCATCCCACTAACACAAGCCATTGATTCTACTTTGTAATAAAACTTGTTATTCTACATCACAGTATTCATTAACGCCCTTGCTGTATCATCTGTCATCATTTCAGCCCTTTCGTAAGCTGTTTCGATATAGTATGACTAGAGCAAAAGCCTGGATGCTAGAGAAATTTAACCCCCTAAGACTCAGTTCACATGTCTGTTGAAACTTGTGGCTTTGATCTTAAGATATAAGATAACTTTATATAGAATAATGTAAATAAGTATTTAGTTAACAGATTGGTTTAATTATTGTTTTTAATAATGCATAGAGATATACCCTGCATTCTTGCTGGGATTTTGAAAAATTTTTATGTTCTCTTAACAGCCTATTGCTTCAACTAAATCTGATTTTTCTTGTTTTGTTTTTCAGTCTGTGCAATATGTGCAGGTTTTGACTACAATGCAACTGAAATAGGCAATGCTACAACCAATTCAAGTGGCTACCTCTTGAGCAGTGTAGCCAAAAGTAATGAAGGACCGAGTTTCTTCAATGTTGGCATTATCTTTGCTATAAGCATTCTAGTCATCATTATTCTTGGTATCATTGGTAAGAACTTCATTATAACTAAAAATATTTTAAAAATCCTTGTTTAAGAACCTTCTTAGTGAATTTCCCTTAAGAAATATACGGGGCTCAGGTTAGCCATGTGAGTTAAAGCATTGCCTTTAATCTCATATGGTAAACCTAGAGTGGCGAGTTCGAATCCCGCCTGGACAAAGGAATTTATTTAGTGACGGAATTCATTAAATAAAATCCTAAGTGCCACCCTGGCTAGAAAAGGGTGGTAACCCGTAGATAACCCGTCCCAATTAGCCTTAGTTGCATAAAAGTGGACTTTAATACATAATTAAATTAAGAAATATACTATTGAGAGGTTGATATTCATGGGAAAAATTTACTCATATATATATGTGTGTGTGTGTGTCTATGTCTATATATATATATATATATATATATATATATATATATATCCGCTCTCCATCATTCATATGTTTTTAGTCATTGAAACCAAACTTCATTATAAAATTTTCAATCAATAAATAAAAATGGAGGTTGTTATTTATCAGAATTATCCTGCAAGGAGAGGGTGGTGGTTTATTGGGGAACCAAAATAAAAATTCCAAACAACTCGCTTATTTTAGGTCCTACACAAAAAATGTGTAGGCATAATGGACAGGAAATTAAATTTACAAGTTTTGATTTATCCAATTTTTCAGTATGTATAGTTATTGCAAGAGTTGCTAGAGAGTTGTTCCTGCTCCACACAATGCCTGGCTGCAATTAGTAATTGTATTTATACTATATGTACATTAGACTAAATTTTTTATGCTCTTCAAATAAATGAACTATAATTTGTTTTTTCAGCACTTACTATTATTAAAAGTAATTGTTTTGCCAACAGTAATATATTTTTTCGAATAACTGACAACTGTCAGGTACTCAGACAAAACTAAAATATTTCCTCTAGCTACTTGGCACTTAAGAAAATTTAAAATTTGTTATTTAAGGAGCTTCGACACCACAAGGTATTAATATTAAATAAAAGTGTTCTTTTAATAAATAATTACTCCAATTATCTGACTTGTATTTCAAACAATCTAGAGGTACTAGATCCCTTTTATTTTGAGCATTAAGAATAATGACGTTATAACTAGTTCAGAATGCTGCTTTTCTATTCAGGAAGAATAGGAATTATATGCAAACTTAAAGAAATTGGAGGATTTGAAGCTTAATATATGTGGTGGAAACATGAAGCTAGGTCAACAATTATTGACAGAGTTAAATTTTAGATTGGGTAAATTTGAATATGTTTTGCAGGAATCTACTAACATTTAATCTTTTTTTTTTTTTTTTTTTTTTTTTATGAATTACCTCATAACCATTTTTAAAGGAACTGTATTTAAACATAAAATGATTTTTATAAATTGATAAAACCAAATAATTTTTACTTACAGGTGGTTTGAGTTTCTTTGCCTACAGACATTTTGCATGGAACAGACCTCAGACTCTTACTGATAAGTTCAGTAATGATGAGTCAACTGGTTACATCGATGATACTGCATTTCGGGTATGATTATTTTTATCTGTGTCTTTTAATATATCATGCTTTCCTTGTTTTGAATTCTAATAAGCATTGGTTCTTCAGTTATAGTTTTATTTAAAGGGAGAACATTCTTTCCTACACCTTTGAATTAGTCTGCTTTTTATGACAATAGGGTACAAGTTATTTTATAAATTTTATGAAAATTTGGCATTGGCTTTAATATTTTTAATTCTAATAACTATTTTATGAGGTGACTTAATAGTTCTTGAAGCGATATTCTTCAGCAGAGTTTTATTTTAGCTTGGGGTGTTTTAAACTCGTTTTCGTGTTATATGGTTTTTGGTCTTCTTACCCCTTTTCAGGGACCACTGCCATTCTTTAAGGAAGGAGCAGATTTCTCTTATGACAGGATTAAGAGGTTTAGAAGAACTCTCATCCTTTACAAAGTCCATGCTCACTGATTAACAATATATTGCGGAATCTGAAACTGCAGATTCTGTCATCAATACAGCTATATCCTAGTTATAAAGAGTTATTATCATAAACCCAGTGCCTCTCTGGTTCTCCTTCAGCTACTTTTTATCTATAAATATTTATGGGAGGGACCATATCCATCCAACTCTTTTCTTCTCTAAAGCCACAACAGTTATCTGCAATTGCACTAGCATAGTCTCCTATGACCTACTCATTGTTCGTTGCATTATATTCAGCTCTTTAAGCAGATTTCTCTTAAGGGAAATCAGCTATTGAGGTCGTACTCATGACGCGATTTTTGAAAAATTTCCTCAAATGCCCATCGATCCTACCCAGGAGATGACAAAAATGAGGTCCGTTCAAAATTGTTTATATATATGTATATATATATATATATATATATATATATATATATATATATATATATATATATATCTGTTAACACTCTAGCGGTCGCAATCGTTGTTTGATCATTACCAAACTCCATATTTAATCGTTTTATGTAAAAAGGAAGATCAAGTTCGTTAATGGCTGAAATCGGACCTGAAATCGGAAATCGGGAGGGGGATTTAGATGGGAAAATTTTGAAAACTCAAAATATCTCAGTTACTATATGTTGGATCAAAAAAATGTATAAAATCAATCTTATAGCATATTAAATGTACTATAAATATTGTTATATACATTTATTCTCTATCTTGAATATTAACCGAGATATTTGCTTTTTTCAGTTTTCAGCCTTCAGCAAACCCCACTTCTACTCATGTTACATAAACAATAATTGGTTACATAAACCACAACAATCAAAGCTTCAATACCAAATATTGTTTTCAAGAGACATTTATTATATGAGATACATGCAAATATGATCTGGTGATCTTTCCCCTTTCTTAAATTTTTGGACTACTTAATTTTGATTGATTGAGTTAAAAATTATTCTGATTCATTATAAATTACAGTCCTAGATATAGTAAATAGTTTTCAATCAAATTAATATGTTATTTTCAGATATATTACAGTAATTGTTTTTCTTTCCGGTAAGAAGTAGGCAGAACTGTTTGTTTACATTTCAGAGGTTTCTTATTATCATTTGTATTTATTCACTTAATATTCACGGTGGTGTTTTGTTACTGGTATGAAGATTTATCTATTGTTAAACTTCTCGTGAGAAATCTGCTTAGTTTAAGCAGCCCCTGCGTGACGGACTTTTTTAATTCTTTTTTTGAGACCTTAGTAGAATCTGATTAGAATCCTTTTCCTCTTATATGAACTAGTGTCTCTGAGGACCATAATTTTAACTCTTACCACTCTTTCTAGTCTAGAAATCTGACACTGTAGTACATTAAGGACTGCTTGGGCTTAGATTTCCCTTATGCAACGTAATGGAAATGAAAGAAATGTTAATTGGCCCACCACCGGTGATGGGTTTTGGCTGAGGTATGTGGATGATGGGTGCACGGATATTGGATGGAAACTTCCTGATTCATTGCAAACTTCTGCTGTTTATTTCCTAAATTCTTGTTTCAAAAGCAGTCACTTTACGTTGATTTTTTCTCACTTTAAAAGTTCAATTTTCTAAGAAGCTACTGAATTCCAGTCTTTCTGTGTTTCATAATCACCCTCCCCCCCCCCCTTTATTGTCATTACTCTACACCATGTTCTCCATAAAATGTCATTACAATGCCATTAAAATTACATTCCACAGGTTAATAAGAGAGGACAGGGGATCAGGCTTATTAGTTGAAATAATTTTATTTTACTAGTCAAAACTATTATTTTTGGTAATCTCAATTATCAGTTTTTATGATTATTTTTTATACATTTTACTTTTTAATATTCAATTTAATTTTTATTTATTTTTTTTTTCAGGAAAACTCGGAAGAAATGTATAGCTTGGATAATGATTCATTTTTAAATAGTCTTGAAGCAATGACAATACAGAACTATTGGACAGATCATGTGCGACATACAAAGCTTTAACACACCCCACTCTGTCCTGAAATTTGAGCTTTAATGTTTGTCTGTAATGTTCAAAACAATTTTTTTATCAATGCTTGAAAATGTTTGCATCACAATTAATGGGTGAAAATTTTATTTTACTATTAGTCTAGTTATATGTAATTTAAAACAAAACTGAATGACAATTAAGGCAAATATGACTTATTATCTTAAATATATAGTATTTAATCTCTGTTTTCATATGAAAACTTCTTGACATTTCTCCCAACATTTTATTAATTATTGAGTTCTTTTGGATCTTGTTGTAAATTTTATTAGTTGTTAGCTTTGTTTCATTATGCCTATTCTTTGATTCATATATTTATTTTTGTTTCTTGTGATTTAATTTAGTTGACGTAGGTTTATTTTCTTTAGTATTGTCTAGTAATGGTGATTTTATTCGTTGATGGCTTTATGAAAAGAGAGAACTGATTTGTATTATTTTTTTAATTAGATGTTAGTTTGTTCATTATGTTCTCATTTTCTGAAATAATTATTGTAATTTAGTGAGATTCGAAGTATTTTGTTTGTCAATTTATAATTTGTTTGAGTATTATTAGTATTCTTAATTTTAGTTAGTATCTTTATATAGTGAGTGGTTGAATTGTTGCCATTTAATACCTGATATCAACTTATGTTACCACAGCCTGAAAAAATAAGGTCCTATTGAATATTTTGTTTCTATTATTTAAATCATTATGTTCTATGGATATGGTGGCTTATGAATTGGGATGGCTATAAAACTCTGAAAGAGAAATGCCGCATCCTGTGACAATGAAATTGTTACCCCTTAAAGCCCTTCCTGACTAACATTTTGTAGTTTACGAATAATTTTGACAATTATAATTTACTTCTCTAATAATGCCTCACAATGGTAATATTTTTTAAACAAAAAAAATATTACTTTATAATATTTTGTAAACTGTTATTATATAATAAATCTTTATCCCCTCTCTCACAATCATTGCAAGCATATATGCAACTCTTTTTCAACAAGGTTAATTGCTATTTATTGCAGGATCACATTTCAATTTGGTGCCCTTGTTCATGAGAAAAGCATCATTCATTCAAATTTGTATGCATACATAAATAGATAAATAAATATATATGTATATATTTCTTAACGCTAAAACACATATATACATATATGTGTATGTTTGTGTCCATTGGCTTAAAAACAGAATGTCTGTTCTCCATTTTAACTCTGTATTTAGTTATGTTTCAAAATTTATAGATGTAGGTTTATTGGGGATTGGGGGGAAGGGACTGAAAATTGGAATATTTTCTTTTTCGCCGAATCATAGAGCTTTCTGCAAGATAGAAGTATGTTGTCCATTCATCCATTGTATATCTGCAAATTCTTTGTTATTGCTCTCTTTCCCATGAATATACTAATGATGCAAAAGTAAGAAACCTTCAAAACAACACAATCATCTGCCTCTGAGGTCTGTCTTGTCTACCTTATTTCTTATCTTTCAAATTCTTTCACAACGTCAGCTGCCTTGTTGCTACCATTAATTAAAGCATATGCCAAATGCAGTGCGAGCTATTGAATATGTTTCCATCAGGATTTTTTTTTCTCCAGATTATCACTCTGAGGGTGAGGTATAAACAGTACCGATTGTAATGGGTCTCCTTGAGACTGCCAATAACCTCAAAGCTAACTGAGACACCTACAATAGTTTTGACTTTACTGATAGTCCTTTACAATTTAAATCCTAAAGTAAATCGAGCCACTAATAGTTTTATTATTTACTTTTATTTTATATTTAGCAAAACTATGTTTTATCTGGGGTCTGTATGTTTCAGTGCCAAGGCACTAATTAAGAGTTTATTTCAACAAGTCATTTTTTTATTTAGGATGAAGAGCTTTCCATTCACTTTTTCTATGTTGTACTAGCCATTGTTTCACATCAGCCACCAATTCCAAGTATGCACAATCATTGGAAATTTGTAATGAGTTTTTGGTTCTCGACTTTCTCAACTAATTTTATCATTTATAAACAAACTCTATAAATTTTTCAACTTTTAAATATTTCCATTAATCTTAATTTCATATTGGAAAAATTAACTGGCTTACCAATTTTTTTTTTTTTTAAAAAAAGACTTATTTATGTTTTTTTAATGTTATTTTTATTTAATAAAAATAACGTTTATGTTGGATTATCTACAAATTAATTACTTTTTCTTCAACGATTTTGTCACATAATTAATTCCCACCAAATCAAACCCACCACTCATAATATTATAAGAACATTAAATGTTACTTGCTTATGTTCTAGTATTACCATTGAAATGTTTATGTGAATATAATAAATTCTACCAACGCTGATATGGGTAATCAAGATTATTTAACTACAGATTACCACCTTTTTCTAGCCACAGGACACTAAGGATTTTAATGAGTTCATCATTAAAAAAAAAATCCTTTACCCACCCAAGAATAAATTTCTGTATCTAGGTTTCCAAATGTATTAGGGATCTATCCTGAGACATCCAAGAGCAGTAAGACCAATTGTCACACTCATGGTTCAGCTGGCACCTCTTTTTTTATGTTCCTTTCAAGATTTTGAAAAATTAATAAAAAAGCATTTAACAAAATAGGTGTAAATAAATCATAGCTGGGCTCGATGGTGTCTTCAGTTCTATGGCAGGTGTTTTGGGGTTCAAATTTAAGGTTTTTTCTTCATTGAGCAAGTGTGTTATTTTACCCTACTATTAATTCTGAATTAAATCAGTTTTTTAGATGCTGCTATTGGAAAACATTTTCAGGATATATGTTTTCTATTATTCACTAAATTCTAATGAAATAAAAACACAGAAAACGCATCAAATAGATTATCTTAATATTACTGTAGATGAATCTCAAACAGAAATACATAACTTATTCTGGAAAGTTTGCTATATATTTGTGCACATAAGCATTATTTATTAATATTTTGGGATATTATTTGCATTTGAATACGACTATACAATTATTAACACCTTAAGCACATTCCCTTCTTTCTGTCATTATCACTGTAATCATTATGGATATAGCCTAGATTTTTTTTTCAGCAAACAATTATCTTTACAGTAATCCAACAAAAGTTGAATTAGTTAGGGGAGAAAGGTTATTTTGATCAATGGAATGTAAAAAAAAACAAACAGATACTGTCTTTAAAATGGTGACAGACTAATTGAAAGCAGTTATAATGGAACTGCTGTGATAACCTCAACAAATTGTTCACACATTTGGCACCAATTTATCGCTATGGTGCTAATTGCATAACTTGCTGAAACAAAGATAAAAAGGCCCCAGATTTCTTTCCGCAATATGTAAAGTTCTATGAGTAAAAGGGAAAAAAATTAAGTCAATATGAAGTTATTATTAATGAAATTTTTAAAATGAATTGAGTTTGTTTGCTTAATAACTTATAATAGTTGTATTTTCTTGGCAATTTAGAGCACTTAAATCTATGTTTTTTTGGTGTATACTGAATACCGTTGTGGTAAATGTAAATGGTTGTAAGTTAAATTCATCAAGCTTTAAAGGAAAATGTTCCAATATTATTTCCCCCTTTTTTTCCATTCATAAATATATACTCTCTGTATTAGCACAGCAGATACTCTTTTAAATAAGTTGATTTTCTTGTTACTTCTAATTCAAAGGTAATACAATATTCATGACAGTTTATTTTGATATATGACTCATTGATTATACACTGGCATGTGTCAGCTAAACAGTATAACCCAAAATATTATCTGGGTGTATATTTATATATAAATATAATCTTAACTAATATCTAATTAAATAGCCCATTATTTTTAAATATAAATTTACAAAATGCTTCAATAAAAAATTACTAAAGTACAAATGTTAGTGTAACCATTTGACTTTCACAAAACTAAATTTAAATAAAATATTCAAGTACACATTGGTTCAAGAATTTAGCCATACCTATCCTTTAGATAGAGTGTTTGTCTTAAGTAATTTCATACTGTGATGTAGTACTGAACAATAATTAAAAACCAAGTTTAATTTTGTACATAAAGGAACCCTCTAAATTGATTTAATTTTAGTTTTGCATCACCTTAAAAGTAATATTTATGAGTAGAGACCATTTGTGGCATCTCTAAATAAGGCTGTTCCTCTGGAAACAAATGAATGATTTTCCTTGTTAATTATTTGTCAAATATTCCATTGATCCAAGAGTGATTTTTACACCAAAATGCTGTTTTCATTTTCTTCATTTTATTGCTTAATAGTTTTGATATGTAATTTTTCATCTCTTTTTAGTCAGTGTCTTATTTTTATCAAATATTTTAACATCCTGAGTTTGTTCTAATAGTTCCGTTTGAGCTGCCTCTTAAGATATCAGTTTTCATTTCATTATAAATACATTTTTTTAGTCTTCAAAACCTATTATTTTTGAAACTCAAAATCAGAGCTTTGTAACTTGAAACTATGATGATAGACATATTCACTGTACTCTTCATAGGATTACTTACTCCATGAAAGAATTATCCATTTTTATTCCCCTGAATCTATCTTGACTTAAATTGGATGTTTGCGTGTATATTTCTGATGTAAAAATTTCAAATTTCTTCTCTTATCTTCTTCCATTTATCATATAGACTGCATTAAAATATTTCAGTATAATAAAAAAAAAATTATTTGATTTTAATCTGTTTCCTATGACAACTGACCTGACAGCATTCTCATTAAATTAGATTGAGTTCCAGAAACCAAATGTATTTAGGAATTATTTCTGGAAAATGATTGCTTTTGCTCTTTGATCATTGGATACTTTATCAAAAAATTGGAACTAGCCTTTCTCAATCTATCCTATTTTCATTAGTGCTGGTAATAAAATTTCCTAACACATTATGCTTCTGTTTCTTATATTACTTTTATTTTTGTACTTAAAGGCATAAATATTCCATTTAAGTAATTTTTTGTCCTATGAAATTCAAAACAACTTGTACTTCTAAATAAAAGAATTTGCTTTTTCATAAAATAAAACTCTTTATTTGATATAAGTAACTTCATATATTCATTGCTTAAATAAGGTTGTAGATAATCAATATTTATTTAAGTTTTATTACAATAATCCCTTTTGTACAATGTTCTTGTTCCTAATAAATTACAATTATGAAATATCAATATAGCATGTTCCTGATCTCATTTAGTAGATTAATAAATGTTTACTCTTTTTCTGCATGCATTGAGCTTAAATATGTATCGGCTTCATTTTTTCAGAATGTATAAAAAATATATATACTAATATTAACTATGAAAATTTGTCACTTTTATGCCATCAGTTATAATATTTCATACTTGAAAAAAATATTCATAAATATTAAAAGTATTAAGTAATAACATATTAGTTATTTATTAATCAATTATTTATTTTGTCTGTGTTAATATAATGGCTGTTAATTACAAGACAACTGATAATTGGTAATAGAAGATCCATCTACTAATTTATTTTTAATATTTTTATTTCATTCAAAGTCGTATATTTTTATATTTGAGGTTATATAAAATATAAATGAGTCAGTTGTAATAAAATCATTATTATTATTTTATATATATATTTTTTTTTTACACAATTCACCTCATTGATGTACGTTGTTAAACTGTTACTTATATTTATTGCGATAATGATAAGAAGGCAGAAGACCAATAATTCCCATCTACTAATAAACGAGTTTATTATTTTTTTAAGCCCTAAAAGTATTTTTCCACCTGGGTCGTGTGTTCAAAAGCTGCTCACTAGTCTCACATGTGCTATTCTTGCCTGTCTTTTGATTTTCATGGCAGAATGTTTCCATTGCTACATAACGTGAATGTACAATTAAGTGTTTAAAGTTGTAATTCAAATTCTTGAATAGCATTTACAAAAGGGAGGGGGAGGAGGGCCAGGAAGACAAGAATTTCAATTTTGATGTCTACGTTAAAATGACATGAAACATGAAAATCGTTTTCCCCTCCAAATTTAAATAGAATTTCAGATAAATCTTGGAGTTTTATTTGCACAGATGAAAATTATTGCCTTCTTGTCATTTTCAATTATACAGTTTTCATCCCTCCTTTCATCACATCTTGATCTTTACAAAGATAATTCGCCTCCTAAATTTGCCATGGGCGACTAGAAAAGTCCACCCAGGCAGCTTCCACCATTTCTGTTTAAAACCACTGTCATATAACCTAAAAATAGTAACGCCCCAGTGTACAAAAGGGCTCATTTAATCTGAATATTTTATCCTCTTGTGCATTATTCTATGATCATAATGTTCATTTCCTTTTTTTCTTATACATAAATATTTACTATTACTCTCATTCACGATCATTATCATCTAAAGGCTAGGCCTTGTAGTTGCACTGTGCTCTTTCAGAAGCTGCTCTTTTCACATTATTATATCCACTAAAGTTCACAGTACAATTAAATCATTGCCAGCGAAGCCATTAAAAATGATTTACTTGATAGTTAACATTTAATATTTCAAATCTAATTATTTGAATGATATGTTTGAAAACATGTTAACAAAATAAAACTCTTGATAATACTTAAGTCTTATAATTAGAATCGAAACTAATTACGGTACTTTTGGTATGTTGTAGTGACAATATTTTTTTTAATATATATTTTTATTAACATCTATGCTGTAAAGGAGTAATGCAATTTTGTTTGTATAAATTGAGCATATTGTTATTTGTATAGTGAAAAGTGTTATTATACATCATATGCTTTGATTGATCGTCCATGTATTCTATTAATTATTGTTTCTAGCTATCTTCATTATTTTATTATTCTATCTTAAATCAATGCGTATAGGTCAATTTCAAAAATCATTTTTTATTCTTCATCTACAGATTTAAAATTATTAATTTTATGTTTTATTTCATTTATTTAAAATTATTGATACTAATAATATATAATGATAATAATGTTTACAATTATGTATTGTCTAATCTACACTAATACATTTATCACCTTCTAGAAAAAAAATTACACCTATAAAAAAATTAATTTCTTTGTTCCTAATCATTTTAATGTCACCCATTTGACTTTGAAGTCTGTCAAAATAAGATTTAAATGGCAGAAAGTAATAAAATAAAATATAAATAAAAGTGTTTGCTTGAAAATGATAGGAAACTGGTTTTCAAGTACATATTGCAGATGACATGTAAATGTAATTTTGTTTAGGGGAAATTTATGTTAGTTCTTGTTCTTCCTAGTTTTAACCATGTTCGATTGTGTTTCTTTCTCATTGGTGAAAAATAACCATTCAGAATCAAGCTATTAACTTTAACATTTCATATAAATTGGTCTGTTGGAATAAAATAATTACATATATATTTTGTTCAATTTTAGAAATAAATGCTTATAAACATTTGAAATACTGATTTAGGAGGTATTGAGGGTATATGTCTCTCCACATGCATTGTTTAGTACCGTCCATTTAGTAGACTGTCTTAGCCGATGGTTTATAGTCTCTGGAGAACTTCCATTATATGTGATTTTATGAATAATAATTTTATCTTGGTTTGTAAAACTTTGTAACTTATTTTGGTGTTCAGCTAGTATTTTTTGTTTATTAAATTGTGTGCACACAGTATGTCCATATTCTTAATATTTATCTACATTCTTAACATAGGGTATCTTAAAACCATTAAGTTGATTGATTCAAAAATATTTTTTCTTGAAAAGATAAATAAATCTTTAATTGACAAATCACAATAAATGCTTTACCGATATTTATGCTATCATTTAAAATAATTGCTGGTAACATAATGAATCTATAGAGAAAACAATGTTGCTTGTTACGGAAGCACGTTATTTAAAACGTATTCACATTACACCACTTCAAAGTTTATTGGTGAATTAACTCTTTCCAATTCTTATTTAGTTGTGTGTATAAAAAACCTTTCTAACAAAAAGAAACGTGCAACATTGTTCCATTCATTTATCATACCTATTATTTATTTAATCTTTTTCTCTTTGGCTTTGAGCATATCACTTATTACTTGGTTTACTGATCAACAACTTTATTTATAAAATTTTTTATTTTTATGAATGTATTTGTTAGAATTGGTCTATTTTACTTGTATTCAATGCTATTTCATTTATCGCTCATTCATCTTTTTTTGTTTTGATAGTATTTGTAGTTTTCATTTTTATATTCACACTAAGGTATTTTGCATTTTATCAGCTATTAATCTTGTTACATAAACATCTGGAAATTGCATCAGTCAAATATTTTTATGAATATCAGAATTATTTTGTAACAATATATTGAATTAACTTATCTCACTTGCAATGGAGAGTAATTAAAGTGTAGAAAATTATTTAACGGTTTTGAGTACTTTCGTTTTATAAAGAGATTAAAATGAAAAAAGAAAAGAAAAGGTTTATGCACAATTCCTTTAAATATTTTATTTTAGTTCCTAAATTTTATCTTATACACTGAAGCACAGAACATTTTTTTCAAACACTGTGTCTTAAAAATCATTTGGCGTGATAATCAACCACTTTATATTTATTTATCTATTTAGTTGTTAACAGTTCGGGACCATAGTTGTTAGCTGAAAGAAAGTATTTTTTTATTAGTACATACCGTTTAGTTTTTGTTTTATGTTGTTAATTATTTTGATTAGTTAATAATTTAGTCTTTTTAAAAACACATTTAAGCCAAGTTTAATATAAATGTAAGTGAAAATATGAATATATTTAAGTAAGGAGCTATTTTTACATATCTTATATGTGTGTATGTTATATCTGTATATTTAAACAGTATTGTAAATTTTCTAGAGGTTTATTATTGTAATATTTTTATAGTTCTATGTTATGAAAGTAATCTCTTTTTACATTATAAAGGAATGCAGTTGAAAATATTTAAACAGTTTGTACCTGCCTGAATTGTTGTTATTTATAATTAAAAGATGTTACTGATCACTTCTCTATTTATTTTCTAATTTCTAATTTTCCCTTTATTTATTTATTTTTTTATATATTATGATGAATATTGAAATTTTATTTCTTAAAACTTTTGGATGAATTGCACCTTCTTGTAATCATTTGGCTTATATGGATCCATTTATCTGAGAATTCTATTCAGAATTTTTCCATTCTTGGGTGATTTTATTTTTCAACTAAAGCTAAAGCTATTCTATGGTAGCTTATTCTATCATTTTTATTTATTTTGATATTTTTGGCTGATGCTTAGCTTCTAGCAAAAAAGAAATCAGTAAGCCAATACTTTAGAAACTTTTTTTTTGAATGGCTACTAAGCAATATATCATATCATTAGTAACACATCATTTAGAATATGAAGTGTTTTCTGAAAGCCATGAATTACAGTATACTTGATCTACTAAATAATGGGAAGAGCAATATCACCAATTAATAAAAATATTTGAACTATAAAATTCACATCTTTCCATGAATGCAAGAGATAGCAGTAGTAAATTTAATCTGTTTTAGCAGATTTCCCTTGAGGGAAATCAGCTATTAAGCGATTTTTGGATTTTGTTTTTCAAATGACCACCGATCCTACCTAGGAGATGATGAAATGAGGTCCGTTCAAAATCGTATCTATCTATCTATATATTTGTCTGTTACCACTCTAGGGGTCATTTTTGTCTTATCATTACCAAACTTGATACACAACCGTTCTGATATTATGTGTAAGATCGAAAACTTGTATAGAACCAATCTTATTGTAAATATAATTTTCTATAAATGCTGTTATGTACATGTTTTCAATATCTTGATTATTAACCGAGATAATTGCATTTTTAGTTTTTGTCTTCAGTAAACCCCCACTCCTACTCATCTCATATTAACAATATAGTATTCTGTTACGGAGCACTTTATTTGAAGCATAAATACCAAATATTGTTCTCGTTGAACTTTTACGTTTTGAGATAATTGCTATTACGTAATGCACGTGGGAAATCTGCTTAGTTAACACAGTCCCTGAGTGACAAGACTTTTTTTGTTTTGGTACCCTTAAAGGCTTCTCATCCACAGGAATCTATGATGTTATGGAGATGTTGCCAAGTTTGCTTGGAGTATTCTGTGATTGCTCAATTCCGATCTACTGCCAATTGTGCTTTAATAAATTTGTTCTCACCCTGCCACCATAACCTTTCTCGCAGGGGCATTATGCTGGAACATAAGATCCTCTATTTGATGCTTCTAGTACACTACAATAATGAGGCAGGCTCTCTTAGAGATTGTGATAATACCATAGTGGAGAGGTTGAGTGACAATCTAATTATAAGAAGGAAATAATTGGGGTCAGAAGGATTGCTTTTCAAACCTCTGCACAGACTACATAAATTGCTCTCACCCGAATTTAGTTATCAGTGTATCTGTTATAATCAAAGTTTGATATAAAGGTTAAGACATGAATGATAATGATCAAGATTATATGGGTATATCACTGATGGATAGTCACATGCCCAACAGCAGAACTGGTAGAGACTGGGCAGCTAGCTGTGAGAGCTGTTTTCACTTCAAGAAATGTAAAATTTGAAAACTAGTAAAGCTTGATTTATGATGGTCAGTTAAAATATATTGAAAAAGTAAAGCCTTTTCATACTGACTATCCTGTTGCATGGCCAGCCTAGGCACATTTTCATGCAGCATGTGCACACTGATGTTAATATACTTTCAGCAGCTATTTCAGATCTATGCTCTAGGAAGGTGCTCAGCCAAGCTGGATGTCCTATATTAGAGATGACTTGTTATATTACTAAGTATTGGCCTTAATCTCATGTGGTAAACCCTTGTGAGTTGGATTCCTGACTGGGCAATTAGAATTTTTTTTAGTGACAAACTCATTAAATAAAATCCTTTGTCCCACTCTGGCTAGAAAAGGGTTGTGGTAACCTGCAGATAACCCATCCTGATTAGCCATCGTGGCAACAAGTGGATGATAATAAATAATAATAACATTTTTAAAAATGTTAAAACTTTATCTTAACTCGTAGCAAAAAAAGAAAAAGTTTCTCATAAACACCCATTTCAAAAATTAATTGATTGTTTACACATCTTCAATTACGTTTACAAAATCAACAGTAAATGGTAGGGAATATGTTACATATTAGTTATATATGACAACTCAAGCGCTTGCTTCAATAACTATGAATCACAGTTATTAATTCACCCTTAAGAAAAGAAACAGTGATTTTGGTGCTTTTAATGCAATCCTAAATTTTGAAAATTGCACAGTGGTCATATGGGTGTTCTGGAGGTTTACCTTTGCTCACTACAGTAATTTGACAAGAAATTAAAGGAGATGACAAGACATATCTTTTTATTTTGAACTATTTTATTTATTTATAAGTAATAAGATGAGCGAGTCCATCATTAAAACAAAACAATGGAGTTCATAAGTTTAATTTAGTATGTTTCTAGTTCTGTTGATGAATACAGAATGTTGGCATTGTTTATTAAAAAAAATTATGCTTCTCTAATGTTAAAGTGTGTGTATTATTAATATTTATATTTTAATGTATGTAATAACTAATATCATTGGTCCTTTCGGAACAGCTGAAATACAACTCTAGATTTTTTAACTTTTTAGTAGATTACCTTAAGGTGAACCACATAAGATTATAATCAAGGAAATACTTCTTCAACTGTCCACAATACCACGAGAAGATGACCAAAAAGAGGTTCCTTCTAAGTTGTCTTTCTATCTTTTAGTCGCTTGAAATTTTTGCTTATCTCTATATAGTTGAAATTTTATATCCTTCCTGAAAACCTAAACATCAATTTTGTTAAACTCTAAAATTTGACCACAATGAGTAAAGGTTGAGAGGAGAGTTAAAATATAAAATGTCTGATATTGTCATGACAGAGGTCAATCAAAAATTTTGATATACTAACAATTCTAGTAAATAATCAAAGCATTTTCAACAAAAATTATGGGACAAAGTAATGCCCTACAATTGTTGTTCCATATGCTTTTCTTTAACTCAGCATCTGGATCCTGGATTTTAATGGAGTAATCTCCCACTCCTACTCTTGTGAATGATGTACTAAGGCTAAAGAAAAAAAGAGAATAGAACGTGAAATGTGATGATCTGTTTGCCATTCTAGCACTTGTGAAAACGTTTTAGTATATGTAACCTTTGATTGACAGACTCTTTAACCTTCTCTTGTTTTCTGATGTCCTCTTAGACATCCTCTCATCAGATGACCTCCTACCTGTCAGTTAATGTTCTCCTAGACATCCTCTTCTGTCCAGTCATCGGATATCCTCCTATATATCCAAACCTATCCTGTCCTCCGATGTCCTCCCAGACATACAGTCCTGTCCTGTCATCCGATGTCCTCCCAGCATTACAGTCCTGTCCTGTCATCAGATGTCCTAGAAATCCTGTCCTGTCCTATCATCCAATTTCCCCCCAGACATACAGTCCTGTCATCCAATGTCCTCCCAGACATACAGCCCTGTCCTGTCATCCAATGTCCTCCCAGAAATACAGTCCTGTCCTGTCATTCAATGTCCTCCCAGACATACAGTCCTGTCATCCGATGTCCTCCCAGACATACAGTCCTGTCCTGTCATTCAATGTCCTCCTACAAATCCTGTCCTGACCTGTCATTCAATGTCCTCCTAGGCATACAGTCCTGTCCTGTCATCCAATGTCCTCCTAGAAATCCTGTCCTGTCCTGTCATCCGATTTCCTCCCAGACATACAGTCCTGTCATGCCATGTGATGTCCTCCCAGCCATACAGTCCTGTCCTGTTATCTGATGTCCTCCTAGAAATCCTGTCCTGTCATCCGATTTCCTCCCAGCCATACAGTCCTGTCCTGTTATCTGATGTTCTCCTAGAAATCCTGTCCTGTCATCCGATTTCCTCCCAGACATACAGTCCTGTCCTGTCATCCAATGTCCTCCTAGAAATCCTGTCCTGTCCTGTCATCCGATTTCCTCCCAGACATACAGTCCTGTCCTGTTATCTGATGTCCTCCTAGAAATCCTGTCCTGCCATCTGATTTCCTCCCAGCCATACAGTCCTGTCCTGTTATCTGATGTTCTCCTAGAAATCCTGTCCTGTCATCTGATTTCCTCCCAGACATACAGTCCTGTCATGCCATGTGATGTCCCCCCAGCCATACAGTCCTGTCCTGTTATCTGATGTTCTCCTAGAAATCCTGTCCTGTCATCCGATTTCCTCCCAGACATACAGTCCTGTCCTGCCATCTGATGTCCTCCTAGAAATCCTGTCCTGTCATCTGATGTCCTCCTAGAAATCCTGTCCTGTCCTGTCATCCGATGTCCTCCTAGACATACAGTCCTGTCCTGTCATCCAATGTCCTCCTAGAAATCCTGTCCTGTCTTGTCATCCGATTTGCTCCCAGACATACAGTCCTGTCATGCCATGTGATGTCCTCCCAGCCATACAGTCCTGTCCTGTTATCTGATGTCCTCCTAGAAATCCTGTCCTGTCATCCGATTTCCTCCCAGACATACAGTCCTGTCCTGTTATTTGATGGCCTCCTAGAAATCCTCTCCTGTCATCCGATTTCTTCCCAGCCATACAGTCCTGTCCTGGCATCCGATGTCCTCCTAGAAATCCTGTCCTGTCCTGTCATCCAATGTCCTCCTAGAAATCCTGTCCTGTCCTGTCATCCGATTTCCTCCCAGACATACATTCCTGTCCTGTCATCCGATGTCCTCGAAGACATTCTCTCCTGTCATCCGATTTCCTCCCAGACATACAGTCCTGTCATGCCATGTGATGTCCTCCCAGCCATACAGTCCTGTCCTGTCATCCGATGTTCTCCTAGAAATCCTGTCCTGTCCTGTCATCTGATTTCCTCCTAGACATCCTGTCCTGCCTTATCATCTGAGGTCCTCCTATTTATCCGATCCTGTCCTGTTATCTGGTGTCCTCCTAGACATCCTGCCCTGTTGACACTGTTTATTAAAAACCCGTAACTAAATTTAAAATTTGATTTATATTAAATTTGTTGCATATGCATAATTAAATTTTGAATGCCGACGTGGAATGTAAAAATGGATTCTTACATACTTTTTAAGGGTTTATTGCATTTGATCTCTGAGTTTCACGACTCCATTGTATCTCTAAAGGATTCTCAAAAATATATAAAATTAATCACATTGTGACATCATAGACATTTTTTTTACCATTAGGACATATTGCATAATAAGGCGCACTCATTTAACATTTTCTCTTAGTTTTTTTTATTATTATAATCGGGATCTTCTATTCATTTTTTTTTTAAATTGGGACTTATTACATTACTAAGGTTATCGACTGTATTCAGAATATATTCATTGATTTTTTGGATTTACTTTGCCTCATAAACTGACTTAAGGATTATTTGAGTTAGTTGTGTTAGTTAGGTTATTCTATCGTTTTCTCTTTGGATTCTCCATAATCCCGCCAATTGTAACCTTAAAATCCCTTCTTGTTGTTTACGTTCAAATGCTGTTTTTCCAGGATGAATTCTGAACTTCAAATTAGTGTAGTAATTTGCTACGATAAGTAAAGTAATTATTTTTATTGTGGAGTTGCCTTTAATAAGCGAATAATGGGAAGAAAAACCGAAAAAAGTCAGCGGAAACAAGCCCGTTTAAAAGAAGAAAAGAAGCAGTTGAATCTAGCTCTCATCAATGTCAAGAAAGCAAATCTTCTGCCTGATCCATTAGCGGATTTTCCAGTTTTTACGAAATTCACCAGGAATGACTTGTCACTGGATTTAGAATGTAAGCGTGTGAATGATTTACCTCCAGGTATAATTGAGGAATTGTTTGCTCTGTTGAAGAAAAACATGGAATCTTATTATAGATCATGTAACTGGGGTTGGGATGAAGAAAAAAAGTTTTCTGAGATGACTGAAAAAGCAGCATGGTACTTGGTAGCATATGATCAGGACAAGAAGCCTGTTGCATTCTCCCATTTTAGGTTTGATATGGACTATGGGCTGGATGTCCTTTATGTTTATGAACTACAACTGACAGAAGAAGTGAGACGAAAAGGCCTTGGCAAGTTTATGTCCCAAGTTCTTGAATTGATGGCCTTTAAAAATAATTTGAAGAAAGTTATTTTAACTGTATTTAAACACAATAAAACTGCACTTGATTTTTATAAGTCAATGAAATATACCATTGATGAAACATCACCTACTGATGATTTTGCGGAACAATTCTGCTACTTTATTTTAAGTAAACAAAATAAGGCCGTAGGACCCTAAAGAAGTTGAGTATTCAAGCTGTGATGTTCTTATTTGTGTATATTGTATTTATTTTTATACATCGTGCTAGCATTTTCTTGTTACTTCTGTTGATTTTGTCACTAAAAATTTGTAGTGAAGGAAAAATGATTTTTCCTCATTACATGTACTCCTCAATAAACTTCTGTTAATAATTATTTTCTTCTTATTCAACCAAGCTATTCATAATACTTTTATGTTGTTGTTATTGTGTAGTCGATCTTGAAACACAAGGTTTAGGAATCAGGAAGTACATCTAAAAATTTATTGCAAAGTTTATTTTCTTAATTGAATATGTTCAAATTAATTCTGCTTTTCTCTGAAAATTTCATGTTGATGAAATAAAACTTTGTTTAGACATAAGGGGTGCTTCCTTGTCTGATATTTTGGTCTGCACCCTCTCCTTGCCAGCCTCTGAAGCTATTAATGTTCTTTACGAATTCAATTTTGAGGTTGCCTAAAAATACATTAATTTATTTATATTACAATCTACTTTATCTGAATTTCTTTGGTTGCAACTATTAAACCTTTTGTAATTCTCTATGGTGAATTACATTAATTAATCTTTTTATAATATGTGGCATTTTAAGTTATACTGATATTTCTTTGTATACAGATTAATCAAGGTTTATGCTTTTGTATCATATTTCCCTTATTAATTAGGAATAAAATCTCAGTTGGACTATAGCTTTTAATATCTAATGTTTCACGATGAATTGAGATGAAAAGAGAAGCTCATTACTTCATTAATTTCATGTGAGTGCATTTCAGTACCATAATTTTACTTTCTAATTGATGAATATGCTGCTCTGATCAATAGTTTTATTGTACGAAGGTACATAACTGAAAATGTTTTCCATAGTATGTGAATATGAGACGATATATAATTGAGGCTTATTGAAAGATGTGATTGGTGTAAAGCAAGAATGTAGGTGATATCTTCCTTATACCTAAAATGTAAATTATGAAAATTCACCTCACCTTTTTGTTAACCGATTCATGTATCATTTAAAACTCTGGTATTACCATTCTGAACCCAATGTTCTAATTTCATGAGAAAATGTATGCCTCTGCTATTTTTACTGTGTTTTATACTGAACTGATACTCAAAGAAATACAAAAAGCTGAAGAGACAATTTTACAAATGAAGATTAATATCTTCAACGTAATCGTTGGGGAGAACTATCTATATGTGAGGACCAGAATCACATCATTTGTAACTACTTTTAAAAATATTAGTATCAGAGAAAATAAATTGAGACAAGATTACAAGTTCGAGGTGAATGGAGGCTCATTTAGTAGTGTTGTTGATTGAAATGTCTAGAGATTTGGGATTGAATCATAGTTGACTCAAATATTGCCCTTGACTTTGAAAATAATAATAATGGTGGTGATTCTTCGCATTTAAGATTGTACAATTATTATATTCATGCTTAATAGGGGGAACCTATTTAAAGATATTTTTTTCTTATCACACCACAGTGATAGTTTTTCCCAGGTCAAACCATGTTGTAGTTATAAAGTGAGAATCTAAGTACAGGTTCCAAACCCTGCGGTTTAGGAGTGGTTTTTCAATAATAAAAAATTGCAATAAATACTGATGGTGTGTTCCATCCCTTAAGATTGCAAAATAAACTTATTTATGCTTAGTGGAAGTAATCTACTCGTAAATACAAATAAAAAATTTGCATTGTCTTCATTGAATAAAAGTGGTAGGTGCAACTGATTATATACACACTGGAGAAAACCAGTATTAAAATTCTTACTGGATAAATTTTTTCTCTACTTTCAAGTACTGACCACTTTCTATGTATTAAGATTGTATAATAAAAACACTTTGTTTATATTATGAATAATTGTAAAATAAACACACTTCAATTATAGTATGAATAGTTTTGCTGTAGATGGGCAACAAAGGTAGGATGTATTCTTTGGAATGTAGATTCAAACCAAAGCAATAGTTTCCAAAAGTCAGTTATTTTATAGTTTTATTTTTATGCAACTTGGTAACACTTGCCAACGTATCTTTGTTTATGGATTAGTAAAGTCATACACTATTCTTCCGTTAATGACTAATTTCAGTAGGTAATGCTTGACTTATAGTCAAGCCAGGAACAAAAACTACTAATTTTACATTTTGGTGCAGAAAGTGGTTCAAATTGTATACCCAGTGAAACAATTGGTAGAAATTCCATTTTCATTACTTACAGTGGGCAAAGAGTCCATTTTCACTGTGTAGAAATAATTCTTACACTGTGTTTGTACTACTTTTTTGGCAAGTGTTTTTGGATAAGCTCTACTTGTAAACCCTTAAGAAGTTTGGTTCTCTTCTTTTTAAGAATGGACGTAATCATTTGCAATCAGAAAAGTATGATTCATTTTATGTTATTGGCAAATATCACCAAAATATGTAAGTTAAGTATCTATACACGTCATAGAGGGGGGAGTTGCTCCCCCAATAATTCATTTCAGGGTGTAGTAGGGAATATAGAATGTTGCAATGTGAATATCCACATGAATGACTGAAGAGCTTGGTGAAATCAAGTGTTTTTTTTCTAATTTAAAACTATGAATTTAAGTTCTTTTGACACAAATTAAAAAAAAAAATAAATAAACCCAATGTGAACAATTCTGACATTAGTTTTTGTTGTAGTCAATGCATTTAAAAAACAAAAATAGAAAGGTTTTTTAATGCTGTTTGATATTATGAGTTAATAATAGACAGCCTACATGATTTTTTTTAATTGGTGCATTGTATTGGTGATCTAAATTTTCTCAAGCAGTGAGTGGGCACCTGAACTGAAACATTCTCTATCAAAAAGTAGACGAAGGATGAAGCAGCCTGCTACCAAAGTATTTGGTTCTGATAGTGAGATTTAAAACTGGTACTTTTTAGTCTAGATTTCAATATTTTAATCCTGTGATAACAGGTGTCTGAATATAATGTAGGCAATAATACAATGATTCTAAACAGATGTTATTTCTAGTCTTTTTCATCTTTATATGTTGTAGACAACATTATGAATAGTGTATGCATACCATCTATAACTATTCTTGCTTCTATATTTGTTAAAGGCCTATATAAGCTTCTCACTGTCTTGCCCATATGTCATGCAACTGTTATTATTAACCATTTCCATAAATAACTTTTTGTGTAACATTTATATCAAAATATTTTAATAAAATATATGTAATAGAAGCCAATATTTTTTATAGATTAAGAGTAATAAGGTTTATAATACTTATTCTTCAAATTAAAAGTAATTAACAATTAACCGACAGGATTTTAGGTAGCTGTTGGTTCTTAAATGAATATTTATGGTGGTACAGGATTGTTAGGATTATTTAAAATGTAAACTCAGACAAATAACAAAGGATCTTTATGCACTCGTCTTGAAACTTTTTGTTGCTCTGAAAATGGATACCAAAGGTGTTAAAAACAGTTAGTACCAAAATATACTTGTTTATTTTTTCAAACCCATCTCTAATAATAATGAGATATTATCAAGTTGGCTATTTTGTAACATGTCTATACATTATAAGGTAACTATATATAATTAGTATTAGGTGTGATTCCTGGACCAAGCATTCTAGGGTGATATACAGAATTAAGTTAAATAACACAGATAATATATATATATACACTCCTCGTCAAAAAAAACGCAACACCCTAAAATTTATTAATTTCACTGGGTTTTTACTAAAGCAGAGAATCATACCTTATAGTGTCTTATAATACAAGTACATAGGAGTAATAAAAAGTGTATTTCAGAAAAAAAAATTAATTCCTTTAATTAAAAAAAAAAATAAAAATTTATCCTAATAATGAAAATTCAAAATTTTAACTTTTTTTAAAATTAAATTGACTATTCTTACACTAATAACCAGTGTTGCTACCTTTTGCTCGAATGACAGCCTCCATACATGTGGGCATGCTCCTGATCAAGTCCTGGAGGGCCTCCTCAGGTAATCTTTCCCATTCTTCCAAAACGGCAGCCTCAAGCTCCCTGAGGTTGAGTGAACTCCGTGCGAGCTCATGAGATGCCACCCCAGAACATCATGGAGCTCACTTTAGCGCCACTCTGGTCTCATCGGTGAACAGGACTCGCCTCCAGGCATCGACAGTCCAAACAAGTTTCTTTCGTTTGCCGTTATTAGCCGATTTCTGATTGTGTCATCTCTATCTAACCGTGCCATAATTACTTATGAATTCTAAAATAATGCGTACTTAATGAAATTAACACGAATACTGAGCCCTAGTATTTTTTTTGTATCCCTAAGTCGATAAGAATGACTATGGAATTAGTGCTGTTTATAAACAATAGGATTAAAGATAAGAAGAAGTGCTGGAATTCAAATGAAATTGTTGTTATTCACCTCCAATGTATTTGTCTGATTAGAAACATCAACATGATATTTATTTCAATTAAAAACTTGTGTAATCAATAAATTTTAGGGTGTTGCATATATATATATATATATATATATATATATATGTATATATATATATATATATATATATATGTCTATGTATGTATACAAAGACTTTTTACATTTATTTACTATACATAGAAATATTGATAGACAATATATATTTAATAATTATATAATTTTTTTATAAATATTAATTTGGGTTAAGGTTAGCCATGTGAGTTAAATCTTAATCTCGCATGGTAAACCTAGAGGGGCAAAATGAATTTATTTATTGACAAACTCATTAAATAAAATCCTTAGTCCCACCCTGGCTAGTAAAGGGTGGTTCCCTGTAGATAACCCATTCCAATTAGCCATCATAGCAACAAGTGGACATTAATAAATAATAATAATAATAAATATTTTTCAAATTAATATTTGTTTGAGAGCTATAATCATGTAAGATTTATAAGCAATTATTGGGAATAATGTCGCATTCTACTTCTCTGGTGGCTATTGCTAAGAAAATGGTTTTATAAAAACTAAAAACTAATATTTTTAATCATTTTGATTATTAAATGTAGTACTCCATTATCACATATCCTACTATCCTAAAAATAATTTAATTAACTAACAATTAAAGCAAATTGTAAAATTATATCTTTGTTATATATTCTGTTCATTTGATAATAAATTATTCTGTACAAAATCAAAATACCTGATTTTTAGGTTAGTGAAATAATGTATTTCTTGGAGTCACACTGCACAGAATATTCTTACTAGTTCACGTTGTCTAATTCTCATGCAACTCTCATCCAAATGTTTGCAATCTTTTCACCCCATTCTGTTTTGCTCTGCTTCTTTTTATCTTTAGCCATCTTGGCTACAATTCCTCTACTTTGTTTATTCATGTGGATATATTTTTCCATACAGCATGCCTGTCCAATATTTATTTTTTTCTTTTACGTACAGTAGTCCTCATGATTTTTCCATTGCTTAATTTTCCTTGTTTCAATAAGATTTCTTTCAGTTCTTTTTATTCACACTCCTAGCTTATAACTAATAATTATGCTTAGTTGCCATTTCTCACTAACAAGTCATTGCACAGATGACCAGGCTTTCCCAAAGCTTATGCTAGATCTATAAATCATTACATATGCTTGAAATAAACCCTTTATAATTCTATTTAGCCTCAATTGCCCCATGAAGAAACATAATGAACCTCTTTCCAGAGGTTGACGGTTATTTATCCACAATATGTCGTTGTATGCCCAAGAACATACTGATCCGTCAAAATTATTAATTTTTTAGTGGTTCTGTCTGTAACTCAGGTTTTTAAACCTTGGGTACTCCAATTTATGTACTCAAGTATCCACCTGTATACTACCCTCCCGCCTCAATTTGCCATACCTTAAATCTGCTATTCAGTGTGAGTATGAATTAGAATGAGCTTCTTTCTTGGAACTTTCTTAAACTTTTATTGATTGCCTAACAGACCAAAAATAGAAAGTAAACTACTACTACTACCCTCCCCCCTGTGCTGTACACATTATAGTTCTAAATTGTCTCTACATGTATATAATTTATCAGTGAATACTATTAATGAAATACACGTATTTAGTTTTCTTCATTGTGATCCTAAATCAACGAATTCAGTTCCCCTATTTTTTGAGTCCACTGTCTTTCTTGATGAACACATAGTATTGGTACATACAATTTCTATTTTGAGCTGACTTCTTAAGTTAAATGAAAAATTGTAAAAAAGAATTGTTCTCCTATTGTAGAAAACGAAAACACTTTTACTGCTATAATCTTGAGATTTAAAGATAAAATTGAGTTTTGAAGGCTATCTGTCTTCCATAGGCTAGGCGACACCACTCTATCTCCTCCTTTTGATTTTCTAATCTGGTTTTACTTAGTTATTTATTAAGGAGATTCATCTGGGGGAAATTAGCAATTGGGTTTGTACTGATGCATACCTAGGAGATAACAAAAATGATGTCCATTCAAATTTATATTCATATAAATCAAAGTACCTATATACAAAACAGTATATGTTATATTCTTTTGTTTAAGCTATGGTAGCTACAATTTTTGTTTAATCGTTACCAAACTCAATATTTGAATATGCTACATATGTTTACTCTCTTGTGATTAGCTGTATTATAAAGAAGTATTACTATGTAGAAGTTAGTAACAGGTCGGGCAAGTGATTTTATACACACACACACACACACACACACACACACACACACACACACACACATATATATATATATATATATATATATATATATAGGGTATGTATATTGTCAGAATAGGCTATAGCCTTGTCTACCATTGATAGGGGAGTGTGAGGGCTTACTGGGAATACTCTTAAATATATTTCCACGGGAAACAATTTTTATTAGCAGATTTCCCTCCAGGGAAATTTCTGGAAATTTCCTTTTAAGTGCAATTTTCGAAAAATCTCTTCAAGTGCCCATGGATCCTACCTAGTAGATGAATATATATATATATATATATATATATATATATATATATATATATATAGATATATATTGCCCCCCCCCATCTCTTCTCCCACACATTAATTCATGGGAAACGCCAGTTTCCCCGTAAGTGTATTTAATACTTTACTTAATTGCAACTTGGAAATTATTTGAACAAACAGTTTTAGTATTGTGAAGATAATGTAATCAGATTTCTTAATATAATTTAATGTATTACAGGATTGAGATCTTAAATGAGTGGTAGGTTGGCACCACTGAGCCTAGGGAGGTGTGGGGATACTTCCTTTGTCCTATCAGTTCTGCTGCTTCCCTGGCGACCTCATAATGGCCTAAGTTTACATGTTACTTGATGTTTATATTTTTAACAATGTAGTGTTACTCCGACCAGTGGGAGGTGGAGGGGGGGAACTTCGAAAAATCTTAATATCCATTGTTATGCGTCTATGAAATATTGTATAGAACCAATGTTATTGCAAATGTAATGTTCTATAAATGTTGTTATGTACGTTTTAGTAGTGCGATCATTATCGGAAATATTGCATTTTTAATTTCAGGCTTCCTTATACATCCTGTTCTTATTGCAGTAGAAATAGAAAATCGAATTTCAGACGAAGTTCAAATGTGCCATTCCAGCACGTGGTAAATCTACTTAATTTATGCAGCACCAGCGTGACAGACCTTTTTATTTGTGACAAAATGGACAGCAGTAGATTATACAGCTTACAGGAGCCGAACATTTTCATATCTTCAGATTGCCAGATTATGAAGATTGGACTTATCCAAGATTTACAACTCATTGAGATTTAGTGCCTCCTATTTTTTTTTTGTTTTGCACATTTTTAAGAGCTTGCTTAAGCCATGCTGAAGGCGTCGTATCCAGCTAGGTATTTCATCTTTATTAAAATATATTTTCCTTTTATTTGAACAAACAGTTTTAGTATTGTGAAGATAATGTGGATATAGATGTGTCAATATAAAATGTAAACAGGAGAGATCCTAATTCTACTACGGAATCTCTTGGACCACACACAGCGTCGGCCTTAATCTAGTTGGTATGTTTTTTCTTTTTGCTGCTTCCCTGACCTCATAACCGAAGGGATTTGATGTTTACATTTTTCGCAATGTAGTGAATACTCCCAGTGTTGGTAGCGTGCTCGAAATTCTCTTGTAAACACTGTATCCTCTGTAATGATTCGAAAGAAGAGTATGTCATGCAGAGTGCAAAGAGAACACTCAGAATCTATAAAGTCCGTCACGCGTTTTTTAGTACGTTGATCATTAAGCAGATTTCCCCCAGATGCAGTTTTACAATAGAGAAATCTGCCTAATAACAACTGTAGTAGTAAGAAACCTCTAAACCTAAAACATTATTTAGGGCGTAATAACCCAGTAGTTTCTAGCCCATAAAACAGTTAACCTAACCTCTAAACCTATTCACGAGGGATGAATAGTTATAGAAACGGACCGCCAGAGATTCTCGGCGGAAAGTCCGAACATAGCCTACTGGTGACGCAGAATGCCAGATTATGAATATCTGGACTTATTCAAGATACAGAATAATTGAGATTTAGAGCCTCCTATTTTTTTTTTAATTTGCAATAAGATTTATTCTATACAGTTTTTCGATCGACGTATAGTAACGGAGATATTTCAAATTATCGAAAATCCTCTTTTTTAAACCCCCCCTCCCACTGGTTTGATTTCAGCCATTAACGAACTTGATCTTTATTTTTGCATAAAACGTTTAAATATCGAGTTTTTCTACGATCAAACGAAAATTGCGACCACACTAGAGCGTTCACAGACAAATATAGTTGGTATATATATATATATATATTGTATATATATATATATATATATATATAATTTGAACGGACCTCATTTTCGTCATCTCCAGTGTTGGTAGCGTGCTCGAAATTCTCTTGTAAACACTGTAATGATTCGATAGAAGAGTATGTCATACAGAGTGCAAAGAGAACACTCAGAATCAAAAACCTATATATATTATCTCACAAAACGACAAAAAAATGTTGAGTAAACAAAGCAGATTTCCCGCTTACAATTCTCTATTAACATCACTAATTTATTTAAAGTTCAATTCCCTTACTGGAAACTTATTTCCTTACGTCGTCCATCTTTGCTTACAAAGATGACATATGACCAATCAATTTTATTTTTCTCCTTAATAAAGGCCGAATGTAAAATGTGCTAGGCACATTTGTTTGGATAACATTCTCATGACACATTAGGTTATTATGAAAAGCGTTTAAATAGGAGGGGTGCCTCCAATAAATTGGAGGCAAATTTTGAATAAAAGTGTACATATGTCCATGTATTCTGCCAAAAGGTTCACATTTTTATTCAATTTCTTATATAAATATATATATATATATATATATATATTGACATACACACATATTTATCTTTCAGCACTCACGCCGTTAGCTATCGTTTCTACAAATGTACTTATAGATATGCAGTCCCTGCGAGGGGGATTAAATTGTTCTGCTTTTTAGCAGATTTCCCTTAAGGGAAATCAGCTATTGAGGTTGTACTCATGACGGAATTTTCGAAATTTTTCTTCAAATGTCCATCGATCCTACCTAGTAGATGACGAAAATGAAGTCCGTTCAAAACTGTATATATATATATATATATATATATATATATATATATATATATATATATATAAATATTAATATATTTATATCTATCTATATATTTGTCTGTTACCGCTCTAGCGGTCGCAATTTTTGTTTGATCGGTACCAAACTCGATATTTAGTCGTTTTATGTAAAAAGAAAGTTCAAGTTCGTTAACGGCTGAAATCGGACGAGTGGGAGGGATTTTCGAAAATATCTCCGTTACTATACATCGGATCGAAAAATTGTACAGAATAAACCGTATTGCAAATTAAATTTACTATAAATATTGTTATATACATTTATTCTCTATCTTGAATATTAACCGAGATATTTGCATTTGTATTCTGCGTGTGGTCGGCGGGAGTCGGCTATGTTCGGGACTTTCCGCCGAGAGCTCTGGCGGCCGTTTCCGTAACTATTCGTCCCTCTTGAATAGGTTAAGAGATACCTTACTACTACAGTTGTTATTGGGCAGATTTATCTACTGTATAACTTCACGTGGGAAATCTGCTTAGTTTACGCAGCCCCTGCGTGACGGACTTTTCTTGTCTGTTTTTTATTATTTTTTTTGGTTTCCGTTTCAGTGAATTCTAAAGGTCATATTTGCTCATGGCAGAAATGGAATAGTGGGGGTATAGAGGATGGAGAGGGTGTATATTACACAATTCAAAATATTACCGTTATCATGGGTCATATAATGATGTTATAGAACAATCTTGTTAAATATTGACCTGCAATTGGTTCCATGACACGAGGGAGCACCGGACCTTCTCAAATATTATTTATTAACATACACCTTTTGCAACTAAGGCTAATTGAAAAGTGGACGTTCATAAATAATTTAATATTTACAATTTTTGTTCTATGCATTTTTTCGTAACTCAACCAGGAATTTTTCATGCTTTCTTGTTTTCAGCCTTCAGTAACCCCCCCCCCCCACTATCTGCCTTCTACTCATTACATATAAATAGGGAATATGTTGTGAGATGAAATGATAAATGTGTTATACCAGCCCATAAGAAATCCGCTTAGTTTACGCAGTCCTTGTATGGAGAACGTTTTTGAATATAGTTGATTTCAAGCTCTTCCTTGTGTGTACTAAGTACATAGCCACCATTGGAATATAATTAGTATATTTTAGAAGGTAGGAGATTAGAGGTTAGGTAAACATATAATTGAATATGCAAGACTTGATGGACCACACAAGGCGTCATTCCGAATATAAAATACAACGCCCCCAGCGATCGACATATAAACTTGATAGAAGTTTCGCTTGACCAAGAATTTAATTAAATTAAAATATTCTTTTAGTAATTAATATATTTAAAAAGAAACATTAATTAAAAGCAAACTCTGACACATCTTAGTTAACTAAAGATATACAAAATCCCAGAACAAACGTCTGTAAATCGATAATTATAAAGGATTAAAGAAGAACATTCTTTGCAGGAATAAATAATTACATCTTCGAAATGAAATTCAGTTCCTACTATTTTGAATTTTCATACATTCAGTGTCACTAGGAAATTTGTAAACATTTTTTATTTATCTTCAAACTTCACCTTCCTGCGTCTTAATAGGAGATTTCTTTGGCATTTTGTAAATGATCAGCAACTATGTGAGTCGAGGGTTTTTCTTTTATTTAAAATAAATCTCCAACTTTTATTGTAAAGGCTAATAATTATTTACAAGTGAAACTCATTTCTAGGCAAAGCGGCACTTTAAATTTTAGCATGATTCCCTGGAGGGAAATCGGCCATTGAGTTCGTACTCATGACGCAATTTTCGAAACTTTTTCCTAAAATGTCCATCGTACCTACCTAGGAGATGACAAAATGAGGTCCGTTCAAAACTATATATATATATATATATATATAGCACCAATCTTATTGAAAATGTGAAGTTCTATAAATGTTGTTATTTTTTTTGTTATTATTTTTTCACTATCTTGATTATTAACCGAAATATTTGCGTTTTTCAGTTTTCGGCCCTCAGTAAACCCCCACTCCTACTCATGTCATATTAACAATAAGCTGTTATATTATGAAACACATTATTTGATGCCTGTGTGCCTGTGTTTACGTTTTGAGTGGTGAGTAAAGGCAAAAAAGTGGGAAATCTGCACAGTTAACGGAGCCACTGCGTGACGAACTTTTATCAGATTTCTCTTAAGGGAAATCAGCTATTAAGGTTGCGCTCCTTACGCGAATTTTGACAAATTTCTTCAAATGACCATCGATCTACTTACTAAATAGTTCCTCTATGTCTAAACCATTTTTTTCCCCACGAAATGCAGAATAAAGTTCATTTCCACACCAAAATATTTTCGACCTACTGGAAAATATATAAGGGCTCCATTTTATAATCGGCCTTGTTTATTTAAAGGTCCGTTGCTGAAGGTTTCCTTGGAGATATAAAAAAAATCCTATTTTAAATATATTTTAAATCTAAGAAAAGCTCATTGTTCTATTCACCTACTTTTCTATATTAGATTTTATACTCCTGTTGCTAGTAAATATGGTAATCTTTTCAAATTTAATAAGTATGTTACACCAAACACCTTTGGTGCATTTAATTGTTTCTGCTATCTTCTAGTCTAATCGTAATTTTACAGAAAAAAGGTATTGCTCGTTTTTTTTCCATTCAAATCGAAGGAGGCCTTTTTGTTTATTGAATTTAGGATACATACCTGACAATGTAACGAGAATTCCGGGTGGTCATTGTTCATAAGTTGCGTGATACAAGCCAGGCCTCTTACACTCTCGTCTACCGATGTAAGTGGGTTTATGATTGCATGAAAAGAAATATGTGTTTAAGGCTTTTTATATGATTTCTTCTCAATAAGTGGCTGATTGTTGTTTTGTTCATTTTCAGGAACTAAATACATATATATTAGCTTGGAGTACTAAACACTAATGGTCCGTTACATTGTTCCAGAAAGCTCCTTAGAGGATTTCCTTCAAATTAAGTGGTGGAAATTAGTTACTGACGGATGTCATAGTTGATTGAGTGAATAGTTATTTCAGATGGGTGTTCTCTCCGCTAGGCAAGGTCGCGTGTCAGTCTGGAAGTGGTAGCTAAACTCTAATCAGGTCTATAACTAAAAGATGACCGTTTATGCAAATGAGAGTTAGAGGAGGCCGGCTAGTCCGGAGGTCTGGTATTTAAGAGACGCCGCTCGCCTCATTTTATGCTCCTGTGTCCACTGTCTGTCATCATAATTGGATATTATGTACCTGTGTGGTCGCATGTGGCTTCAGCTGTGGCTCTTGATTAACTGGACCCTTATAAATCTATAAGCCCTGGATTAGTAGACAGTGAAGGGCCAGAGGTTGCTACAAATTGCTTTTAGTGAGGGGTATCAGGAACACATCCCGACACCATGTAGTATTCGGTTTATATATTTACAGAAACAGCTACTCATTCTAAATTGCTTCTCTGTTCACAGATGTCGGTAGAAGTGGTCACAGGCACTGTCCACTCACCTCCTGCCTTACTACTTTTGGTGTGTTACTTAAATTTGATAATGTGTTGTCTATGTCTGAATTACAATGTAAAACTCTCTTTTTGACAATCTCACAAAACATGGGGAAGACAGCAGACTCACTTGATGTTTTTTCCAATAAGTGCATGCAAGTAGTTCTGAAGATGGAGGCAATAGTCTTTTAAAGCGCGCAGTTCCGAAATAAAAACCTTGTGAAGAACTGGACGTTTTCTTCTCTCCAAGTACACAATATTCTTCACTTCCAAAAACACTACTGCGAAACTCACATTAATGAATTTGTACACAATTCCCGTAGAAAAAAAAACAAACAAAAAAAAAAACTATATTCATTATTATTTATGCCAGCTTTTACCATGTATGGTTAATCTCATCATCTTGTGGAAAGACATAGTAATTAAAACCGAGTTTTAATAATGTTCTGTTCGAATACATTTAAGTGAATTACTAAACTGACTTTCAGTAGATTTCTCTTTAGTGGAATCAGGTATTGAGGTGGTACTCAAGTCACGTTATTCAAAAGAAATGTCAACGTTAAATGCCCATCGATCCTACCGAGGATGAGGACAATTTATATATGAGTGGGACGGGAATTTCGAAAATTCTAAATATCTCCGTTGGGATCGAAAAATGTTATAGAACAAATATTGTAAAACTATAGATTCACTGGAATTATTGTTCTATGCATTCTCAAATCACTCCGATATTATGCGAGTTATTTGTACTTTTAGCAAATTTCCCTCAAGGGAAATTCAGGGGAATCAGCTATTGAGGTCGTTCTCATCACCCGATTTTCGGAATATTTCCTCAAATGTCCATCGATCCTTCCCAGGAGATGACGAAAATTTGTTAATTTCAAAATTGTATATGTATATTAACAGTAAGCTATTATATCATGAACCACTTCTCCCAGGTTAAATACCTAATATTGTTGGATATTTTCATAGATAATAATTTTTATATTATTATTTGCAACCTTTATTTTGTGATACGTTATTTGATGACGCCATCAATTAAGATTTTTCTGTCTTTACTCGATTACGTTTATCTCATCTATACTATACTCAATACAACTCACTCAACGCTATAAATTAGAATTGTTATTGCCGGAAATCGGGCCTAGAATACTGGGGGTTTAGAATGGGGGTGGATAAAAAATCTAATATATCTCCGTCATTATGAGTTGAGTCGTAAAATGTTATAGAACCAATCTTGTTAAACTATTGATGTTCTACAATTGTTCTATGTTTTTAGCAGATTTCCCTTAAGGTAAATCAGCTATTGAGGTTGTACTCATGACGGAATTTTCGAAATTTTTCTTCAAATGTCCATCGATCCTACCTAGTAGATGACGAAAATGAGGTCCGTTCAAAACTATATATATATATATATATATATATATATATATATATATATATATATATATATATATTTGTCTGTTACCGCTCTAGCGGTCGCAATTTTTGTTTGATCGTTACCAAACTCGATATTTAGTCGTTTTATGTAAAAAGAAAGATCAAGTTCGTTAACGGCTGAAATCGGACCAGTGGGTTTAGAGGAGAGGATTTTCGAAAACTCGAAATATCTCCGTTACTATACGTCGGATCGAAAAATTGTACAGAATCAATCTTATCGCAAATAAAATTTACTATAAATAGTGTAATATACATTTATTCTCTATCTTGAATATTAACCGAGATATTCGCATTTTTATTGAATCTGGCCGGCTAACGGACGAGAGTGACTTTCCTAAGCTAGTTCGGCCGTTTCCTGACTGCTCGGCTCTCGTGAAATTTCTCTATTGTAAAATTTCACGTGGGAAATCTGCTTACTTTACGCAGCCCCTGCGTGGTGGACTTCTTTTCTTAAGTGAAGTATGAAGCGAGTTATTCGTTCTTTCTTGTTATCTGCCATCAACATCGGGGTTTTACATGTAAATAAAGCCCATGCGTGACGGACATTCTTATATTCAGAGTTATTCAGAATACACTTTGCTTCTACTCATGGGATTTTTATTTAGGAATAGAGCATCTATACGCAACCCATGTGTGATGGAGTTTTTAAAGATGAGTCGGAATGAACTGCCTCATTGCTCAAATCATTCCATCTGCTCAATCAATTGGACTTCACAACCATTTCCTTATAGAAACTGTTTTCCGAGATGAACGTTTCATCGAAGAACCAAGGAACTGCCGATCAGAAATTAAATACTCCCAGGACGTTTCTGCTTAGAAAGTTCTGGCTGTACTTTCCTGCTGCAATTCGCCACAGCATTGCCACTCCTTGGTAGAGAATAGATGGAGGGACGCTGTAAGGTTTCTTCTGGTATCTTGAGCTGTGTGCCATTGTGGCGTGCACTATGAGGCGTTGTCCTCCTCCTGCTCTATAGCTACCATGAAATCACAACGGTCCTCAGCATTTCTAGCGGGCACGAGTGCAACTCACCCTCTCCCACGCACTCGCCAGTACTGCATTCATTTTTGCCACCGTTGCTGGAGACAATTATTTAGCCAAGTTGGATTAACTAAGTTCGAAGGCGGGATTCGTACAACAATTGAAGTTAGTTATGAGGTTACCTGCTTCAATCTTGGACTTGAGTCATTTCCCTGATTCCTACTGAGCTACGTGTGGCTGTTTTTTAAAGTAGTTAATTTTTTGAGAAAACTGGGTTGTTAAATGGAACACTTCAAGCCATTTGATAAAAGCGTTGCCTGGTTAATATGTGTGTATGTACGCGCGCATGTGTTTAATTTTAATTTTTATGGTCATAACTCCCCAGAATTCAACATAAAATAGAAACCTAAATAAGTACAACTCTGAGCTTTTCGGATATTCTATTTAAAATTGGCAGGAAGCCCCCCCCCCAGATACATTTCATTCTAACCTATAGCATCAAAATTTAAAATCTTGTCTTTCTGCCTATGTGCCACCCGTTTGTTAAAAAATAGTGCCCGTTTAAAAACGGCTCCCCCAATATTAATGAACCAGGAGTATGGGTTTACTTCGGTGTTCAAGTGATTTATGAACTCCAAAGTACTTCATATTTTCGATCACTATATAAAAATTATATACCACGCCTAAATAAAATTGTATTCATTGAATATTACGAGATGTTATTCAAAATCTGAAAACATGAAGTTAAGGACTGCGTTCGACGGGGCAAACTTGGGAATAGCCGACTGCGGAAGTAGTGTGCGTTCGGCATAAAATAAGTACATAGCCACAGTGCTTGAAAAATATAGAGAAAGTACTGATTTCCGGAGAGATACTTCTGGGGGGGGGTAAGTAGAACTAAGAACAAAAAAGTACTAATGTATAGTTAAAAACGCAACAATAAGGTGAAAGAAAAATTGCAATAATCTACAAAGATAGAATATTAAGTTAATAAATAATACAGGGAATGAATGCATTGTAAACATATTCAAAAGTGAAACCACGTTAAAAGAGAAAGTAATAAATTTTATTAAAAAGGGAACAATAAATAAAAATGCTTTGCACATACTGATTAAAATAATGAACTGTTGAACAGCACTCAAAAACGAGAATATTTACGTAAACCCAAAATATAATGTACAAACCAGTTCTCTCTAACGCTCTTCAAAAAGTGCACTGAAGATGGAGATGTTGCTCTGAAAGTGCACTCTGTCAAAAATAATCGCATTGTAGAGGAAAACAGGCCTACTGTGTACAACCAGATTGTGTAGTATATATATGTGGGCAACAACTGGCCAACTGTAAGATGTGATCCGGCCAGCGAGACATTTTGAAAACCCTAATTAAACAAAAATATTACACTACTTACTCCAAATGAGAAGATATGAGAGAAAAGGGAGGAAAACGAAAATGGACCTTTGACTATCATAGGCATAAAAACCCTCGCAAGTGCCTAATAACAATACTAAATAAAATAACTTTCGTTGTTTGTAACAATTTCCATTAACTAATTTTAAACGCGGCCCGGGAACGTATTTGCACAATAGAGTTTGGCCCACAACATGTCAAAGGTTGCTCATACCTAGTATACATATTGGCCTTATGACACGAGGTGTTCATTCAGTAATACGGCAGTTGGTATTCTAGGTATCCGATAAGAATAGTTATCTGGCGTTGAGTCACATCAGAGTCGCCCGTGCATCGCCGAGCAATGGTGGACCCAAGGCCCGGAGCCCAATTCCTCACGACGCTAGGTCACGTCTTCCTGGTAATGGGAGGGTCGGATGCGTACATCTGTGATAACGCCAGGTGCTCGCGACGCGGAGGAAGTTGTGGTCTCCTCTTAATCACCGGGGAATCTTCAATGGGCGACGTCCAGGCTATACGAAAAAGAATGAGAAGGCGAAAAAAACAAATTGAAATTATAGTTGGTGTCCCTTTGTTCTGTGTCCGGGAGAAGAAAGATTGCGGTCAGGACCGATGACAGGAATGTCATGGTGGATCGCCACTGCTTGAGGGACCGCCTTCTAGGCAAACAGTGATTTTTCACAGCCAATAAAAATTATTTTTATCATATATCTCTTAAACATTAAACACCGAATTTACATAATTGATTTAACATCCATTTTATGCAGGTGTTCCTTAAATCATACAGCTTACTTGAACCTCATTAATTAAAAACAAAAAATCCGCCACGCAGGGGCTGTGGTAACTTAGCAGATTTCCCACGTGCGTCAGGTATCTGCATATATCTCTAAACGTAAAACTTCAATGAGAACAATATTTGGTATTTAGGTTTCAAATAATGTACTTCATAATATAGCAGCTCATTGCTAATATGACATAGTAGGAGTGTGGGTTTACGAAGGAAGAAAACTAAAAAATGCAAAAATCAAGGTTAATAATCAAGATAATGGAAAAACGTACACAAATATATTTATAGAACTTAACATTTACAATATGATTGACTCTATACAAATTTTCGATCTGACGGAGATATTTCGAATTTTCGAAATTTCCCATCTCTAAACCTTCCCCCCCTTCTACTGTTAGCCGCTAACGAACTGGATGCTCGTTTTAAGATAAAACTTTTAAATATTGAGTTTGGTAACGATAAGACAAAAATTGCATTAAAAAATATAGTTATTAGTCATTTTGATTCAAGAAACGAAACAGATTTATAAAAAGCCTATTGTCGGAAAGCCTTTTAATTCGATAAAAAATTATTTATACACTAAATGTTTATGTATTAGCATGATGTAAATGTTAATGTGTAATACAAAACTAATAAGTTTTTTAAGGTGAGCGCGTTCCTTTTTCAAGCTAAATTAACGTCTGGAACTAGCTCTAAATCACAATTTACCGTTCTTTTTTTGGAAAGAAAAACGAAAATTTTAAATTAAATAGACAGTGAGTTATAAGTTAATTTGCAATGATAATGAGAAAGGCTATAAAAAAATCAGAATATCTTAAAAAACAGAGGCTATAGTTTGTATAAAGTTTTAGGTATCAGATAATATGTGGAATCCTGTCCTGGAGTATGGCATAACTTAACACTCGACGCCGATTATATTTAAATGTGTATGAGTAGATAGAAAAGGGCATTACGAGGCCACTTTTCACAATACCCTAAAACCCTAAAAAAATGCTAACTTGCTAATTTTACTAATTTCTCCCACAATTTCTACAAATAATCCCTAAAAATCGATAAAAAGTTGATTTTTTTCAATGTTCTTATCGCTTTTACTGATTATTTGAGAAATTAGTAAAATTAGCAAGTTAGCATTTTTTTAGGGTTTTAGGGTATATGAAAAAGTGGGCTCGTAACCCCCTTTTCTATCTACTTGTGTGTGTGCGCGCGTGTGTTTGAGTGAGTCTATACTTGTACATATATTACCAGTTTGATGTGTGAACTTGAGAATCCTTTCTGCAGTACCAGTGGGCCATGTGGGATGAATGGCTATCAAATAGAGTCTCATATGGCACACAGTTGTAGCGAGGAGAGAGGCGGGACTATGTAGATTGGCTGGACTACGTGAGAAATGACTTGCAGAGGCTAGAGTTTCCTAACTACTGAGAGCCAAAGATGGCGGCAGAGACCCACCCCCTTTGAAGGGCTGTAGCCTCAGATACTAAGGATGTTGATTTCAAATTCCTTTCATCTTGTTAATCAGTCCCTTACACAATCAAAATGAAGATGAGTGATGGACCTAAAAAAAGATATGATTGACCAGAATTATAGTTAAAGAGGTTCTAATGTATATCTACTGGTTGGTGCCACTTTTGAGATGAGGAGGAGAGGAGAAATCTGAGGTGATAGCTAGAAAAGATAACAAAGAGGCTATGAATTGATGGTAGAAGTCGTGACCAGTAGGTAGAAGAGATGTATATCTGCTAGAGCAATGAAAACACTCTCTGAGTAATCACTTAGTTCACTCCTTTATTACCGGCGTTTTTTTGTTTTTTTTATTTTCCCTCCTACAATTATACGGATCGTTTTATTTTACTCTACGAAGGCGCGCTACCCACTTCTTACTGTCTTTTTTATTTTTGTCCTATTGGTTGAAGTTTTAAATTGATGGAGAATGAAAATGCGTTGAGTGCTTAACAGAAATAAAATTGATATTACTTTGAACTGTGGAATAATCGTGAATTGTAGAGCAAATTGCCTTTTTTTTGATCCATCAGACATTCCTTCAAAATATGAAAATAAGTGATTTTCTAATTGGGGAGAAACATTGTAAAGTAAACGGCTCCAGAGAAAGCCAAATACTTGAAGAATAGAAAAACTACTCAACTTTTCAGCCCAACAAGTTAAAAAAATGTCTTTGTTGTCGTGAGAGGGATCGAAAAATTGTTTATAAATAATCTTGTTTACAGATTTAATCTATTATTCATTTTGTTCAACATATATATATTTTTTTCGGTATCTGGACTCCTAAAGGATATATTTGCATTTTTTAGTATTTGGTATTCAGGAAACCTCTTTTTCTAATTATTTCCCATTGCAATAATAATAAGTTGATATATAATGAACGATTAAATTCCAAGCTTAAACAAAAAGTATTGTTTAAATTTGACTTTTATTACTGTTTGAGGTATGCTCAATATCATGGGTGTGACGCCATAAATGAATATCTTACGTTCTATGCTATGTGATATGCAGTGGCGGCTCGCAGCTAAAATTAGCGGGGGTGTTGCTCAAGAAAATTTTTAGCCTTTGTTTTAAAATTGTGTAAAAAGAAACAAACATCTATAACAAGAAAATTTATTCAGAAACTTGATAAAATCCTAAAAGAACAAAATCAAACATTTTTTACTTACTTTAACCTAAATTGTTAAAGTTCAAGCTTAATCTATTCGGTCGGCACTGTGGGAAAGACAGTGCTCTCTATCCCTTGTGGAGCTTCCTGTGAGCGCATGCGCACAACAGCCAAACACCTCGCAGCTGGAACTGTGAAACGTACAGTTCCATACAAAGATTTTTGTATCTTTTTTCATAAAATGGGGGATGGTTACTGCATTAATCTTAAGGATTATATATTATACAAGTATAAAGAAAGAATTAAAGAAAAAAGGCTCATTATATTAAATGTTATAGATAATATCAAGTGGAAATTGGGGGTGCTGCAGTACCACAGTGCCTATATCGGGCCGCCACTGGTGATATGTTTTTTACAAATACTATACTCAATATTTAACCGTTTCTAGTTAAAATAAAGGTTACTTATCCAATGGTTGAAAGCGGACCTGGAATAGGGGGGGGGTGGAATTAGTCGGGCAGTAAACTAAAAATACGAAATACCCCAGTTATTATGAATCGGATGGAAAAAATGTATAAAGCAAAAATTAGATTCTCCGTAAATGTTATTCTATAATTTTGCTGTATTTTGAACATTAACCGAGATATTTGGACCCTTTAATGATCAGGGTCAGTAACCCTCCATCAAAGAGATTTTCACTTTGTGTACCTAAGTCACTAAACATCTCATTTCAGCTGACATTCAATTCCTGTTTGCATATGCTTCTTAATACGGGATAGAAATAGCATAAGTGATATCAACATAGTTTTATATTCCAGCAATTGGGTAATCTGCTAGTGAAAACAGACCCGGCGTGACGGACTTTCTTCTTTACCTTTCTGAATGACTTATGAATGAGAAATGCATCGTCGTTGCAGACCTCATTTAAATAAATAACGACAATAAAAAGGCACTAAAATTGAGATAATATAAGGTTTATTGACAAATATGTTATGCTTTCTATTTCACGATATATGTAAAGATCTATGGTGTTTCTTAATAAGTAACACATCCATATTGACTTAAGAATGAATACGTCATGTCCATATTTAAGGTAAACATTGTCTACCTTCGACTTAGATTGCCAGTTCAACGAGAGAAATAAGAAATAAGAAAGGGAGGCCTGGCTAGTTCATCCATGACTGAGTTCTTTGATGACTGAGTTCTAGCCGATTGGACTGGATAATGGCAGATTCATTTTAATTGACGTGCACCATCCCCTTCCCTTTCATACGCATTGACGCATTAATTTCTTTCTTTAAAGATGTCGTATAAACTAGGACTAGATAAATAAGACATTAGAGCTGATGACAGAATAACCAATGGAAACTCCTTGAAAAACTGGCGACAACTAATTCATTAGACGACAATGACACCACTGTGAAGGCGGACGGAAGTAAAAAAAGACAATTAGGATGGGTACTTATCATATACAAAAATGTGAACTATGTTGATCAACAGAATTTAATTTCGAAGGAGCTTGCACTAAAAATCAATTTGAAATTATACTAATTTTTAAATCCTTAGAACATCTTAACAAAATAATACTTTTCCCCAAAGCTCCAAAAATGAAATACGATCTGACAGCAAAATAATCGTTACAAAGATTCGTGGACAACAGGAGACATGTTAAAATATATGAACACATTTTCAACCACTATATACTCTACAAAACAAACAATATTTTATAAATTTGAAATTGGTAAAATCACTAATAGGAATGGAAAGTAATATGGCCTAGTCAAAAGTTTCAAATAACCAAAACGTTCCAATCATATACGACGAAATTTCAAATTTACATCTAAACACATCTTAGAGGGAAAATCTAATGAAAATGGCAAGCAAGATGGAGCCAGTTTAAAATACTTGAAATTTTTCTAACATAAATAATACAACACACAAGACAAATCCATTATCAAACGGACTGAGATAAACAATTGTCCATTTTGCTAATTACACTGAAACGGAGTTTGGTAAAGAAAAAACATAAATTGCCGCCACTAGAATGGTAGAAGACAAATATATATATATATATATATATATATATATATATATATATATACTCGTGCATACACAGCTTTGAATGGAATTCATTTTATCATCGAATGCTAGGATCAGCAGATATTTGAAAATCACCATCAGTTCAGCCCCAGTTGCTGATGGTGGATTTTCTTTGACGGTATAAATGATGAGTGCTTGTACTTGTTAGTATAAATGTTTAACCATTTGTACTTCGGTTAAAATATTTCTATAAGAAAGCATCTTTGTAAGTTGTAATGATGACGCGATATTCGAGAACTTCTATCCTACCTAGAGCACGACAATTTATAACGTGTGTGTGTATTAGCGCTTTCGTTACTAATCTTGGTATTTAAACATTTCATGAAGAACTTATATTAAATTTGGGTGTGCCGAAGTATTAGTCTGTCAATTATTGGCTTAACATATTTCACTGACATAAATTTCACATTAAATATTCAGGCTTTTGTAAACTCCCATTTCTAGTCCTGGGATTTGCAGTTTAAGCTGTTTTGTCACTAAAAATTTAATTTCTATTTTCATATGTTCTTTTCATATGGTTAACCCTGTAGAATAAATGAAGGACAGTTTCTGAGATACCCTCTGGCAAACATTACAGCACTTGGGAATCTACTTAGTTTATCTTCTTTTTAAACAAAGAATTATTACTTCGGAGCAGTTTTCGTGACCAATTGAAAATATTGTGTAAAATGTTATATGTTGAGCAGCTGAAGGCCCTGGTTATAATTATTTTGTAATAAATGATAATCGTGTAAGCAGATTTCTCTTTTAATTGTTTGCTATTGACGTGAGGAATAATAATAACAACTTATATTTATTTACAAGAAATAATCTTGTTTTGATATCGATAACACGTTGTCGAAAACGATAGTAACTCCTTGAAGAGGATTTATGTCATGAGTAAGAATATACTTGGAATGCACATCAAATAGCATTTAATTCAGTTGCAGATAACAGATTTCAGCCTTAAAATTTATCAAGTCGTTAAAATGAATCAATAACATTCTTGGTTATTCCGAGTAGGTTTTCTAGTCAATGAGTATTTATTTTTCTTGAGAATTTAAGTGTTTATCATTCGCTAGTTTCATAGTCAATTTTAAAGATTATATAGAATTTAACCGTTTCTTCTTCTGGTCCGGTACTCATTTAACTTTTTTTGTAATAGTATACTATGATTATTATGTTATTTTCTGAATTAGGTAAATGTATGTTGAGGGTGTCAATATATATAACCATTGTTTGGATTCATTCAAGAATACTTTTGATTATTTCGTTTTTAATACTGTTTTTTTTTATTTTTCCGAATACATACCTTTTCTCGTTGAGTTGTTTCAAGGATAATTTTGTTGGCCACAACTTTTACACCGCAGTATTTTTCAATAAAACATGCCATTTCTGAAATAAAGATTTTCATTTTACTAAAGATTAGCATTTTACGGGTTAAGGTTGCGTCAAATCGAAAAAATCACCTATACAAACTCGTTTTAGAATTTGATTTTCTACAAGAATCCGTCATAAAAAAGTATAGCATTCCATTCAAAATTCCAATGTTATTATGGTCGCTGGAGAAGTACTCGAGAAGGTTACGAGGTTGAATATGGACTGAAATGATTCTTCAGAGGTCACAGTTATGGTTCACCATGTCTCAGCCTTTTATTAGTACAATTGGCGATTATAGGGGGGGGGGTGGCACAGGAAGTTGGGAAGTATAATAGAGTCATCCTTATTTACATAAATGGCTAAAAACATTTTAGCACGTCGTTATAAAATCAATTGAACTTGGTAATTATAGTTCTGCTATTATTAACTTGTTTAACTGATGGTCGGGGGTAAAATAAATATGTGTTCTTTACCGAATTGAAGAAATTATTTTTCATACCTATAATGGCTCAAAAAACTTTGATATATATTTCTGTTTTGCTTTGCAGACCTACTAACTACTAACTACCTAAATATAAGTGCGTGAGAAATCTGCTTAGGTTACGCAGCCACTGCCTGAGGGACTTTTCACAGAAGCTGATTCGCCGACCAAGTTCATTGTTCCTCCACTTTTAAGGCCGATTGTGACTCTGATTATCTCGTTCTTTACGCCCGCAAGACGCTATACTGTAAGAACAGTTCCTCTTTTTCCCTTTTTTTATTTTCGTCCTTGAAGAGACTGATTCAATTGTAGGAGGATGTCCTGAGGGAAGGTACAATGGCACTGTGAGACTCGGACCGAATGTGTAGCATACCGGCGCACAATGGCGCCATCTTCCCGTGACAGATGGCGATTTGCCGCCCCCACCTTGGAGCAGCCACGTGGGCCCCCGTGGTATACCGGCCCCCAGCGCGTGGCTCCCCTCACATGCGCATGCCCCCAGCCTCTCTCCTCCATCTTATATACTCTGGAGTCCTTCAAGGTACCCTACTCAGCCCTACACTTTATGCTTTAATGCAGACCGGATTGGGAAATCGGTAACGTTTGGACCTTGAGGTTTTAAAGAAGGTCTAACAGGTTGCATAACATTACTATTACTGTTCATCATTGGGTATATCTCATTTTACAAGAGTTCAATTACCTGAATAAGGATGTGTCCATTGGTCAAATAGCATTGGTTATTCTAGATAATCGGCTTTAATTTCGTCCTTATCTAGTCCTCGTTTATACTTAGTCTTTAAAGATAGAAAATAATGAAGCTGACTAGCATAGCATCAATGCTTATGAAAACAAGGGGAAGATGTACACTGTGCCCCAGCTACCATATGTGCAAAGTGTGTAATGCACACGGGCGCCATCCTTTAGGGGCGCCAAAACCAAGGGCCCTAAAAAACATTTGCAAAAAAACATAATTTTAAAATAAAAGTTGAGAAATTAAATAATGACTTTTAAAGTTCAGTTCTTTGCTTTATTTCAAGCACCTACCTACCATAAAAAAAAAGAAAAGATAATTCAAAATGCCTTAAGGGGAGCCAAAATCCTTTTTTGCACTCAGGCGCCAGTAGCCCTTACGGCGGCCCTGGATGTACACGAATTAGAATAAAGTCGTTATCAAGGGTAGTCAGCTAGCGTTATCCAACTCATTCATGGAAGGTTCTCTCCTTGAATAGTTAATCCAAGTCAAAGTGTGACTATGCTTACCTTAAATGTGGACCTGACATTGCCATTCCTAAGTTGTTTGTCAATATGGAGTTAATTCCTTGAAGTTTAATCTAATGTCATTTGAAGACATTACACTATATGAAGAAATAACAGAGATATTTTACAAAATAATGACATCGATCATGTGTTAGAACAGTGACGTAACTATGAAATTATTGTAAGATTATTTATTTTATTTTATTTTGGAGCGTTCGCAGCGAGGCGATATTGCTCATAAAAAAACACAAAAAAATGTATATAAACAGAATACAAAAATGAAAATAGAAACAAGAAAAAATTAAATAATACAAACTAAGAACTCAAACAAATAACAAAGCTCGACTAAATAACAGAACGCAACAATATAACAAAACACAACTAAATAACAGAACGCAACTAAATAAAACTCAACTAAATAACAGAACGCAACAATATAACAAAACACAACTAAATAGCGGAACGCAACTAAATAAAACTCAACTAAATAACAGAACGCAACAATATAACAAAACACAACTAAATAACGGTACGCAACTAAATAAAACTCAACTAAATAATAGAACGCAATCAAATAACAAAACAACGAAAAACAACAATAAAACACAAAACAACAAATAAATTAAATAAACAAAACAAAACATTAAGTTCAAAAACAAAAAAAATCTTGTAAGGAAACTAAAAAAAAAAATTACTGTACAATAAAATAATTTCAACATCAAAAAAAAACAATCATATGCTCTCACTTTCTGTATCACACATACAAATATGCACACATACAAACATGCACACACACGCACGCGCACGCACTCACACGCACGCACGCACACACACACACACACACACACACACACACACACACACACACACACACACACACGCAAACACACACACACGCACATACAAGTCATATTTGTCAAAGAAACCATATTAATCCTTATATTAACCCAATCTTATTAAAGTTGTTTGTGTAAGTGAGCTATGCAAAGTCTATGAAATTGTCATTCTTAACTCATCGAAACAGCAAAATTAGGAAATCCGTCACGCGAGGGCACAAAAACTAAGAATTTTTTTATGTGCTGATGTGATCTTATCTCACCATATATTTTCTATTTCAAAATAAAAACAAACAAGAAAACAAAATAAGTCGAAATAAAATCTGTTTTTGTGGCGTCTTTACACAACGTATTAGCATGTATAGCTTACTGTTAAAATTATGATGACTAAAAGTGGCAGTTTTCTGAAGGCTGAAAACTAAAAAATACTAATACCTTGGTTAATATTCAAGACAGTGAACAAATATATATAGCAGAATATATAGGGCATTAAATTTTCATTAAGATAAGTTTTATACCATTTTTCGCCCCGACTTGTAATAACAGAGATATATCTACTGTCTTAGCCCCCCCCCCGATTTCAGCCGTTAGCGAACTTGATCTTTAATGTTACATAAAACACTTATAAGTATGTAGGGTTTGGTACCGATCAAACAAAAACCGATCACTAGAGCGTTTTATATATATATATATATATATATATATATATATATATCTTTATATATATAATTCTACTGTACGTGTGTAAGTCACTGAACTCCTCCTAAAAGATGGTTTAGATTCACAAATCAGACCGGCAGATGGAGCAGGAGTGTGGGTTGTAAGGGAGGCCTGAATAAAAAATCCGCGATATTTCATTTTTTATTTGTTTATAGGCAAACGTGCACATCTGACACATGATGATAGTGATATTTGCAAATGTACATTTTACACATTCTTTAAACCCCCACTCACCGTTTAACCCCCCTCCCCCGCCCTTTGCCCCATTAACGAACTTCACCTTCAGGCCTAAATGAAAATTAACGTCTTTCGTTACTATTAACAATATCCAGAAATAATTAAACTCTTCATACATTTTTTTTCTAACCTTATTTGATAAAATAATGTCCACGTCATGCAACTAAGGCCCATTGGTTTCGGGTCTTCAGTTTTTCACTCTTTCTTAACCAGTGTTTTTGTTACCCTTTTGTAACCAGTGTGTGTTTTTTTTTTTTTTTTTTTTAGTGAGGCTTCAGCTAAATGATGTCTTTTGCCTAGACGTGAGAATCGAACCAACGACATAAACTTATCCAATTGATTTAAGAACCACTCATTTACACTCATGGCTAGTATGACAACTACTTGTTTTCTTAATCCGACGTTGTTTCACCAATTTAATATATAAGCCGCCATGTAAAAAGCACTATTCTTATTTTATTGTATACTTATTTTTAATTGGTTACGCCGATATTTCTCTAAAGAATTAGATGAATGTGTTAATATTTCCCACATTAGACTATTACGTACTGATTAAGACCGATTTTGTGTACTTAATATTTCATTCTCAGACAGTTAATTTAACAAAAATATTGTGAGCTAATATTGCTCACGGTTTAACTTTTTTTCTATATTTTTATGACTGGGTTGCAAAACTTGATTATTCGGATGGTGACTCATTTCTTGCTGGAATATATTATTAATCTGAATTCTAAGAACAGCAATTAAGCAATTTGCTATTACGGTGTTTGATTAGTAATTTATATATATGTGCATAAAACTCTAGGGTTTGTCTGATTTTTTTATTTAAATTCGGCTAGGATACATCCCGAATTTAAATAATGAAATTGAGGAATTCCTAATAAAATTGAGGAATGTTTTGTATATGTATTTTGAAAGTGGATATTGTTAGTTTAAGCGATTTCATACTTGAATTATCACTCTCAGCTTTGGGACTTTACGGGACGTTTTGTTCAGCTTCTGAAGTAATTTTGTTCGGATACTGAAGAAAAATTAGCTTTCGTCTTAATTTAAAAAATCATCCTGAAAAACTCCGAGCAATATTTTTCTTATCCCATTAATGCAGTATATTTATTGTATATACAATATAAAAACTATCATCAATTATTTTCATTTTAGATTATGTATATATATAATAAAAAATGTAATTATATTACACAATTAAAGTAACGGCATTTAAAAAAGGTGATAATATTTTAGACCCCAATAATTAAATGGGAAATATAATTATCCTTTTCATGAAATAAAATTATCATTTGATTTAATATTTTGTGTTAGAACAAAAAACTTGCGCCCAACGTGGGGCTCGAACCCACGACCCTGAGATTAAGAGTCTCATGCTCTACCGACTGAGCTAGCCGGGCGACTGGTCGGTAACGACAAATAATCGTACTCGAGTCTCTTCAAAATTAAGGGCATACTTTTCGTTAATGCAATTAAGTTTTATCTCTAAAAACACCTTAATAGCTTCATTTTCTTGTAAAAAAATTCTTGGTGAAAGCAATTTGGTTGCAAAAATTTCTATGACTATATGGTAGCCATTTAAGACCTAAATATTTTTTAATTTCATGCGTTATGAGATTTCTATACGTTACTTTAGTTATTATAGTCAATATTAATTTCTTTTAAGACCCGTTATTTCTTACAAGGACACTTATTTGTTTACCACTAGGCCTATTCATCTTCGTTTCCCTTTAGGGAGAATTGATTATTAAACTTGTATTCCATAAAATTTTCCAAATGAACAATAGTCGTCCTAATATATAACGAAAATGAGGTCCGTTCAAAATTTCTGAAATAAAATGAGGTTTTATAATGGAATAAAAATAGTAGTAGTTAATATCTCCTGTTCGGGAGGAATATTTTACTTACCCAATTCATGTTAACTATGTTTATTCCTATAATTGTTCTACACATTTTACTGTAACACTAATATTAGCGGAGTTACTTGCAGTTTTTCATATTTGTCTTCAGTAAACAACTCTATATCATGCGATTTTCATAAGCTATTAAATAACAAATGATCTAGCGTTCTGCTTAAATGTTTAATTAATTTTTCTTGTTTATCAAGTGTGAAATAATGAATAGAAGGTGCTGATATCGACATCTGTGCTAGTAAAGGAAGATCATAAATACGAAAAACTAGTGGACCATTTATTTTGATTTATTCTTCTTTACTTTGTTTACTTGAGAAATTGAATTTCTAGAATCCATGTAATCCAATGAGACATAGTATTTTAACTTAGTCTCTAGATAGGTGTCTTCGCTTATCATTCCCGTATTTTATGGGGTTTTACTCTGGGATTTAATATTTCTATCGATTAATATATTCTCAGGTATTCATACTATCACAGTGAAAGTAAATCTCATCATTTATCAGTCTCACATTGAATTTAATATGATTCATCAGTATAAATTGATTTTATTTTCAGTATTCTTCTTGTCACAAATCATTATCATCAATAGTTATCAGCTTTTTCCTACCTTTCTCAAGAATTCGTCATTGTCGATACGATCAAGCTATCTACATCAAATGTTTTTCTAACTGGATCTAAACTGGCCAGTTTCCTTCCATAATATTCTATCAATGGAAAGGAATAGATGTGAATCAATAATTTACCCCACTTATGTTGCCTTGTTCTGCTTACACGCTACGGCTGTTATTTGTTATCATGTACAGGATATCCTGGTTCCAAAACAAGTCACTCAAGGAGGAAGCGGACTTCAGGATGAGACTATCCAACTATAACGGCATAATGATGAAGGAAAACTTCGCTCAATGAAAGAATCTCTTTGTAACACTTCATTTCCATTAACCGCAGGAGTAACATTCATGAATGAAAGACTGTTGCCCTCTTTGTTTAATATTTTTTAATCAATTTCAGATTCCTAAATCATGTAGGAGGAGGATACAGGTTTTTAACTCATATAGGATTTCTAAGTCAAATTTGATCCTGGAATTGTTAAGTACTGCCTTTGCTGAAATCCCATTATTTTATTCATTCTATGAAAAACGCGTCGTAAATAAATGTCAGTAATTGAATTAGCAAAAAAGAAAATGTCATATAATAATAAAAGCTAAATTTCAAAAAGTATTCTAGTGACAATTCCCACTCCTCGAGGAAGGAAAGTACTGATTAAAGCTCCCTTAAATAACGAAAAAGTGGAATATTTTAAAACAATATTAAACTGGAACTGATATTTCTTTTTAAGGTAAATGACTCATTTTTAGAACAAAAATTAAATGTTAACTCACCCGAATCACATTGGAAAATTGTATGGGACCAATCTTATTTCAAATATATGTACCTATAAATGTTGTTATATATACTTTGTCTCTATAATGAGTATTAACCGTGATATTTGGATATATTAGTTTTCATCCTTCATTAAACCCATTTCATAAACATATTTATTTTAAAACTAAATACCAAATATTGTTTTTAATGTGACCTTTATTACCCGAGATCCAGGGAAATTCGATGAGTGATTACGCGATGAATTAAGATTTTGCGTTCTTCACTCGAAAATGTTTATTTGGTCTGCACTATACTCGATATTTAACCTTTTCAGTCAGATCATACTTGTTATTGGCTGAAATCAGACCAGGAATAGGGGAGGGGAGGGGATGGAATTCAAGAAGTCAGGATGTCTCTGTTATAATGAATGAGATCCAAAAATGTTATATTATTATTATTATTTATTAACGTCCACGTTTTGCTGCTATGGCTAATTGGGACGGGTTATCTACAGGTTAACACCCATTTCTAGCCAGGGCGGGACGAAAGATTTTATTGTTAAAGTATAGATGCTCTACAAATGCTGTTCTATGCATTTTTTCGTAACCCAAATATCAAATATGCAATTTGACTCTTCCAATAAAACACATACTGACAGACTGCAAGAGACGAGATCCTTTACAGATACCCCACGACCTACATGACTTACTCACTGAAGGTAGCCCATACATACCCACTATACTACAACATATAAAAGACATCAACATATACACAAAAATTTAACTAAGATACTACATCTAATGGATTTTATAATTTCCTTATAAATGTACGCGAGCGTGTTGAGTTTTGTGTGTGTGTGTGTGTGTGTGTGTGTGTGTGTGTGTTCAATCACTCCAGTGTGTATTAGGTAGATAAGAATTTTATATAAATAGTCTCCTGTAACAGCATATATTTTATCTAAACCTTAATTATTTTAAATTTCTTTTACTCATTTTAGGTACCTATTTTATTTTAATTATTGATTTATTTATTTATCTATTTTTTCATTATTTAAATATATTATGTATATCTCTATTGTCCAACGTGACTCAATGTTTCGATTTCCAGTTTTGTATGTAGTTTTGAATTTTATCTTTGTTTGTTCCATTGATATGTATTTTGTTCTTTTTAATGAGCTCCATTTCTGTTTCTGAGTTCCATTTCCGTTTTTGTATTTCTTTCCAGATTTGTTTTAAATTTAAGCTTTTGTGGCCTATTTCTTTTTTTGTTTTCCATTCCTGTTGTGTGTTCCGTCTCTATTTGTTCTCCTTTTCTGTTTTTGTGTTCCTTTTCTGTTTTGCGTTTCCTTTCTGTTTTGTGTTCCTTTTGAGTTTTGCGTTTCCTTTCTGTTTTGTGTTCCTTTTCTGTTTTGCGTTTCCTTTCTGTTTTGTGTTCCTTTTCTGTTTTGCGTTTCCTTTCTGTTTTGTGTTCCTTTTCTGTTTTGCGTTTCCTTTCTGTTTTGTGTTCCTTTTCTGTTTTGCGTTTCCTTTCTGTTTTCTGTTCCTTTTCTGTTTTGCGTTTCCTTTCTGTTTTGTGTTCCTTTTCTGTTTTTGTGTTCCTTTCTGTTTTGTGCTCCTTTTCTGTTTTTGTGTTCCTCTCTGTTTTCTGTTCCTTTTCTGTTTTGCGTTGCTTTACTGTTTTGTGTTCCTTTTCTGTTTTTGTGTTCCTCTCTGTTTTGTGTTTCTTTCTTGTTTTTGGTTCCTTTTCTGATTTGTGTTCCTTTTCTATTTTTTGTTCCTTCTCTATTTGTTTCCTTTTCTGTTTTGTGTTCCTTTTCTATTTTTGTTTTCCATTTCTGCTCTGTGTTTATTTAATTTTTTTTTTTTTTTTTAACTTATAAGTTTTTGTTTTGACGAACATCACCATTGCTGCGAAGCTCCAAATAAATAAATCAAATCAAATGTTAAGCGAGTTAATTGTGGTATCTTGTCTTCAGCCTTCAGTAACCCCCCCCCCCCTTCTACTCATCTGATTTTCATTTAGATATAGAGAACGCACAGTGAGATATGAAATGTGTTTCATACCAACGTGTTGGAAGTCTGCTTAGTTCGCGCAGCCCCTACGTGACGGACTTTTTATGAATATGCATTAGGTGTACTATTTATGTTAAACAACGTCATTGTTTCAGCTCTATATCATATTTCTTGAGGTCAGTGCTTAGGATCAATCGGTGGAGTTTATCGCAGCCTTTATCATACTAATTGCTGGCGCGGCGATATTGTGGGTGAGTGAGAGGGCGCAGGTAGTACTGGGCGGCCAGTGAGGTAGCTATTGGTCGTGGGAAAGACCTCGCTGCCTGCTTCCCAAAGCCCCGGCACGAGTCTGGCTCCCGTCTCTCTCACTCTCGACTCCTGGTCTTCTATGTCTAATCGGTAATTTTTTCTTGCCCTGTACCAGATCGCTAAGCCAGGCGTTTAGTAGACCTCCTTCCTCTCATCCCTCTCTTAGGGCGTATCTTTCATCGGGGACGATCGCCGGACAATACTGGAGAACGCCAATTTTTAGTAATTGCCAGCGTCGCTTGAGGTTTTTAACAGATAACCCTCATGGAAAATAGTCTCTACCAAGAAGATGATTAAAAGTCAGTTCAAAATAATTATATAATTATATATTTGTCCCAGTTTTTGTTCGACGTAACCAAACTCGATATATAAGAGTTCCAATTAAAGCGGAACTGTGCTGCCTGAAATCGGACAGTGGGGCGGCGGAGTTGTAGAGGTAAACCTAGAAAATTCGAAATATCTTCATTATTATACGTCAGATCAAGAACTATATGGAACCAATCTTATTGCGAACTTAATGTTCTATAAATGTTTTCCTATGCACTTTTTCTGAATCTTGCATATTTTAATTTCTGAATCGAGATTTTTTAATTATTTTGATTATCAGCCTTCAGTCAACCCCCTCATTTAGCATTTTAACAATAAGGGAATATATCTTGAAATGTCGGATTTCAAGCTTAAATACTCATCACTATGTTCAACAGATAATTACTAGTTGAGATACAAGCAAATACGTTGCTCGATGATTTCATGAATTTAGACTTTATTGACTGCCCACTTCAACTCACAGGATTTTTATTTGGAAACATAGAATATATGGTGAGATGAGATCATTAAAATGTCATACCAGGAAGTGGGAAATGTGCTTAGTCTAATAAAATTTAATTTTTTTTCTAATGGAACATATAAAATTAAATGACATGACATCTGTATTGTTTTTCTAGCCCTTTGGAGATGTGCTTTACAAAAGCGTTACGTGACTGACTCATTGAATCACAGAATAAGAATAATTTGAAACTTTTCTAATTTCCTGGGAGTTTTTATATAGAGTTGACAGTTGGTTAAGTGTTACCAATTGGAAACTTGTCCCTCAGGCAGTTGTAACTGTGAGCCAATGTTTACTCTTGCAAAATATTTCAGGAAATATAATACTTCAATACTGTGTTAATAACACAAAATTTGACTAAAATCGGTGGTGTTTATATATGATTTTTATTTTGTAAATTTTAAACTTTTAACGTTACTCCTGTAATTGCTTAAAACGTATTTTTATTTTAGGATTACTATTAATAGTAATTAGCATTCAGTTGAAATACCCATCTAGATATAGGATAGGTCCTAGTTTCTCAGTCGGCAGTCATAACTGCCAAAGTTCCCAAACATCTCCTTCAAGTTATCAAACACCCCTCTTTTTTTTTCTTCAAAAAAGATACTTCTCGGCGAAATCCTGAGCTCTATATTATCCATCCAATCTGCCATTTTTATTTGGCCAGACTAAGTGAGTCTGATGTACAATACCATTAATTCGTCGTCGTTTAAGTTCCAACCTTTGAATCTATAACTTCATCGTGCCTGTATCATTTTCATAAGGTTCTTCACTCACAAACAATTACTGTTTCCCTCAGCGAGACCTCGGGCAAGGGCAAAGATCAGTCATTAAATTCATACATTGATACACTGCTTAGCAGTTGAACGGACAAGAGGGGAAAGAAAGGTCAAACATTTTATTCGTATTGGAATCAAATGGAAACAGCTGCGATTGATGCAGCGTATCTCTTAACCAGATGTTTCAGCAGTCAACATCTTAAAAGCCGGCCCAGGCTTGAACTAAAACAGACTGCTGAAATTCAAGATAGCCCCAATGAAGTAGATATGCTTTTCAAGAAAAAAAAATAATCCAAAACAAATATAAATGGAGACTTGATAAGACGAGAAAGAAGAACCGACAGTGATTTATTAACAGACGCTCCCTTTTCCCAGTAGCTCCGACTCATAACTCAGAGACTGAGCCACGAAGCAGGTGTAGGAATTAATAAATAAAATTAAAATTTAAGCAATTTGCAGGTCTACATTTAATGAAAAGTTTATTTTTACATATTTTTACGAAGTAAAGAAAGTTTCGCCATCCCAAAAATTTTCGGTTCCTAGATTTCAACGGATTTATGGATTTCTGAACCCATTTTGACGTATTTCAGTGTGACGTCTGCGCGTATCTCGCATAACTCAAAAAGCGTTAAAATGTTGAATTTTCATTTTTGGAATTGTTGAAGCTTCTAGTTGTGAACCTCCCTTTTTGATCAAAATGGACTTTGGGGGAGGGATTTAGTGGGGTCCAAAAAGAAAGAAATTAAAATTTGTTCTTACGCAGTAGAGATACCAAAAATTGTTATATGACGTTTTATGTTTATCATAAAAATACCCATAAATTATGTTCTAAGAACTTTTCTGTCCAATTTTTTGGAATAGAGATTTCACTTTCAAATGAAAGACAACCGAGCATTTTGTTGATTTAATTTAAAGGTGAAGAAGGAAGTCATATTGTGCCGACGTTAGGTATAAAAAAAAATTGTATACAGGTGACAATAGCTTCGTCACAATATTAGTCTAACAATTTTATGCACAGAATAAATAGTAGTAGTTTGAATTTACATTCAATGAGTTAAAAAAGTTAGTTTGTGCTGCTATCGCGTTATACTAATTTGGCGTTTTCTGATATTATGAAGTATTCCATTAATTAGGGCGTGAATGGATTAATGAATACTATTTGTTTGTTTTATGATACAAATTTCAATTCTCGGGTAGCATAGAAGACAAATTACGTACACATGTTTTTAGCAGATTTCCCTTAAGGGAAATCAGCTATTGAGGTTGTACTCAAAACTCGATTTTCGAAACATTTCTTCAAATATTCATCGGTCCTACCTAGTAGATGACGAAAATCGGAGATCCGTTCAAAATTGCATATATGAATATTTGTTTGTTACCGCTCTAGCGATCCCAATTTTCGCCAGTTACCAAACTCGATATATAACAGTTTTATATAAAAAGAAAGATCGAGTTCGTTATTGCCTGAAATCCGACCAGTATGAAGAATTTCGAAAATTCTTATTATCTCCGTTATTATGCCTCGGATCGAAGCATAGAATCAATCTTGTTACAAATGTAATGTTCTATAAATAAAGTTATGTGCATTTATTCACTATATTGATTATTAACCAAGATACTTGCATGTTATAGTTTTTGGCCTTCAGTAAACCCCCTCCTACTCATTTCATATTAACAATAAGCTATTATATTATGAAGTACATTATTTGAAGCATAAAAACACCAAATAATTGTTCTTATTGAACTTTTACTTTTTGGAGAAATGCAAATCTGCTTAGCTACTGCGTGTGAAATCTGCTTAGTTTACACAGCCCCTGCGTGACGGACGTTTTAGCAGATTTCCCTTAAGGGAAATCAGCTATTGAGGTCGTACTCATGATGCGAGTTTCGAAAAATTTCTTCAAATGTCCATCGATCCTACCCAGGAGATGACGAAAATGAGGTCCGTTCAAAATTATCTATATATATATATATATATATATATATATATATATATATATATATATATTTGTCTGTTAACGCTCTAGCGGTCGCAATTTTTGTTTGATCTTTACCAAACTCGGAATTTAATCGTTTTATGTAAAAAGGAAGATCAAGTTCGTTAATGTCTGAAATCGGACCAGTGGGAGGGGGGTTTAGAGGGGGGGATTTATGAAAATTCAAAATATCTCCGTTATTATGCGTCGGATCGAAAAGATGTATAGAATAAGTCTTATTGCAAATTAAATTTACTATAAATATTGTTCTATACATTTATTCTGTATCTTGAATATTAACCGAGATATTGGCATTTGTATTCTGCGTGTGGTCACCAGTATGTTCGGACTTTCCGCCGAGAGCTCTGGCGACCGTTTCTATAACTATTCGTACCTCGTGAATAGGTTTAGAGGTTAGGTTAACTGTTTTTTGGGGCTAGAAACTACTGGGATATTACGCCCTAAATAATGTTTTAGGTTTAGAGGTTTCTTACTACTACAGTTATTATTAGGCAGATTTCTCTATTGTAAAACCTCTCGTGGGAAATCTGCTTAGTTTACGCAGCCCCTGCGTGACGGACTTTTTATTCAGTCGTCTACTGGCAAGTAAGTAATCATATAACTGTCAGCTCAGTAATTCAAGCAGAACATGTTGGATTGACTACTCTTGTCATCAAATAGGCGTGCGCAAGATGACACAAATACTTGAAACATGATTGACATGCATAAGCAGCGCTTTTAATACAAAGTTGTTTATTGGCTGTGCATATGTTCGTCCAGTCAGGTTGCCACTCAAGTTAAATGAAGTTTACTTTAATAGATGTACTCATCGGCTATTATCTAATCTCTATTCTTTCAGTAGAAAATAACGTATTTGACTATTCTGAAGTTCTGAGTAATGGGTTGAATAAAATATCGATCTATGAATGAATATCTCAAGCAGTAAGTGTAAGTTTTCCTCTTCATTAAAGAACAAAAATCCTTGCTCTGAGGATCTTGAGTGCACTTAACTCGTATTGAGCTCTAAAATAGTTTGTCAAAAGGCTGGTTTGATGTTGCGACACGAGATGGGTGAGAGAGGAAAGGGTCCCAGGATGTAGATTGAATCTGCCACAATCCCACGTCCTTGACATTTAGCGGGGGTTTGCTCCAAAGAGATCGGCCAGAGCTGTCTTTCCTCTTGGGAAACCTCCCGATTCTCTCTTCCTCCGGGTCACGAGGTGTGTATTCCCTCCAGATGAGAGCGACTCCCGGAAGCTCGAGATTGAATAGTCCTGTTTAGGAAATGCAAGACAAAGTCCGTCAAACAGTTACTGCGCTAACTAATCAAATTTCCCACTTGCATTTATCTCATGACATAAAAGTTCAATGAGAGGAATAATTGTTATTTATGCTTCATATAAAGTGCTTCATAATATAACAGCTTATTGTTGATATGGCATGAGTAGGAGTGGGGTTTACTGAAGACCAAAAACGAAAAAAAGGCAATTATCTCGGTTAATATAAAAGATAATGTAAAATGTACATAACAAAGTTAATACGACTTTACATTTGTAATAAGATTGGTTTAATACAATTTTTCTGTGCGACGCATAATAACGGAGATATTAAGAATTTTTGAAATCCCCCCTCCCCCATCTCCCTGTCAACCATTAACGAACTTGATCTTTATTTTTATATAAAACACTTATATATCGAGTTTCGTAACGATTAAACAAAAATTGAGACTACTATACCGGTAACAAACAATCACACACACACACACACACATATATGTGTATATATATATATATATATATATATATATATATATATATATATATATATATACTGCTCAAAATGAATAGGGATATTGGTTATTTTTTCTTATCCTATTAATTTTAGTTAAATCGATCTTAATTAAATTTCTTTTTTATGGGGGAAAAAGACAATAATTTCTAATAAATATTAATGATATTTATAATAAAAAAAAATATGCTAGGCCCCATACATACCACAAAACAGCCAATATCCCTATTCATTTTTGAGCAGTTTATATACAATTTTGAACGGACCTCATTTTCGACATCTACTAGGTAGGATCGATGGACATTTGAAGAAAGTTTTCGAAAATCGCATCTTGAGTACAACCTCAATAGCTGATTTCCTTCAGGGAAATGTGCTAAAAATATGGGTGCCAAAAATACTGCTCCTCACAGAGTAAATAGCCTCAGTTCCTGTGTAGTTGTAATTAGAAAGACGTACAGGATAGTTGCGTATAGTATAACGAAGGTTTCAAAAGACGAATGTATTGTTCGTGCTAACACTTTCTTCAGAGCTAAAATTACATTTGTGAAAATAGTATATAAATATATATATATATATATATATATATATATATATATATATATTTAAACACAGCTACATAAAGAGGAGCTAGAAAACAGTTTTGAAAACATTTATTGATACACTACTTTCTCGAATGTCTTTCATTCATTGAAGGAGGATTCCAATGGGGTAGGAAATTATAAAAACAAATAGCACAATCATTTTCTAACTGATTGAGTACTTCTGAAGCCGAAAATCAATTATCCTCTATGGTATTTAAAAGTCCGTCACGCAAGGCCTGCGTTAACTAAGCAGATTTCCCATGTGCGTTACGTATTTACCTCATAAAATAAAGTTCAATGATCACAACTTTTGGCATTTAACCTTATAATGAAGTGTTTCTACGATATATCAGCTTATTCCTAATATGAGATAAGTCGGGGTGGGGGTTTACTGAAGGCCAAAAACAAATAATTGCAAATATCTCGGTTAATAATCACGATAGTGAACAAACATTCATAACATCATTTATAGAACATTCTATTGCAATAAGATTGGACCTATACAAATTTTCGATAAGATGTATTATAACGGAGATATTTCGATATCCCTCCTTCTAAACGTCTACTCTCACTGGTTCAATTTCAGCCATTAACGAACTGGACCTTTAGTTTTGCACGAACCGCATATATATCGAGCAGACAAGTATATATATTGGAACAATGTGGTTGTTCCTAGGAACACAGCCAGTATTCCTAATGTAACCAGGAGTGTAATACGTAATGTGCGATAATTTTTAAGTATTACTAGTCTTGTCCTGAAGAAGAGAAAATAAATATTCTCGAAATATTGGCTTAAACTAAAATTGTTCACCAACATTCACCAAAACTCCAAGAAAAAATAGCAACACCATATATAAATATAGCCTGATCGAAAACATCGACACAAATATATATACATAATTTTGAGCCGACCTTATTTTCGTAATCTACTAGGTAGGATCGATGGACATTTGAGGAAATGTTCATATAATGATAATCACGTCATGAGTACGACCTCAATAGCTGATTTCCCTTGAGGGAAATGTGCTAAAATGAGGGGCTAACCATTACCTTGCATGCAATTAGTAATCCTTTAAATACATATCAAAATAGTCCGCCATGGATAGGCTACGTAAAAAGTGTATTCAATATTATGAAGAATGGAGACGCAATACATACATAAATGGATCTTTGCTGTCCCAAACTCTCTTTGTGTTATAACATTTAAAGAAGGTTATATTTTCAGTAAAGGAGAGGGAGGGGGCTGAATAGAGAGGGTTAACAATGAAGGCAACTTCTATTACCTTGACCTCTCTCCGAAAACTGCTTTAAACCTTGTGCCGAAAAACGGAACTATTGAAGGGTGCAGTGCTTATTTTTTTTAGTATAAAATACATTCAGCTAGATATTTTGAGATCTGTATTTTAGTTTCTATACCTCAAATAAGTCGGAATTTAGAATGCACAGACAAATTGAAATGTAAGTAAATTATATATATTCAAATTATGCATGAACTTAATTCTGCATTAATCTTTACTAATTATTTCTTAAATATATTCCAGGTGTTTCGTTGTAGAATTTTACATTACGTTTTAGCCCTATAAAATAGGATTTATTTTTTGACTGAGATTTATTTATATGTTATTTATTCATTCTATTCTATGAGGATTTGGACCGCAGACAGCATTGAAAGTGCAGAAATTAGGGCTTAAAATATGCCCTCTAATAACTAATTGCCTACAGAAAATTCCTAATATATGAAGCTCTTGAGTTGCAGAATTTTTGGCTTAACTTTTTCGCCTTTTAAAATGAAGAGCAATAAAAATACCCTTAAAACAATTTTGAAGCGGTTATTAGACTTAATTTATATTACAGTTTAGCCGTTTTCATAATCTAAACTCGTTGATAATGAGGATATTATCAATTTTGTTTTTTAAGTTGGATAAAAATTTCATCTGTTGATTGTTTGCATTATATCTGTTCATAGCTAAGTTTCAATTTCTAGCTCTTCTAAAATTTACAGAATGAATGATCATGAATGATGAGAATTTTATATTTTCATGTTATTCGTTTTTGAAAAATTAAAGAGGCTCTTATATTAATTTGGTTACTCGTCCGAAGAATGTTACTAAACCTACAGTAACGTTTATGGGTTTTCTGAAGAATATTGGGTTTCCTATTTATTTCTTGGATGCCAACATCAGTGTTTATAAGATAACTTTTTCGTCTCTCGGAGAAGGTACATTGTATTGTGTATTTTCTCTGATCATCACTTAGCTCACTAATATTTCTTTCCTGAAATATTGCCATAACTAATACTGTAACTCTTTTGATAAAGGTTTATTTGATCTTAGCTTCAATGAGCCAAGAATCTGACCTGACAATGAATACCGCTTATAATTATACCAAACTTTTAACTTAATAAGGGCTTCGCTAATTTTACAACTCAGAGCTTTTATAATTATTCAAAATTATTTCTATTTGAATAGATTATCATTTGCATTAACAAGCGAATAGCCTTCGTAGTGGTTTGTTTGGATACAGATGAATATGGTTCCCATGGTCCCATTCTATCGTGAGCAATAGAACTTTATTTAAAGCATGAAATAAAATCCTTAGTCTCACCTGGCTAGACAAGGGATGTAACCTGTTGATAGCCCTCTCCCATTTTCCGTAGTATCATGAAGGGGCGTTAATTAAAAAATAATGTTACATTAATATTATAACATAAAAAAACATAACGGTCATTTGATTAATGTAATTTCATTTTTACATAACGTGAACGTGAATAATTATGAGAAAGAAACGATGATATTATAAAGGATCAGTATTACCCAGTTCGTGTGATTTTTATGTACTTAATTTCGATCTAGAGGGTATTATTTAGTTAAAAGTTTAAAGTTAGGAAAATCCCGTAATTTAAAAACTTATTCATATAAAATGATATATATTTTACAGCAGTAAACAAATCTAAAAGAATACTGATTCACTTGCTCCTCTCCTGTCATCAAATTATTCTTATTTCAATATATTTAATTTGCAGCCAAAGAAAAAAATTAACGCCCAACGTGGGGCTCGAACCCACGACCCTGAGATTAAGAGTCTCATGCTCTACCGACTGAGCTAGCCGGGCTGTTGTGGGAAGTGCGAGAAATAATGTATAAATAAACCTCTTCCAGCATAAATTAGTTATTTTCCCATTTAGGTTTAACATAATTGTCGATTCAGTTAATTTTAGGAACTGGTCGAGACATTCTACATTAGGAATGAAGTTTAAATTATTTTTTCTTCATATTTTCTTTGTTTATTAATGTACGTATTTATCCCAAGAAACGTACTTTTTAACATATTTTTCCTCTTAAGACTTGGAAAGTGAGAAAAATATATTATCTATAAGTAAAATGTGTGTGAGTATTTGAGTACTTGTTCCGATTTATTTTTATTTGTATGTCGTTTTAAAAGTGTAATGAAGTATTTAAACACTGTTAGGTACATCTTCACAGAGTATGCAAAGTCTATCTGAGTATACACTGAGTGGACTCCTATAAAAAATATATATTCAATATGTTTAATTTACACAGCAGTGATAGATAAAGGGTTTTTAATTTTAAAAAAGTCCTGCAGAAAATTAGACAAAAAATAGTAAAGTAGCTACTGTTTTTATGAGAATTTCAGAACCAATTATTTTCAAGATTAGGAGAAAAACTGATCTACATATCTAACATGTGTCTGCTGCATTTCGGATTATCGGAGTTATTATTTATATTATACCCTCCTGATGAATAAGCTCACTCGCTTAACCGATCGAATGTCAGCCTCGGCAAGGGCAGATAACACAGGTTTCTACTGTATTTCAATATTATGGACTAATGAATAGAGTGCCGATATTCAGAACTAAATTATTGGATTCCTTATTTATCTTATACTCTCCGGATCACTCTCTCTTAAACGGTCCAAATTAACACACTCATTCTTAATGACAGAGACTGACAGACCCACTTGCTCAACTTGTAAAATTCTCTGACAGAAAGCCGGAAACGACAATATCAGGACTTCTCCTACGACTTACAAGAGCTATTGTCGGAAGGCAGCCAATATACATTAACAAAATTTTCTCATACCTACACAAACATCTAATATACGACAAAATGTATCGTACAAATTAAGTCTGTAGTGCACAAAAAGATTTTAAACTAGATGTATTAATACTATTATATGCACACACACACCTAGCCAGGGTGGGACTAAAGATTTTATTTAATGAAATCCGTCACTAAATAAATTCCTATTTGCCCAGGCGTAATTAAGGCCAACGCCTTAACTCACATGGCCAACCTGAGCCCATATATATATATATATATATATATATATAACAAAAACTAAAGAACCGTACAACCTACGACCCGTTAACAACACAAATCAGAGAACTTATAGCAGAATTAAATCGTATTAACATATATTTTTCATGGGTTAAAGCACATTTTGATAATTTTGGAAAAGAATTTTGTCGATAAAGCTGCTAAGTCTGTTTCAAAAGATTCCCAATTACCGGAATGTTACAATAAAATCTCCAAAGCCCACTTAAAATATATGTTAAAAGCTCATCTAACAGAAAAGTGGCGACAACAACGGACTGTAACTAATAAAGGAGAACATTTAAAACTTTTCATTCCAAAATTCAACACATATTTAAGAACATGCTTTTGATACTATTAATTGGTTGAATACTTATTATAGCTGATACAACTACAATACTTAAAATATTTATAGGATAATCATTATTTATTTTCTCTTTTTCTTTTTAAGATTAATAATTTTCTCTTTATATGTTTTTACTTTACTTTTAACGTTGTTATATATATATATATATATATATATATATATATATATATATATATATATATATATGTCATACTTTTAAATTATTTATATATAAATTAATTGTAACACACTACAAATGCATGTGATATGCTAACTTGCATGGGACATGCAGAAACTAATAAACGGCCTTCATATAGGGTTACTATAGGAAGAAACAAATAATAATAATAATTTATATATATATATATATATATATATATATATATATATATATATATATATATATATATATATACACATATATATTATTTATTTCCTTCCTCAAGTACCCTACAGAAAATGAGTTTATTTTACCACACGTCGTACATCCATTTGTACATAACATGTGCTTGATACATAACATCAATTTATATATATATATATATATATATATATATATATATATATATATACATACATACATACATATTCGCATACAACAGCTACCCTGAGGGAGGACATTAGGGAATCATTAGCAATGTACCATTTTCAGCAATTCATTTTCTACTAATCTTTCACAAACAATGCTCACCACCAATTTTTTTTTTATTATTCTTACTTTAATTTATAAAATATTTATTTATTTTATTTGTTATTGTTACTTGTTGTTGTTTCTTATTTATTTTTTTACTTTATTTATTTCAGTTTGTACAATTTTTTTGAATTTTTAGAGGGCCTTTGATGTGATGTCCATTAATAAATAAAGAAAAAAATCGTGACCGATCTTATCTCAGCTCCGACAAGATCGGGAGCAAGAGTCTACTATAACTCAATTGTTTTCCAAAATTATATGGTAGATATGAGTGTGACTGTGTGGCCATTTTGACTCCTGTTAGTACGGTTGCTACTTGTTGATTGAGGGGTGGGAACGCTAGTGTTGCAAGGGGTGTGAGCGAGGCATAGTGCACGTGTCGCACACCCCTCCCTGTGCACTTGCCTGGACCACTTGCCACAACATGACACACTCCCTCTCGCATAACCCAATCACTCTTAGGCAACATTTGCCCTTATAATTTAGGCCGATATAAAAACAGTCCGTCACACATATTTCCCAGCTGTAGGAACGACACACGACGACGTCACAGTGTGTTATTCTGATGATGTTGATGCATGATGACGCCATCTACACATTGTAAACTGTACTAAATTAGCTGGGCACGAGAAGTTTAGTGAAATATATGTATTAGTCGCCTAAAGTGAAAACCTTAACTCGTTAGTAGTTTTATAATTAAAATGTTCTCGGTTAATTCTCAAATTAATGTATAATATAATAATTGTGATACCTTTGCAAATAACTACTTTTGCAAATTATAAACAAGATTCGTTACCTTTTTCGATTTGGCTAGAAATAACAGAAAATTTTGTATTGTACGTCCAGCACTCACAAAACACATTTAATATAAAGTTTAAGATGAAAAAAAAAATGGCCATACTGTATAGAACAACGATTGCAGCATATTACATTTTTAATACGATTGGTTCCACAAGAAAGGACATTAATCGATCCGAATAATAATAACAACGGAAGAATTTCGAATGTTTGGTTTTATTCATTCCTTTAACCCTCAATAATCCCGGTCTGCCATACTTAACCAGACGTTACGATTAAATTATTCAAATAGTCCATCGATTTTGTTGAGTTGTAGTCGGGGAACGAGGTAAACATCCGAAAGTGAGCCTCCAGTCCTACTACCATTTTTTTAACAGGTACATGCTAAAGGCCAATACTTTGTAAAAACGGTTCTAATAAATGCCCACCCCTTCCCTGTATAGACGTTATAAATAAATAAATATACATTCGTGTGCATATATTCATAGTAGAATTCCATCAGCGTTGCAAATGTAATGTTCTATACATGTTTTCTCCATGTTGACTATTAAGCAAGTTATTTGTACTTCTTTGTTTTCTGCCTTCAGTAACTCCCTCCCCTCACCCATCTACTCTTAGGTTATTTACATATAAATAGAGAATTTGTGCTGTGGTGAGATCACAAGCGTGTTATACCAGCACATGGGAAATCTGCTTGTAATACAGTTAGCAATAGTGTGGATATAGTGAAGTCAAAGAAGTATAGTTGTACCCCTCTAGTTCAGCCATACTCACAGTGTGCTTCGCCTTATCCTAGGGTTCCACAAAACCTTTGTGGGGGCTCCGCAAGCATTTTAGAAAAAAATCGAAACACCTCTGTCTGGTCGACTGTTCCATGAAACGTACGCTCGGGTGACTCGTTGACACGACGTATCACGGGGCGCAGCTGAACTTAGTTGCCACCACAGAACAATCGTACTATGCCATCGCCGATAGGTATCTACTTGTGTGCCCACAGTCCCTTTGACAGTAGCAGCCTCTGTGATTAGGCGCTATAGTTGTGGACTAGTGACTTTAGGCTCTAACGCTTATACATAAAGTCGTGAATTATTTTTATGTAAGAAGAAACTGTAACATTTTAGTCGTATTAAAATTTTTATTGAAGAATGTACATAAAGACATGTTTTCTATATTTGAGGTTTCCGTCAAGTATTATGGTTTCCACAAGGGTTCCGACACCAAAAAAGTTTGAGAACCGCTGCTCAAGACTGTTCGACTGAAAGTTCGGGATTTCACACAAAATCGTATTTAGTTGTGATCTAACAGGGTTTTTAAGTGGGATAATTAAGAATTGTGACAGTATACACTTTGAGTAGCTCCTATGCCACACACAATTGTGGTAGAGTGAGTGTCAAGGTGGCTATTTGATTTGCCACCAAAGCCCTTAGGCAGTCGGCCATTCCTATGCCGGTAAGCCTGTATGCATTGAGTTTATAATGATATAAATTCATTGCAACTAAATTGAAAGAAATGAGTGAACAATAGCTTCCATGACATATATGAAGGATTCAATCAACCGTCTACCGTCTATGAATGAATTACTTCATCTATTGTAAACTAACACTGAGAGTGAATGAGCCCCAGGTCACGCACGAATACTGGGACTAAGTGAGTTTCTTCAAACCAACTGAAAGAAAAATAAACCTTTCATTCTCTCTTTGCTTTTCCTTCTCATTCCAGTTTATTCTTACCAATAGCAACTACTCCAGATGAAATAAATCCATCATTAAAACATATTTATTGTGGGTGGTAGTGGGAATGAACTTTGGTTTAGCAGTACTAACTTTAGAAATTGTGTTGTGAAAGAACATTATTTAGAATAGCAGGTTACTTCTGATTAAAGCCCCATTTCTATTGATATAAAGATCGCTCCGTTTCTGATTCTTAGGAAATATTCTTCCTCGACTCCAAATATGACATGTAAACAGCAACAAAGATATTAGCTTTCATAAATATTATACTGCAATGCAAGCTATTTTCTTTTGACAATTGTTCATTTTAATCAACTTTTCAAGCTGAAAAAGATCTGTCAATATTTTATGTATTTAACACATATAAAGATAGTACCCACTATTGAAAATGTTTTGGACCTCTTAGGTGAGACTATTATGTACCAAAATGTTTTTCTTTTAAGAACGTCGTTATTTTTTTACAACTTTAATTTATTACAATAATCAAAAATAATCTTTAAGTTATGGTGCATATATAAATAAATCCTCATTGGCTTTAACCTTATTGGCGCCATGCCAGTGGTGCAAGACTGGATGATAGCTAACCTCAATAATGCTTTTCGCTGAGCAACTGATGCTGACTGTTATATATATGTAGTCTACTTACTTAAAAGCATAAATAAATATAGCTTGAAGAGGACTGGGCGTTTAATCAAGGCTTAAAATTCTTGAATTTGTACATAAAAGAAACTCCGTTAATATTTGAGTTATACAAAACGAAATCTACTAAAACTAGTGGGGTCAACGGGACTAACATTTTTACTTCCCTTATATGATTTTTTTCCAGTTTATAGATAATCCTCCTCTATTAGCAGCAGAAGCATGAAGTAGACTGTAATGCAAATAATCTAATCCAGTGTCTCTGGAATAAGTGAACTTACAAATGCTTAACAAATCTTAGATTAGAGTGAATTTTGGATGGGGGGGGGGTTGTGGGCTCATAACTTTCCGTATTATGTACCATAATGTGCGCATAACACTGGAATATGACTTTTCTTTACGTTTATATTACTTATTAGTGAAGTAAAAATAAAAGAAGCGTTGCTTGTAGTTCAGGAAAATATTTTGTAATTGGAATGGAGATCTTCCATGTCCCATTTTGATTTCATTTTTATTTATTATTGGTGATACCCTCTAAACACCTAACCAGGTCGGGTTCTTTCTTTGACGTCAACGAGGTCTTACCCCCTCCTTGTCAAGTAAACCTGGAGGTCCGTAATATTGTACTTTGTGTACTCTTACTGGCAAATCATTAGCCACCTGACGTAAGGCAAGAGAGGTGTGACATTCTATTTAATGTCATAATTTGGGGCTCCATTGAAGTTCTAGTCCTAGTCCCTCTTCCTTTTGTCTAGTCCAGGGGTCTCCAAACTTCCCAGCCTTGGGGCCATACTGATTTCTCTAGTAAGTTCCGAGGGCCAAAACCATATTATCATTGTTGCCGGTGGTAAAAAGTGAAATAGTCCACTGATGAAAAAAAAAAGTCCGAAAAAGTACGCAACGTTTAAAAAAGGCTGCAAATCGGACTAAAGTCCGCAAAACGGCAACACTGGAATGGAAATGGAAATGATTGATCTACAGTGCAGTGATATAATTAAGAACAAATATCAAAACTCATCTTTGTTGGAATTTTATAAGAGTCTTCCACTGACACAATTTGATAATTTGCATAAATTTGCTCGTGGGCTGTTTTCTGTTTTTGGTACTACTTATTTGTGTGAGAAGACCTTCTCCAAAATGAAGTACACAAAAAATGTTTACAGATTTAAATTAACTGATGACCATCTTAAATCTCTTTTAATAATTGGTACAAGTAAAATTAGTCCACAAATACAAACTATTGTCAGTGGAAAATCTCAATTACATAAATCTCATTAGTATTTCATATGTAATTATGCTTGTTATAAGTTATGCTTTTATTTAAAATGTATAAAATGTTAGTTGGATTCATTTCAATAATTTGTTAGTTATTATATACTGAATTTAAATTTTCTGCATAGTATACATGTCTTTACTCATTACAATTCTGCGTTTCTTTATCCAACTTATCACAAAAACAATAACAATAAGCCTACAACAATGTTATGAGTAGTTAGCCCATGACCATATCTATGTAGATATATTAATAATTATTCAACATAAAATTAGAATACTTCAGTAAACTAAATTTAATTTGCTATAAAAATTTTTTTAAAAAAAGTTTTCAAGTATGCTAGCTCTCCGCGGCCCGGCCAAAATCTGTCCGCGGGCCGGATGTAGCCCGTCGGGCCGTAGTTTGGAGACCCCTGGTCTAGTCGGTAAGTCTCATGAAGACAACGCGAAAGCACTGCCTGACCTTATTTCTTTCAGCGGAAAGTCATGTGTTCCTTGTTGACGGAAGCAGTCACAAGGCTAAGCCCTTAGACAAAATATACGGACCGGACGACCCCCACCTTATCAATCCTTGAAGGGCTTCAATCCGGAACCCGGTCGCGAGAAGTACTTAACGCAACCTTCATTGATAGCTCAGATCTTCTAGTAAAGTTACGTCGCAGGTGTGTTTGCCAATCTCTTTCAAAGAAGTAGTTGTTTCTTACAGCGCACTACAATGTGTCCAATAAAAAGCTATGCCTGTACGGAAAATGTGAGGGAACCTCTTGTTGAAAGTATCTCCTTGGCCCGGCGGGATTTGCATTCAGCTTGAGGCGGCTCCTTAAAAGGACTCTGCTTATCTCTGTCCTTCCGCTATCGGAACGTGGGGACTCGTTTAGATTCGGTGTATCTACTTAGGAAGCCGGCTACCGTAACTCGGCTGGAGGAGTTTGGAAACTGCCATGAGAACCTGGAGAAGCGGCCTGGAGAAAGCTGCTCGCAGAATATTCAACCGTGATCCAGCATCGACAATTCATTGCAACATTTCTTCTCAAGATCTTTCTCATTTCCATTTCGCCAAATCCTCCTCCGTGAAACTATCTTTGTATTGGAAGGTCTATCTACTACTTTTAACTGTTCAATGAACATCACAGGATTATTTTAGTTCTACCAGAATAAATAATAGAAACATGCTTTATTGAAAAATGAAATAAAATCAACTTCTCAATGAGGCATAAGGAACCAAGGATGGTCCTGTGGTATATGGATCATTCTATTTTTGGAATCACGCCATTTCATCACATATGTAAGACATTTATTGCTGACGTTTTCAACGTCCAAAAGTCCCACCCGGGCTAGAAAAGGGTGGTAATCTGTAGATAACCCGTCCCAATTAGCCTTAGTTGCAAAAAAGTGGACGTTAATAAATAATAATAATAATATTGCTGACGTTTTCAGTTGTATCTATATTACCATAATATTTATCCCTTCAACTACCGTTGATCAGGATCAATAAAAGACCTTTTCCCCGAAAATATTTATTATGCAAAGTGCACGATTAAAGAGTAAGCTCATTCATCAGAGCCTATTGACAGAAATAAACCTAAAATAACAATAGAAAAATAGTAGAAATAGAAATAAACATGGTCACCAATGTGAAAAAAAGTAATTAATTATTTAGTTAACTGTATTAATAAAACTTAAAACGTTTATGATTTTGTAAAGGACAAGGCCTTTTTATTGATCCTGATCAATTGGAACCTCTACCATCCATTTACCATACTTGTTCACGTATGTAGGGACATGTAACTTTGTGTAGTATTGTGTGACCACAATAACACTGGTTTCCCTAGCAAAACTACAATATTTTAAATGAATCTCATTTCGTTTCCATTTTACATCTTTACTATTATAATTCATAAATTCACGCCTGGAATATAACAACTATCGGTTATAATTATTCGCAAAGACCGTTTATTTATTTATTTACTAACGTCCACTTTTCGCTATTAAAGCTAATTGGGATGGGTTATCTACAGGTTACCAATCTTTTCTAACCTGCGTGGGACTAAGGATTTTATTTAATGAATTCGTGACTAAATAAATTTCTATTTGCTCAGACTGGAATCAAACTCGCCATTCTAGGGGTGGTTAGGTTTACCATGTTAGATTAAAACCAAAGATTTAAATCACATGGTTAACCTGAGTTTCAATATAAGATTGTAACAACCATCAAAGTTTAAAGTAGTATATTATTATTATTATTATTTATTAACGTCCACTTTTTGCAACTCAGGCTAATTGGGACTGGTTATCTACAGGTTACCACCCTTTTCTAGCCAGGGTGGGATTTTAGGTAGTATAAATTCAATTATTAAAAAAGAGTAATGGAACTTTTTTTAATTAATTATTTTGAAAAATTAAGCAAACGTTAAGACAATGTTAGTATGATTAATTTTTTTAAGAAGAAACAAAAATTCATGCTTATATAAAGTCGTGAGCACAATCTCAATAGCTGTTTTCATCTAAGAGAAATCTGCTAAAACTCTAAATAACTAGATGAAGAACTCTTGTGATGTGCATGTCTGTTGAAAAATGAACAGGGAATGAAATTGCTATACGTCAACCGTACAACACGCACCTGCTCGACCGTGACTATTTACTTAGTGGTTTTCATTCGATTCGGTTCATTCATGTTTGTAACATCAAATTCTTTACCTTAGCTACATAGTTGAGCAATTATTAATTAATTAAAAATTTAATATTATTAAATGTATGTAAACAAAGTTACTTTAAATAACAATATAAAGAATTTTGGTTTGTACTTTAAAGTTAAAAAAAACAAAACGTAATCTTTTGATATTTACGGCAGACCTCTCATATATTAAAAGATTCTCCATTCTAATTATAATACGTGTGTGTGTCTGTGTTTGTATTTACGAAGCGCCGGTGGCTGTTCGGGTTAAGGCATGGGTTAATTTATTACTACCGCCAGCAAGCAGAAAGGAAAAATAGCTGCTGGTTCCATCCCTATTTAGTGACTATATACTTCTCACTGCCTCTCGGAATGACTAATGACTATGACTCTCTTAGATCCCGTCCACATCCAAGCCTACACTGATTGAGCGAACCATTGACTTCCTCCCCATGTCCCAAATGACTGGAAATATTGAGGACCGTCAGTCTACTGGAGACAACTTATTCCAGAGCCTCCTTGGTTAACGGGGGTTGCACGTCGAGTTGATCACTCTCTATGTAAAACTTGGATCAAAAATCGTTTGAGTTCCACTTGGGGGTGGGCTAAAAATCTACAAGGTCTATAAGGTCAACCAAAAAAAAAAGTTTGTATAAAATTTAATGATTCAGTTTCTTTTCCTTAATCTGATACAAAAACTGGCGATGCTCTTCTCAAACATTTAGTGTTTACAATCAGAACTGTTGTTAAAATGGTATAACCAATGTATCAGTTCATCAAAGGAACAGCTCAAACTCAGCATATGTGCTTGTATATTTCACATGATTTCTTGTTTTCCCGCGGGCTGGTGTATAAGGGAGAGCTCAGTAAAGACAAAGAAGTTTGGAATGAGAGGTATAAAAATGAGGCGTGCAGACTGACGGCAAGGAGGTAGTGAAGTGTGACATCCATTACAAGACACGAGCCAGGAGCTGTTCGTGGGAATGGTCCCTCGTCACCGTTAGCTCCCTCTGTCGTCTCCTTCTCTCACTCCCATGGGAACTCTTTAGAAAGGACGCACTCTTTCCTTTTAGTAACCAACACAGCCATTCCTCCAGTTTTTAAGGATATTACCCCTTCCTTAATTGGACCTATGCTCCCCGGCGTGGTTTTTCTTGTAGGGCGACTCTCAGAGGATCATTTATATACGGAATGCGGTGGAGTTGGAGTGCATGGCTCTGGTATGGTTTGAGCATTGAGAATTCTCCTTATCGCATACAAGAAGGCTGAGTCAGTTCATGAAGTAAGGGGATGAGTAATATTTGATGATGGGGAACTAGATAAGAAAACCAGACATCCCAGAAAAAGTCTCTCACACAAAGGTTGTGGAAAATAAATAAATTTTCCAATTCCAGGAATGACACAGCGGTCTTGAACAGTATAAATGACACAGTATAAATGAAGCCAAATTCTCGTTTTATTATCCCCCCCCTTTCTAATAACCTTATATAAAAAAACCTAAGAGATGTTATTACTATGTAAGCTTAAAGTGAAAATAGTGTTAGAAAAAGTAGAGATTTAGTAAAGATCAAAAAACCGCAAACTATTAATAACTCGGTAAATATTTGAGTGGGACGTAACCAAAGTGTAGGATATCGCTTTACAAACGACTGCTTATGTAACATGTGTTGATCAGAAAAATCATAACGGAATAACGTTCAGTAAACAGTTTACTCATTCGGCAAAGCGTCACAGCTCCCGGGCCAAGATCAGCTGTTATTGGACTTGTCCTTACTCTGAGTGTTTGCATATCGAGTTGGGTAACGATCAAATAAAAATGCAGTTCACTAGAGTATTAATAGGCAGAAAACACATATAAATTTGTATGGGCTTCTATAATGACCTACAATTTTTTTAAATGACATTATGAGAACAACCAAAATAGGTGATTACCTTGTAGGTGCAACAGCACTAAATTTGATGACTAACCATTCTTCGGGTTCTTTTGAGATCTGACCATCTGTCACTAACTTATAGCATGCTCTTTTATAATTTCGGATTCCTAGTTTCCTTACTCGAGAGTATTTGCATATGCAAAAACACATTTATTTTGAAATGTTCGTTTAGCCATCACAGTATAATAAACCGTGACACATCTAATTGCTTTCTTTAAAAATAAGAGGTCAACTATGCATTTTATTGGTATAGTTTGTTTTGATTCCTGGTGCGTAATGCTTATTGACGTTAATGATTTACATGGTCATATCGCATTGTGTTACCTTGGTTGAAAGGATTTATTAATATAATGATAAATAAAATATTGTTACAAGTTTGCCTGCAGTTGTATCATGTACTTACTATCAGACTCTCCAATCCTTGAAAACCACCGTAATAGACCCTTTGCTCTGGTTCACAGACAGGCTCTACAATTTTGGGCCCTAGATCTCTGCAAGCCCTCTCTCTTATAACTTCTAGGTTCAATTGTTGTCTTCCTTGCATTTACATTTTGCATCTATTCCCATGGACTGGAATTCCTGGTATACAGAGAAATGAACGAAGGATAGGAGAGGACGACATGAGCACGAAGTAGTTCCTGTTCCCTTCTGCGCTATCCTCTTTAACAAGGTGTCTTCCAGATGCCCGAATTGCAACATAGGCGTCCCTCAATGAGCTGTTTAGTTAGAATGGACAAGGGATTTATGTTTCTCGATTTACTGAAAAAATAATAAGGAAAGGAACTTACGGATCATTCATTGGTCTCCCCTGTGACTTCTATGTGAGACGAACTAATTACAAAGACCCAGGAAGAAATGTATGGCTAGGAAGGGAGAATTTCCATCGATCTATTCCATAATCGATATTTAACTATTTTATTCGATACTAAAGATCACATTTGTTAATAATGGCTTAAATTGGCCGAGGAGGGAGTTCATAATTCATATCTCGGTTATTGTGGGTGGTGTAGAAAAATGTTACAGAGCTTCTTACAGAATGTTACAGTCTTATTAAACTATTGATGGTCTACGATTTTTTGTCTATACATTTTCTCGTAGATCAAATATTAAGCCAGTTATTCGTGCTTTTTTGTTTTCAGCCTTCAGTAAACCCTCACTTTTACTTATCGAATGTTTATTTATAAGTAGAAAATATATGGTGGGATAGGATCAATAGTGTCATGCTTGCACGTGGGAAGAATTTAATCCAAGACCAGAATGATTTGATCAAAAAGAGTTTAGAGCTAACATATCTTGAGTTTTAATATTGTGTTGATTAGGAGAAATTATTTTTTTCCGTTTTAATAATCAATAATTGGAGATATTTTCGTCGTGCTTGTGGCCCAATGAACGTTCATCGCCTTATAATCCGTCCGTATTAATCCCCCATCGAGCAGAGATTGCAAATCAATTTGGAGGAATAAGAAAGCCCCCAATTATTCCTCGTCAGCGGAAAGACGGGCAGAGGGAGGGCAATAAAATTGCGGGTGTCTCGGTGAGTTGGACCGCGTGCTCGAATAAAGATCGGGCGGAAAGCGTGATGAATCTGGGAGGAAATGGAGGTGTTTCATTGGCCAGGCCGAATCTAATGGAGGGCTCCCATTGGCTGAACCGGCCAGCCAATTAGGAGAAACGCCCGATCACGACCTCATCATATACCGTAACACACTCCACAAACTAGCCTCTAATTGCGTTCTTTTTAAGCTTTTTTTCTTTGGACCTTTTTTTTTCTTTAAATCGCTTTTTACATCCTACTGGATAACACTTGAACTTAAAATTCAGACAAATACATCACGTCCTATTTACATACTTTGTTGTTTGAAACGTAGTGAAGCTTGAGGTTCTTTATTGAACTTTACGAAGTATATCTTCACTTCAGTTTGTCTCTGGAACTCTCAAGCAGGAGTTTTCTGAGATTGATAGAAAATAATGTTTTTAAGACATTTTCCTTATTAAAGGAGTCCTTACTAAAATAATATTAAATAAAGAAACAAAATAAAATTGAAGCATATACGAGTATTAGAAAACAAAGTAATAGAAAAAGTGGGGCTCAGGTTAGCCATGCCCGTTAAAGCGTTGACTTTAATCTCACGTGGTTAACCTAGAGTGGGGAGTTCGATTCCCGCCTGGGCAATAGGAATTTATTTAGGGTCGGAATTCATTAAATAAAATCCATAATCCCCCTGACTAGAAAAAAGGGGTAACCTGTAGATAACCCGTCCCAATTAGCCATAGTAGCACAAAGTGGACGTAAATAAATAAACAAAACAAACATAAATAAATGTTCTATGGGTCTTATGGGAAATCAGCTATTAATGACATACTCATGCCGCTTTTTTTAAAAAAATTCCCCCTATCCTACATAAGAGATGACGAAAATGTGGACCGTTTAAACCTATTTATAAAATTTGCCTGTCACCACTACAGCAGTTGCAATTTTGGTGTGATCACCACTAAAGATCAAGTTCGTTAATGGCAGAAATGGCCCAGTGGGAGGGGGGAGGGATTTCGAAATATCGAATGTCATGATACGTCTTATTTATTATATGCTTAAGTACCAAATATTGTTTTCAAGAGAGCTTTACTAGGTAAGACACATGCAACTACGTTTTGTGACATCATCAATTAAGATTTTATTCCTTGGCTAGAAAATGTTTATTTTATTTTGTACCATACTCAATATTTAAATGCTTCATTCAACACTAAAGGTCATATTCGTTAATGCCTAAAATGAACTAAGCATAAAAGGGGGTTCAGAACCCTCTGGCTAGATAAGGGTGGTAACCTATAGATAACCCGTCCCAATTAGCTTTAGTTGTAAAAAGTGGACGTTAATAAATACTAAATAATAATAGAAAAAGGAAATAAAGAATAACAATATTTACAGTAAGCAATTCTTAATTAATGAAACTAATATAAATAATTATTCATTTGTAATAATGTTAAGCGCAATTGTTACATAAAAATATCTTTCATCATTTTTTTTGGAACCGGTATTGTTTTTAAGTTTTCTGGTTTTGGGCCTTTCATTGGTTGTAGTACATACTTCTGTAGGTAGTAGCATCAAGGATTTGATTACATAAGGCATGAATAGGAAATATTTTCCAACTGTAGATTCTGGAGCCTGAGAGCCTTTTTTATACATCTATAAATAGACAAATAAGATGAGTTTTGCATACTTATTATGGCCGACTGTACTGTGTTTTGCCTGTATAGGTCGAACAGGAATGTAGACGTTTGTTTCTAGTAACATTGGCATCCATTTGAATGAATTTATTTTCTTCGCCAAGTTCTTTGAAGATATTAAGAGGATTTTCTGAAAGGCATAGAATTTAAAGAATATATTCTAGTTTACAATTCACATTCCTTAAACTACTGTTAATATTCTGACACCACGAAGAAATAAAATATGTCTGTGCAAAGACAACAAGCAGAAAATTAAAAAGTTCCTCTCGAAGTTGTTGTGTACACTAAGTAGATTATCCATGCGAAACGCTAATGACTGGAGACTATTAATTCCCATTTCTCCTGTTACGTGAAGATCATGAAATTCAAGAAATTTAGCAGCAAAGTTGCTTGGTAAAAAATCGCATTCGTGGAAACGGGTGTTTACCGACGCCTGAACTAAAATTTTGCAAATATTTAGTTACTTAATATCGGTTAGTATCCCAGTTTAGAAATAAAAAGTATACAGCAATACTATTAAATAACATTTTGAACCAAGTTGCTTGTATAACATCTATCGATCCGGCATGTAATATCAGAAATATTTAAATATTATATTCTATACCTCTTATAAACCCCCACCCCTGCCCGGCCGCTAACGAACTTGGCCTTTCATTTTAGTTGAAAGTTTAAATATGCTGTTGGGTTCTAATATCTCAAAATCTGCAGCCACTAGAGAGCGAACACATGAATATCTTATCGACCATTGACTGATATATATATATATATATATATATATATATATATACACACACACACACACACACACACACATCAGTTTTGTTACCAAACTCGATATTTAAATGATTTACGTAGAAATACAGATCTAGTTTAATTAATATCTGATGTCGGAACAGAGGAGATTCAGAGAGAGTAAAAAAAATAATAAAAATCTCTACTTTATTGTGAATCGCATAAAAAAGTTATATAGCTTATAAAAAAGTTATATACAGTATACAAAATTTAATTTGAAACAAGAGTTTTTTTTTTTATGTTATTTTCTTCCTTCGAAATTTAACCTAGTTATTCTGCTTGTACCGAATCGATTTTTACCAACTCCATTGGTTTTTAGTAAACGGCCATTCCAAAGCATTTCACATTAGTAATAAACAAATTGTGGGGGTTGAAAAAGGGGTGAAAAAAAAATTAAAAAATCTCCGTATTAAGACTCGCAACTGTTATATAACAAACCTCGAAACATAATATATATATATATATATATATATATATATATATATATATATATATATATATACGTATGTATATATGTATGTATAGATGTTGTATATTTCGACTCTCTGGAATACTAACCAAGTTATTTTCAGCCATCAGTTAAGCTCCAATTCTACTCACTCATGCAATTTTCACCTAAAGTGATTGTGTCAATAATCATCTCATCTCCAGCATAAAAGCTAGAATGGCGTTGTTCCCTTGAAATATGATTAAGCAAATGAAGACATATTGATGAATTTTAAGATTGTACAGAATGAACCCAGCAATGCAGGGTTTGCATTACTCAACCATGTTCAATAGGGACATCAAACTCTTTTCAGGAATAGGAGAAGTAAAAGGCGGTTACTGAAAGCGGGAAGTAACAACTTTGAAATTTTGATCTAAAAAATAATTTTCTAACTCTGAAAACCATATTCTAAACACACTTTGTCAATTATAGTTTTTGTAATGTTTTAAACAAAGATATGAAATGTATGTTTTGGTGACTAAGCCAACACCGATTTCAACTTGTAGTAGAGCTTATAACTTTGTGTGTTTTATGAATAAATATTCCATTAGTATGGTATTTTGATAAGAGCTTCATTAAATGTTGTAGTAGACTTCCAAGGTCATGTGTCTTGACCATCAAGGTCTTCTGGTATTGATCACGTCATCTAATTGTCTACCAACGTTTCATGCTGCAAGGCTTCTTCAAGGAATGTCAATTCAGAATGTCCCATTCGATGTAGTTGTACTTATCAAGACAAGATTGGTTCCCGGGAACGGAATCGCCGTACTCATATTATGACTCCGTGTCGGAACCGTCGTTCCCATTTCTTTTTCCCATAATCATATTCCTACCGTTTTTGGACAACAGGTGTCCAAACTTTACTCAGTAAATAGGCATCTTCTCTTTTATCAGATTCCCCTCAAGGGAAATCAGCTATTGAGACCAATCCAACTATATACATACATACGAGAATTCGAAATAACTCCGTAATTATACGTCGAAGCGAATAGTTGTATGAAATCAAAAGCTTAAATACTAAAAATAGTTTTAATTGAACTCTTACTGTCTGAAGTGCATGCAAATGCGTTGTATGGTGACGTTATCATTTAAGATTATACGATCATAATAAAACAATAAAATGTTGATCTATTCCATACTCGATATTTAACTATTTTATTCGACACTAAAGACTACATTTGTTAATGGCTTAAATCGGCCGAGGAATAGGCGGGAAGTTCAAAATTCATAATATCTCGGTTATTGTGGGTGGTGTCGAAAAATGTTACAGAGCTTATTACAGAATGTTACAGTCTTATTAAACTATTGATGGTCTACGATTGTTTTTGTATACATTTTCTCCTAGATCAAATATTAAGCCAGTTATTCGTGCTTTCTTGTGTAAAGCCTTGAGTAAATTGTCCGTACCTTTTTACAATTACAACTGGTTTTCTTTTTGTTATTTGTAATTTATCCAATACTTCAACTTTTTCAAATTCAGAGTTCAATAATGAAAATTTTTGCCGCAATAAATTTCGTTATTTTTATTTTTTTTCAAGGATTTCAGTAAGACCAGTTTGTCTAATTTATTCTTTTCTACTCACTTAAGAAAGTCTGCTTAGTTAATGGTGTAATTCCTGACCAATTTTTTGAATTCAAAATGACTGATAGATAGCGGAAAATTTAATTTTTCTTTTTTCTGATTTTATTGGGAATAATTTGTTGAAAATCTCATTATAATATAATATATAATAATGTGTCATAGCATATTCTGCCAACATATTTCTGTGTCTAATAATTTTAGAGAAGTTAGAGGAGAAAACCGTTTGGCTTTGTTAGCAAATTTCTCCTCTTTTTTTTTTTTTTTTTATTTATTTTTTTTATCAGAAAGTATTTTTTTAGCCTTATGTTTTAATACATTTAATTCAAAATCCGAAATTTTTAATAAGGAGTCAGTTTTCCTTCCTTCTTCCATCCCTACCTGGATGAATCCTTTAATTTTTCGATTAGTACATTATGATTGTAAAACGACTTGAATAGTGATAGTTCCAGTGGTGAAAAATTAGGATTTTGGGAGATTTACTTCTATACCAAGAGAGTTTTATTTTTTTTCTCTGACCACTTACACATCCATAGACTTCATTGAATCAATGGTGAACTTTTAATTTTTTACTTAGTAAATTGTGATAATAAAAGTATCATGAATAATTCAATAGGACTTTACTCCTCTTGTTATTCTGTTTCTCATCTTTTAATAGTCAAAGAATATTAAGGACATTCGGGATAGTTAGTGAAAAGGACACACTATCATGAATGCATGACGACTCAATATGTGACTGATTTTGTTGAGACTCACTTTCCCTGCAAAAAATTTAGGGCTTTAAAAAAGTTAAATCATCCAAATATTATTATATAACTTAATCCATCTTAGATCAAACTTCTTTCATTCATCATTAACAAACCTTTCAAGACCCTGGTCCGTACTTAAGACTTTTTTTGACAAGTGGCTCATTAAAGTCACACAAAATCATGAAAGAGAGGAAACAAACAGGTTTAAATCTCTAAGTTCGACTGCTTTCTCCAAACAACTGAATTAAAGAACTACAATAAAGCCCATTTACATTGAATATAAACCTGTGGCCTCCGCATTCAGTAATTCTCAGTACAGTCCATAAGTGTGTTTCGACTATGAATGCAACCTCTCTGTTCATTTTTACCTCAGTATCAAATTCCTTCAAAATATACTAGTCACAACTATATATATATATTCCCTTCGACCAGTTCAACCCACTTCTCATTATGTCAATGGACATCTCACTTCTGTCCAATTCTCCATGAATTGATCTGTATGTTTTTGTGTCCAACTCAAATACAATTATGGCAAATAATGATTTACCATGTGAGAGTAACTTCCATTCTGGTTTATTTTCGACCTGCACTGGCATATTATTAGTAATGTTTGGCTTGAATTAGTTTTTATATATTGCTAAATAAAACATTATAAACAAAAAATTCTACTGGGCATATACCCGCATCTCCCCTTTTTGGTGGTGCAGTACTTAATTTGTATTTAAAATAAATGTTAAAAGAGTATCTTAATACAGTGGCACTGGCATGGTAAGTGTGTTAAAGGGGTAACATTGCCTCTCTTAAAACTGAATTGATTGGAATTTTCCATCCCTGGAAGTGCTATTCATGACAGAAATTTTATTCTGAGGGAGAAATACCTATTTTTTTTTTTTTTTTTTACTAAAAATATTTATTTAGAACCCTCCCCCCCCTCTTTAACAAAAATTTATCTATGCTGCACTCTTTAATGCTATGAAAGCTGTAGGCAACCGAATGGTGTGTAGGATTATATTATACATACCAACAATTATTTTGTTTATACATTTATTTCCATACAAACATTTACATACATATTCATATTACAGTATCACAAATTATCTTTACAAGTAAAAATAGATAAATAGAGGGTATTTACATCAGGTACGAAATATATACAAATCAATAATTATGTTACAGAATCACAGTCTTAAGTTACATTAAAGAAACCCCACACAAGCCTCATTGAAATGGTAAAACTAAGAAGGCTCACTTGGTTTGTATAATATTGATATCATGTTGGGCAAATAATTTATTTCTATTGGAATGTTATGTAACAAAAAAAAAGAAAAGAAATTGACCCATTATGATAAAACAGCATTACTTTTCAAACCATTAACATAATAATATGAACGAACGTAAAACTAAAACAAATCATTATATTAAAGATAAGGCAGTATTGTAAATTATAAAATTTTAAAGAAGGTGAAATATTTACTTATTTTGATAGTTATAACATATGTACTACAATGTATAAAAAATCAGAACAAATGCAAAAAGGAACTAGTGATGGGCGATATACAAAATTGTCGAACACCAATTTTTCAAAATATTGTGAATGAGGTGAAAACAGAAAGAATTCTATGAGAATAAACTTCTTGTCCTAAAATTTCAATGAGACTCATAATAAACCATTCACTCAAAACTACATTAACAAAACTACCTTGGGATGACTTTAAAGCTATTGTTTTCTTAAACCTAAATATTTAAGTCATCCATAAATTTTTGAAAGCAGGAAACAAAGCAATATATACAGGCAAAGCCATGATATCTAAACAAAACAAACTAATAAAGCATTATTTACAGCCATTAAAAGTGAGGAACAATTAAATCAAGATAAAAAATAATGCATATGTATCCAGGAGGCACATGCTGTGTAATTTGTTTAATTTAAATTATGTGTAAATTATGTTAAATTTTATATCTGAATGTAACAAAGTTTTAACGGAAATAATTAACAATCAACAGCATTGGGGAAACTGACCTCATTATTAATCTTTAAAACTAGGGGAGTACTATACATGAAGTACCTAATAAATCCATGAAACTTAACTAATAAAAACTTAACTTAACATAACTTATGGCTCAACTCTGAACAGTGCCTAAAACTGAAGAAAATAACAAGGTAAGTGCACTTCAGCATAGTGTGGTCTTAACATTGTAAAAGTTGATGTGATCATAACAATTAATTCTTAACAGGGTTTTACATCAATAATTAGTTACAAACAAATAATTAAGATTAATAGAATAACCATAACAAATAATTGTAAAGAAATAAACAACATAAAACAGAAGATAAAAATATGATTACTTTTAAATAATGCTAAACGTTAACTATAATTTAGGAACTCTACAGAAATAACAAATTTTGTAAAGACCAATTACACCAAAAATGCACTTTAACAAATAATATGTGCTATAGCAATTTGTTGTGGTGTGACATACGCAAATGATTCTATTCACTGTTATGCTCAATGATTGCTTTGATAAAAAGTGAAGCTTTTATGGAAGACAATGTTGAATGTAACAGTGTGTCTATTGTCAGTCACTTATGTCATGACACAACTTATTATAATATGTAAAATAGTATTAAACATTTTATATCAATCCTTTCTTTTGACGACATAATTATAAACAATATTATTAATTTTTATAAATGATTACACCATTTTATGACAATAAGGGAAGATTTGTATTTGTTACCATTCTTTTTTCGGGTGTGACTAAGAAATTGGTTTAATGAAGCTTCGGATAATAAATCCCAAAACCTTTTTACGAATGACATACAATTTAAGTAGAACATTAAGATTTAAGCTTTAATGCTTAAATAACCCTAAGTTCTTTTGAAAATAAAACAATTATAAACCGGTAAACGCAATCTCTAACTGAATTTATAAGGTCACTGATTATAATGTAATATTAGCTGAATAATTTATTTTGATCATATTATAAATTAGCATTAACATTTATATCGTATCACATTATAAAAATTAAATTATTTCTGTATCACAATACAGTAGGAAAAGACAAATAAAAAAAAACTGGCAACTTCACAACATAAGCAACAACGTTTTGTTCATTAAAACTTTAAATATTTTAAAAAGGTCATTTAAAATTGATTTGTCATAGAAAATATTTGCAGTTAAGTCTTAAAGAAATTTGTGAATTTTATTTTTTTTCAGGTGTCACTTCTTAACGGATATGGTATGTGAAAAATTTATATTTTTAATGCAGTATTAACCATTCTTAGAAGTTAATAAGTAAGATAGAAAATTTATGCTTTAATTTATTATTATTTAAACAAGATGAGTTCTGATATTTGGCATATCTTTAAGCTCATCTTTACATTTAAAATATTGACTGTAATTTATAAAAAAGAAAGGAATGATATAAAACAGTTTAACTATCTACAATAACCTTTTCTATTCTTTCTATAATAATATAAAACTATGAGATATAAACCAGATTAGTGAAAACAAGTGAAATGCAACTGTGAGCAGCATAGGCAATACACTAATACATGCAGAACAAATTATTCAATGAGTAACAAACTTTAAAAACTGGTAAAGTGACATGTTACAAGTTATAAGCAGTAATAAAGAATTGATTTTGTTTGCTTGTTGCTTCACACACAATGTTTCGATCTTTCCCTATGAAGCTTTATAAATATGCATGCAAAGTTAAAATCTATGATTTACAAAAGAAATATTACAAGTAGAAATGATTGAAAACAATTCCAGAAAAAATGAAGCATTTTTATCTATGTAATGAAAGTATGAAACATAATTAAATTAAGGAAGTTTTTATAATATTCAAGAATAATTATAAAAGAAAAACGAAAAACAATTTTTACCATATAAACAAACTGAGTGGTAACCAACGAAAAAATTTGATGTTAACTTGTAATTGGTGAACTTTCTGTTTTGAAAGTTGAAACAAAAATGCTTTAAGGAAATTATATCAAAAACGAGGATAGGAGCAACAAGCCCTCAAAAAAGTGCCAAAAATCACACTACCTTAACAATGCTTAGAACATGTAAGTAATGCCTACTATTATATACAATTACATGATGCTACATACCAGAATAAGAATTGTGTGCTACACATCAAAGATGAAGCATTCTAGGAGCAAAAGGAACATTGATATATTTATAACAAATCTTAAATGATTCCAAAGTTTTGAGGTAACTATAAAAATAAAATAAACATAAGCAATAACAAGTAGACCATTTAAATAATAAAAAGGTTATTATGAAAGAGAACAACATATAATAACACGTTTGTAATAATGAAACTAAAATATTCAAGTTAACAGGGTAAATTAAATGGGCTTTGCATTCCAATCAGATTTCTTAATATGCCTGGTTTTCGAGGTATAGATTGACATCTTAGTGGAATGGAATAGCTTTTATAGGTCAATTTATGAATGCCATTTAAATTTAATGACTTTCATAACTGATGAACTGTAAAACAATCTATTTTACAATATTTGCATTTCGTTTTAATAAGCAAAATATAGCGGATCTACAATAAGATAATTATTTAAGACATTAATATAGTATTCGAAAATTGTGAAGAGACAAGGAATGTTACCCTACAGTAATTAGGAAACATTTTATTTTTGTTAATACCTTTTTGCCAACAGGAAATCAAATAAATAACCAATTATAACTAAAAAGACTTCTTTAGATGTTTTTGGGTTTTGTATTAAAAGTTCTTTAGTAGCTATTGCATAAAATGATTAAGTGTTGATTAACAGGATATTTGGCTGCTTTAGATGATACAAGGCCCTCATACAATTTCAATTCCCGGAAGAAGTGAAACTTATACTAGTCAATAAGTAATTTATTAATTTAAATAATGCTATTTCTTTAACAACGCTTTAAGGTACTATATTAAGTGTTTGTATATGTGTATAAATTCTATTATTAATTTACTGATAAAAGATTTAAAATATTAACAATGCTTATAACTACATTTCAAGACACAAATTGTAGTGCATATGTTGCTCTCCTATATCTAAATTAGGGAAGTGAGCTATACCTATCTTATTAAAAGTTACTTAAATATACTATTTATTATTAAATCTGATATATTATCTTACACTAAACTTACTATTGATTCATTTAATCAAACTATTATACTTATGTATGCACTTTAAAGCTCTTATTAATTTATAATTTGGCCTTTAATGAGTTACCTGGAATCACACAAATAACGTTCTTGAATACTATGGCATTGGAAAAGTGCTGATTACACTGCTCCTTATATTTAAGAATTAAATGCCTTCTTTTTGAGTGAAGCCTACCAAGGCCTCCAGACCTTCTGCGGCTGTTCCAAAGGGTTGACCTCCCTTGGCCTGGACAAGTGTGAGACGAGCCTCAGCCCAGCTTCGGGGTCCAATCCCCCGCCTCCTAGGTATGCAAGGACTTCCTTCAAGCAGGACGACCAGCCTTCGCTGTATCTGTCCTCTGTCTTGCTCTCTCGGTTGAGTCGCTGAAGATGTCTGACTGTCAGCTCAAGGATATCTGCCTTTTCCAGCTTTGCTACATTCTCACCATCTGACTGGAGTGCAGAGACCATTAGCTCTTTCAGCTCGTCCAGGCATCTGTTAATCCGAGCCCTTCTCTTCCTTTCCAACATAGGCTTCATCACCTACAACAAGAAAAAAACAATTTATATTAAAAATACGCTATAATAGAATCAACTTAACTATGTTTTCTTTTTTTTTTTTAGTATAAAAGAGTTTTAATGACAACCAAAAATATTATAAATAGAAACTTATCACTTTCAGAGATCAAAACAGTTAGACAAATTTCTAATTCATAATTTTATCAGTAAATGAAGCAATGTAGTAAGTTGCCCAACAAAATGATGTTACTTATGTCTTATAGTTCTCTTCCCCACTCATTTATGTTGGAGGAGCACCATCTCTGATAAAAATATCAATTTAAAATAAAACGTATAAATATTTGCTTAATAAAATTATAGGAATATTTTTTTTTACTTTAATTTAAACAAAGTTCCCAAGTCTATTCATATAAACAAATTAGTACTATCTAAAAGCCGAGCATTCTTTGAAAACCAATGCAACTAAAATAAATTTCTATTTCTTGGAGAGGGGGGAGACGAAATAAATTGTGTTAGTAAGCATATTTTTCTGGTGGAAAAGACTTTCTCTTCTTATCATCCTCCTCATCTGTCCATCGATTTTCTCCTTTTGGAGAAGCGAATGGACTTAATTTATTAATGAGAATTCTAATTAATTATAAGGCGGGAAAATATTAACTATTTATATAAAAACTGTAAACAGTACCTTATTATTGAGATAGACTAAAAGAGTAAATCTTTTGCAGACAAAGAAGTAAGAAGAAGGGGAAAAATCGGTAGACGATAGTAAATTGGCACTTTGATAGATTTGCAGTAAAAATTTTATAAACTCCTATGATAACCAGTATTAATTTCCCGAAGAATTAACAGCCATTATTGGAGATTCAAATCTTCAACAGCCAAATTGTCAAGAGGTCTTAGAAAATCTGAGAATGTAGGTATACGATTATTAGCAATTTATAGCATTCAGAAAGTTAAGAGAAAACTAATTAGCAAAGAATGTCTGAGGTAATTATGAATGATAATTAATATGCAAATGCTTTTTAAAAATAAACAACAATAAGACAAATACAATACAGGATAATACTAGTAACAATTTCAAATTGGATTAAATCGGGTATGGAACCTATATATATATATACCTATATATATAAAACATAACATATATTTCCAGTTGTTAACATTAAAAAGTCATTATGCATGAAAGATGAACGTTACCCATTCAAAAGAAGCTCAAGTAGCAGATGTGACCATTACTTTTGCATACGAAACTGTCAACTAGAACTCGTTTTTTATCCATCGGCAAAGAGGGAAGGGTTGTTAGACAGGATCTGGGGGTTGCGGCGTAGCTTATCCCTGGAAGGGGTGCAATAGTTGCATGAAAGGGGTGTAAAACAGAATTTGCAAATGGATCTCCTCTCCCTCTCTGGGAAAACTACAAGGTGCGAAGGGGAATCAGCAATGCTCATTAACAAGCCCATCGGGTCGAGGGAGGCAACCTGTGGGAATGACTCGGAAAGCAATGCCGTAAGCAGAATGTTAGGGAAACACTAAGGCAAAAAGTTAGTACTTGAGACTGGAGACCTCCCTACTTATGAATCCTAATCAGTGTTATCAGTTCTATCAGTATAATATGCCACTTCGAGATGCATTCCCTTATCAACTACCTGTTATTTGGAATTCATATGAAATAAGCTTGTAGAATTCTGAAAAATTCAGACGTGATATTCAATCATAATCAAAATGTTCAGGAGGATATATGTTTGCTATAGGAAAGTGTTGTGCTCGAAAGCTCAACTGTCAAATGAGCTTTGAAAGAATTATGAATTTTCAAAAATTAAGGAAGTAGGCTTAAAACTGTTTTAACAACTATCTTTTTAATTAAAACACATGGTAAACCTAGAGTGGCGAGTTCGATTCCCGCCCTGGGCAATAGGAGTTTATTTAGTAAACACTAAATAAAATCCTTAGTCCCACCCTTGCCAGAAAAGGGTGGTAACCTGAAGTTAACCCGCCCCAATTAGCCTTTGTTGCAAAAAGTGGACGTTAATAAATAATTTAATTTTTTTAAGTTAAAAAAATAAAATCCATATTGCTAAATGATTAAGTGAGGTAGAATGTAGATGGTAGTACAATGATAACTATGTAATTTTGTGAGTTACTTAATGTATTTAACGGTAGGGGTAGTTTTTTATTTGTCAGATTTTCTATTTTTTCTCAATTGTCTGTTGTATTCCTATGTGCTGAGCATAGTCGAGTCCAAGTCAAGATTTAGTACTATAAAAACGGTAGATCATTTTGTTTTATTCTCATTCTCTCACTTAATTATTAAAAATATTTTTTTTAAGTTTGGCATATTAATACTGGTTATACTGATATACTAAATATAAGAAAACACGGAGAAAAAAAAAAAAACATTAAACTGAATATATTGGTTGAAAAGGTTTCTCGAATACATCTGTAACTGTTTTTTTCTTGAAAGGGCGAACTGTTGGCCCAGGCTAATATTAAATTTGCACAAGGCAATTTGCCACATGAAGGGGTGAATGCAAACGATTGACACTCTACCTCATGGCGTGCACCTCTCATTTTATAGTAGAATGTAAAATATGTACGACTATTCACGTAATATTCATTCCCTTCTAGTACACCACTCTAGAACTATTTAATTAATCTTGATTGAAACTTCTCACGAAATGTGATCAATCAGTCTTCCCTAATTTATGTTTTAATCAAATGTGAAATCTCTAAATCATTGTACAATAATGCTAATTGGCGTTCAATTAAATCACTTATATATTATGAAAATTGTAAATACCTATGTTAATTGTAATGTCGTTGTTACCTGATTTTGACAAATTATTCAATAATAGAACTCACTGAAGATCATGCTTATTTTATTTGTTTTATTCCCCATTTGAAAATATTTAGAATGATTATTTATTATTGGGAATCTTTGTTTCAATAAGGTTATGATTTTTGGCTAAATTTTGTGGAGAACATATGTGGATATTTCTTTATTAAATTGATCTCCTCTATTATTTCCCTCTATTTAACATTTGAAGCAAGCCTCAGGGTTGTGAGGCAACTGACAAGCTACATTAATAAACGGGAAGGCTACTCAAATACTACAGTGACGGCTGGGAGTGGCAGATAACACATGTCACATGTTCTCCAAGTCTTACGTCGAGAGCTAGGCCATTCTTTGGACCTCAGTCCGACCAACGAAAATTGGCATCAGAAAATTTTCCTGAAGGAAAGCTCCATTTTTTTTTCAAGTGTGAAAACAAAGCCCGCCCTTCCCTACTAATTTAATTTATGGCATATTTCTCGAAGTATGAATAACCAATGCCTTTTATCTTTAACGGCCGAAATGGAACTAGGAGGAGAGCCCTTCTGCTATAAAACGTCGCAGTTAATATGTTACATATGCAGTATTATTGAATTAATTATTTTCAACTTACTCATGGCACGATTTTCGAGAAGCCTCTTCAAATGTCCATCTACCCTAACTGGGACATGACGAAAATGAGGCCCATTCAAGTTTTGTCAGATTTAATTGTGTATTTTCAGCCTTCAAAAAATCCCCACCCCAAGCCCTTTGATTTATCAAAAAATGCGTTTTCTGAAGTTAGCTTTTCAGGTAGATTATTCAGAGGGAAACACGGAATAAAGGTGAAAAGTTATTTCGTCCTTAGGGCATCAGTAAGTAATTCTAGTGACCGGACTAATCACAACTTTTAAAACTACACTTGGCTTTTACAAATGTAACAAAATATATCTATACCATAATCTAAACGGGAAAATCTGATTAGTTTGCGAAAATCCCGTGTGGTTAAAATACGCTATTTGGCAATTTAATTGTTTAATTAGTTCTTAATATTTCAGGATATCCTGCTTTGCATGGTCAATGAAATACTTTAGATAATTTACTGGAGGGAATGAATTTCAAATGGTGGTTTCGAATTGGTCAGCAATGATTAGTCAAAATAAGATTTATAATTGAGAGAGTTATCCTTCTAGGAAGTAGTTGCTTCAACGAATTCAACGGACCAATTTGTAGTTTGGTTCATGATTACAGCTTCAACATTTTCCGTGAAGAGCAAAACGAATTCAGAAACTTATGGTATTAGTAGTGCTTGTTTCTCATTTCCTCAAAACGTTTCCATATTTCATTTTTATATCCTGGTTGGAAGTTAATAATTTTAATTAACTATTTACTTAGTAATTTTTTTATTTTGTTAATTCTTTATATGTTTTAATAGCTTGTTTATAATGATTCTATAAACCAATAATAAAATGGATTTTATTTAGCACATTTTTCTTAAGGGAAATCAGTTATTTAGGTTGAATATATATATATATATATATATATATATATATATATATATACATATATATCTGTTAACGCTATAGCATCGCAATTTTTGTTTGAAAGTTACCAAACTCGATATTTAAACGTTTTATGTAAAACTAAAGATCAAGTTCGTTAATGACTGAAATCAGGTGGGGGGGGGGTTCGAAGACCTCTGATTATTATCCATCGAAATGAAACTTGTATAGTACTAATTATACTGCACACTTAATTTACTATAAATGTTGGTATTTACATTTTTATTTTTTTTATTTTGAATATGAACCCAGATATTTGTATTTATAACAGCAAGTCTTCAGCAATCTCCGACTCCCACTCATGTCATATAAAGAACCAGCTGTTATATATTGAAATACTTTATTGCAAGCTTAAATAAATCCCAAATATTTTTTTCAAACATTCACCGTGTGAAATATATTTGCAAACATTTTCAGTCTGACTTCGACATTTGAGATTTTAGGTTCTATACAAAATGGCTTTCATTGATCAACAGAACATTCGACCTTTAACCGTTTCTTGGAAAACTAAAGATTATATTAGGCAATTGCTAAATCGACGATGGGGGGGGGGTGGCGTGAAGGGGTAGAAATTGAAAATTTTTTTAGAAGTATATTAAATGAAATACTTAAATGGTTCGATTGGCTGTAAATAATTGATAAGCAGCCTTTATCAAATCGAGGTATGCTCGTGATGAAATATAACTTTCAGCGATAAGGGAAATAAAGAAGTTTCTTCAAGTGATGCTTTATTAATGAGCTCATAAATAAAGCATCATTAGAAGATATCTCTACTTTCTTCTGATTACTTCAATTAATTAAGCGTAAACAGTATTGAATTATTGTAGCAACCCCCCTCCCCCCCATTAAAAATCATTTCATTCATTAGCTTTAAGTCTATTTTATTCGGGCAATTATTTGTTTCAAACATCAGTGTGTCATCATCAGGTTTTATCAATTCCATGCTCACTCTGAAGATGGCGTGTTTGGTAGGCGAAATATGTCGTTAGATGTGTTATTAGACAAACTATTTTTTGGGAACGGTTACTTTGAGGAGTGAGACGAGATATTAACAAAAAAAAAGTAGTGAATGTTTGTCTTTCATTGAAATGTTTATATGCACAATGATTTTAGCTTGAATCACCCCGGCACCCCCCACTTCCACCCCCCCCCCCCTCCATTCAGAACCGTAAGGATCACAACTGATTATTTTGAAGTATTCTTAACCACTCATGTATAGAAACACTTTTTAGCTTAATTATTTCACTCTAAGACGATTTGCTTGTATTTTTTCTGCATTCCATTTGTTATACAAAAACTAATTAAAGAATGTAAAAAAAAAAAAAAAATCAAAATTAATGTAAACTATAAAATAAAAATAATGAAAATACCACATACAATACAATTTCACTAGAAATATGATTTGAAACTAAAGTGTAACTTGTAAAAGTAGAAACTGGTGTAGTATAAACCTACAAATGTTATTTTAAAAACCAAAACAGCAAAACGCACTGACACACACACAAACACAATAAAAAAGTAACGAAGCAATTTAACATTCTTGTGACATTCAAATTAACTTAATTAGTTTTTACTAGCTACTAAGGCATGCATATTTAATTGCTAAGTAAAGTGTGTTTTGTAACACTCAAGAATATGGTCTAAAAAAAAATTAATGAGAAGTGCTGTTTTAAACTTGGCAAAGAGCAGTGGTTTCAAAAATTTATGTACGAGTGTTATTCATGTTTGTATTAGATGGTTTGAGGTAGAATTAATTTTTTTTTTTATTAAGAAATTAGTCACTAGTTTAAAATATGTTTTGTGATTAATGGAGTTAATGCTAATAAACGAAACTAGAGATTAATACATACTACGAGTAATAAATGTTTGTGTTGGCCACTAAATAAGTTTAAAAACAATCCTGCCTGAGTGTGAGTTGAATAAATAAAAATGAGTTGAATAAATAAAAAGAGTGTTAGTTGAAGCAAATAAAATTGAATCAACAGGTTGGCATAATGACAGCCTGTGCTATCTGATAACAGTGATAAGGGACTATATGTCTTTTAAGAGTAGTGCATTACCTTTCTGTACTGGTAAGTCCTAGAGACAGGCTGTGGCTCGTATTGCTGCATGATTGCTACGTGCTGCTGTATGCTGAGTGACTGCCAGCGAGGTATACTGCTAGAGGCTGCTTTGAGCTGTGACTGACTCCGAGCGGGAGAGACGGACCTACCTCGGTGGTGGGGGAAGGCGAGCACCGTGGGAACTCCCTCGGCTACTGTCTCACACGTGCCAAGCCCCACGCCACTACCCCCTCCCCATCTATATACCTGTCCTCTTCCACACTTATTATTATTTTCTTTTCTTAGTATTTCTTTTTTTTTTCTTCTATCTCCTTTTCTTTATAATTTTTTTCTCTTATTTCTTTTCACTGTGATATTTATTACTATTAGGTGTTCTGTCTAATAATCGCCTATTAGCTACGGTTCGCCTCTTCCTGTGTTACACTTTCCTTCTTCTTTACAACAAGCTGAATAAGATGACTGTATAATAAAAAGAGTCAACATTTTTGTGGGTAACATTTTCATTTAATGAAAACTTACAATTACTGCAAAGGAAAATTCTCCTCAAATGATATTTTGTATCAAAATATCTGACAGCTTATCCGACATTTCCTCCATGAATTACAAATATATTCTGGATTAGAAAAAGGCTATTTATTAACGTGCTACCTTCTGTATATTTGTGATTCTGAATGCCCGTGTAAAAACTTTGGAAACGTTTAAATAAATCCTTATTTATTTATTATAAACTATGACTCATTATAGTTTTACTTATTTTTATAAAATATTTTTAGTATTTGAATTTAGTATTACGCTTCTGTTTATTTTTCTCTCTTTTGTTAATTATTCATGTTCTGATTCTTTTTTGTTAACTTTTCTTATCCCGTTCAAACATTTCTCTGCTTTAATAGTTTCTGTTTCTCTTATTACTTTTTACATTTTCTTTACCATTAGTAATATTGCCCAGCAGCAATTATAAATATAAAGATGAATTACATTCAACATTTTGGAGTATTTTCTACAATTTGGTTACTTGAAGAAGCGTGTAAATCTCTCCAAATTGCGAGACACCAGACAAACAAATAAATAACGTGGCATAACATGGGTTAGTAATTAAAAGGTTGTAGGACTTTTTATAAAGCAAAATTTTCCTGTTGTTTGTTTGTGAAGATTATTTAAGGTGACTGACGTCTCTTACGGTTTTAATTGTTGTTAAAATTTTGTTTGAAAGTATGTGCTATTTAAAATATTTTGTGTTTTTATTTATTTACCTACACTTTGTGTAATTACACCTAATTGGGACGAGATATCTGTTGGTTACCCTTTTTTTATAGTCAGGCCAAAGATAAGGATGATATTTAATGAGTTCGTCACTAAATAAATTTCTATTGCCCAGGCGGGAATCTATCGCACCACTCAACGTTTCCACGTGAGATTAAGACAGACGCCGTAACTCTTATGGATAACCTGGGTTTTACATATTTATATTAAGATTGTAATATATTTGTATTCTGATTTTTATTCATGCAACTTGCCAGATTACTATAGGCCACGCTTTATGAATTATAAATGAACAACCCCACTGCTAGACCTAAGTACTATCCTTGTTTTCTGTTTTGTCGGTGGCTATAAACGCTTAAAAAAAAAATACTTCTAAACAGAATCGGTACACAACAACGTAAAAATACAAAATAAGCTGTGAACCCAATTTTAACCTATCAACAATGTATACCTGTTGGAAAAATGGTTGCTTATAAGTACAACTGGGTATAGCACGAGATCGCAGGTCCCCTAGGCTATGCCAGAATAGTATCTCATTCTAGCTTACGGCTTTTAATAGGCATGTAAATTACTAGAGCGCATATACGTCACTTGAAGATAGAGGAGTGTTTGAATACCCTTAATATATTTTCTCATTACGACGACATATTTGTATGTTTTAGGCATCTCAAATGTTAATTTGAACTAAAATTTTGAAATACTAATTTAGTAACTTGAGTTTGTGGATGGCATATTTTCATAGGTATGTTACCTTCTTTTAGAGTAAGATTGAACTAAACTGTAAGTTTATGTCCATAGGGACAATATTTCTGGATTCCGTGTATGAAAAAATATTTTTTTCCTTGCATTTTATGTTGCTTCTCTGAGCAGCACCAATTTATTTTCTTCAATGGTTAAACATAGGGACCCTTCAAGTTGCAATTTGGATAACCAGATAATTAAAAGTATATAAAATAATAATGGTTCGTTATTTTTAGGAAAGTTCATCCATTCGTGGTTATTCTGTCGGTAATGCAATGTTCTGTCCCTATCTTCAAACTTCCTATACTCACGCTTTATTCTTGGCAACTATAGTTTAATGCAAGTTGTCATTCGCACATATGAGTCTGATTGTTCACATTGTCAGCTGTTATTGTGCACTTAAGCACACATATAATAAAGTACGGCTCGTTTTAGTAGCGACAACCTAAAATTTACGTTAGTTGGAAATTATGTATCACTTAGTCAAACCACTTAGACCGTAGAGTATAATTACGTGTAAATGTCTTCCTTTCTTTGAAATATTCCATTTGAATGATAGATGTTACTTTCGCTAAAGCATCTGATTCTTCATACCCTTCTTTGCATATATGTACCTTGATCCATTATAGATATGTGTAAATATTATTGGCATTTAATGAAATTATTAATTATTCAATTTGTTCAGTTAGTCAGTCATGTTTTAGATATTTTGAGTGTGTTTATAGCTATTTAAGTGTGCATATCAGCTATTTGAGGTGTGTGCTTATATGTATGTGTAACATGACGTGGGCTGCTCTTTAATATTTTGAGGGATGTTTTATACAGCAAAAGGTACTTGCTAATTGTTCGTGAAAATCATTTAAGGTGACTGATATCTCTTATAGTTTCAATCGTAGTTATTTATAATTTTGTTAAAAAATACGAGTTTTTAAAAATAATCACTTAACAATAAACTTATAATAAAAGAAGTTTTTATTCCAAAATTTTTTTTTGTTAATGTTTAATATTTTCATTTCCCTTTGATGGACTTTTCTAAGCCTTTGAAAATAATATTTTTTCTTCTTTGCTTAAAGTGATCCACCTCCCTACAGCAGGCACTGGTTCTAGATTTTGAATTAAGGTTTCAGTCGAACGTGGCTAAGGATATTTTGGATGCATGTGGCAAAAAAACTAATTTTTGTGAAAATATACCCTATTTAACTTAAGTTCAACAAAAAAAATGAACACCTCAAATGATTATTAAAATCCTTTTAATTTCTCTTACTTGTCTCGCGTTCACATGACTCCTCACCGTTATATAATTAATTAATTTTTTTTTTTTTTTTTTTTTTTTTTTTTTTTTTTTTTTTTAGATTAGTTAAGTATAACGACAGTGTTGATCAGCAACCTCTGTGTCAAAAATATTATTTTACAGGAGGCACAAGAAACTGATTAAATCATTTAGTAAATGAAGATATTGATATATTACATTCAATTATTTCAAAGTACAGGTGAATAATATAAAATATTTTTGAATGTAGCCTTGAAACAGGACATCAAGAACAGTTCACTTATTATAAATATGCAAAAATCAGGATTTATCATTTTTTGGACATAGGAGGTTGCTTATCTTGGAGAGAGGCGTCCAATTCTTCACAAGTTTTTTATTAGGCTATTGTCTCCATTCTCAGGTTGCTGATCAACACTGCCGATAACTAATTTCTTACTCGCAAATGCTGTTCGCAAATTTCTTTTATAGAGTACAGGAAAGCAGTCAGGATTGATAATAGGTGGTAATTTGTAGATGTTTTAAAATTAAAAACTGATTCGTTGAAATGGTTTGGACTGGACTAGTAATATTAAGTATTAACTTTCTTTTTATATCCTTATATTAAGCTAGATTGATTAATGAATTTTCCAATAATTGAAGAAGATATTGTGGTTCTGCATAAGGGTTATTATGGTTCTACATAAAGGTTATTATGGTTCTACATAAGGGTTATTATGGTTCTACATAAGGGCTATCGTGGTTCTACATATGGGTTATTATGGTTCTACATAAGGGCTATTGTTGTTCTACATAAGAGTTATAGGCTTTGATCTTGCTTCTGATAGTATCCATAGGATAGTATGAAAATCGGCTTTCCAAATATTATAATTAAATACGATTATTAACCGTGTGCCATATTAGTATAAAAGGAAAGCCAGTATATGATGAAGTATCTAATTCCTAGCTAATATACCAAATATTGTTTTCAGAGGGCCTTAACTACAGGAGATTCAAGCTCCAGGCGAAAAAGTCGTTTGATCACTACTGTACTCGATATTTAATCTTTTCATGGAACAAAGAAGGTAGAATTTGGTAATGCCTGAAGTCTAAAAAGGAATAAGAGAGATTCAGAGGGTATTAGAATCAAGAGTTTGAAATATCGTCTAATTATGAATTGGTTCAAAAAAATATATAGCAATGTCTTTGCAGATTTAATTTTCTACAACTATTGTTTAATAAATGTTTTCAGCAACAGAATATTAAGCGAGTTATTTTTTTGGTTTTGTTTTCAACATTGAGTGATACCCGATTTATACTCATCCGAATTCCATTTTGAGTAACTGGTATAAGTAAAATAGAGAAATTACTGTGAGATGAGATCACCAGCTGGTTATTCCAGCGAGTAGGAAATCTGCTTCGTTTGCGCACTATACAGCATACGTTCAGATTACGCTTCAAATTCTTCTGTTATTTGTTAGGTTTAGTTGCTTAACTTAATTTAAATAATCACTGACCACGTTAAATTAAGTTTACCGCAATAAAAACAAAACAAGGAAACAAAAATAAATGAAAGAATCACAGTGTGATGACAAACAGACATTGATGCACAACTTAACGTCTGTGAACATCTATTTGAGAGTTATACGCACAATTGTAAAGGCATTAAACAACGGCTAAATATAAAACGATAAAGACACGTCACTTAATGTTTGACTATGCTGATCACGAATCTGATTATGAGCTCAAACACAACTGTATTTACCCGCCAGGAAATAAATTAGCTATGGAAGCTCAACGGCTGTAACGAACTCGTCTATTCAGGTCAGAACTAACCGACAACAATAAACTGACGGGGAAAACTATAATGAATAGCACAAGTCAATGACTGTCACGAGTCAAGATTGAATCTATGACATTTCTTTAAACCAACTCATATAATGGAGATATGTATTTTGAATTTTCGAAATATTAAAGCTATTCTTAAGTTACAACAGTTATTTTTATGTACTATTACAATTATTGTTATATTATATTAAAGCTATTCTTATGTTGTACCTAAGTTACTATTTTATTGTTATATTTATTATGTTACAACAGCAATTTTTGTGTTAATTGTAATAACACACAAAAATAGCTTTTGTAACATAATAAACATAACAATAAAATAGTAACTTTGGTACAACATAAGAATAGCTTTAATATAATATAACAATAATTGGGCTAAAAAAGCAGTTTAGTCCCCTCTACGCCGCCACCTTGTTTCGTTATCATCCCCGCCCTCGCTTAAAACCATAGATGGCGTATTTTGGAAATTTTAAAGTGTTAAAAAATACAAAGTTAGAACTACAAAACCCCCACCCTCGGTTTTAACCACCGATGGCATATTTTGAAAATTTTAAAGTATTAAAAAAGATAGGTAGAAAAACAAAATGCCCGCCGTCCTCATCGTGCGCCACCAAGGGGGCGACTAAAATACAGTTCCACCCAATAATTGTAATAGTACATAACACTAACTGTTGTAACATAATATAAGTGGCAATAACATAATAGTCTTAACACAACATGAAGATAGCTTTAACAAAATATAGCAATAATTGTAATAACACATAACAATAGTTCTAACATAATATAACAACTGCAGTATAATAATTATAATATAGTTCAACAAACAAAAGACAATATACTATAGATATACAAAACATAAGGCTGTGACCCTGCTGTGTAAACAAAACAAGGGAGGTTACTATAACCCTAGTCCTAAGTGCAATAGTCATGTGTAATAGTTTTTAAGCATCTTCAGTCTTGGTAAGTAATAATAGAAAAAAAAAACACCCCCTTTTACACTCTAGTTTAATAACAATGTGCAATATTATAAAGTAGTACCTGTAATTTTACAGCCCTGAAGAAGAGAAAATAAAGATTCTCGAAATATCGGCATAAACTAAGATTTTTTTTCGCCAACATTGACCAAAACTCCAAAAAGAAACACACCACCATATATATATATATATATATATATATATATATATATATATAAAAATATGTTGTATATATGTAGATGAATATAAATCCCTCCCAATTTGAAGGAGGAATTCAACCACGACTTCTGACAGTCAAAGATGAATAAGCAACCGGAGTTGATGAGTTAACAGCTGATCTTAAGTGCCTTGATAGTATAAGATTGGTCTCATACAATTTTTCAATCCGACCCATAATAATTATTTTGAATTTTAGGAACGTGCCTCGCATAACTCAAAACTGACTAGACTTCATATTCCATATCTAGGACTGTTGCAACTTCTTGTTGATCACCTATTAATATAATTAAAATTGACTTGGACTTGGTTTGAATTTGACTGAGGGAACTGGGGATTAAGGGGGAGAGAATTTGTAAGTTCATTGGAGTCACAAAAGACTTGTATTGTAGTATTTTTGGCTATCTCAAGAAGATCTGTAAATTATGTTCAATGATATGTTTTGATCCGATTTATTGGAATGGAGATAAAGTTTATCGCTTTAAAACAAAATTATTTTAATTGTTGTGCTGGAAAGCATTTTGAATTATGATGAAATTATTAATTAGAAAGATGCCATATTGTTCCAACATCAGATTTATTTTGTTAGAGTAATATAATTCAGTGTATGTGTGAATTATAATATAATTGGCTGCATGTCGGTACTGAATAAATATCTAATTTAGTTGTATTTGATAGTATAATTAACTGACGTGTTCTCTGCTCAATTAAACGTAAGCTAGAGACAAGCCACTACAGGAAAATAAATAGGCTATTTCTAATGTAAATACATTATAATCAATGAATTATGAAGAAACACACTAATGATGACATGTAGATTCCATATCAGAAAATAGAGGTGTAGTAATTAAGAATAACTAGATCATTGGGTGTGTTATGGCTGTCAATTTATGGCCAACAGCTGCTATTAACAATTATAAAATTGTCGAACCTTGGAACAGTAATATAGTGCTGAACCTCTCATTGAGGTTTCCACTTTGTAATCATTTTTGTAAAGTGACAAACATTTTTCTATTTGATTGGTCGAATTTAGTCTCATATTTCGATAGTATATTATTACATTCCCCATTGTCAAATTTTTTGATGATGCCATGACAGTATATAGACTAGTTTGCACACTTTCACTGACTAATAGCGGCTTTGGAAGGAGTGAAATCTGAATATTTTGCCACAAATGGAGTTCTTCCAATTCAAACTGATTCCTTTATTTCTCGGTTTTGGAATCAGCCTAGTGAGTGTGTGGAGAGTTCAATTTCCGTGTGGGCGTGATGGACCCAGCATAGTTAAAAAAAAATTACATATACAGGATGTCACAAGTTCCATGAAGGAGGTGGAAAAATATACTCCTTTTCCAAATAATTACTACGGAATTAGTTTAAAAGAAATTAATTCTAGGAACGCTTTTAGTTTTGTTGATGTTCTTTGAAGTAAACATTTTTTGGATTCATTCAAGAATACTCTTGAGTTATTTCGTTTTAAATACTTCTTTTTAATTTCAGAATACATTCCTTTTCACGTAGCTTGTTTCAAAGATAATTGTATTGGCCACAACTTTCTTGTCGCAGCATTTTACAATAAAATGTGCCGTTTCTGGAATAAAGATTTGTGCATTTTGCTGCTAAAGGATGAGTCACATCGGGAATTCACCCATATAAACTCGTTTTAGAATTTAATTTTCTACAAGAATCCGTCATAAAAAGTATGGCATTCAATTGAAAATTCCAAGCTTATGTTCGCTGGAGAAGTACTAGAGAAGGTTAGAATGTAGAAAATGGACGGAAAAGATTTTTCAGGGGTCACAATTATTGCGCATCAAGGCTCAGCCTTTTATTAATATAATTGGCGATTTTAAGGGGAGTGGCATCGGGACTTGGGACAACCTTTATATACGCCTGTTAACGCTCTAGTGGTCACCATTTTTCATTTCAGCGTTACAAAACTCCATATTTAAATGTTTTATGTTAAGCTCAATATCGTGATCATTGATGGCTGAAATAGGAACAGGAGATGTGGAGTTTCGAGGAGGGGTGGAATTAGTTTAACAAAATGAAATCTATAAAATTTTTCAAACCTACTTATATAACGGAGATATTTTGAATTTTTGAAGTATTCTCTATACCCCTCTCCCCATTTCTCCTCCTATTTAAGGCAATAACTAATATGATTTTCAGTGTTAAACAAAACTGTTAAATATCAAGAATGGTATAGATCAAATAAACATTTTCGAGACAAGAACTTAAACTTTTTTCGATGACGTCAACACAGAACGAATTTGCATAATAGATGTCTCTTGAATAAATAAATAAATAAAGTGGTTCTTGAAATAAATTATTGTTTATATATGACATGAGGAGGAGTGTTGGTTTGCTGAAGGCTCAAAACTAAATAGTGCTAATATCTTGGTTAATATTCATGATAGATAAAATACGTATATTTAAAAAAAGGTCTTCCTCCAGCTGGCGATATATTCAAAATCGATAATGCACTTTCAGAGCCATCGTCTTCTTACGATGTACGAGTACCAGAAAATTTTCTCTCTTCCAGAGTCCTACGCCAGTTGTAGGTACCAAATATACTTCCTATCCTATGTGAGATGAATTTTCCTTCCTTTTTGCATGCCATGCAATTGTGATGGAAGAGATGTTTGATTGATTGTTTTTGATTAACGGATTGGTATTAAGAATTGTAGGGTAATGGCTTCTGAAGACCCAATATAATCAAATATTTGAGTTCTAACAGTTTCAGAAATCTTTAGAATCTATCTTCAGTGGAATTAATTTCATCGGACGAGCTGGAAAATCTTATTTCACTCGTGTAAGGTAATGTTGATCTTTAACATTAAAGTTAAAAATATTTGGGCTCTTTACACCCTTTCCAATACTTATTCCAATCTCTTATCTTTAAATATTTATAATTTTATTAATCATCATTACTGCTCATTTTTGCACTTGCAACCATATAATATTAGGAGTTTAATTTTTCTAGATAAAATGCGGAATCTTCATATTGAGCGCCGTCCAGTAGACGTTCACCTGCACAACACTTATGCATTGCGGGTTGTTGGGAACTTTTCTATATTTATTATTTATATTTACTACTTATATTATTTAGGCACATATCGATATTTTTTATTAATAACATTGCAAATATATTTTCTAAAATATTCGTATTTATTAGTTGACAATAAGAAATTCTATTGCCTATAGCTAGGATATCTCATAATCATTTCAATTTCTCAATAGTATATCTAGACAATAATTGATATTTAAGGAGGTCCAAAGATATTCATTGATTTGACAATGAAAGTCAAGCATGAAAGCTGGATATTACAAAGAAATCAATTAACGCTCTAGTTGTAAGAATATAAAAATTAAATTCGATAGGAATGAACATTTTATTTTCGATATTTTACAAACTTGCAGATATAAATTTCTACTTTTTATAAGTACCACCTCCTCGTCCAAACCTACAATAGTTATTTAAATGTAGGTTGCTCGTGCTTTAATTTTAAGTTATTTGTTTTTGCATTTTTTAAATTTACTTATTAAATTTTTTAGTTCCGTGGTCCCAGAATGTAGCCTTTTTCATTTTACTAGGGCTAGATAATTGTGTATACCACTGTCTACAAAATACTGAGAAATGTTTAGGGAAAAAAAAAACCGCTTAATTTTGTGATTGAAAAACTAAATTAAAGTATATTATTAGGCTTTGTAGAACATTTAAAAATAAATCAAAACGAAGAGAATTAGAAACTAATCTGAAACATCTATAAATTTTACGACAGATACTGTAAAAAATGAGCTATATTACAAATATATCATTAAGACCATTTTCGTAAATGGTTTAATAGTAAATTTATTAAGTTATATTGACATATAACCTACTAACGGTCCCTTCATCATTTTAAATCATATTACGAAACTTTCTCTTAGCTTAGTAAAATGTGACAAGGAAATACTTTTTCTAAAAGAAAACAAGTAAAACTGAATAAAAAAGAAAACAAGTAATACAGAAGAGAACTATTCTAAAATTATCCTAAATCTCAATAAAGTATATAAAAATAAATTATTTATTTGTGATGGTTAGAACAAGCTATATACATAGATTGTTCACACCGCTCACAAGTTGTGTTCCCTTTTTTAACATTTTTTTCGTGCATAGACTGAATTATATTGTCTTGATATATTTTTATTGCATACACTACATATTTTTGTGGTTCTTCTCTTTTGACCCTCCACTTCATTCAGTGTGTGAGTTTGCCTATGAATTTCGGAATCTATTGAGGTCGATCGTCCTGCAACTAGTTGTTAATGTTGGCTCCTCCAGCAAGGCACACAAGGAATGTAAGTACATGGCGCTCAACGTGTTAGGGTGTTTTTGTATGTGTTGAACAATTTAAATACTGTTGGTTAGTTGATATTCAAAAGACCTTTGTGTCAACAGGCACTGAAGATGGGGTCTGCTGCTCTGAAAGTGCACTCTACTAAAATAAACGCATTGTGAAGGAAAACAGACCTATTTTGTACTCGCTGGTTCATTTGAATATATATGCTTCCCTGAAAAACTAAAACATGTTGTAGGTTAAATAAAGGTTCATTTGAATAGTCTTAACATGAAATTAATTGGAGCTCTCTAAATTCCTAAACTCTAGGTCCTGAGAAAACAATATTTTTTACACTTTAGAAATATAAAAAAAAAACTATTTTTTCAAAATTCAATTGTTTTTGGCCATTACTAATTACAAGAATCTTCCCAAAAATAATTTTAATTACTTATTTATCACCAAGTTGCTGCTCCTTTATTTAAGAATTGATATTATTGAGTTTTTAAGAAAAGTACGAGGCTGTGGTGGTTACCATAATTTCCAATAAGAAGAAAAATATAGACTATAGATATATTTTTATTGATTTCAGGAGAGTTATATCTGTTTTTTTCAAAAGGTCATCTTCAGTCCTACATCGCTAGTTATTGTCTTTTTAAAGCCCAAAATTTGTCTTCTGAAATAAATAAGACCATTACACTGGACTTGGTAACCTTATTGTTCTTATGTCCATTTTTTGGGCAGTTTAGATATAGGATAGGGGCTACAAGTATATTAGTATATTTTTAAAGCTTTATACATAATTTATACTTCTAAACATGTTTACACAACACCTGTGCTAATAATAGGGATCTTTTTTGTTAAATTTGTATTTGTTTGGAATGTCCATTGCATAACAATAGAGAAAAGGTTCATTAAACGGAGAAGGAGAGGTGTGTTGCCTAAAATGATATCGTTGCAAGCAGTTTTCCATTTATAGTAATGGCAGTGGTAGTTAATAGCTGCCCTAAAGCAGTGAACGTGACCCTCCCCTCTCCAGATATCTGGAACACAATGGTTTATATAGCTGTATCCGACGTGTTAACACGATTAATTGCCTTCTGACGCAATATCACTGTGGTTTTTTTCCCGTCTCGTTCGTGCATGCTCTGTATTTCGAAAGAGTGCACAGGTGCTCGAGGTTTATACCGCCCGAGGTACTGACGGACTTCGAGTCCGTTCGGTAGCATTTTTTCAAGAAGGGGCAATTACTTTTGCTTCAGATACAGCATGTGAAAGTGACTTGTCCGGTTCCTCGCTTGAGCCTACTTCCCCTAGGGCGCTGCAGAAAAAAACATATTAGTCCTACCACCCACAGCTGTGCTTTATCTCTCACATCTAGTTCTGAATCGGGTTGTAACCGTCGGGGGAAATGTTTTTGATTGATAATTTGCTTATGAGGGAACTAATCTAATATGCAAAAATACTGGTCAGAATCTAACATGCTCCAACTAGTTAATTATTTGAGTATGTTTTATAGGTTGTTCTCAAATATTCTTAATTGTGAAAGAAGCTTCAGCACTTCTTTAAAGCGAGTTTTTTTTTCATTTAAGAGTAAATAAAATATAAAATGTATGAAGTATTAAGAGTGTACGCATGTGACGTTAATAACATAAATAAACAGAGTCACTTGCTGTCTTTCCTTTTGAGCTCATGCAAGTAGCTCTGAAGATGGAGACAATAGTCTTTGAAAGCGCTTAGAGCTGAAATAAAAAACTTGTGAAGAATTGGAAGAAGAAGAAGAAGATAACATAAATAGTTGTGTATTTATATTTTTTCACTGCATTAAGGTAAAAGGTCACTTAATTAATTCCATTACGAAATCAATTATTAATTATAATTTTTATTAGTGATTAAGAAACAATTAAAGCTTTAAATGGTACTTTTTTTTTTAAATTACAAACTCATTTGGGATATCAATTGTTATATTACCAATGTTATTATTATCTCAGGTAAGAATAGGAAGGCCTCGTTCCTTCACAGTAGTTTATTCTATGCGACAGAGCGCTTTCAAAGCATACGCTCCATCATCAGTGCCCTCTTCACAATGATGTTACTGTAACCAAGGAGTCTCTGTGCTATATTTTTTTATAGCTGAAGTAGTGCTTTGAATTATTAACCAGAAATCTTACAGGCCATTTGAACAAAATTGTATGACATTTGTTGTTTACATCAATACTGTATTATATTTTCTATTTTGAAACGTTTAATATTCGATGTACTGTGTCTTGTGGGACAGACAATGTATGCTCCAACTCGTAAGTTTGATCAATTGTAATTATACATTGTTTGTGAGAATTTCAAGATTTTATTTAAAGAGAATACGGTTTTGAATGAGTTGCAATCTTGATTTTATTATATAAAACCCAAATAGTAAAATGGATAAATGGGGCTCAGGTTAGCCATGTGAGTTAAAGCGTTGACCTTAATCTCACATGGTAAACCTAGAGTGGCGAGTTCGATTCACGCCTGGGCAAAGGAAATTATTTAGTAACGAAATTCATTAAATAACTTCCTAAGTCCCACCCTGGCTATAAATGGGTGGTCACCTGTAGATTACCCGCCCCAATTAGCCTGAGTTGCAAAAAGTGGACGTTAATAAATAATAATAATAAAAATTGGAGAAATGATAAGTACTGATGAGAAGACAAGTAATTTATTTATTTTTTTCATAAGAATATATTTTAATATTCTTTTTACCTATCCATTAAGATTCATTGTGATTGTAGCTCAAATTGAATACATGCTTAAATTATTTTTCTCTTTGTTTCTGTGTCCTGAAGATTGAGGCCTGGAGCTATAGGAGTTAGAATTTTATTTAACCAAGCTTTAAAGGAGGTTATTCACTCATTATAACACAACATATAGTTCAATGCTCTCCATAGTCGAATCGAAGTGCGATTCCGTCACTGAAATGACTTCAGTTATCATATGAATGTAATTTCTAAAATTCCAAATTTCTCCCTTAATTCAGGCCGAAAATAAACAGTATGAGGTAGTAAGTTAATCATAACACATTTCAGGAACATATTACTTTCAAGCTAACAAGGCCATTTTTTGATCTAACTCATAATGATAGAGATATTAGGATTTTTACATTTTACTCCTTGAGATCTACTGCAATGAATTAGGATGTTTGTGTCGCCAAATCAAGAGACGAGAAATTAAATCTTGTCCAAAGATTTTTTCAGTGACAGTAGATCGTCATTCTGAGGTTGTTGTTGATTTTTTTCTTGTTTCACTTCTGTTGTGCTTTTAGAATTACATATTTCAAATTCAAAAGCTTGTCTCATCTCATTTGTCTATCATTCAATCCCGAATTCCCCTCTCATAGATTTAATTGATTTGTTGTATAACGTCGAGTAAGTTTTAGTTGTTTAGACATAACCCCATCATTCGGTTTACATTTAAAATGCACGCTAAATAATGGTATTGTTTTGTCGGTAAATGAACTCCAAATAAACTGTTATTTATTCTACGAAATCAGAACACCAAATATTGTCGTTTACAGAAGTGTATTGTGTGCGGCTGTTTACAGCGGAAGTCTTCAAGGTAGATAAATAAAACCCATACGGTGTGTGTATTATGGATGAATTAAAAAAAAAAACAAAAAAAAAACATATATCTTTTAGCTACGTTTAATATTCAAATATAATATTTATTTTCATTATACTGCGTCAAAAAACATGTGTTTTCAATACTAGGTTTGAGTCCGTAAAATAGCTCTTTTCGGGACTAGTACTGAAAAATCTTTTCGGTGCGCTAACCTTACCTGTTACTAATAAACATGTGTTTGAAGGAGTACTTTTCTTCTATTATAGGTTAATAAACAGATGTTTTATTTCAAATAAAATAATGTGTCACTTTAATTTCTTATATTGTATCTTTAAGTTATTAATGAAATATAAAAGGGTTTTAATGCACTCAAGTATGAGCAGTATAATGAAAAGTATTGTTCATAACACGTACCAAAAGTGTCCTTTCGGTACTCGGTCCAATTTCCAAGCTCGGCTTCGCCTCGCTCGTAAAACTAGACCTCGCACCGAAAAGACCCACTTTTGGTACTAGTGATGAAAATAACTATTTCAAGCATTAATAGTTTTAAGGCCTATTAATTTTTTTTGTCATTTATTAACGTTCACTTTGAGCTACTAAGGCTAATTGGGACGGGTTATCTACACATGGTCACCCTTTACTAGCAAGGTTAGGACTAAGGATATTACTTAATGAAGTCGTCTCAAAATAAATTCTTATAGCCCAGGTGAGAATATATACATATATATATATATATATATATATATATATATATATATATATATATATAAAGACAATCTCAGATAAAGTACTATAAAAACGCAGAGAAGAAAAGTTTTTTAATATTAAACGTTATATCGTTGCACAAACGTCTTTTGAACAGTTCTCAAGAGTGAACACTATAAAGAAAAATTACTTAGTCAGACATGTTAATTCTTATCCATAAACCTAACACTTGTTAAGAAGTATTACATAATTCTGCAGGTGTCTAGAACGTGTCTCTGCGTGGTAGGCTATATAGCTAAACAATGAATTGCAATAATGAGGAATGTGCCTTGCAGCTGTTAACATAAAGATTCTTTGATTAGGAGGCATATGGTATGCCGCAACTCTACCGATCCCAGTAAATTGTCCTACATCTCTCACAATTGAATGTTGATGAGATGATCATTTCACAATTATAATACTAGTTATTTATTATTATAAAGGGGAATTCGGTTTTTTACTAATTAAATTTTCAAAATGTTGTTTTTACAATTTTCTTTTCATTTTGTCAGTTTTCTTCAGTCTATATTTATAGATATATTATTTTAGTTTGTTTTCTTTTAATCATGGTTTCTTTATTTTTATGTCGAAATACGTTTTAAGGATATGGTTACTAGTTTTAAATTTCTTATTTGCCACTTTGTAAAGGGTGATTATGTAGTATCACTATTTCGTTTTAGCAAATTTCCCTTTCTATATCAGCTAATGTCAATATCTTTTGATGTTATAGTAAAATCGTCTGTTGAGTTCGTACTTCTGAGGCGGTAGTTTTCGAAAAGCTACATCTATCCTTCCTCGGAGTTCTTGCGTTCACAATTTTTGTTTAAAGGTTTCAAAACTCTATATTTAAACGTTTATGTTAAAGCTAATTATCAAATTTGTTAACGGTTGAAATCGGTGCAAGAAGGTGTTAGGGTATAGAAGAGAGGAAATGAGAACTTCGAAGTATGACTGTTATTGTGAGCCGGGCAAAAAAATTAAATGTTTCATCATGTTAAAAATTTAATGCTATACAAATGTTATTCTATACAATTCCGTTTTAGCAGTTCGAAAGTTATGTGTATTTTTATAATTTTAGTTTTTCGTAAACGTCTACTTCAAATCACCCGATTTTTACTTTAGTTAATCATTTCATGACCATGTTACATTCGATTTCCAGTTTCATGTGGTTCTTACTTCTACTTAGGGAAATTATGGAAATGTATGTGAGAGATCATCATAGGATTATACCGGCACGTGGGTAATCTGCTTACTTTACGCAGCCCTTGCCTAACGAACTTTCTTGGAGTCAAAATGTACTACAGCTTAATAAATAAAAATAAACTTTTATTTACTATATTTTGAACTTTTGAACAAATGCATATATGTGTTTGTGTGTTGTTTTTCCATTCGTTACAGCATTCGCATAGGTTCGACTGCGTGGTTCTGGAATCAGTTATCACCCGACAATGGTCCAGCTTATTATTGTTTCAACCCCCACCCCCTCTTAGAATTATCAAGTAGAAATAACTGAATATAAAAATAATTGGAAAATACTATCCCAAGAGCGCATCATTTTCTTGATGCTTCTTTAATTATTGTTTCTTTTGCAGGAAAATAAAATTTTAGTTAAAGAATGGTACACTATAAACTTAAAAAATGACACCCTTTTATCCATTGGTTTTTTTTTTCCTCCACAGTTAGTCGAAGTTACACCGATGCGCAGGGCTATGGCCTACTACTCTTAAGACACCAAGAACCAGATTTCGGAGTGTTCTTAGATAGGTTGCAAGAAGATGTGTGAATGACTTGGATGAAGATAATAGGGAGTTTTGAAGATACCTTTTGCCAAGAATGAAGAGAAATTTTCTATTGAACGATGACAGTACACTTACAGCAGCAGTATTTCATTTCTATTTAATGAAAAAGCTGACAACTTGTTTTACATTTGTTTTTTCCTACTTTCTTAATATTATAAAAAAGCATCGGCCAAAAAAACTTGATGAGCAAAACCTCAACTTTCATTAATGGTTGTTATTCATTGTAACAAATAAATTATCATCACTTTACATTTTTTTTTCCAGACTTGATTAGATCGTTACGTGCAGCATTTGAAGAATCGTGAATAGTTTGCGTGAAAAGTGATAGTTGGAGGTCGTTTAGAGATCGTGTACTGATGATTATAGTTTATAGCAGGATGATTAAGTTTAGCAATACTCAACTCCCCTCCATTTATTTTACAACAGCTGGCGAGTGTTTAATAGGTTTTCTATAGGTCCGAGAGAGATTTTATCCATTCTACGACTAGTTGAAGTGGAAGGTCGGAGAAAAGGGCACGTGTTTAAGGCGCGTGATCTAGCCGTAGCACGTTCCCACGGAACGGTGTTGCAAGCACCTGCGTATTAGACGCAAAGCAACGGTGGTGAGTCCTGCTGCGCCGGAGGGTGCAAGACCCCACGCTGTCATATTAAGGGGAACGTATTATGGGGCTTGTTTGTCTTATATTACCATGATATTTCGGAAAAGACCATTCGTTTCTTCCTTTGGATAAACATGAAATGGCGGTTCGTTTTTCAACAAATAATAAATTAGTGCTGCAAATAATAAATGCCTGCTTTGTCAATATAGAAGACTGATTTTGTATATATGTATATTATACTTATTTTCTATAATTTCTGTTATTTTAATTAATGTGTTTTGTCATAAAATAAATTTATTCGTAAGTAACAGTATTTTACTTTAATTTCCTTTCAAATGTTGCAGTTTAAGTTTATACTATTACTGGGATTGAAATGCGATCTGACAGATACAGCGCGACTACATTTGTAGCAAAGCTGGGCGCGACTACTGGAGTGTTAAAAACGCTTAGCGCTTTCGGGAATTAAATTCCCATCCTCAGAGCTACAAATACGTAAGAGGTTGGACATGGTTGAGGGTATTGAGATAAAACTCGAGGGAGCCAGAAATAAAGTCAACGTAAATGTGCAGACGGACACAAATGCATCTCTCATGTCCAGACTTGTCTTTGCCCCCCCCCCCCCAGCGGCTTGGACCGATCCCTTCGGCACGCCCTACGCTCTGACGGTAATTTGGCTTATGTTATTTTAATGCTTAAATAGTAAATAAGACATTATTAATTTATTATATTTTAATTATAACTATGTTCTTAAATATATGTGTTTTTGTTGTAAATTTTATAATGCCATTGACTGTTTTGTTATATGACCAATTATGTAAATTTAAAAAAAATAGTTTTTAGACTCTTTAATTATGGTGTTTTATTGTTTGTAGCTCTGAGGATGGGAATTTAATCCCCAAACGCGCTAAGCGTTTTTAATAAATTGCGAGGAGTCACAAAAACGTGTTTGTGATTAACCTGATTCATCACTCTCACCACCAGCTAAAATATAAAAAAATAAAATAAATATGACAAATACGTTTATTGGGGAATCTGGGTTTGAACGAGAGCTCAACGTCGGTGCAGGGCGTTAATCCTAATATTTTGGAACTAACTGGTACAATTTCACCTGACCAAGGAACTGGAAAACCGAAAGAGATGTTATTGTAATTACAGGCTCCAAATGGTAATTGTTCCAGGGAATTCGTCCACGTGTTTATGGCGCGTGATCTAATCGTAGCACGTTCCCACGCAACGGTCTTGTACGCACCTGCGTACTACCCGCCGAATACCGGTGACTGTTTCCCGACGCATCGGAGGGTGCAGGACGACCCCTCGCCGAGATTCTCATGAGGAGGGCATTATGAGACACGAGGGTTGCTTCAGATACGGTCTCCCTTCCTTGTCTTACGAGCCCCGACCGGCTGGAGCACACTCATACAGGTTCTACCCTTCATCGGCCTTCTTCCCTCAAGCCTACAATGGCCAAGGTGATTCTCATGGGCAGCCTATGAGGGTAGGGGGATGAGCGGGGATGCATTGTCGCGTGCATGTCGTGTGAGCTACACGGTCACACTCTCCAACACAGGAATCTGTACTGGGGGGCTTTTTACAGAACATAAATTTTAAAAGAATAGCTTCACGCAAGAGAAAAAAAGTCCGTCACGCAGAGGCTGCGTAAACTAAGCAGATTTCCCTCGGGAAGTTTAGTAATAGATAAATATACATACTGCTAACACAACGACACCGTGAATAAATACAAACGGAAATAAGAAATGTTTCATCCAATTTCAATAACCTGCCGACAGGAAGCGTTAAGTTAGAAACGTAAAGAGACGGCGATTTGCTAAAAACTGAAAAATGCAAATATCTCGGTTAATATTCAAGATAGAGACTAAACGTATATGACAATAGTTATAGTACATTTAATTTGCAATAAGATTGGTTATATACAATTCTTCGATTCGATGCATAATAACGGAGATATTTGGAATTTTCGAAAATCCTCCCCTTTAAACCCCCCCCTTCCTCTGGTCCGATTTCAGCCATTAACGAACTTGATCTGTCTTTTTACATAAAACGGTTAAATATCGAGTTTCGTAACGATTAAACAAAAATTGCGACCGATAGAGCGGTAACAGAGAAATATATATATATATTATATATATATATATATATATATATATCTATATATATATATATATATATATATGTACAATTTTGAACGGACCTCATTTTCGTCATCTATTAGGTAGGATCGATGGACATTTGAGGAAAAATTTCGAAAATTCCGTCATGAGTACAACCTCAATAGCTGATTTCCCTCAAGGGAAATCTGCTAAAAGTCCGTCCGGGACTGCGTAAACTAAGCAGATTTCTCACGTGCTGATGTGATACACTATTGACCTCTTCCCACCAAATACTTTCCATTTAAAAGTAAAAATTCCTTGAGTTCGTATACTCAAACCAAGAAAATACAAATTACTTTATAAATATTTTAGTTACGATGTAATAAATAAGCCAATAACTGTAGATCACCAATAGTTTAACAAGATTGGTCCTTTAATATTTTTCAATAAAACTCTTAATAACGGAGATATTTTGACTTTTCGAAATCCCTGCCCTCTCTAAACTAAGGGGGATTCCAGCTACTAACGACTATGAACTTCAAACCGGAATGAAACGTTGTCTTATCGAGTATGGTATACATAAATTAAACATTTTCCAATCAAGAAAGTAAAATCTTAAATGGTGGTAATAAATGTCACCACACTATGTATTTACATTTACTTCATACTGTAAAAGTTCAATGAAAGCAATATTTGTCATTTAAGCTTCCAATAAAGTGGTTCAAGACATAAAAGCTTATTGTTAATATGACACGACTAGAAGTGGGGTTTGTTTTAAATTGCTGAAAACTAAAAATTGCCGATATGTTAGTTAATATTCGTGACCGAGGAACATACGTATATAACATTATCTATAGGCAATAAAATGGCCAATAAGATTGATTCTGTTCATTATTCAATCCAACGTATAATAACGGAGATATTTCGAATTTTTGAAACTCCTCCTGTCCGATTTCAACTGTTAGCGAACTTGACCTTTAGTTTTCCTAAAAGCTCTTACATGGCGAGTTTGATAACGATAAACAAATAAAATTCGACCGCTATCAAATATTGTACTGATATATACAATATCAGTGCCTTTGTAGAACTCTCGTGATTCATCTATTCACTATTTTCCACGAGACCTTGTTAGTACATATAACTGAATAGCTGGAGTTCTAGTAGGATGACAAGGAGATGCAGAAGAGTTTGCGCTGAAATGTTTGCTGATTGTTGGTGCCTGTTACTCAGAGATCAGAAGTAGCCGGAACAAAGAGCGAAAAAATAACCTTACAGGAGAATGAAAAAAAAAAGTACATTTTAAGACTAATTTTCAATTTCATTATTTAAGCAATATTATACATCAATAGGCATAAAACTGAAGCTTTAATCTCAAAATGCAGCACCTAAACTGTAAATGAGCCTTGTGTGATAGATGAAATTGCAGTTATATTTAAAATCTTTACTTAAAATATCAGTACATGTGTTTTCATTGAATGCGGAACAAGTATTTAAAAAAAAAAAAAACCCGTTTATCGAAAGTTTAGTAAGTCTTTATATATTTAAGAGAAACTGGTCTTAAAAAGGGGCTTTGGGCCAATGCCTTTGAGTTGTTTTTAATGTTAAGATATGTCTTGTAAAGTTCTTATGTTAGTATGGGTAATTTATGTTCAACATTTCCGATGTAGCAGTTTCTTTCATTACATGACTTTAAGCATGTTTCTTTTTTATTTGTTAGCGCCTGATAATGGCACATTAGTGCCGAAAGGCCTTTAGCTTAAATAAATTGTTCAATGAGAAGACTTCCTGTTTTTGATGCCTTTTTTTTAAGATTTATATTTAATTTTTTCCATCGAAAGAGTAATTCATTATAACAAAAAGAAAGGTTTTCAATTCCAATCACAACAAAATACCATCAAAATCTTTCAACACACTTTTTGACAGTGTTGACTAGCAACCTCGTTTGTTAAAAAAAAAAAAACTTTTACAGGAGGTTTAAAAAGTTGATTAAATCATTCAGTAAATGAAAATGTTGATACATTACTTTCAATTATTTCAATGTACAGGTGAATAATCCATATGTATATATATATATATATATATATATATATATATATATATACATATAAATGAATGTTTGTCTGTATGTCCTCTATAGAATCGTAAACGACTGAACCGAATTTTATGAAACTTGGTATTTATATTACTACTAACCCATCTTAAGTTTTAGGCTATATTAATATTCTCTGACACGAACAGGAGGTGGGGTTATAAGGAAGGCCTAAAGTTAAAAATAGCTATATTTCGTTTCCTGTTGGTTTTTTTGGCAAATATGCACTTAACAAAAGTTGTTTATTGTGTAATTTAGAGTAACGTTTGTTATACACAATTTTGTCGTATACCGAAGTATAAATGAGTTATGCGCTAAAACCTATAGTGTAACAGGAGAAATTATATAAGTTGAGGTATTGTGGTTGGAATGCACAAATATGTTACAATCACTTCTGCCCCACCCCTCCCGACCTCACATTGCCGTATGTTTACATGGGATTTGATGCTTATACTTTTAGTAATGTGTAGTTTTTCTCAGAAATGTGAATTTTTTTTTGTCTCATAAATATATAATTTAAAAGAATGATCACTGGAAAGGTGCACCCAGTCATTTCAGGAATTTATTAACACTGCACCGTTATTATATGTTATCCTTTACTGAACATGCTATGTACCATTAAGAATATACAGTTCACTTTCCAAACATACTAAAGTATTTTTAAGTGGTTCTTACGTATATATCAACACTTTTGAGGAAATGTACGTTAATTCATTGTTGGTTCGGAATACAGAATTCTTTCTATGATTATGAGTGATATGGTTAATACGTTAATCTATGATTTTGTTATATATTAAAAAAAATACACGCACAGGAAACGGGTAATATAAAAATATTGGCCGAAGTGTAGAATTAAGTACATAACATATACTTATTAACATATCCCAAACACGCCGGACTCGGGTGTAAATCCTAAGCATTGAGACTGGAAAATGTAAAAATATTGTACAAAGTAAAGTCCAAAAAAATATACCATTATCATTCAGCCTTAAATGATTTCCCGGGCGAAGACCTTAGGGTTATAAAATAATATTGAATGTAGCCTTGAAACAGTACATCAATAACAGTACAATTTCTGCTATATGGTGTCTAACATATTTTAATAGAAATTGTAACTATTATTTTGTATGTCAACAGTGTACTGACGATGATGCACAGCATCGAAAGCGCTTTGCCGTTTCAATAAATTATTATAGTGGAAGCGTAGCCAACAATTTTTTCATCCTACATACATTAGAAGTCACTTCCACCTGCCAGAATACCAACTCAGAACAGTACAATTAATATAAATATGCAAAAATCAGGATTGATCATTTTTTTGACATACGAGGTTGCTGATAAACACTGTCGTTATCATAAAATAGTGATTGCTGTAGTGATAAGAGTTGGCTGATGTAGTAGGGGACCCTGAAAAGAGGTCCCACGTCTATAGATTGTTGGTTCTGCCCATGAAAAGCATCCCATTGTCCTGCTGACGAGCCGAATATCAGCCGCGAACTAGCAGTTCCTGTCGGGAGCCGCCGGGAGAGCTGGTTCCCGCGCGAATCCATCCGTCCCGCCTCTATTTCAATCAGCTGATTCAAAACAATCTGATTATCCGGATAAAGGCGGAATCCCCCGACACGTGGTCTTGCTCCTTTCAAGGTCGTTTCGGAGGTAATGAGCCTCACGTTTTCATGGCGTAAAAATCCGGTCCTTATAGCAAAGAACACAGTGAATCATCTATAGCAACGTCTGCGTTAATCTCATGCTTTCTCACCTGATAAATACCTGACTAATTCTTTGTAAACATGGGTAATAGTTGCTGCATTTAATTGGGTATTTTTCTTTGTTATGCACTTATAAGTATTAAAACTTGAAGAAATATGGCTTGAAATTATTTATAAAAACATTTTTTTCTCTTATAAATATGTATTCAAAGACCTATATTTTATGAATATATTATTATTATTTAGGTTACACAACTCTAGTTTTTGTTAGTTATATTTTTACACATAATGGTTCAACCTTTACGAAGAGCCGAAATTGGGGAGTGTTTTGTTTTACTCAAAAAAACTATATTAATAAACATGTTTTAAATTTTTTTTATTTACTTATTTACGTCCACATTATGGAACTATGGCTAATTGAGACGGGATATCTACAGGTCACCACACTTTTCTAGCCAGGGTGGGACTAAGGATTTTATTTAATGAGTTCTTCACAAAATAAATTCCTATTTGCCCAGGCGGGAATCGAACTCGCCACTCTAGGTTTAATATGTGAGATTAAAGCCAACGCTTTGACTTACACGGCTAACCTGAGCCCCTAATAAACATTTAATGATTAGTTTAAGTTATGTTCAAAAAGGATACTTCGGAAGGGAGAAATAAACTTTACGATGTGCTAATGGCGTTACTATGCCCAATAAATAATTGGGACTGATAAAAGAGGTCTTTTGGGGATGACTGTCTAACAACTCCAGCTTTGAATCGAATTTTCTCAACTCACTCCTTTACTGGTGTGAATAGAATTTTCAGAGACCAATTACCAAGTTTAGACAATAAATACTACATTACACTCGCACACACACACACACACACACACACTTATATATATATATATATATATATATATATATATATATATATATATATAAAGAGAGAGAGAGAGAGAGAGAGGGAGGGAGAGCGTGAGAGAAACAGAGCATAATTCATATTGTATGAATGAAACGGGTATACACTACTAACAAAAAAAAAGGTAAATAGATAAGTCAAAGTAATATTAATAGAGAATTGGGGATGTTATAGTTAATAAAATGTAGGCTCATAAAATAACACACACACATATATATATGATCGTATAAATTAGACAGGACCTCATTTTTGCCGTCTCTATATTCTACCTATAGAGATTGCAAAAAATGGCGGTGGGTATATGAAGACGTTTTAATAAATCACGTCATAAAACAACCGGCATTGTTGATTTACCAAAAGGTAAACTGCTAAAATCATTAAAAAAAAATAATAATTATCCTAGTAATTGACACAGCGTATTCCCCTTACAATTACACTTAACAACAGCAATTTCATAATTAATTGTTTGGTTGTGCAGATGTAATGGTGTACTAATTCCTAAAAATCCAAATAAAAAATCTCTTTGTATTCTCCTGACTTAATACTAATTACCACTCAATCTTGGAGCAATTAGAAGCTACCCGAAGAAGAAATGCCGATCCTAAAAAGTACAAAGTAAAAGGAAAAACCAATGAAGCTTGCTAATTGAGTCCGCGGAGAGAAAAGGCGGCCATACTTGTAATGGCCTGCCAATTAAACACATTTCTTTCTTTCTAGATCCAAAGAGATACGAGCTTGACAAGTTCCAAGGCAAGTTTTGTGGGGATCACGAATTTTTTACAGGAAACATTTACAGCTGGATGCCGTCTACTTGAAATGTAGAGGGATGGAGGTTTGTGCAGGAATTCAGTAGGAAATGCAGATTGATATATTGCAAATGCCATCGGTCTCAAGGAAATCATGATTTGAAGTTATATTTACTACAAAATGCTACAAACTTTGAAGTTGGCTTTTAAACTGGAATTCTATTTCATTCAGCATGGAATACGTCACGCATAATTCAATGTACACTACTTTCGTTTAATTTACTACCTTAGGAACCTTTATTATATTATTAAAATTTAGTTCTATAATAGATAGCCACAAGCCCGTTTTCTTTCTGAATTATTTGGCCAGAACCGCTCGGTGGATTTTAGAGAGTGATGTACCGCTTTGATCGTCATGGTCGCTTTTTGTTTTGAAAAATTGTCGGATTCGAGGTAGCTCCCACTCCCGGCGAGATAAGCCCTTCCGACATTTTTTATTCCGAACCTCCCCCGCGACGCGTTAGACTCGCTATTACTCTACCCGTTCCGAGTATCGCTTTACCGATCGGGAGAAAAACTCTCCAATACATATCCTTTCGTTCGACGCCTCAAACGCGTCTAACCACCGACTGCCGTCCCGACAAATGACGATCGTACTCGAAAGTATACTTTTTCTTGCGGCCCACCAAAGTCCCGTTCTACGGACGCCCAATGACCAGCTCGGTCTCCGGTCGAAGGGCGAGGTTAATGGAAATGTAATGAAATATTAATATGTTTGCCTTATGTATGTCTTCAGAGTTTCAGTATGTCATCTAAATAAAGCTGCTTCCAGTAGCGAGAGGTGTACACATTCCGACACCGTTATTTATTACCCCAATTTATTTTAATCTCATTGAATGATGAAATTGTTATCTTTTCATATTTTATTCTTATGTATTTGTCTTATTATATTTTAAGGATTTGAGTTATTTCAATTATTGGTTTCGAACTATTAATTTTGTAAAGACGTCTAACGCGCATTCTACCATTTCATCATTGAACTAATACGACTTCTTTTCCTTCTCTCTTTTCAATCATTTTATTTGCAAATATTTTAATTCCTTATTTCTACTGACATTATGTTTTTACTTATTGCTATTTTTTCCATTTAAATTATCTTTTCAATATATTCTATTGTACGGGTATCTAATTAGAATATATTCAAAAGTAAATGAAACGATTTATTAGAATGGATATTTTTCAACGTACTGTACATGTTAACGATTGATTAATTTGTTATTTTAATAATGCTATTTATATCAATTTCTCTCTTACTTGTATTATTAACGTGTTCGTGAATATAGGTAATTCATTTTTCGTCTGGTAAATAGTGCAAATTTGTTCATCTTCCTCTTTTCTTGAATGGTCTACGAAATGAATTCTTTCCCAACCGAATGGGAATCTTTTTTTTCGGATAAACTTTACAGGGTAACGATAAGAATTACGAACCTGGAATTTACATGTATAATTAAAAATTAGAAATCGCAAAGGGCGAAGAGAAAATAGATTTACGGCGATCCCGTAGGGATCGCTTTACCATTTGTGGCGATGCCGAAGGCATCGCTTTGTTAAGGGGGTCAAGGGGGCGTAGCCCCCTTGCTGGCGTGAGCTAGTTAAAGTTAAGGAGCAACCAACGATCTAGTATTATGAACATGGAAGCGCAAAATATAACTCCTATCACATGATATTCGCTTAAAGCGTTATAAACTTTTCAGCCATCACCAGCTTCCTTCATTATATTATTAAATATAAAAATAAGAATCAGTTTTACTTTTTGTTTACAAGATACCCACTGCTCACTCAAACTGATTTGAGTACAGAAATTATTTTTTTTACTAAATTTAATTATTTGTTATTGTTCTTTTCTTGTTTTCTATTTTCTGTAGACTGCTACCCTTATTTTGAATGAAATTTCTGAAATTCTCTAATAAAGGTTGGAAAAAAGGACTCCAGAATGGACCGAAATGTTTGATATAAAATAAAATAAATAGTTTCATTTAGTTTTCATAAGCCAATACAGACAAACACAAACACACAAATAGATATACATAGAACTTTCTTCTGAGAAATAACAGTATACTAATTTGGCAGCAATGAAATCAGCACGTCTTTTTTTCCGATTGTTCTTTATTATTAGTTAAGCCGGCAAGTTAACTGTAACTAGTGACTTCAGGATAGTTTAATCAAAAGAAAGATACACCGCACGAATACATTATGAATATTTCTCTGGAAACCTAGATCTCGTTCTTCGTTTTTGATTAAAAAGTATACATATCAGGAAAAACGAGTTAAGAATTTTTTTTCTTTTTATTCAGCATGGCGTATTTATTTTTAAGTCTGTAATTATGTATTTTAGCAGATTTCCCTTAATAACTCAGGTATTGAGGTTGTACTCATGACGCGATTTTATAAAACATTTCTGAACAGTCCATGTATCCATCCCAGGAAATTACGAAAATTAGGTCCGTTCAGAACTATATATATATATATATATATATATATATATATATATATATAAATATAACGCTATATTTAAATATTTTATGTTAAAATAACGACCAAGTTCTCTCGAAAATTTGAAATCTCTCTGTTATTTTACGTCGGGTCGATATAGTATATAGAACCAAGCTTATTGCAAATTTAATGTTCTTTGAATGTTGTTAGACATGCTTTTTCAGTATCTTGATTTTTAACCGAAATATTAGTTTTCATCCTTGAGTAAACCCCCACTTCTACTTATATCTTATTAAAAATAAGCGGTTTTATCATGAACCGCTTTATTTGGAACTAAAATCAGTAATCAATAAATACAATATTTAGTCAATATATTACTGTCTGAGATACATGTAAATACGTCGTGTGATGACGTCATTAATTACAATATTCCATTGTTGGCTGGAAAATGTTTATTTGTCCATACTACAATATTGGGCCGTTCAACGAATTCAATGATGGGGCAGCGTCGAAATTTCAAAATATGTCATTTATTATGAGTTGGATCGAAATATTTTAAAGGACCAATCTTGTTAAAATATTGATTGTTTGCAATTGTTCCTCTTTACATTTACTCATAACTCATATATTGTGAGAGTTATTCGTATTTTTATCTGTGCATCCTTCTTTAAACCCTCTCTTCTACCCATGGAATGTTTACAAAGAAATAGAGAATACATATTAAGATGAGATTAGACGTGTGGCATACCCGCACGAGGGAAATCTGCTTAGTTTACGTAGCTCCTGCGTGACTGACTTTTTTAAACTTCATTTAAAATTGGATTCACCCGCTATTGCTTTATTTTTCTGTAAAAGATAAATTAATCGTTTGACCTATGTAGTTTAGGGTGGTTATTAATGTTAAGCTAAATGAACTGGTTCCGGCAAGTGGCGCTACCTTGCGGTCATTCCTGTAACTAAGAGCCCTCCAATTTTTTTATTTCTCGTACTTAGTAATCGATTAAAATTTGCATTTTTAAAATTTGTAATTCTTCTACTCGTAGAATAACTGGTTTAACTTATTAATAATTTCATTATTAATGCACATATTAACTATAGGAGTCATGGATTTTCCGTGACCAAATTAAAAGAGGTTTACGTGAAAAATTATATACTAAAGGCTTATTCATTCTTCTAAAGAACAATAAAAAAACGAAAATTAGTATTAACTTTGGCTCACCTGCCAATTAATGTCGTTTGCCAGCCATCGGCTTTGGTCGAAATTTCACGCTTTTCCCGCCGTATTTTGGTGACATCACAGATCAAAGATAGTCACTTCTTTGCTCAAGGAGCTACTCAATTGCCTCACGATGGTGAGTTGGCCCCAGGGGAGCTGAGGAAGTCTCAAAGATCGGCTGAACGCACAGTTAAATAACATTTAGATTGAGATTCCAGGGTTTTAATTGGGATCTCCAAGCATGGTAAAACCCGAATAACGGACCAGTACCCCTCCAATTTAAATTAAAAATTGAAAAATAAAAAATATCGTTGGAAGCTTAAATTTTTGGAATCCTAGCTGGAATCAATCTGTTGAATGTTTTGAGTTATCTTTAGGTAGCAAACATTAACTTGATGTGTTTTAGAAATTTTTAGCTATCAACTTACCATTCGATGTATTACTTTAAAATATCCTTGCCTTTAATAGATGTAAGGAACAATTAAGTAAAAAATCTCATTACCAAAGCTACTTGTAATTTTATTTCATCGCAGTAATTAAAAGCAAGGCAGTGCGACGAATTTAGTGATCATGTACGGAAAATAATTGGAGAAGAAATCAAATGCATGGGAAATTTTATTAATATACGTATTTTCCGTATAAGGATAAAAGTCTTGTGGGCTGCTGCAATCTGTCGAAAAATTAAATATTGTGATTTCTGACTGGTATTCAGAATGGTAGTATTGTAATTTCCCAAAGGAGTTTGAAACTTTAAAAAAGGAGGTTTGAAAACTAACATAAATTGTTAATATTATTCATTAACCTCCACTTTCTGCTACTACGGCTAATCGAGACGGATAATCTACAGATTGCCACCATTTTCTAGCCAGGGTGGGACCTAGGATTTTATTTAATGAGTGCATCAATAAATAAATTCCTATTGCCCAGACGAGAATAGAACTCGCCATTCTACGTTTACCGTGTGAGATTAAGGATAATGCTTTAACTCGCATGGCAAACCTGAGCCACCATTAATTAATAGAGATGGTTCATTCGATACAAAGGAATCTGAAGAGTGGGGACCATATGACTTCCTTGAACTACATTTAAACCAAATAAAGAAAATCTTTTGTAAAATTATTTCGTTTGAAACTGATATACAATATCTGGTATGGTCTAGATAGTGATTGATGCCTGGAATTAAGAAAAGTCACACAATATAATTTAAAGATGAAGTTACGGAGAAATATGATATTTTTAATTTAGTTAGTGGCTCCTCTCTAAGGTTACCATCTCCACCGAATCGATTTTAATTAAAAAGGAAGGTTCACAAATAAATGTTACTGCAGTCTTAAATATAAAAATTTCAACTTCCTAGGATTTCTCATTTTTGAGTTAAGTGCATGAAGACGACGAAACTAATAAAAATTGCTTCACAGATGAGCAAAAAGGATAATAAATATGAAAAGTGAAACTTTTCGCGATGGAAATGCTTCCTTTACTTCCAACCAGAAAGTAAAAATGGGACGTTAACTAATTAGAGTTAAGCCGGAGTGTATGAGCTACAGAGTTAGTAAACCCTTTTTCCAGAAAAGTGTTTGTCTTCAACGTTTTTTTTTTTGTCTTTTAAATGGTTATATAATCTGAACAAATTAATTTATTAAGACTAGAAAGTTAGGAAACCATATATACATGGAAATTAGGTATTTGGTTATTTTGGAATTATTATTATCTATTAACGTCCATATTTTACTGCTATGGTTAATTGGTATTGGTTATCAACACATAACCACCCTTATCTAGCCAAGCTAAGGATTTTATTTAGTTAGGTAGTCAGGAAGTAAATTTCTATTGCCAAAGCGGAAATCGAAAACGCCAGTTTAATTTAGGAATTCGTAGGTGAGAATTTATTTATTTTTCTCCCCACCAAGTAATTCAAGCTGAATAGAAAAAAAAAATCCTATTATTGTAAATCTATAACTTTTTCAAATAATTGCCCAGAGTTTAACAGGCTCTGGTTTGGGTTTAGTGGAAAATAATGGCATTCATTGTTATCGGTAAATTAATTAATGATTTGGAAATATTCAATTGATTGATTGTGATTGGAGAAAAAAATTTTTTTTTTTTTGTGTTAGTAATCTCTCTTATAATATACAATAAAAATATGTAAGAACTAATGACATAATATTAACCTACTATATACTTAAAATAATACATTTTGTTAGCACTAAATGGGCCAGAATCAGGCTAAAATAAGTATATATTAGCTAATGAAATCAATCTATCGGATTAGAGAAATATATTTACCACATGTTGAAGCGCGGAAAGATTGTAAGAGTATTTTTATGAGAGTGATATATTTGTCAATTATACCTTAAGAGTGTTGACAATGGCTTTCGTTGTAGTAGTAATGGTATACAACTTGTTTTTTTAAGTTCTTACATCTTCACGACAGCCTATATATATTATATGATTTTTTTATAGATATATCTGATTGAATATGTATTCAATCTATAATCTTGTGAGTTAGTAGGAAAAGAAAGAATAAAAAGCACTCCCCCTAGCCATGTGGTGCACAATAGACTGCGCGGACCTGTCAGGGGACAGTGAGTGTGCTAGTTTCGGGAGGAGCCCCTCAGACCGCACAATCCCATAAATACGGATTAGTCCGCAGGAGTATGGAAACGGCAGTCCACTACTACCTACCCGATAAAAAGAAAGAGAAGGAGGAGGAAAAAAAAGAGAAAGAGAGTCCAAATAAAGACGGCGATGGAGGGGAAAAAAAGCATAAATGATAAGAAGGCTAAGACCGTTGAAAAATCAGGAAAGAGAAGAGTGAAGCACCTGCCCCTAGTTCCCACGGTGGCTTCCCACGCGCATGGCACCTGTTGCCTAACGGGCCCCTGCTGGACAACCAATCTCCTCGCCTACATTCACTCTGCAAATGTCAACCATCTGACAGCTGCGCATGCGTACCAGACACGCTCCTCTCTCCTTATCATATTCACCACCGTGCTTTCAATAGTATCTATGTCCCCACCCTATAGGAATATTAAAAACTAGTGGAAGAAGACCGATCATTTCCTCGTCCATGCCATCAACCCCCGATGTATACATGGCATTCAGATCTCTAACATAAAGGAAACGTCCAGTGTAAGTTCACTTAAAATGTGGAATTCTGCTATAGCTGTCATTGAGTCAAAATTCTCAAGACCCCCATCAAGAAACTAGTATTCATTTACTCCGGATCTATTTCTTAAAAGCCTTTCAGTTTCTTTTTATGAGAAGTTAGCGTCATGGAACTTTTGGACAAAGATTCGTTCTTGTCTCCGACAACGTTTTTCACAAACCCAATTACAATGGGGCTAAACGGAAGGTAAAGCTTGTGTGGACTTTTCCTCACTCTTATCTGACGAACTCATACAGTGATCCACAAGAAGCTACTACATCACATCTTTGTTATCCCCATTACTCTCTATTTTGCTTCATTGGAAATCAGGAATTCCCATTCTTTTGAATAAAGTCAATTTTAATAGTTTTCCTTTATTTTTAGCAAAGACTAAAACACTAACAATGTATGCTGACAAGGCATCTTAGTCAATAGCTTGTTAAACTGCATTCTAATAGCTTTAAGGAATTATTTCAAGATTATAAACTAAGGAGATTCGACTGGCACGTTCTATTACTAATCCATTGAACACCAATAGGAGACAATTTCATTTTTTTTACAGTTACAACCCAAGGCCAGTATGGAACTAGTGGACTTATTTAGTCAAATCGAAAGCAACTAAAGTTTCTGTTAGTTTTTCGATGCCAAGTTGAAAATTAGCCTAATTAGCTTAGAGCTAAACCCTTGTAAAAACACACAATAAAACTCGTTTGACCAGTTGAGATCGAATACACCAATTACCAAATAGAGTTAGGACTGCGTTTGCAAAATACACGGATAACCAGAAATTCCCAAAATTTGTTTAATATCTAAATAAATCTCATAACTCACGATAACCTCTGATAATCGGATGCTGTTTACTAATATATTACATTTGTTTTGATGGTCATGGACAAAAATTGCATCTCAACTCTTCTCCAAAGAGCATTTATCTTTATTATATATATTAATGCGAAATACATGTTCACATCAGTATATGTAATCACTATGTATATGCTAAATTAAAGATGGGTTCTGCCCGAAAGTGTTATTTCATATTACTGACACTTATATAAAATGACTTCTGGCCTCTCTTCCTCAATAATCTAGAATTCAAATTTATTTGTGCTATTTGTCACAGGTTAGCCTTGCGTGCGAAGGTGTTGGCAATCCTAGAGTCGTGTGAAAGACTTACTAAGTGAAATCATTAGTCCCACCTTGGCTAGGAGAATGTGGTATCCTATAGATAACCTGTCCCAAATAGCCAATGCACCATAAAGTGGACTTTAATAAATATATTTTAAAAACATGTGATGAAATTGCTGTGCATTCAGGTTCATCCTCTTTTCTCCATGGCCTTTATAATACTTTTACTTTCTCTTAGGTCTTTTAGGACTTCTACTTTTTATTAATTTACTAATTATAATTCTGTCAACACCAGGTCTACTATAATTGTTTAGGTAGTGAAGCATAACAAAACTGCTTCACTTTTTCAATTATGGTGCTTCCAGTTTTTATATTTATATTTCCATTACTTTGTTTTCTTCACTTTATGTTCATTTTGCTTTAGATTAAACTGATTTACGGCGTCCTTTTACCATGTCATTTATTTATCCTTTGGACCTTGATCCCAATTCGTTACCGGCCCCAAATCTGATTCAAACAGGTTTTTTTTTTATGGTTTTTTACTTTTACACCTTTAGTTCCTTCTTTTATTTTCATTATTGCCTTCAGCAACGGTGCTATTGAAAAAGGCAGAGGGTAACCTTGCTTAACTTACTAGATCCCCGTAATTGTTTCCTGAAGGTCCTAGGCGTCTACCAGCTCCAGTTTTGGCCAATTTTCACAGTTCCCGGCCAGTCTTCCTCGATTACGGTAGCTCAACCTGCGCGTCCTTCTGCAGGCCATTAAACACGTAAGTATCCTGCTTTACCGCTTCCTCTTCGTTTACATTATTGCATCTTGGAGAATCTGAGGGGGTTCCGTTTCTCCAATCGTTTTCTTTTAACTTTCTTAGTTTTCGCTTTCCATTCAAATTCGTTGAACACTTTGTGTTCATTGACTTCTGTAATGTATCAAATTAATCTTTCGTCGTTCCAGTCCTTCCCTGTTTTTTTGCATGCAGTGACAACTCTCTTTTCTCTAGTACCATCTTTCTAAAACCCTTTTTCTTCTTCCAGATAGAATTACAATTATTAAGTCCAATTTCACTTTATGCTTTAGGTAAAACAACTTACTATCGATCTTTCAAACTCATAACAGCATAGTTGAATTCCGCTATAAAAATAGAGGAACTTAAGCCACTTTCATCTGCATCATATATTTTCTCTAGCACACCTCTATCAGTAATAACAGAATCACTATATAAACTCTTGGAAAATACTTACAATTTTAGACAGGTATGAATGAAACCTATGGTATATTGTATGGAGTTCGGGGACCACATAGAGTAGTTCTTAGTGTGGACTTGAAGGAAGGTATAAAAGTATGATCGCATAAGATATATCTCTTTCGTTGACCTGAAACAAATACAGATATTATACGATTTGCTGAAATAGATCCTAGATATGAATGACCTGCTCCAATGGTAAAGAAAGAGAGCTTGGCACAGTGCTGCTTCCGAATAAGAACATACTCCCGGATAATGAGACAGGGAATTGTATGTTTTTATATTAGGATTATTGCTAAAATAAGTCGGGGACTGAAAGCGGAAAAGATGTTAGATGAACAGTAGTAGTGACAGTGGGGAGAGAGAGACTCACTTTAAGAGAGAGCACGTGCTCTGCCGGCGGCTAGCTGGACCTCTGACCTCAAGTTACGGCCTTCCCACGCCATTTCCATCCTCTCTCTCTCCTTCTCTTCTTCTATCTCACTCACCATTATCTCACAACTGAGTATTATCTTCATCCCTTAAAAGCCATTTCACACTCTGCGGTATACGATTTAATCTATAGCGTTTCTAATGGGAATTTCGGTACTGGCAATGATAGATTTGGTTTGGGCTTCGATCAGGAAGGTCTACCGAATTCACGAATACTATATCATTGAATGCCCAATTCGGGCGCATTTTGAAAATTATAAGGGTTAGCATATTTATTTTAATGTATATAAGTCATGCCACTTGAAGTCCTCCTATATTATTCGTTGTCAACTGACTAAATACTATTAAAAATCTCGGGAAATGATAGTTTGAATTTTCTTTTACGACTTCATAAGTTTACGTCCTAACGGTTAAAGGTGCGTCACGTATTTGCATCTCAAAACGTAAAGGTTCAATGAGAACAATAGTTGGTATTTAGGCTTCAAATAAAGTGCTTCATAATATAACAGCTGATTTTTAATATGGCAATAGTCGGAGTGCGGGCACTGTTGGCCGAAAATTAAAAAAAAATGCCAGTATCTCTGTTAATAATGACGATAATGAAAAAAACATACATGACCATATTTATAGAATATTACATTTGCAAAAAGATTGGCTCTATACAATATTTCGGCCAGACGTACAATAACGGAGATATTTCGAATTTTCTACTGATTCGATTTCAGCCATTAACGAACTCGACCTTTAGTTTTACATGAAACGCTTTATTCGATATAAGATATATATATAATAAAATATATATCGAGTTTGGTTACGACTAAATAAGAATTGCAACTGCAAGAGCGATAACAGACAAGTGAGTGTGAATATATATATATATATATATATATATATATATATATTTGAATATATATATATATATATATATATATAATTTTGAACCCACCTCATTTTTGTTATCTGCTAGGTAGGATTGATGGAAATTTGAGGAACTTATTCGAAAATCGGGTTATGAGTACGACCTCAATAGCTGATTTGTCTTAGGAGTAATCTGCTAAAAATGACTGTAATGCAGGAGGCGTAAACTGAACAGGTTGCCCACATGTTGTATAGGCTACTGATATGACACCGTCTACCCTCCACTTTTCCTGTAATATGAAGCTAGTGTAGACAGGGTTTGAAATTTAAGCTGGACTTGAGAAGCTCAGTGGCACAGGTGGCGCATTAAAAAGGAGAGGCGTTTTCAGACGACTGGAAAATAATAAATTATAAATATCTCGATTAATATTTGAGTTTAAGAAAACTCACATAAAACAACAATGGAACTTAAAATTAAAATAAAACTTAAGTTTAAATTTAAATTTTGAAACAAAATTTTAACATTTTTTTTATAGGATTATATTAACTGAGATATTTTGTTTTTGCTACTCCTTTACGCCCCTCCTACTACTCCGATTCTAGCCATTAACGAACCTGACCTTCAGTTTTACATGAATTAGGTAGCGAACTAGGAAAAGGTAATCTGCTGATACGGTATGAAATTCAAGAAGTGAAAATTTAGTACATGTTAAATAATAACCAAATTTAATGTGTTAATTGTTAGCTTTTCGTACTAACATCCACTTTACTCTAGTATGGCTTATCGGGGAACCGGATTCTAAATGTAACCACCGTTTTCTAGCTAGGACGGGACTTAATTTATTTGAATTAAATTTATTTATGTTCTATAGACATTAGATTGACTGCAAAACTTTATTTTCGGTTACATTACAGAAATCATTATAACTATTTTCATATTAGATACACCCAAATTAGAGTTCACTCCGATAGAGGCTTATTATTACTTTTCTGAATTACAAAAATTTAATCATTGCTTTCTGGGTACGCTGATATCTAGATTTGATAATATAGTGGACTTTATAAAATGTATACAGTGCATCTCTGTTCCCATCAGGGCATAAAAGGTAGTTTTTGCAGATGAAAACTAACATTACACTCTAAATTTATTATTACGGCCGTAGAAGCAATAAAACCTTGGTCGGAAGTATCATCAATAAATTTCGTTTTTATTCAGCATTCTATGATGGCTGTTAAGAATAATTTTACAAAACTTTTTGATTAGGCACACTTTGCGGCATTTGTGTCAAAAGTGAATCATTGAAAATACAGTGTTTACTTAGTTGTGGGAAGGGAGGTTCATTAAGGGTCGGCATTTTCAAAGAAAAAAGCTTACCACATGGTTCGAATGCTACCAATAAAAGTCGTCATCAAAGATATTTATCCTTATTAGAAATTGCAGGGTAATTGGGGACTAGGAATTTCATCCTCAAATTAGTGGAAGAACTGACGAACAATGGATGAGCACATTAGACTTAAAATGTAATTACGGAAATTTCACGAAAACTTCTGTTCAAATATAACTTTTCTACTTTATGCAGTTAGAAAAAAAACAGAACAAATCAAGGATAGTGAACGACTTCTGCCAAAATTGTGTTTGTGGCGAATTTACAAAACATATGCCCTAACAGTGAGAAGTAATACAAAACATTAATCAACAAAATAATTAGTTGAAATTTATCAAATATTTTATAAAAAGAAATATAATATTATAATTATTATTATAATATTATAATTAAGTAATATTTATTTAAATTAATTAAATAAATTCAGTAATAAAATTAATTAAATTAATTTCGTCAATGATTTAATTAAATTTAGTAATAAAATTAATTAAATTAATTTCGTAAATGATTTAAATAAATTTAGTAATATTTATAATTTAGTATTACCATTTGAAAGTGTTCATTATTGTTAATTTTTTACTAAATTATGTACATTTGTGATTTCCACTCAGCTCTTATTAAGACGGTGGTCATAATGAAAAGACTTCATGCCATTTTAGATTTAAGTAATTTATGTTTCCCTTAATCATCAGTTATATTTTATTAATGTCGTATGTAATAGTTTGACTTGCTTTTATTAGTTAATAGTACCAATAATTACGGGAAATAAACTTATTAATTACCTGAAACAATTTGTCATTTAACGTTTGGTATAAAACGGGTATAAGGAGGACAAGAATATCTAATAAAGGGTAACATAGGGTGTAACTGTGAGGGTTTATAATCATCTTAAAATTATATTCTTGTCTTTTAGAATCTATTACGTACATTTTTTTTTTTGTAGCACCTCGTGTAACATCATTAATTATTTTTATACGTTACACTCTGTCCATACATTTAGTTACTCAATCTTTGAAATAAGTGTTAAACGAGCATCATCATTTCGCATTAACTAATGTGATTTATTAATTAATAAAATATATTATAATTATCAAAGGATCGTATTAATTTATAAAGGATATTCAGTCATGAAATCTTTCTTTGAAGCAGAGTCTATAAATATTCACTGGGATTTTAAATACAATGTTAGTGTGCGTCATTTTGGAATAGTATTGAATCCTGAATGAAGTTTTTGCTCAGTTACTGTGTTATCCAAACTTAAATGAAGTAGATATTTTTAATTTTTTTTTTTTTTTGACAGTTATTCTTCTGAGAAGGAACACCGAACTACGTTCCTTGCCTGACTGTAAAGATATATAGTTACAAACAATGCTTATAGCAAATTTTTATTATTTTAATTAAAATTATTTATTCCGGTGAATGAATTGAAGCCGTTGCCAGAAACGTTGATTCTATTCAAACAATTCTGTTAAATCTTTGTAATTCAGTTCTGTACTCCTTCCGGCACATGCTTACCTGCAATTAAAATAGGTACGTTAGATGAGAGTATTAGCAGGTGTTAGATCTGTACATGTTATACAGTTGGAGAGGCCTGACCGTGCCACGGGCAGCGGAGCACAGATCCTGTTGAGAAGGATGTCCGAGGATCATCCTGCTTTCAGCGGCACGGGGCACGTTTCGCGCTCAACACTCTAACGTACCAATTCTTTTATAACGGATGGCAGAGGCTACTTCCTCGACATTCATAGAACAGGTCTTGGACTGAATTAGTGAAAAGAAAACCTTTTTTATAATGCAGGCGGCAAATAGATTTAGCTCCGGCTTATCTTAAAATTGATTATTATTATTTACGTCCACTTTATGCAACTAAGGCTAATCGGGACAGGTAATCTACAGGTTACCACCCTTTTCTAACCAGGGTGGGCCCAAGGATTTTATTTAATGAGTCCGTCACTAAATAAATGTCTACTGCCCAGGGCGGGAATCGAACCCGGCACTCTAGGTCTACCACTCGAGATTAAGACCAACGTCTTAACTCGCACGGCCAACTTGAGCCCTGAGACTGTGCTGAGAGCTGGATGTTGGATGATGAGTTTGGATAAGGCCAGAACTTCCGCTACACGTTTTTCTATTAATGGAAGCAGTAATTCATCATGAAATGAATCAAAATAATTTGTTGTCCGTACACTTCCATAAGTATCCATAATCATGAAGTGGAGGATCTTCCTTCAATGATAAGAACTGATAAGGGCCTACGTTCACTGTTAGCAACTGATAAGGAGCTTACTCCACTGATACCAACGGATAAGTGTCTCCCTTTACCACTGATTAAGGTCTTCCTTAACTGTTACGAACCATCCATTGTTAGTTTCTGATGTGAGCCTTCCCTCACTGTTATTATCTGACAAAAGTCTTCCTTCACCAATAACTACTGATAAGTGTTTCCCTTTATTATTAGTAACTGATTAGGGACTTACTTAACTGTTAGCATCTGATAAGGGTCTTCATTTACTCTTAACAAATTGTAAGTAACTTCCTTCCTGATAACAACGGATAAGGGGTCTCCATTCATTCATAGATTCTAATAAGAGCCTTCCTTCACTGTTAGCATCTGATAAAGGCCCTTAATTGATAACTACTGATAAGTGTCTCCCTTTACTATTAGTAATTGATTAGGGTCTTCCTTAACTATTAGCATCTGATGAGGGTCTTCATTCACTCTCAAAAAATTGGTAAGTATCTTCCTTCACTGATGACAATGGACAAGAGGTCTTCATACATTGTTAGTGAATGATAAGAGCCTTCATTCACTGTCAGCATCTGATAACGGTCTTCCTTCACTGATAATTACTGATAAGTGTCTCCCTTTACTATTAATAACAGATTAGGGTCTTCCTTAACTTTTAGCATCTGGGTCTTCATTCACTCATAACAAAATTGTAATTATCTTCCTTCACTGATAACAACGGATAAGGGCTCCCCATTCATTGTTAGTTTCTGGTAAGAGCCTTCCTCCACTGATGGCATCTGATAAAAGGTCTCCCTCTACTGATAACTACTGATAAGTGTCTCCCTTTACTTTTCGTAACTGATTAAGGTCGTCCTTAATTGTTAGCATCTTATAAGGGTTTTCATTCACTCTTAACAAGTGGCAGGTATCTTCCTTCATTGATAACATATGTTAAGGGTCTTCTTTCACTGTTAACGATTGATAACGGCCTTCCTTCTCTGTTAGCGACTGATAAGGACCTTTCTTCATTGTTAGAAACTGATAATGACCATTCTTAATTGTTAGAAACTGATAAGGACCTTTCTTCATTGTTAGAAACTGATAAGGACCTTTCTTCATTGTTAGAAACTGATAAGGACCTTTCTTCATTGTTAGAAACTGATAATGACCATTCTTAATTGTTAGAAACTGATAAGGACCTTTCTTCATTGTTAGAAACTGATAATGACCATTCTTAATAGTTAGAAACTGATAATGACCTTTCTTCATTGTTAGAAACTGATAATGACCATTCTTAATAGTTAGAAACTGATAAGGACCTTTCTTCATTGTCAGCAACTGGCAAGGTCTTCTCATCCATTCTTAATTAAATTCAGCAAATTGATGATGCTTTGGTCATTAAAATTGTTTGATGTTAAATAATAGAATCTATGTGTGTGCAGCTCTTTAGTTATTTTTAATTATTAAGTATTTGTGTACCGATCGTTTATCATGAATTGTGTTGTTGTGGCTGCCACTCCGTGGTATCACTACCACACCGTCGTTAATTCTGTGTTAATCATCGCAGGTCTGTCGGTAAATAACAAGGTGTACCTTATGGCATTTTATTTTTCTAGCGACAATGATGCTGTTGAGTTTAATATATTTCTTTTCCATTCACTCGACTTTAAGAAGAATTACTGAGTCAAATGCTTAGACTACTTTTTTTCTTTGTCAACATAACCAAAACCCTTTTTGTCTGTATGGATTTAAACACGATCATTTTAATTGATATTACAAACGCCGTTAATGCCTGCAGTAATTCTAAACTGGCAGCACATCTCCATCCCCTCCCTTCCTATAACAACCAGTACTGAAGTATTGAATGTACCATTTTATTTTTTTCATACATCGACTTTATTATGTCCTAGATAGGTCCAACGATGATGGCTCAGGTCAACTGTGAGAATTAAGACTCAGGTCTTGAATTTTATTTCCAAGTTGAAGTCAAAATGTATTTAGTGATAAACTCATTAATTTAAATACTTACTTTCCACCTGGGTAGAGAAGCGTAATAACTTTCGAAAGAGCCATAGGCTCATAAATATATATGTACATACTATTTGAATATTGAATAACATAATGAATATTTTGTACATTGAATATTGCAGTAAATTACTTTGATTTTACTAATTTTATGGAAACTATAATTGAATAAGGTTTCTTAAACAGGAAGCCCTAAAGACACGCGCACTATGGGAATAAATAATTGTTTGCCGTGAACATTAAACAATAATAAATAGATATACTTTCTTTGTTTTCAAATTCTGACAAATAAGGTAGCTAATATATTAAATACAAATTAATCAAAGAACTTTAGTTTTCCAAAAATTATATATTTTTTAATGATAATGTAACATTTAATTCATTTTATTTATGTTTACTAATAAACCCACCAAATTATACCGATTTATGTGGGGTGTAAAAGTAACAAATTTTTTTAGATAAATGTGCTTCAATTTAGACAGATCTTAAAATAAAGATTTAACAAGTCACCACTGAAAAACAAAATGGAGAAAGTATAAAAGAAACAAAATTCTGAAAAATAAAAATAAATAACAACTGGAATACACTGTATTTATTTTTACAAGGCACACTGCCTAGAAATAAATTAAATATAAAGTAATTTGTCATTATTATTGCTAATCTCTGAATTGAAACTGGACGGAAAATGGTCCCTAATTTTACTGTACACTATTTGAAAAAATACAAGGAAACACAATAAACTACACTGTTTTTCATTCTTTTTTTTTAAAAAAGTTCCAAAGTAAAGAACATGCGGATATAAATCAGGTTATGTTTCTTTTTTTTTAACATTAGTTAGTTTTGAATTGGAATCTCTTCATGATGTACTATGAGTAAATTGTATTTTTTGAGGGCCTCATTTGTCAAAAAATAAAAATACAACTGCTGAGCTAACAACTTGATATTTTATCATTTTTAAATGGTTAATTTGAGTTGACAATTATTCAATAATTATGATTACTGGTGAAAAGTATTCTCTTTAAATATGTAAATTGCCTTAAATTTGATTTTAATGCATAGGACACCATCCAATCAAAGTATTTAGACTTGATAATTATTAGTCTTCTTATGCCTAAGTATATAATTTTTTCCAGTTTTATTTATATTCCATGGAAGGTGATAATTTTACTTAATTCGAAATTACTATTGAAAAGATTGTTCGGTTATTTAGGCTTAAACTCAACTCATGGTCTGCCACAGTTTAAGCATTTGAAGGCTCTATTACTTAATCATGTTGGATTTGTCAATTAATTACTTTATTATTTTATTCAACTGACAGGGTTGGAGATATATGTCAATACTGGATGGGCTGATCACCAATTAACCAGACGAGAACGACTCTTATAAATAATACCAATAGAAAAAAAAGGCCATCAATCAGCAGCTCCGTAAACTAAACATATTCTGTACGCGCTAGAATGTTACTCTAGTGATATCATCGGAGCAAGGAGCCATTTAAAAAAAGTCCGTCACGCAGGGGCTGCGTAAACTAAGCAGATGTCCTTTGTGAACTTTAACAATAGATAAATCTACATACTGGTAACAAAACACCACCGTGAATATTAAGTGAATAAATACAAACGATATTAAGAAACCTTTCGACGGGAAGCGCACAGCAAACAGGTCTGCCTACCCCACGCCGGAAAGAAAAACAATTTCTGAAATATGTCAGAATATAAAATATTAATTATATTGAAAACTTTGTACTATATCTAGTTCTGTAATTTATAATGAATCAGAATAATTTTTATCTCAATCAATTCAATTTTAGTAGTCCAAGAACTTAAAACGGGGGGAGGGTCACCAGAACGCATGCATAAATAAAGTTCTCTCTTGAAAACAATATTTGGCATTTGAGCTTCGAATAATGTGGTTTATTATATAACAGAGTATTATTTATGTAACATGAGTAGAAATGGAGGTTTGCTGAAAACTGAAAAAGGCAAATATCCCAGTTAATATTCAACATAGAGAATAAATGTATATAACAATATTTATTGTACATTTAATTTAATTAATAAGATTAGTTCTATACCATTTTTCGACCCAACGTATAGTAACGGAGATATTTCGAGCTTTTGAAATTTTGCCCCTCTGAACCCCCTTCCCAATTATCCGATTTCAGCCATTAACGAACTTGATCTTTCTTCTTACATAAAACGACTAAATATCGAGTTTGGTAACGAACAAGAAATAATTGCGACCGATAGAGCGGTAACACATACATATAGATAGATAGATAAAACAATATTGAACGGACCTCATTTTCGTCCTCTCCTAGCATCATGAGTTCGGCCTCAATAGCTGTTTTACCTTAAGGAAAACGTGTTCAAAATAAAATTTCGCGAATGTCGGTTACATAATATTCTTCTATCCGTCTAAAATAACGGACATATTTCGAATTCTTGATTCTACTTTCCTCTAAACACTTACTCTTTTAGGTGCGGTCTTAGCCATTACTGTATATTATCTTATTATGTATATAATGTAATTTAATTTTGTCTGAAACGTTTTAGTCTCAAGTACACTTTTGATCAAAGGACATTCTCCATGTCAGATCAACGCACCAAATTTATCTCAATATTTTAGGAATTATTAAAATTTTGTATACTGATACTGAGGTACTGAGAATAAGAAAAAAAGTCCGTCACGCAGGGGCTGCGTAAACTAAGCAGATTTCCCACGTGAAGTTTTACAATAGAGAAATCTGCCTAATAACAACTGTAATAGAAAGAAACCTCTAAACCTAAAACATTATTTAGGGCGTAATAACCCAGTAGTTTCTAGTCCCGAAACACAGTTAACCTAACCTCTAAACCTATTCACGAGGGACGGGTAGTTATGGAAAAGGCCGCCAGAGCTCTCGGCGGAAAGTCCGAACATAGCCTACTGGTACCACACGCAGAATACAAATGCAAATATCTCGGTTAATATTCAAGATACAGAATAAATGTATAGAACAATATTTATAGTAAATTTAATTTGCAATAAGATTGATTCTGTACAATTTTTCGATCCGACGAATAGTAACGGAGATATTTCGAATTTTCGGAAATCCTCCCCTCTAACCCCCCCCCCCTCCCCGAGGTATGATTTCAGCCGTTAACGAACGTGATCTCTCTTATAACATAAAAAGACTATATATCGAGTTTGTTAACGATCAAACAAATATTGCGACCGCTAGAGCGGTAACAGACAAATATATATATATATATATATATATATATATATATATATATATATATATATATATATACAGTTTTGAACGGACCTCATTTTCGTCATCTACTAGGTAGGATCGATGGACATTTGAAGAAAAATTTCAAAAATTCCGTCATGAGTACAACCTCAATAGCTGATTTCCCTTAAGGGAAATCTGCTAATATCAAATTTTATTACGACCCCGTAAACCTTTGAAATAAACGCCGTACAGGCTTTTTTGAAATTACTCCAGAAGTTGTTCTAATTGAGCTAGGGAGGTGAGAGTAGTGTCATTTCACTCTGTTGGCTATAGCCTTTCATATGACATGTAAGACACTTATATTTAGCATATGGGAAAGTTTGAAAAGCATGCAAGTCATGAGCAGACAATGCGTCCATATGTAAATATTATTTTAAATCTGGCTCATTTTACAATATTGGTAGTGCCTTTGTATTTTACATGGTACAATATACATTTCAACTACTTACTAAGTAATAATGCCACTTGTTGCTTGACATTGCCGCCGATATGGAACAGAATAGTCTTAATTAACATCTGTATATGGAACTGAACGCATCTTCTAATTTCTAGTTCCAAATTATTTAATAAAGCACTATTTTGTCTAAGATCTTGCACAAAACTGACTTCGGATTAAGTACATTCTCCTACAATTTGTTACAAAGGCACGTGGAGAACTGGCAATTCTTGGAATTGTGGAGATTTAACGCCCAGAATAATAACAAAGGAAAGAGAAAAAAAGAAGCGGACATTCATAATTAACACCTCTTTGCATTAAGATGAGTCAGACAAGGACGAGATAGAAACAAGAAATGAGATTGAATGAGGAAGACCACTTGTTGCTGAGCTGGAGTAGCCGTGGGAAGACTGTTAAGTTGGGTCAAGGGTCAGCCCTGCTTAGGCCACTCCTCCATTAGTGATAGTCCTTAAGGCTCTGCTGATTTTAATTATCTATTTCCTGGAATATTTGTTTTATTTGAATTAGAACAACAGTTTGCATAGGAAACACTATTAGTAAAATAGTATATACTATTTACTTTTATACCAAGTATAAAAGTTGGTATAGCCGCCTTATTATAAAAAATAAAAAAAAAATATGTTAAAATACCTAGATACTCTGGTAAAAGCTCGGTTATGTCTTCTTCAGCGGATATTAATGGGAGTAGAAAGCCAATTCTTTAAATCTACGGTTCTATTGCTAAATGTGTTTGAAAAGTTGTGTCTCTTGGAGGTGTTTCATGATTGTCGCGATGTATGGGCTGTTGTCGTGTAGTAGTTCTGATAGGTTGGTGGGTAAGTTCTTGTCCGTTATTAGTCTACAGTCTGTAAGTAAGTGTTTGATAGTTAGTTGTGTATTGCACAGTGTACATAAAGGTGTTTCAGTCCTAGTAATGAGGTGTTGGTGAGTTATCCGCCATGCCTCAAACAAGCAAGAACTACTTCTTCTCATTTAGTGTTCTGATTACTTGACGGCCATTCACGAACAGTGTCTTTTATTTCTCGTAGTTTTGTGTGTGTGTCAGACGCCATTCTACTTCCCATTTTAAGCTGATCTCTCTTTTAATAAGTTTAATGGCATCGTGTGCTGTAATGTGTCAATTTCAGTCACTAATTTTGCATGTTTGTCAGCCATGATATTTTCCATGATGTCTGCATGTCCTGGTATCCAATGGATAGTTATTTCTTTATTAATTTGTGTTTGTATGTTAGTTAGTAAATCCTGAAGCCGTCTCGTGAGTGGGTGGGTTGAGTAAACATCAAGTATTGACAGTTTAGAACTGTAGGAGTCAGTAAAAACATGAATGTTGCCTGTTCATATTTTCTTGGCAAGGGTCGCCAATAAAAGACATTTTTTTTGGTGCAAACTTTTTTCATACTAACCTACATGTTTCGTGGCTTACAACGAAGTGAGGACAGTCGAAACGAATTTAAGAGGGAAACGAGCACTTCAGAAATGGAGAGCACCTGAAGAGGCGGTTTATAAACCACGAAACGAGTAGGGCAGTACCAATAAATTTTACGCGAAAAAATATTTTTTATAGGTGACACTTGCCAAGAAAATATGTAGAATATATAAAAATATTGGGTGCTAAATAAGAAGAAAAATTAGAATATTTATAGTTTCAGTCGACAGTTCTGTATAAGTTTGTAAGTGTAAAAGGGTCTTCCCATAATTGTTTGAGTGTTATAACATTATTAAAATGATAACATGTGTATTCAAATGAGTAAATATGGAAAATGTATAGTGAATAAAAGATAGCATAATATTTCCCATTATGAATAAGCCGATTTACAGCTGATTACTAATGAATAGAGTCTCAAAGAGCTCTCGTATGAAGGAGGCCGTGGGAAAATCAGTCTCTGCTGAAGTGGCGCCTTGTTAACTCATCTACATCACTTATGAAGAGCAATTAGGGTCCACGAGACACCGTTCATTGAAATCAGCTGAATTTATGTCACAAAACGGGCCTAACTATACTCCTAACAAACCACTGGTCCATTGGTTTCAAGGAATAACCTAGAATTTGGACAGTTGAACATAATTCAGTATTTATGAATAATACAAAAGAGCATTACCCCCCCCCCCCACCAAAATACTGCTGTGTACCGACTCTCTGAGTTCTTTATTCTCCATAAGAAATCATTACAATTCATACCCACTTATTACGCAAATTTACACATACCTACACAGTCTACACAATTATAACATAATTATGATGTGGCTACCGGGACATACAGACACAAAACAAAGTACTGACATCGACGGACAAGCTAAATTAGCAGCCAGGAAAAGAAATGCGGACATTGACAGGCTGACTAAACAAGACATGAATCGGGTAATTAAAACACAAGTACTCAATGACTGGACAATCGTCTGGCTATCTGACAACTAACTCCGTGAAATACTAGACAACCCAAACAAAGGAAAATCCCTGGAAAATCTTACCAGACGAGATCAAGTGAACTAGGCTTAGAATCGGGTATTCACTGCTTACACATTCGTAGCTCATAAACCGAAAAGATCGACCCACATGCACTCACCGTAACACAGTACTGGCCATTAAACATCTCCTGACTGACTGCTGTTGAACATCTGAACTTACTGAACGACTTGTACGAACTATTAAGAGAAGGTAGTCTACATATAAGTACACTCTTAAATCACTTGAAGACAATAGACATTTACAACAAACTTTAAACCACACCTACCCCACTTATTTCTCTACATTTTTATCTCAAATTATAGTTCTAATTCGTATTTGTGCTTTTTGTGTACAAGACTGTATAATATTTTTTTTAACGTGACATTTATTGCAGAATTATTGTTTTACATAGTTTTAACGTTTTCTTCGTTTTATTTTATTCTTTAGTTTTACATATAGCTATATTTTATACTATGGCTTAATAATTTTTGAAACGTTTTTCTTTATAACTTTATTTTAACATTTTAATTTAAGGAATTGAAAATAAGTGATACTGAGCGACATCGCCTAGTTGCGGAGCTCACCAAATAAATAAATAAAATTCTACATTAAAACCATAGAAACAGTTGTTTCCCCCTAAAACGTATGTCAACGGCCCTCAATTCCTTGGAACTAGCATACAAAAGCAGATAACGGCAATTCAATTTGTTATTAACCTTACTTTCAATAATTGATCTTCCACGTACAGTTATGAGTATTTAAAATTTACACTCAGTTTCTTGTTTGTTACGGACAACAAACTAATCACTGTTTGTCCTGCTCACTTTTCGACGATGATTATGTGCCATTTTGTACTTTATGAATTCAGTCAGTAATGTTGATAATATAATTCTGTAAATATATAGCTACAATATTGTGACCAAACCATCTTTAATTTTGGAATATATAAAACTGTATTGATTAGTAGAGATCGTATTTATTTTTTAATTGCTTAAAAAAAAGTAGTAAATATAAAAATTGTACCTGATCAAGAAAGTATTATTCACAATTCCAATTACGGAGTGTTCTTTACACAATATGTTTAGTATTAACATTTTTTTTATATATAATTTCAACATTCTACTATCATGCTGTTACTTTTTTTTAGCATCCACGTTGTGCTACTGAGGCTAATAGGGGTGGGTTGTGTATAGGTTACCACTCTTTTCAAGCCAGGATCGTATCCACAATTACTTCGTTCCTAAATAAATTTCAATTGCCCAAAAGGGAATCGAATCCATTACTCTAAGTTTACGTCAATGATTAACGCCTTAATTCCACTATTTAATGATTACATATTCTCAATTCATAAATAATAATAATTTCAGAATCAAGTGGCTCAGTGATAATCCAAAAAATAATTATAACATACAATTAAAAATGTAGTGGTTCCTAATTTTTCCTATGACAAATGAAAAATCAAAATACATACAAGCATTGAATAATCTGGAAAAAGTTTAGAAAATCTGAATTTCATAGCTGTAGATAGTTTAAGTACTAATGGACAGTTTGATCTTATTATTCTGGACCAAAAACCGTGTAATTGTTTTCCTATTATTTACTATTTCAGGTCAAAGTTATAAACTGTGAGACTATTAAACGGACTTTCTATTCCAGATGGAGAAATGCTCGTCAAAGTTAACGAGGTTCTTGCCTGACTCACGAGCCCTTTCCTGTTTGAACCTTTTCTGTCGTTGTGAGAGTTTCGAAACAAGAGCTAGAAAGTGGAGCGGAAGCCGCGTCGAGCGATTCCTTAGTTCTATTTTGGCTTGGGCTGCAGCCAATTAAACAATTTGGTAAGGGCATAATAAGCCAATCAGAGTCGAGAACGAGCGGAGGGCGTGGTCTGGAAGCAAAGCACTACAGTAATGAGTCTTAGAAGGAATTACGTGACGTCCTTGTTGGGCCTGTGAGAAAACCTGGTTGGATTGTAAGGAGAGATAGGCTTCATCTAGACATATTAGAAATAGGCGATGATCATTTTAGCCATAGTGGAAATCTGCTATTGAGGTTGTTGCTCGTGACGCGATTTTTGAAAAATGTCTTCAAATGTACATCGATTCTACCCAGGAGATTACGAAAATGATGTCCGTTCAAAACTATATATATATATGAATATATATTTTTCTGTTAACGCTCTAGCGGTCGCAATTTTTGTCTGATCCGTTACCAAAGTCGATATTTAAACGTTTTATGTAAAAATGAAGATCGAGTTCGTCAACGGCTAAAATCTGATCAGGGGGAGAGGGAGAATTTCGATATTTCTTAATATCTCCGTTCTGTGTTGGATCGAAACATTGTATAGAGCCAATCTTTTCCTTTCTTTCGGGCTCAGGTTAGCCATGTGAGTTAAAGCGTTGACCTTAATCTCCCATGGTAAACCTAGAGTGGCGAGTTCGATTCCCGCCTTGGCAAAGGAATTTATTTAGTGACGGAATTCATTAAATAAAATCCTTAGTCCCACCCTGGCTAGAAAAGGGTGGTAACCTGTAGATAGCCCGTCCCAATTAGCTTTAGTTGCAAAAAATTGGACGTTAATAAATAATTTAATTTTAATTTATTACTAATTTAATTTTCTATAAATGTTGTTATATTATTAACCGAGATATTTGCAGTTTTTTAGTTTTCGGCCATCAGTAAACCTCCAGTCCTACTCATGTCTTATTAACAAGAAGCCGTTATAATATGAAGCACTTTATTTGAAGCCTAAATACCAAATATTGTTTTCATTAAACTTTTATGTTTTGAGATAAATGCAAATACGTGGGAAATCTGCTTAGTTAACGCAGCCCTTGTGTGACGGATGTTTTCCACCTATTGCACATGATAGGAGTCCATTGCTTTGCGTCATCCCTTGACACCCCCCCCCACTCCTCCACACTTGCAAAACCTATACCAGAACAATAGGGTGTTGCTCATTAATAAATGTAGCAAAAATATATTTTAGCAGATTTCCCCTAAGGGAAATCAGCTATTGAGGTTGTACTCATGACGGAATTTTTGACATTTTTCTTCAAATGTCCATTGATACTTCCTAGTAGATGACGAAAATGAGGTCCGTTCAAAACTGTATATATATATATATATATATATATTTGTCTGTTACCGCTCTAGCGGTCGCAATTTTTTCGTTTGATCGTTACCAAACTCGATATTTAGTCATTTTATGTAAAAAGGCAGATCAAGTTCGTTAATGGCTGAAATCGGACCAGTGGGAGGGGGGGGGTTAGAGGGGAGGATTTTCTAAAATTTGAAATATTTCCGTTACTATACGTTGGATCGAAAAATTGTATAGAATCAATCTTATTGCAAATTGAATTTACTATTAATGTTGTTATTCTCTATCTTGCATATTAACCGAGATATTTGCCATTTTATGAAATTGGGTGGTTAACGGATGAGAGCGTTTCCCGCCAAAAGCTAGGTCGGCCGTTTTCTTAGCTCTTCGGCTCTCTTGAAATTTCTCTATTGTAAAACTACACGTTGGAAATCTGCTTAGTTTACGCAGCCCCTGCGTGACGGACTTTTCTAATCTATACTTTGTCTGAAAAATGCCTCGCAGAATTTCAGATCTGTGCAGAGGGAATTTGATAATTAAACTAATTGAATGAAGTTTTCCCTGCTTGAGAAAAAGATTGGCGCTATGCTTCACACCAGATAAAGTCTTCTTTAAAAAAACAAACACTAATTCGGATAAAAAAACAGTGTCAAACATTCCGCCAAAGTAAGACAGATTACAATCAAATTGCTAGTCGACCTTCCGATCAGCATATAAATAGGTGCTGTTAGGAGTCTTCATATGTGGAAAAAGTATTCAAATTATCTTACTCAATTCACATATGAATTATTCATTTTCTGAACAGCAATTAAATGTTTTTCAAGTGCAAATTAATAAGTTAAAATGCAATTAATAATGTAATCCATGTTTTTCTGGTATATCATTACTCTGATATTAAATTATTGACTGTTATTGCCTTAATTTCGTATAGATTTTTTTTATAACTTTTAGGTGTCGTTGTCGCCGGAAACTGTGGCAGAGAGGAGTATTAAGAATAATTTGTCGTGTCTTACGACGTTGTCATTCTTTTTTTAAATTATTAGAATGTTAGAACTGTCATACTTGCGTGCGAAGCGACCTCTATTAACATTCATGTAAATATTTTAATGTTACAATTTATTGTTGCTTGGCCATGCAGTGCAGTTAGAACTCGTAATCATTACTTCAAGTAGGAAAATGGAGAGCACACAAAAACTATATTTGTACTTTATCCTTACTGAGATCAATAAATTAAGTATTTTAAGGCACTAAAAAAAATTATCAGGAGGTCGAAAAGATTGTTCTAAAATAATAAAAAGTGTGGGAACTGAGTTTTTTTTAGCGTCATAAAATAAAAAAAAATATATATATAAATTGAGAAAACAAATTTACTAAGAAAGCTCTAAATAGGACAAAATAACTTTGATCATTAGAAAAAATAAAGAGGCATTAAAAAAATACTGCTTCTTTAAAACGGTGAAAAGGTTTACTGTTAAAAAGGAGCATCTGTATTAATAGAGATGCTATTAGGATAGCATTAGATTAGTCGCTCTTAGATAATGTTTATATTCCTTCGGATATTAGGATTTTATTTAAGTATTAGTTCTGTCCAATCAAAGAGCCCCGATCAGAAAGGAAAACAAGAAGAAGGCATTGGAATCTCCCTCGACTCCACAAGTAGAGAATATAAGTAGTCATTAATTTTCTGAATTAATGGGTCAGTCGTCTATTTTAGAGTGTTTCTTTCCGGAGAAGAGTCCTATTTATGAGGTTATTGAGATTGCTTTAATTAATAGGTCGAAGAACCTCCTCAACTCGCTCCACTCAGAGCCAACGACTGCACTCAATAAAGTTCCTACCATCATGGTTATCGGCTACTGATAATGGAGTCATTTTAATATATTCAGAGAGACCAAGAAAATACTTTGATCCACTTATTTTAGGTCTATTTGTATGAATGGTTAATCGAGATTGCTCATTTCATACTGCCTCATGCCAAAATCCAGCTAATCCAAAACTAGAAGACTTACACTTAGCATGGTTTAGGCGTATTTGATTGATATACTGCAGAAAAGTTACAATAAATAAGCCCTCGTTGAACATCAACTCTATTGAGAGAGGAGGAAACATTGACCTAATTATAAAAAAAAAAAAAAAAAAAAAAAAAAAAAAAAAAAAAAAAAAAAACACGACACTATATTTCGATCTAAATATCATTGATAGTTTTTTGTCTTTGTTGCGTGTTTCGAAATGGACATAAATCCATTTTCTTGGGTTACAATGCCAGTATCACCAGTTTGGTATATAACTCTCCAATATTAATATAAAGAAGTGAAAGATCTAGGTTACCGAATTAAATAGTGAATAAATGAAATCCATGAAAACTCAATGGATTTGCCCGGGGGGGGGGAGGAGTTGATGGTGGGTTTTTTGTTTTAATTTAGTACATTCGAGGAATAGTTACGAAAAACAAGATTGTGGAAACAGATATATATATTCACAAGGCTCAAATGTATCTGTACCTCGCCAAAGACACCTCGCTTTACGGCTCTTACAAAAGTACAAATAAACATAACGATCATCCGAACATTTGCATACTCTGTGAAAAATCTGCTCTCGCCCAGGGAAACCTGAGTCACGTGCTCTACACGGGAAAAGCGGTAAGAAAGATATTTGCAATAGTGGAAGAACAGAGACTCATTTTCCTCAGAGGAGCACGATTCTTATGGATAACAATCACTAGTTCAAAAAAGAATCTTTTCAATTGTCATATTTCGTCAAATAAATCGCTTACTACATTACACATGAAATAAACTATGCTCTATAAAAAAGTTGTTGGGTGTGTTTTATTCCTAAGGTTCAACAAATACTGAGTTTTATACAATCGTTTCCTAAGTGATCTTGTATCAGATTAACAAATTTCTGAACAATCCAAAGTTTTGAAAACTTTTATTAATTTGGAAGCACCATTTTGAGTCGGTTATTTCCCATAACAAATATGGACCCTCCCTACCTTAAAAGTTGAAGCAGAGAGTTATTCCAAAAAATTTACATTGAGAAGCTCTTCTATTACCAGTATATTACTCTTCAAAATTGATATTGAGTTCGTTAACATTGCCATGCAAATATCACGGTTAATATTCGAGATAGAGGAGAAATACACGAAACAACATTTATAGATAGCAAGAAGATGGGCTAAAATTTGTTTGTATGTATATAATTTTCAACGGACCTCATTTTTGCCATATCTTATTTAGGACCGATGGATTTTTCAAAACCAAATCACCCATGAGTACAAACTTAATAGCTGATTTCCTTTAAGGTAAATCCGATTAAAACATGGCATGAAACACGAAAGGAAAAGGTCTGCCCTTCCGCAACCAGATACAACTACATAAACCAACATTGAAGTACCTGAACACTGGGAAATACACCAAAAAATATGATTTACCTTCCTCCCCCGTCACAGTTGAACCACTCAGAATGGGTCGACCCTACATAAAAATGATTTGTTCCAAAACACCTGATTCCATCCAAAACGCTCGACCGATGCACCTGAAACTCCGTTGGTCGAGACACATGTGGCATACCTGGAATACTATTGTTAGGAGCGGGAGAAGGTAAGACACGGGATTAGAGATAGATGACAGGTCATAGAGCTGGAGTGGGAAGGAGAGCAGATCCCACCTGCTTGAGGTTCCCACGCTAGGCAACCCTTACAGCTGTGACCGTCAGGGGGCGTGGCGGTCACATGCAGGCCGACGTGTGGCTGGCATACAGTCGTCACTGCCCCCCTTATACACAGAGCTACAGTTATTTTTAAAATAGACCACAGAGGTATTCCACCTTCAGCTTGAGAGCGAATGGAGAAATGACAAATAGACCCGATAGTCCTCTTCATCTTCAGCTGTTGAGCCAATTATGTATCAGATCACCTTTTCAAGTATTAAAAGATATTTAATACACCCCCTAACATTAACTGACTTACTGAAACCAGTTCCAATGTCTGATGGACGGGACCATCCCTAAGAAGAGAAGTGTTGGTAGTTTGAATGCTTGATGCCTAAATCTATCATCTCGACGAGAAAGGTGACGTTCCATATGAAACATGGTTATGACATCATATGAATGCAATAACTCCAGATTGGCTAGACATCTGTCTATCACTCTTAGACATACATGAGAGGGGGTAGATTAGAATCAGACTGCAGATAAAAATCCGAGTTGTACAGATTTGCATGACATATTGTCCAACTATTGTAGGTCCAAATGACATGCATATCTAATAAGTACGGAGAAATTTTCCACTTCCTTTATTTTTACCGTCGATTTATATCAAAAGGGGAGGTGCACAACTAAATTATATATATATATTTGTCTGTTGACACTCTAGCGGTCGCAATTTTTATTTAATCGTCACCAAACTCGGTATTTAATCGTTTTAGGTAAAAAGGAAGATCAAGTTCGTTAACGGCTGAAATCGGACCAGTGGGAGGGAGGATTTAGAGGGGGGGATTTTCGAAAATTAGAAATATCTCCGTTACTATACGTCGGATCGAAAAATTGTATAGATTTAATCTTATTGCGAATTAAATTAAATATAAATATTGTTATATACATTTATTCTCTATCTTGAATATTAAACGAGATATTGGCATTTTTTAGTTTTCAGCCATCAGCAAACCGCCACTTTTACTCATTTTACATAAACAATACTCAGCTACATAATAAATCACATTATTCGAAGTTTAAATACCAAAAATTGTATTCAAGAGACCTTTATTATACTAGACTAGATGTTATAACAGTTCTATATTTCAACAGGCTAGTTGTTTTTGAGGCATGCGAGATACGTACAGATGCCACGAAGAAACTATTCAAAATGGATCCCAGGAGGGTCAAAACAGATAAATCCGTTGAAATGTGGAAACTGGAAATCTTTGGGCAATAAAATGCTACAATTTCTCCGAAAAAGGAAGTAAAAAGACCGCGCTCCTAGCAGATTTCGGTACTCAACGAATTTTCGACAGCGTTTAGTGCTCTCAATATTCCTCCTTCAATATTTGGATTAAAATTTGCTAACGATTGCAAGGCCTTCAGAATTAAATTAGGTATTTAATATTTTTAAAGTAGTAAGAACATACATCGATTTGGCTTTCCTAGGTTTTTAAGGGCTAAAAATGAAATCGTATCTCCTTGTCTATTCATCGGGTGGGAAAGAGTAACAAAAATAATTTGTAAGTATCGTAATTTTAACTCAAGAGTACTAAAATGTATTATATTTGATTTTAATATGGATGATGAAGTTTTTGCAATTGATATCTCGGCCCAATAATGGATCACCCATGCTTCCTAACCGATTTGATTGATTTAATGTAGTCCTACAAATTCTGTCGAATATTTTCATATTGATTGTCATAGATAAATGACATTCCTCTAAGTATTATCATTGACTCCCATACAATTAAAAATATTGAAATTTAAGGGAGTGATGTTTTTGTCAAATACACTTATAAATAATGAAGTTACGGTGAATATTTTCCACTTTAGGGGTACGAATTATGATACTTTTCTATGTAAAATCTGTAATTCACCTGTCCATTTAAGTGTTGAAGGAAATCATTAAGATATGGATCTTGGGGCGCAGTTAGTGTACCGTATTGACTTAATTTCTTTCGCACAAAAGCTGCATTCACTGTGTTTCCATTAAATCCTATCGAGGATCTAGAAACATTTAGCATGGACAACTGGGAATGTTACCTTTCTATATTACAGCATCCGAATATTCAAAAATATGGCTGGCCTCGTTGAGATAAAGTATTCATATTTCAGTAATGGGACGAATGTGTAAGATATTAATCAATTATATAATTTCAATGTTATTTATGATTTGGGATTGAATAATATTTTATTTTGCATCTCATGAATGAAACAAAATGAATAGGCTAATAAATATATTTTATTTTTGATTGTTGATAGTATTTCTTGTTGATTTTTGATTATTGAGAGAGAGAGAGGAGAGAGAGAGAGAGAGAGAGAGAGAGAGAGAGAGAGAGAGAGAGAGAGAGAGAGAGAGTGATCGAGAGCGAGAGAGAGAGATAGATATAGAGAGAGAAAGTGATAGAAAGAGAGAGATAGTGAGAGAGAGAGGAGAGAGAGAGAGAGAGAGAGAGAGAGAGAGAGAGAGAGAGAGAGAGAGATCCTTGGAGTAGGTCAGAGTGGGGCGTACGCGGCCGGTACCGTGGGAAAAGGCGGCAGGTGCGCCCATAATCGCTCTCTCCGTCAACTATCTCCGGATTTGTTTATATCCAGCCACCGAATTACACTCCGCTCCTTCTTGTTTTTTTTTTCCATTCTTTTTTTCCTCCTGCCTTAACTGGTTTTGGGTTTGACTTCTACGTTGTAAAAATTATGAACCAATTTTATTCCCCCGTCAGCCAAAATGATGTATAGCATTAGAGTTTCTACTGCCATTGACATGTGGATAACTCTTATAAACTCTAGCAGAAGCATTTATCCAATATTGACTGGGTAGGTTAAAATTATTATTTTTATTTTAAGATTTTTCGTCATTAGAAATTCTAGAACGTCTTTTCTACAGTTTAATGAGGGAAAATGCCAGATCATATGTCAAAATATACTCTAGACGCATACAAAACCACCAATTGGTTTTTGAAAATTTAGGTATACTGAGTAAAGTGAGAAATTGGGAAGAAAGGATAACAGAAATTGAGATTAACGATATTATCGGTCAGATAAAAATTTATTCCAATAGAGTGTTACCCGGCAAATAAATTGTCTCTCTCTTTCTCCCCCCCCCCCCCGGTGGCGAGTTCGATTCCCGCTTGGGCAAATAGAAATATATTTAGTGAGCAGCTCACGTTGTAAAATCCTTGGTCCCACTCTGGCTAGAAAAGTGTGGAAACCTAAAGATAACCGGCCTCAAGTATCCATAGTAGCAGAAAGTGGACGTTGATAAAAAGTCGGTTACGCAGGGGCTGCGTAAACTGAGCAGATTGAAGTTTTACAATAGAGAAATCTGCCCAATAACAAGTGTAGTAAGTAGTAAGGGATCACTAAACTTATACACGAGGGACGAATAGTTACGAAACGGCCGCCAGAGCTCTCTTCGGAAAGTACCAAACAGCTCACTCCTGCCGACCAATGCAGAAGACAAATGCAAATATCTCGGTTAATATTCAAGATACAGAATAAATGTATAGAACAATATTTATAGTAAATGTAATTTGCAATAAGATTGATTCTATACAATTTTTCGATCCGACGCATAATAACGGAGATATTTTGAATTTTCAGAAAATCCCCACCTCTAAACCCCCCCCTCCCACTGGTCTGATTTCAGCTATTAACGAACTTGATCTTCCTTTTTACATAAAACAATTAAATTCCGAGTTTGGTAACGATCAAACAAAAATTGCACCGCTTGAGCGTTAGGATCGATGGACATTTGAAGAAATTTTTCTTAACTCGCTTCATGAGTACGACCTCAATAGCTGATTTTCCTTAAGGGAAATCTGCTAATAGTAATATTAACTAACAACTACACTTACTAACATTTATTTAATAAAATAAATATGACTAGGTATATATAGATGTAAACACATCTATATGACTGACATGGGTTAAGACACACGTAAGATATCCATCAAACTAAAAAGCGGATTTATTAAACAAAGGTGCATAATAAAAACACGATCAAACTTAGTAACCAATATTATATTGGTTATAAATATTTTAATATATTTCTTTAAATATCTAAATGACATCAACATATACATAACTTAGCAAAATGTAGCTAATACTATTCATTTAAATTCCTATTTCTGTTTTGTACTGCGTTTCTATTTCTTTCCCAGTTCTGTTTTGGTTTCATCTCTTTTTTTTTATTTTTTCTCTGTTTTGTGTTTTTTTTTATGTTTTGTGTTGTTTTTATCTCCTAGTTGAGTTTCTTTTACGTTTTGTGTTCCTTTTCTGTTTTGTGTTGTTTTTTAATTTCTGTTTTGTGTTCCTTTTCTGTTTTGTGTTGTTTTTATTTCCTAGTTGAGTTCCTTTTCTGTTTTGTGTTGTTTTTTAATTTCTGTTTTGTGTTTCTTTTACGTTTTGTGTTCCTTTTCTGTTTTGTGTGTTTTTTAATTTCTGTTTTGTGTTTCTTTTACGTTTTGTGTTCCTTTTCTGTTTTGTGTTGTTTTTATTTCCTAGTTGAGTTCCTTTTACGTTTTGTGTTCCTTTTCTGTTTTGTGTTGTTTTTATTTCCTAGTTGAGTTCCTTTTACGTTTTGTGTTCCTTTTCTGTTTTGTGTTGTTTTTATTTCCTAGTTGAGTTCCTTTTACGTTTTGTGTTCCTTTTCTGTTTTGTTTTCCTTTTCTGTTTTGTGTTCCATTTCTGTTATTGTTTAATTTTGATAGTTTTTTTTGTTTTGTTTTGTTATATTTTGTGTTTATTTCGGTTTGTTTTTTAAGTCATGAAGCTTTTATTTTGAACAACTTCGCCAAAGCTGCGAGGATCCAATAAATAAATAAAAAATAAATATTTTAAGAATTCCGCAAAATCATGGGTGCTTTCAAACAATAACTGCGCTTCTTATGTTGGGCAAGCTCCATTCCGAAAATGACTATTTTTAATCGAGTTTAGCCTTGTTTTCACAAACTATATATTTTGAGGTTCGTATATATAAATTGAAGGTTTTTGTCAGTTCATGGCCGGTCAGTACTTTTGTGGGAAATCATTTGTACTGCCCCCCTCAGTTTTCTGTAGTTTATATCGATTCGAATAACCGACTCACTCTTGTCGTTTTTTTTTTTTCATCTACAAATAGTTTCATTTTTAACAATCGATTTAAAGTCAGTGGAGAATGGAGGTGGTGTTAATGTCAGTCTTGGTCTCTGCAAAGATTCATATTTAATTATAAAAAGCCTAACATAAGAAGAGCCATTAATGTTTGAAAACATTCATGATTTTGTGAAATTCTTAAAATATTTAGAGAAATATATTAAAATATTTATAACCAAGATAATATTGTTTATTTAGTTGGGTCATGTTTTTATCATGTACCGATTGTTTTTAATATAATTATTTCCTTCTTAATTAATATTTTTACTTTATTAATTCTGTATTGTTCATCTAATCTTATTCTTTATTAATTTTTGTTGCACATTTATTAATTTTTAATTATTTAGTATTTATTTAATAACACTTATTATTATCAGTTATTTTGTTTACTTGTTTTTGTTTTGTTTTCCCACAAGTTTAAGAAGAGCCAAGTCGCCATAGTTGCGGAGCTCTACATAATAAATTAATAAAGTTATTGTTTTTATAATTAAATATGCACCAATGTAAATGTGTTTATGGAAAAAAGTGTAATATCTATAAATGGATGAGGTATAGTAAATTTCTACTGTAACATGGAAGACAAAAAAAAAATAACAGAGACCTATTTTTGAACCAACGAAATTATGATATACTTGTTTCAGGAAGGCAACCGTTCATCTCTCTCTTTCTTTCATTATGCCCTGACTTAAATTGTACTAGCCTTTAATTGGTAACAAAATTATTTATCAAAATGTTTAAAAACACATCAGTGACAGTTTGAATATTAAGTAAATAAAGAAAATGATATATTCATGTCCAGGAGAATATTACGTAGTACGTATGACAAAATATAATGATTCTCAAGTTCTTCTAATTGTTGACTGATATTAGAGTGGTTTTAGATGAAAATTATGATTGCAGTTAAAAACATATTTCTTTGTATTAAAATGTTGAATGAGCCTGATATTCAAAGAGAACAAGAGAAAAGAATTGCGACGTCCTTTTGAAAACGAAATGGCCGAAACTGTGATGATCACATGGAAACTTGTTTTCAGTATTTGTAGATAAGGAGAAGGGTTTTCATACTCTCTGTATTTTTACGGTAATGAATTTTAGCCCAACCCATGTAGTATTGGTTATGAAGGATAGGCTAAATAAAGGAACTTGAAATGTTTGGGTCTTAACATGACATACATTCCATTTCCCGTTATTTATTTACTCTGCTAGAAAAAAAAAAGTACTTCAAAGCTATTGTTGTAATTTTTTCCACCTTTAACTACGCGCCAAGAAATAATTGTTATTGAGGCAGGCAACTCCTGGGCTGGGGGGCTTACATGCGTAATCGATTATCTCCATAGAGATTTAATAGCAGCATTACGGGGAGTACGTGAGGGGCGGCCCGGTCCCACGCTACCTAGCGGCGGATGTAAGAAAAACTAAATTGTAGCCTGAGACCGGTAGCGAAGGTCTGATGACTGTCTCGTGACTAACACGGGACACGTGTGTCTGCACGTGATCTCATTGGAGGGCCTAAGGCAAGGAGTCTGCCCGTGGATCTTGCCTATTATACATCCATCGCCTCAATGAGACTCTCTGTCTTGTCTATTATCTATCCTTCCTCTCAATCAGAGGCCATGCATATAGGACTGAAAAAGACATCAATACATGCCGGCTTTCACTAAAGGGCCATGATAATGTGCGGCTAATTGATTTTAAGTATGAAAATGTCTCCGTAATTATAGAGAGCGTCGTGTAATCGATGTAATCTTTCAAGAGTTTTTAAAAAGGAGTGAAGATTATAGGGAAAGAGTGGATCTTAAAGGCAATTAGAAGCAAGTAGCTTATAAGTATGTATGTATGTTTATATATATATATATATATATATATCTGCCTTAATAAGATCAAATTATTATCCAATGCTACCTTTTTACTTCGCCAGTCCAAAGTCTTAAAGTAGTGCCATCAATCTCGCGTTCTCCAGTATTTGAATCATGATCCTTGGTGCATATTGACAATCTCATAAAACTAAGGCAAATCTTAAAGTGTTAAAATTTTATGCACTTAAAGATAAAGAATATAAAATAAAAATGTTTTCATGTCCATTTTTTCACTGCAGCCTCGTTAAGTGAGCTGTTTGTATTGACAGACTTTCTGTCCTTTCCTTTGCATGCAATATTTGATTATAAGTTTTTGTAGACCTGAGGGGCCTATTGTACTAAAGTAAAGACGACATTTATGGAATTTATCTTTTATTTTTTTTAATCTATTGTACTTTTCCCCGCTTCCTATTTTAAATTTTTCATATTTTTTTTCTCTGTTTATGTTTCACATACATTATACATAAAGTACATTATTTTGATCTAGCTAGAAAGATGTAAGTTTGTCATTAAAACAATAAAATATAAGCACTCGTTAATTCATTTTATGATTTTATAAATTATTTTAAAAAATGCATTAGGCTCTGGTGAGCTCTGGTAACAAAATAAAATGGAACTGTTGTACATATTTAAATGAAAGTAAAATATTGTAATAAATTTGTCTTTCAACTGCATCAAGGAAAATGGCCAAAAAGGGCGAGAGACGGGAAGAGGGTGAATTGATCGAGGAATTTAAATCTCATCAATCTCCGATAATAGACAGTTCCAGCCTGTATCGTGTTCAAAGCACGGGGACATACAGGCTAGGTAAACTGGTACATGTGTGGGAGCTCTTCTCTCGTGTGGGAGCTGGGTAGTAGGAGACTGTCCCTTCCATAGGATCGCTTCTGACCATCGTAGCGAATCCTCAGTCACCATGAAGCGTTGGATTGGTGTAGGTTGGATTAAGGCCTCACGGCTAGGTACCTCCTACATTGTAGCCACACTTCGAAATGGGTACTCAATGTATCACCAGTAGGGCCGATTCCCACAGATTAGGAGAAGAAGGATCTGCCCAAAAACCGCATGGCACGAACAGCAAGCATAATGAATTACTAAGTTAGCTGACCTTTCTACAGTATGGTTCTATATAGGAATGAGATAGTAGCAAGAAGTTATATCGGTCGACAGAGAAATGTTCGCGGATTACTATATAGCAGAGCTGGTGCCAATTTCAAACTATAACCCCGCCAAACCCATTTAAATACAAAGTACAAGACACGTAACAAGCAATCCCCTTGATTGCTTCTCACACAAAATTATCATACGAGATTTTTCAAAATATTTTAGTTAGCAAAAATAGTTACGCGTTCATTTCCTTGTTCTATTAGCATCTATGGAATACAATTTAACACCTGTATATTGAAGGCAAGTTCTATTTTTTTTGTTTAATAGCTTCTTTTGACTAGTGGTCTATAAAATAGTATTATTGCGTATCTCGTGTTTGTATTATCAGTTTTTATTTATTTGAAAGTTCCACAAAGTTTTATTTGATAAATAGTGTTTGAAAAATCTGTTTTTCTGTGTCTTTAGTTTGTGAAACATTCGGAACTGGAGCGTGGAGATCCATTGAGTGATTGTCACAATAAGAGCAAATCTTTAAACGAGTCCAGAAAATCTAATGGTGAGCTATAAGTTTTCCACCTCATACTCACCGTCTTTATTACAGAAATTAATGTATTAGTTTTGTGTATTTGACTTGTGCGATTTATGTGAACTTTGGCGCCTCCCTGATGGAAGGAGTTCCTACTCAGATTGAAAGCTGATGACTAGACATGGCTGGACATTTTGAATTACGAAATAATTTAAGTTTTTTTTTTTAAGGGACAGCTTTAAGTTCCTTGAGAGAAGCCCGAGAGAAAGAGAGTCGATGAGAGATAAGAGAGGTGGGATTATAGTGGCCTGAGGCAAACCAGAAGGCACCTTCACATGCTTAGCTTATAATAAGAGGTTCCGCTCTTCACACCGTCTCTTTCACCGTCACACTTCAACTTCATCAAATGGTGTTATTATAATAAAAGCCTACAGCTTTGCCTTCACATATGCATTAGCTAATTCGATTTGTAATTATCTTGTTATTTGAAGACTTTTCTTATTGCAAACGAGTCGCTTGTCTGCTGATTTCACAAATGCGGACACTAAAGGCAGACAGCAGCAGCAAATAAACGTGGTTTGTGATGAAAATAATTCTGTGGACCAGAACTTTTGAAAATAATGCTCTGGGAAACGATTATAATGTGACTCATTGAGGAGTCCTGCATATTGGCCTTGGTAAAAAACGGGTGGAAGGTGTTCGAAAGAGGAAATGTGAAAATTACCGGGGGAATAAAGACAGTGTCGAGTTTTATGACCATGTATCATTCCCATTTTAATAGAAGACATATATTAACATGATAGGGGGATTGTGATAGGATTGGCTTGTAAAAACAATGCCTGCTGACGTATCCAAAGATAATTCAGTTTGAACATCCTGGTGTAGGAATGGCCCAGGATTATGTAACTGGAGTATGGCGATTCTTTTGCAAGATGGCCCAGATTTATGTAACTGGAATATGGTGATCCTGGAATAGGATGGCCATATTCAATTAGGTTGTTGGAGTGTGGTCATCCTGGTATATGTTGGTCCATGATTATGTAACTGGAATATCGTCATTCCGAAGTAGTATGGTCCAGGATAAGGCAGTTGGGGTATGTTCATCCTGGTCTATGATGATCCAGGACTATGTAACTTGATTCCGGCCATCTTGGTTAAGAGTGGTCCAGGATTATGTAAGTGGATTATGGTTATCTAGGTTTAGGATGGCCCTTGATTATGTTACTGGGGTAGGGTCATTCTGAAGTAGGATGCCCAAGGATTAGGCAGGTGGAGTATGACCATCCTGGTGTATGACCCAGGACTAGGAAATTGGATTATGGTCATCTTGGTTTAGGGTGGCTCAGGATTATATAACTGGAGTATGGTCATTCCGAAGTAGGAAGGCGCAGGGTAAGGCAGTTGTAGTATGGTCATCCTGGTCTATGAAGTCCTAGGACTATGTAACTGGATTATGGTCATCTTGGTTTAGGATGGCCCAGGATTATGTCCCCGGAGTATGTGAAGGACGATTTAATAGGACTTGCTGGTACTGATAAGAGTAGTGGAGACGAATTGTTGAGACCTTGGCCCTTGGGGAATAATAGAACCATGAAATGAGAATGAAAGTATGTCAAAATAAGTGGAATAAATTTTCATGGTCCAGAAATAGCTATTATTGATCAAAAGGGGGAAAACAACCTGAAGAAGAAATAAACTAAATTATATTAGCTAAAACGAAATTGCGAGCGAATTTCTGGAGACTAGTTTGTAATTAAATTTAAAATGAATGAAGAATTATTTATAACTTTCCCTTTTTTTCCTTCATGGCTAATCGGGATGCGTTGTCTTCTAGCTATTAACCATTTTTAGTCAGTAGGGGACTTAGTATCTAACTTGGTAGGTCCGTATCATAATACATTCCCCTGTTAATATGTATATTTTATGTTTTAAGACTCAGGGCTAGCTTGAGCGCAGACATGTAGGAACTCCGAAGAAAAACTAGATTTCCCTGCTACTCCAATGACGCACAGATCTCTCTATCTATAGTAAAAATAATAGAGCTCAATAAATTAAAGTTATGTATTCAGTTGGCTTGTTGTAGCCCCTCCCCTCTTCCTCTGACACCTCTCCCGAATTCACGATTAACACATATATTGTACAACAGTACACCTACATTAATTGTATTTCATTTAATATTATGTTTTATTTGAATCTACCGACGGATAAGTAAAATCCTCGCTGAATTAGCCGGGAGAGTGACAAAGGATGATTAGAGAAAGATAACGGATGGGAGTCTATTTGAAAAATTAGAGTTGGGTTGGACATGCGAGGAGAGGAAGGAGGAGATTAAATGGAAGGAAAAAAACTCCAAGACATGAGAACAACTACTGGATGTGCCGTCAGCTTGTAATACATTTCAGGTCATTGTGTTAATCTGTATTTATGTTGTAAAAAGAAGAAAAAGCCGCCGTGATTTATACAGGGCCAAAGGAACCGGCCACCGGTAGTTCGCTATATTTCATCATCATATCAACACCAACAATCTTCAGAACAGATACCTTCTTTGAAAAATAAACCCTTACAGGCGCTTCTGAAATTAATCATATTTTTTTAAGTTCACAATTTGTTTTTTACTGCACACCTACTTACAAACCTCCATCTTTAGTTCCTTTATTTATTTAGTGTTCCGTTGTATCGTAATAGACACCCACGAGCTATAAAGAAACAGTAAATAAGTAAACATGGCTCCAATAGTAATAAGTATGGTATTTTACAACGTAATTGTTGATCAAATACTTATTTATTAGAACACGTATAGAATTCAAATATGTGTCAAATAGATAAATAGAATATTCTTTGATGCTATAAAATATTCCTTTCTGATTTTTAAAAAAAGTTATTCTACTAATACAATATATAGCAAAATAATTATTAAGAGATGTGTTAAATTAATGTTATTAGTAATTTATTATATATATATATATATATATATATATATATATATTTGAAAGGGATAGCTCCTGAAGAGATGGCAATTAGGCCATGAAAGATGTAGGGCAGAGTCAATAAAGTTTGCACCGAAGAAAATGTTTTTTAATTGGAGACCCTTGCTATAAAATTTGAAGAATATATAAAAGAAAGTTACAGTTTCTAATGTTGGAAATAAATTTTATAATGCTGATATGCTTCGATAAATGGCCCAACAGTTCTTTATTGTCGTGGGGGATATGAGTTGACTTTCGTCTTATGTAGTCAATATATTTTGCCCCTATATATTTCCCATATTGTATTATCGGTTTTAGACATAAGCCCATCTGTAGATAAGATATCATAACAAAAGCTTAAACAAATAAAATATTGGGGGAGGAGTAAACACAGTTGTGTGCTGTGTATTTGAGTCATAAATTACTTTTAAATCAAATTTTATAATGTAGACTAAATTATACGACAAACCTACTTCACAATTACTTTGTTTTAGAGGGTTTCATTAATGACCTCAATACAATTTGGTTCTTCTTTATTATTTTTAATTTCTATTTTTGCAACAAGACTAACCTTTTCCTAACAAGTATGCGATCTTCGATGTTTTCTCTGCTGTACATAGAAATGTTCTCTGCATATGCGGGAATGAACCGACTGCTCAAAAACTACCCATTTTTAGTAGAAAATCCGTAATACGGGTAGCTAACTTGACCATCCCTCGGAAAAAGTACAGTTACCCTAGTAAACATCGTATTTTTTTATCAGCGCTATTTCAATTATTAGCAGAATTCCCTTCATGGAAATCAGCTATTTTTTTAATTTCCATTGTTTGTGTGGCCAAAATAATTACCAATGCTAATTCTTTTGAAATATTGACTTACTCTCACAAATTTTAATTATGTCGAAATATAAAGTCGTTCTATGATTAGAAATCGACGCCCGTTAAGAAAATGACTAGATATAATAATATGTTTTATTCAAATGGATTGAAATGAAGGCGACGAGTTTTACTAGTGATCGGGTTTCTACATTCGAATAGTCTCATTCAGATCAATTTCCAGCTGATTGTCTATTATTAGGCAGAGATAGTTAATGATCATCCGGTAGTTAAATGTAGTCTATCACTTTGGAAAGATATCGTGTCTCTCGGGAGTTAGAGAATTACAATTGTCTTCTCAGATAATGCGTACACTGTAAGAATTAAGCAACTCATCCAGATTATATTTTGTCAATTGCAGTGAACAAATTTTTAGAGCATTTATCGGAGAATTAAACGTTTAAATTACTTTTAAAGCACTAACCTAGCTTTTAGTGGGGATTCTAATTGCTGAAGAACATGACGAGGTGGAGAGTAATACAGTATAGTAATACTAATGACGGTACCCTGTGGAATTCCATTATCTTTTATGAAATCTTTGAGCCATATTCTAATATGGATTCTAAAATGTCTGTGATCAAGAAAATTTTATATACTTAAATGTTAAAATAGAATATTCGGGGAAAAATACATTTATGTTTGAAAGACGAGTCAATGATCATTGAAAACATGTGTATTTAACCCAGACGTTATTTGATATCTATCTAGAGCCACCATTTGAAGAAAATGAAAAATATTGTATTCTGCCAATAACTGGCATCAAATCCTAATAAATACAACTTCTTGGGATACTGTATCGTACCTACGTTAATTCCTTCTAAATTCTTAATTGTGGAGCGTTCGCTGCGAGGCAATATGGCTCATAAAAAACAATGAATATAAACAAACTACAAAAATGAAAACAGTAACAAAAAAAATCAAACAATTCAATTAGAACAGAACAAACTAAGAATGTAAATAATAAACCTTCAAGCCAAAATCTAACCAATTAGATTTTGTTTAGGAGGTTTATTATATTTACTCCATTTAGAGTGAATGGTTGGACAAAAATATCCACATTTGAAATGTTAAATATGTAGATAAGTAAGTAATCTGACAAAAATCAACCCGTGTGCGAATCTCCTAGTTTTATACTAGTGTTACTCAAGTCATTTAATGAAAAAAGAAATTAGGGTATTATGTCATTCCTGAGGATATTGATGGAATAAAAAAATCAATGAACAAATTTTGAAATAAATGGGCATTGTAATAATATCTAAATAAGCAATTTAAAAGGCATTAAAAGAATTATCTATGTTCACTTAACTTAACACCAATTGGGAAACAAAATTATATAATAGGACAATAAAATCTCAGTAACAATATTAATTACAATTTCTTTTTTTATATCTGTAAGAATTAACTTTAGAACATAGCTTGAGTGTGTAACACAGATGTGACTGCTGTTATTACTTACATTAGTCCATAATTAAAGAGTTCTTTTATTACATATTATAAAGTCGTGTCCCATATTCATTAATATTGCTACAGATGCATGTATAAGATCCAGTAATAAAAATAATATCGTCAGTTTATTAACCCATTCTACATATTTTAGCAGATTTCCCCTAAGGGAAATCAGCTATTGAGGCCACTCTCATGACGCGATTTTTGAAACATTTCCTCAAATGTCCATCAATGTTACTACGTAGTAGTTGATGAAACTGTGGTCCGTTCAAAATTATATAGTCATATATATATATATATATATATATATATATATATATATATATACATACATACATATTTGTTTGCTTTAGCGGTCGCAAATTTTGTTTAATCATCCGACCGCGATATTTAATCCTTTTATATATATATATATAAAAATAAAGATCAAGTTCGTTTATGGCTGAGCTCCGATCAGTGGGATGGGGGGTTTAGAGGGGATGAATTTCGACAGTTCTTAATATCTTCGTTAGTGTGCGTCGGATCGAAAAAGTGTATAAACCAATCTTATTGCAAATTTAATGTTCTGTTATATACGTATTTTCTTATTATATACGAATTATTAATCGAGATATTTGCATTTTATTGTTTTCGGCCTTCAGTAACCCCCACTCCCTCCTACTTATGTCATATTAACAATAAGCTGTTGAATTATTAAACACATTATTTGAAACATACGTACCAAATATTGCTCTAATTGAACTTTTAATTTTTCAGATAAATGCAAATATGCGCCAGACGTGGGAAATCTGCTTAGTTTACGCAGCTCCTGTGTGACGGACTTTTACTATTGATTTCAAAGCCTTTAGAATTAAATAATTTCAAACTAAATCACATCTCATAGAAGCAAATCCCTATAGAACCTCGTCTAAACAAACCAGTTGATGAAGGAACAGGTGTAATTTATTTCAAAAACATTAGCTCCTGAAGAGGGGCTAATGCTGTAATAGTGTTAAGTAGGGCGAGATACACGTACGTAAGTGACTTACAACGGAGGGGGTATGTGATACATCAGAGGGGTCTTTCTGAAGGGGGGATCCGTGGCAATATTGTGATTAAGGGGTTTATTGGTCTACATGGGGTGGGACCTACCCCCTTTACATGACGCGTGCCTCCGGGGTAGTTAATTGCCAATGCGGATGTCTAAACATAGGGGAGGGGGTCAAAGCAACAGGTTGCACCTTGCGGAATTGTTAATACAGGAGGGGGGATATTGTAGGGGTTGGTTACGCTCATTGGGGTGCTTACTGGGCACGTGCGGAAATGGAGAGGATAGACTACACTATATGGCAGAGGGGGGAAGAGTCACGAGGGTAATCTAGTCATTCATGGCGGCTTAGTCAGGATTACGTAGTTTTAAATCCACATGAATTATCTGGCAATTTCGAAGAAATGATGAATAAAATAATAGACTCGAACCTGTCTAATAAAAATGATCTATATCTTGGAGAATGTCTGTGAATACTTCCGTCGTTCATCATTTTCTGTGGTATTTGCCACAAGGAAAGTTAATTAAAATTATCGACGCGTTAAAATGTAATTATTTCCTTAATCAAGGCCTAAATAGACAATACAAAGGTTTTTAATAAAAAAAAACGCACCACAAAAAATAAAATAAAAAACCATGATACAAGTGAGATGACATCCCTTGTTAGTTATAAATATTATTTCGTTAGGTTGGTGTCAAATGGAATAAGGTATATTAATATTCAAGTCACCGTGGAAAGTGGCCTGCCACAAAAGTCCAATCTAGTTTAGCTGAACCTGGATTTACAGTTGAACATGCAACCACCAACCAATTACAGCCTTAATATACCACAAAAAGGTTGCCGATATTATCACATTTGTCCAGTAAAGGATAAACCTTCAGGAAAACAGCTAATAAAAGAAGCATTGGAATTTGACGGATTTTATTGTTGGACAATTAACCGTAGTGATTTAATGCCATAATTGGACATTAATTGGCAAGAAGGAATAGTCCACTTCTCTACTGGTATATTCTATATGGAAAGCCTTGAGTGAGTGGACACTGAAGAAAGAACATGGCTGAGTAGCCTCGACAACATAGTTTAAGTGTATAATCATTTGATTTTCTCTCTTGAGTCAGGGATAATTCATTTAAAAGGAATTCTAATTCACATTCTTCGATGGAGATACGATTCAAACTATGCAGATAATACCTACCCTAAAAAGGAATGTTTTTGATTTTAAATTCTATGGGAACTAACCTGTAAAATAATACAAAAAGAAAGAATGATTAGAATAAAATAAGGAAATGGCCTAGCTAACAAAGTATTATTTTCGGTATTGTCATGATACCCCAAAAAGTCGTTTATGAATTTAGGAGAGATAAAGGATGATGGGGATGAAAGCCACAGTCAGATATAAAATACAGATGACCAAACGCATCAAATACGTCAATGTTCTGCACATTTTCGGTTTCAGAAATCTCTTCTTCAAGCTATTCATTTGTATGAATAAATTTCAAACAATGATGTAGCTCACCAATTTTACGGAATCCTATAAAGGACAGCTTGTTAATCGGCCAAATAGGGTATGCATATTTATTTTCATTTGGTATTGTAGGCCTCAAAATATGGAGGCGCCTCGAGGGACATTCATGATCACAAGTTTTGCACCTTTAAGGAATGTCTACCTAGAACTCTGAAATGAGTTTTAGTCTCTAGTAAATCAACAGACCTCATTTTATCCAGAGAGGTCATTGGTCAAAATGTTGTCTGTTGACGGGGAGGGTCATAGAAATGAGGCCTATTTACTCACTAGACTCCCACAACTCCACTAGGGCATTCATCACGGAAAGTTTGGATGAAGATCAGCTAAAAAGAGAAAACGTCACACATGGATGGATTACCTGTACTACATGTGCGGTCAGGTTTTCCAAAACCCTGTATATTAAAAGTCCGTCACGCAGGGGCTGCGTAAACTAAGCAGATTTCCCACGTGAAGTTTTACAATAGAGAAATTTCATGAGAGTCGAACAGTTACGGAAACGGCCGAACTAGCTTCGGCGGAATCTTACGACTAGACCCGAAGTTAGCCGATTTCATTTCCGTCCGTTACAATTAATAAAAATGCAAATATCTCGGTTAATATTCAAGATAGAGAATAAATGTATAGAACAATATTTATATTAAATTTAATTTGCAATAGGATTGGTTGTATACAAGTTTTTGATCCGACGTATGGTAACGGAGATATTTCGAAACCACCCCCTCTAAACCCCCCTCCCTCCTACTTGTCCGATTTCAGCCATTTACGAACTTGGTCTGTCTTTTTGCATAAATCATTTAAATATCAAGTTTGGTAACGATCAAAGAAAAATTGCGACCGCTAGAGCGTTAAAATGCATATATATATATATATATATATATATATATATATATATATATATATATATAAGTTTGAACCGACCTCATTTTCATCATCTCCTGGGTATGATCAATGGACATTTGAAGACATTTTTCGAAAATCGCGTCATGAGTACGACCTCAATAGCTGATTTCCCTTAAGGAAAATCTGCTAAAAATTATATACTTAGTAGTAATTCCAAAAATTGAAATTTTTTATTTTTGCTTTTTGAGTAGCCCTATTATTCTGAGTGCAAAATATTTTTTACTCCAGACATGCTTACAGTTTAATGTCATAAAACGAGGTTTTGAACCACGATTTATGAAGTAAAAATGTTTTATCAGATTGAAATAATTAGGGAAAAATTACAAGTCGTAAAATCCTTCGTCACTAATAAACACCCCCTCGTGGGAAATATTAAAATACAAAAGAAATCATCATTCTCGTATGTTCAATTGACAAAGCGGTGCACAGGTGGCGTTTTTTTTATTAAATATATTGTCCGTATTAACGAAATGCTATTTGACCGGTTATTGTGTGACAAAGTGTTTTTTGTGTGAGAATGTGTGTGTGTGTGTGTGTGTGTGAGAGAGACAGAGAGACAGAGAGAGAGAGAGAGAGAGAGAGAGAGAGAGAGAGAGAGAGAGAGAGAGAGAGAGAGAGAGAGAGAGAGAGAGAGAGAGAGAGAGTGAGAGAGAGAGAGATTACTTATCTACCCCTTATCCACTAACGAGAGACTTTAACTGTCTGGAAAATATTGATAGCTTGAATAGGCACGTACTCGCCATAAAGAACTACAGAAAATGATAAAATATTTGCTATGTTATACCCTAAAACAGTACAACAGCAATTTTAGTTTTTTACATTTAAATACGCAATTTGTGAAATATGATTTAAGTAATAGCTAGATGAATAAACAAATTCTTTCAAATCCCAATGATATGAATCGGTGATACTGGTTTTGATTTGATATTCTATTGTGGCTATACAAACATAATATATATTTTAAAAACTCTTTGACAACGCCGCTTCTAAAAAAAGAATGAGATGGATTTATTTATTTTAAAATTCGGTGTTCAAATTTCTAAAAAATTGGTACAAGGGAATCTCTTGTAGAAAGATCTGTAATCATAATGGGAAACAGAGAGATGCAGTTATTATGAATGTTTCTAAATTTATAATTTATATATAGTTTAAATAATTGACTCAATATATATTATAGTTATCCGTAAACTCAGATTCTTATCCAATTGTAAATTTTTAGATTTTTGAACGTTTTTTTAGTTGTTGATTTGAAAGTAATTTAATCTCTTATGAATGAATATTCAAGTGCTTTAAGTTGAAGTGCAAATTAAATCTTACTGTCTAACATTTACCTTGTCATATCTCTTAATGTACATTAATCTTGTCGGTGTAATTTATGTAAAACAAAATTAAACGATTACATAGCATACAACACAACTTAATTAGTTACCACAATTTAAAAAATTGGACAGCTCTTAAATTTTGAAGGAATGCCCTTTTTGCGTAATTATATTGGTGTCTGTAATTATTTTGCAATGGGAAGTGTTAATGATAGTGCACCCCTACAATGTCAGCTGCATTCAAAGTCTGAAAAGGCTAACCACTGTAATTTAATGCACTGTAATAAATACAAAAATGAAATTAAGTATCACTAACGACTGGGGATTATAGTCCATGAAGTACTTCTGCCTCTGCTATCAATGGATTCGCTAGAGCTGTCTTCCTCCAATTCTTTAAGCCATCGTTCCTTGGGTCTACCTCATTCCTGTTATTACCTCATATACCATACAAAACTCCTTCACGCAGGGGCTGCGTAAACTAAGCTGATTTCCATCGTGAAGTTTAGTAGTAGATAAATCTACATACTGGTAACACAACACCACCGTCAATATTAAGTGAATAATACAAAGGAAAATAAGAAAAGTTTCAATCAATTTCAATAAGCTGCCGACGGGAAGCGTTTGAAATATAAACAAACAGATCTACCAGCTTCACAACGAAAAAAAAAAACAATTACTGAAATATATCAGTATATAACATATTAATTCTCACTATTTTTTTTGGCTTGTTTTTTTCTTTTGGGATTTCCATTTTCCCTTGCTTTTGGGCTTGAATTTCGATTTGAGTTTTACAAGTTTTCTTTTGGGCTTCTCACTTTTCTGAGACGAAGCTTCTTGGAGCTCTTCGGTAGATGGGATGATTTCGACTTCCTTTTCTTCTTGCGATTTCGGCAATGGTGTTTTTCTGGGTATAGAAGATGGTTTTCCAGAAAATATGTTTTCTAGGCTATCTAATCTATTATTCATTTTTTCTATTAGGTTCACTAAAGTGTTTTAAATATTTGAGTCGACTTGAGTATATTTAAGTTTAGAAGCATATGATTTCTCTGCTTCTTTAACACTAATATGCTTAGCTTCTCTGTAGCTTATTTTTATCGGGAACTATTTACTATATCTAATTCTGTAATTAATAATGAATCAGCATAATTGTTATCTCAATCAATCAAATATTAGTAGTCCAATACCTTAAGACCAAGGAGGGGGGGGGGTGACTAGGACATATTTGCTTGTATCTCGTATAATAAAGGTCTCTTCAATACAATTTTTGGTATTTAAGCTTCGAATCACGTGGTTCATTATATAATAGAGTATTGTTTATCTAACATGAGTATAAGTGGGGGTTTGCTGAAGGCTGAAAACTGAAAATTGCAAATATCTCGGTTAATATTCAAGATAGAGAATAAATAATGTATAAAGTAGAGAATAAAAGTGTATAACAACAATTATAGTAAATTTAATTATCAACGAGATTGGTTCTATACAATTGTTCGATACGACGTATAGTAACGGAGATATTTCGAATTTTCGAAAATCCTCCCCTCTAAACCCCCCTCCCCTCCCCTGGTCCGATTTCAGCCGTTAACGAACTTGATCTTTCTTTTAACATAAACTAAATATTGAGTTTGGTAACGATTAAATAATAATTGCTACCGCTAGAGCGGTAACAGACAAATATATAAAAACAAACAGACAAAAATATAAAATGCAAATATATGTATAATCCTAGATCGATGGGCATTTGAAGACAAATTCTAAAAATCGCATCATGAGTACGACCTCAATAACTGATTTCCCTTAAGGGAAATCTGCTAAAAACGTTATGGTTAATCGGTCTGGACCCATTCTTTTGACCTTTAAATACCTTATCTAAGTCCTCAGAGGATGTCAATAACACCATATAGCATGTGGTTTTAAGGGCTCGTGCTTATCCTTCATAAGAGACAAAATCATTCATTGAGCTCTTCTTCCCAAGAAGGTTCAGCCACTCCTATTCGTAATGGTCAAAGTCAAAGTTTGACTAACAAACATTGCTATTTACCTGATGACAGATTTATACATCTGTAATTTTGTTTTCGTTGATTTTGAATCTGAGGACTTTCTAGAGGGCTTAAATTAATAAATCTTTGTAGGCGGAGCGGTCCTCAATGTAGTTGATATACATTTAATATTTCTATTTTTCGAGCATATTTCTTTAATGCATCACTTCATAGAAACATACACTCTTCCAGCAGCATATACACTCTTCCAGCAGCAATCGGTAAGATACCATGTACCCAAAGATTCAAAAAGCTTTACTACCTTAGTATATTTCTGAAAATCACCAGTCAATAATGTTCTGAGATCACCATGAGTAAACCTGATATAAGTATTTGCACCAGGGTTCATTCTTACATTCCGATTGGCCGTTCTAAGACAAGCAATAATGGAGAAAATGGTGGACTGTCTCTTTGTCTTAGTCCACTAATCCACTCAAAGCTATCAGAGTAGCCAACTCTATTACTCACTTTTCGTCTAGTATTTGCCAGTGTCGTAAATCGGATTATCTCACTATGTATTCCTAGGGACTGAAAACATTCAGCATATGTACTCTGTCCGTGGACTCATATCAATGTCTGAAATCAATGAAAAGGTAGTATAGATCTATATTATACGCATATACAACATTCGTCAGAAGGAAACAAACTGATCAATGGTCGATCTTCCAGACTGAATTCCACTTCAGAACTTCCCAAGGATTGCTGTTTAATCCTTCACCAAATTTTCATTACTGGCAATGGATAGTATTGAAATTAAATACATCAATGACTTACGTAAATGTTTATATTAAATATGATGATAAAGTCTTTACAGCGAGCCTCATTGAAAATCATAGATCAAACTTTTAGTGTGTTTCTAGCATCACAGACAGTTCTGAATATTCCGTTCATTTTCTGTCGGAGTAGGCTCCGTAGAAAACGGATTTTCTTGTTACTCTTAATTTAATTCTTTGAATTGGTTGAAGTTTTTGAAGATGCTTCAAACCTTTCAAACTTGCTTAGACTGGCGAGTTAGATTCCTGCCTGGGCAAAGGAATTTATTTAGTGACGGAATTCATTAAATAAAATGGTTAGTCCCACCCTGGCTAGAAAAGGGTGGTAACCTGTAGATAACCTGTCCCAATTTGCCTTAGTTGCAAAAGGTGGACGTTAATAAATAATTTAATTTCAGACCTTTCATATTTTTAACAGCAGTTAGAAAATATTTAGTTCTGGATACATAATATTTTAATTGAAAATGAGATTGTAAAAATAGTTCACCGTCACCAGAAAAATCCGAAAAATCTTTTCAATTTAATTTGTTATTATTGGGCATAAGTAATATGAAGTCACTAAGCTTTAAAGATATTTTATTCCTTTATCATGTGAAGAAATCCAACAATAACTATACCCTACTCTAACAGTTTAATTGAACCTAAAACAAACATTAAAATACAATGGACTTAAATTTAAGGAAGCCACAATCTTGTTTGTATGTGTATCTGTGTGTGTGTGTGTGTGTGTGTGTGTGTGTGTGTGTGTGTGTGTGTGTGTGTGTGTGTGTGTGTGGGTTCCATGTATACAGGTATATGGGCAGCGACATATTTTACATTTAATAAGAAATGTGAATCAATAACTTGAGGAAGTTAAAGAAACCAGATAACATGAAAATTCACAAAGCAGGAAGAGCGGAAACTGGGATATATAGCCCATTGGAACATTATGAAATATTAGATCCTTGTGATGTATAATGATCAATATAATAATGAAAGAGATGCAATAACAATTACCTAATAATTATTCCCAGACGGATTGTGTTTAATATTTTCTGTAATCCTTTCAAAATGCGTGTGCCTAGGGGGCAAAATGACACACAATATCCCAGGTAATTCTAAACGGAACGCTCAAGTCAAAGCCGAAAAGGTGTAGACTCATCAGACCACGTGTTCATAAACGTGCGCTGTTAAAGAAAAAAAAGAGCCCCTCCGGGCAGGAGCTGATATCGTGGGAGCCACACCTGGGCTGCCCTACCTGGACCAGACTCCAGTCCTTAGGCAATTAGGGGATTGTCAAAGAATGGTCAATGGTCACACATGTCTGACGGTTTGGCTCGGATAACAGTTAGATACAGACTTATCGTCGAATGACATCTGTGACACTGTAATATAATTATATAAATGAACTTGTTTAAAAAAAAATTGCATAACACATAATCATAAAACAAGATACAAGTATATGCTCCAAGCCCCCAGCAATAAACATAAATATTTCAAGAAAAGCGTATCATTTTCAGGAGTAAAACTCTTTAACGGTCTGCTCGAATGTATTAAATATATCTAAGTAAGTATTCTTTGTTTAAAAATAAACTAAAGAACTTCACGAATGACGGATGTTTTTATACACAAGTTGAATACTTTCAAAAATGTTCAATTATTCAATAAAACTAATAAATATTTGTCATAAATTATTGGTCTAAAATACATTGTTTCTATAAGGTAAGGGGACAAGTTTTTCATCATTTATAAAGCTTGTTATCCTTTAATAAATTTGCATGCCAACAAATAAAATAATGTATGTTTTAGAGTTGTAAAAAAATTGTACATATGTGCAGTTGTATTTAGATTGTTAATGGAACTAATTTATTCTAAATAATAATTTAAATTGATGAATTTTATACTATGTATTCCTAGAATTTGACCTAATTTTTTAACGGATGTATTATAATTAGGTATAAATGTAATTCCAATAATTTGCAAAGTATTTAATTGACATAACATTAGAAAATTGTTGTAAAAGCAAACACCATATCCAATTATGTAATGATAACATTTAATTGAAATGAACTCTTTTCATTTCATTCTTTCATTCATTTCATAACATAAGGTCTCATGTTTGAAAGTTCACAGAAATATTTAGTTCAAATATATTACGAGTTAATAACTCTACTTTACTGATAGCTTAAATTACAAATGAAAGTGTTTAGACCGTGAATTAAGAAACTATATCTACATTAAAATTCTCTTCTTATTTTACTAATATTCGTCATATTAATTGGACGTACTTCTAATTATCTACAGAAAGAAATACTAATTCAGTTTGTTAGCTAACTATGGTGGAATTACGTCTTTCTCAAAGTGCGTAGTGATTTTTTTTTCTGAATTAAAGAAATTGAAAATAAACGGGAAATCAACGGAATAATTTAAATTGTCCTCATGTTTAGATTTTTCCAACTTTGTTTAAATTTTCACGTATCTTCCAATGGAAAAGAGGAGAATGGGGTACATGCACCCCTTCATTTATATATAGATTTATTTGTTAAACAGCCTTGTCAAAAACAGTAATCATTAGGGTGAAATACAAAATTTAAAATGAGTTGTGAAGGCCAGCTGATCCTATATATCCTATATGTTTTTGATTTCTGCGTTTCAGCTCCAGCCCGCACTTTCGATAAACAAGGATGTCTTCACTAGGACACAGGGAAATCTACTTAATTTAAGCAGCTGTGGCGGATTTTGAAGTGACCCAATTGAGTATTGTTAATGACAGCTAAGTAGGTGATAAGAGGGAGGGCTTATCAGGGCGGAGACTGGCACGATTCTGCCAAGACCAGTCCCAGTTGAATAGCTATAATTACTGACTGTAGAACAGAAGTTTCTCACGGCCCTTCCATTGCCTACCTATTTATCAATGGCAGCAACCTCCCCCAGCTTTCAATGAACCGCCCGTAACAGGAAGCCTAAATATTCATTCACAACACCAGCGGACACAACATATGGTCCATTCAAGGATTTCCCATCGAGTTCGATTGCTACTATAGGTTCTTAAGGTTATAATATGAAAAAGGCAATATAGTTTCATAAATGAATAGCCATTTATAATAACTGGTTTCATTAAATACTCTACTCATTATGAAATTAACCTTGTACATTAACAGGAAATTGGTTCATTCATATTATTCTAGCAAGTTCCATTCACTCTCATTCTAAACGCTTCTACAATATACTTATGTACAAATATGGATATAATTTAGCATGTCAAGATATAATCGTTCTGAAATCTATGTTGATAGAAAGTAACAATCTTTACATTTTTAAAACGCCTTCTGATAAACATTACTGAGTATTCTTAATATTCCTGGAAGTAAACTGGAGGCAATATTTTAGCATAAAACCGGTATGGAGGCTGACATTTGAAAACTTTCTTTCAACATTTCATCGGTCAACCTTAGGCAAATGAAAAAAAAAAATAATTTTTATGAAGTATAGATTGCATTGAGGTTATACTTTGTGTCATTACACAGACCTTTCGTGATGGACATTTGAATCAGCAATAACTTTGAATTTTGAAAGAGAATAAATTATAAGATAATTTCAAAAGTTATAAAACGACGTTTGAAATCGTTCAATGGATGATGAATTTTATTATTAAATAATGCACGGCAATTTTAATTCCTTGCTGCATTATCTAGCTCTAATATTAACGGGGAGGATTTTTTTTTTTTTGTTATTGGCTTTAGGGACATTTCATCCCTTCTTCTGCTATATTCTTTTTAAGCTATTATATTTCGTGTTAAGATCAAATTTTATGTTCGATTCCTACCAAGGAAGTAATAGAAAATAAAATGTGCAGATAATAAAGGGTAGGGACATTATCATTCATGCGCCATCCCAGTACGCCAGAAATCTCCTTCTTTTACACATCCTCTGCTGGGCAAATCAAGCAGAGTTTATTTATAATTATGCACTACTACTAGATGCACTCCTTTTTGAAGGTTAATTTACTAAAAAAATATTTTAGGCTAAATTCATTATCTTATCTAAATCTTTATTATCGATGTTAACATTTTTTAAATCTTACAGGTGTTCCTGCAGCTGTTAGTTACCAATATTATATAATTTCTTCATTAGTAGATTTTGACAGGTTGAGCAAATATGGGCTCAATTAAACATAACTACTACTCGGAAAAATGGTTTACGCTGATGGCATAGGCCAAAGTGTTTAATGAACAGTTGGCCTTATAGTGCCTGATACTAAAATTATTACTGTTGTACTATACCCACCAAAGGAGTCACAATAGAAACTTTAATGAGTTCTAATGAGGTCTCTCGTAACGAACTTATTAAATATTTATTTATAAATTCCAGTTCTATACGGAATAATTGATTCGAAGGGCAATTGTATATCAGAAGCTGTATCAACAACAGAATGCAATTATTATAATAGCATTCTCCTTTGGAAGATGAAGCAATAGATCTCTGTAATTCTTCCCGTTGACCGCCAAGGACGGTCTCCTCTTCTTGCAAGCCTCTCACGATCTGGAAGCAAGGCTACCGCGATTTCTAGGGGCAAGATGCAGCACGAGTCTGGATTTGCATGTAGGAGCTCGCGGGTTCCCTTGAAGTGTCGCCGGCACTGCATCTATTTATGCAGTTGCACTCTTGGCTCTGGAATGCGACACGGCTTCCTTTCACTCGGCGTTCTTCGGGAGACTCCTTATCAGATCGATCCCAGAGCCCTCTGGACTTGGTTTGATCCTCTAAATGTCTTGACTATAAGGAAGATGGAAAGGTCATGGGAGAAAAATTGGAATCTCGCATGCATTTCAGCTAAACAAGACGAACGCAGCAGGAAAACTGTTTGTGAATGCAGGCTGGAATTTGGACGTTGAATGCCGGTAGCAAAGAACTGTTCTTGCTGAGATGCTTAACGAATTTTAAAATAGTTCAATGTAAATTTATGTATCAAGTTACTTTAAGCCAGAATTTTTTTTTAAATAAACAGAGCGACAAGTATTTGCTACAACAAGGCACTCTTTCATGGTGAAAATCCCCATAATCATTTAACAATCAAAGCATAGTTACAATGATAAAGTTCTCACTGACAGAAAAAGGATTTTGTTCTATCCATAGCTCGATAGAGATCGCCCTTGGCAGAGTTTTGGTCTTCAAACCTGCATTTAACAAATAATTAATAATATAATACAAGCCCCTTAGTAAGTTAGTTGGGAATTAATAGTACTAAAAAAAAATTGTAATATAGAATGTATTCAAAAAAGGCAAAACATATTTTCAGTAATACGACTTATGAAGCTAATAAGTGGAAAATCAAAAGGAAAAATTCGAATGAATACACATATTTCCCTTGGCAGTTTTCATTGAAATTACTTTTTCGATACATGTGTGGAGTTTTAAAGAAGGGTACGTCGTTCTAATTCCTGTGTTTGTCTTGTTTATTTTTAATCATCAATACATTTTAGCAGATTTCCCTTAAGGAAATTTCTGAAAAGCAGATGATAATTATCAATCAAATTTCTTTAAATGAATAGAATTTGTGTATTGTCATTTTGAACGACAAACCTGTATATACCCCACCCCCTCCTTTGAGCCTGTGAAACTTAAACGGGGCGTGAATAAACAAATAATAATTATACGCTTATTGTTACACTTTTCTTCTATGCATTTCTCATCTAAAATTTCAAAAATTGGAAATTTTGTTTATCCCTCTTACAATAAGTTGATAGATTCTTTAAATTTAGAGGATATAAAATATGATGTGCTTAATCACAAAAAATAATTAAATATCTCAACCCCTTGGTATTAAAAGTTAAATAGTAGGTGTCAAAAATGAATAAATATCCCTTGTTAATTGTAGACTGCTTTCGTGACATAATATATAAAATTTGGATTCAAACCCTAAGCGCTGAGTGAAACCTTAGTTATTTATTATACCGTTAATATCGAAGGTCTTGATATATATTCACAGGGACCCAAAGATAAAAACAAAATCAAATGGTCCATAAAGTGAGTTTCTATATAATTTCCCAGTTCACATTATTCAAAAACAAATTATTCCTACGTTACTTACAAAACCTATATTCAATATTCAAAAAATTCATAAGTAAAGATTGAATTGTGCCATGCATCCGGAGTATTATACCTTCTTAATTATATGCTCAGGTGGAAGGTGGCTAATTAATTTCCAAACTGGGTCTTTTAATTGGTCCAGCTGATTTGAATTTGTGATATCTTACGGCTGATACGCAATATATCTTTCAAAACATCTTTATTTTTTTCCATATTATAGAAACTCCTTTCTTCAGCGTAATATTTATGCTCTGAAAGATGTTCACTTACTGGGAATGTCTGTAGTTTATTAATTTCAAATTTAGTTAGTGAAATCGGTGCATGTCTATATATATATAAGTCTATTCCTATTTAATAGCTGTAGTAATGTTTAACTGGTCCCCAAAATAAGTATTTAAATGTTTCAAGTAAAACTACAGATCTGAATTACTGAAATGCCAAAAAATGCGTTGGTTTAAAAATTATCATATTGCCAATCTTGTTAATAAATTAGTGTCCTACCATTCTGGTTTTATTTATATAACAACTTCTCTAACTCGAGTAGTAAGTGTTCATTTATTTGTTTTTGAGTTTCACAACTTAGGTGATTTATTTTATTATATATATAAACATTTCTACATATAACAAAAACTTAATTAAATGAAAACAGAAAGAAAAAAAATAAAGTACAAGAACAAATAAAAAGAAGCTATAACAAATTGACTTTCTCAAAGTACTTAATAACAAAATATTATGTAAACCTTTTCATTAAACCTATTCATAATTCTGGATTTTAAAGAGTTGTTTCTTGTTGCAAGCAATTTAAATTTTTGAAATTATAACAAATGTTTTCTTATTAATATTTTAAATTTAACATTACCTAAATGACAATATTCATAAAGTAACTTCAAATATTAAAATTTCTTGAACAATTATTAGTTTTTAAAAAATTGTTAATTACTTTTTCCCCAAAATGCTATAGATACATAATTATGGCAATTATATTACATACCCAATAGATATACATGTAATTTCTAAAAAGAATTTTTTTAATGGATTTTCCAGACTAATTCATTGTATTGTACAAATGATAAAACATGACAAAATCTGACAGGCTTTAATCTCTCACAAGCATTATAATTAATTTGAAAAATCTTTAAATGTAATATGAATTAAGAGGCCAGTTTATCCACGAGTGTTGAAGCGTTGATCTTAGTTCACCAGAGAAATTCGTGTGTTCGATTATCGCTTGAGGATGAAAATTTATATTGTGGCCTTCTCTTAACTAAGATAACTGAGAGATTGACAACTTTCAAAATTAAAATTAATTAATAAAAGGGCCTTATTACAAAATAAGAATGATTTAAATCTATTAATAATGAAAAGTAATTGTTTTATAGTAATCGATTAATTAATTTAAAAGAATATGTGAACGTCTTAAGATTTCCAATTCAATAGCGCACAAGAAATCATTTTTCTACATCAGGGCAAACATTTATTTATCAAATCAAAAATTGAGAAATATTAAAACTCTTGTATTGATCTTATATTGATAGTACAAGTTCCGTACTTACATAGTAAAAGATGATGAGCAAATAAAAAAATACAGTGTCACTGCAAATTCTAAATTTATTTTAACGGAGGAACGAATCTAATGATAGCAGTATCACTACAGTACCTTATTGAATTTATCCATTCTAGAGGGGCAATTGGAATCAACAGTGATTATACAGCTTCTGAAAGCCACTGAAGTATTGCCTCCAAAACAAATTTTGGCAGTCTTTCTTCAAAGCTTCTCTAGAAGGGTGACGGTGAAACCTCTGCACCTCTTCCGGGTCTCTATCCTTCAACTGGAAAAATTAACTTCGTGTCTAAGGAAATAGTGGATAGGCTTAGCCTAGTTTACAAACAACAAGACCTGGACAATATATTGGGTGAAAAAGATGATGCTCTTGAGAGAGAGAGAGAGAGAGAGAGAGAGAGAGAGAGAGAGAGAGAGAGAGAGAGAGAGAGAGAGAGTACTTAAATTAGCTGGTGAATATTCACTGTCTGATTAGACACATGACAAGCCTTAAATATTAAATAACTGTGATTAAAGTGATGGACCAGTTTTCAAAAATTACATTTTTAATTAAAACACTTTGAGTAGTCTAGAAAAACAAATGTAAGTATTCATTATATTTCAATATACGAAATTTATGAGTACGGCTTAGATAAAAGGTTAATAAAACATTTTCTTTAAATCCCGTTAAGAAGAGGCAGTGATATTCCAGTTACGGTTATCCTTATGGTTTGGATTTTGATTTTATTGTGACTATTAAAAACATTATATTTTTTATATTCTTCATATTTTATGGCAAGTGTCACCATTAAAAATCATTTTTTTTTTTCGGTCAAACTTTATTGAAACTGCCCTACATGTTTACTTGCCACTTCTTGCCAAACTTTATTGAAGCGAGTAGGGCAGTTTCAATAATGTTCGCACCGTAAAAAATGTTTTTAATTGGTGACCCTTGCCACATTTTACATTTTGGTAAGCTTAAGAATTTTGAAGTAATTATTATATCATCCATGTATTTCTATTTGTTACGTTTTGATCCAATTTGGTTTTGGATATTAAGTCGTTTGGGTATTTATTTATTTATTTATTATTATGAAAACGCCTTCACTCTGGCTTGTCTGTAGGTTCGGAGACCCCCAGCATATACTTGTGTGTGTGTTCGCGTGTTGAGAAGTACGTTGTACCTGAAATACAGTGATCCCATTGTGAGAGGGCTCTAGGAGTATCGGCTGGTATCGGGTGTGCCCTCCAGATTGGAGACTAAGAAAGTAAACAGAGAGACACACCGCCAGGAACGGGCGTGGAGTAGGCGCGTGCCGGCAGGTGTTAGCCCGTGGGAAACAGTCCCGGGTAGTGGTTCCCACAGGGAGAGCACCTGCTGTCTCTCTCTCTTCCCTCTCTATCTCTCCCACTCCCTCTCACTCTCTCTCTCTCTCCCTCCTTCCCTCTCTATCTGTCCCACTCCCTCTTTATCGCGCCCGGCCAATTTGTCCATAGCCCTCTCCCTCCGATTACGGAGCTCTCTAAACCTGGCTACTGTCCAACCATCTCTAATCCGCTCCCCTACCCCAAGGCTGCCCCCGTAATGGCGATAATGCCTTCGACACCATAAACCTCTTATTAGTCCTTAACACCTAAAACAAGGCTTATTAATATACGGAAAGGAAATCTATTCACTACTCATTGGAGATTTCAATCTACTTGGTATTACTGAAGTACTACTTACTTGGTATTACTGAAGTACTACTTACTTGGTATTACTGAAGTACTACTTACTTGGTATTACTGAAGTATCTACTTATTACTTTGAAGTATTATTATTGGTATCCTTCAAAGCAGTTGTGTTGGAAATAAAGGATATGAGATCATATACTTGTAGAATAATAAGGCCAAATCCTTCATTTCTGAGGTGTTTGATGGTGAAGGAATTATTATCTCAGGTAAGAGAGAAGAAAGAAATAAGACAGAAAAAAAGTTATTTGGAACAATACGTAAGTATTATTACAAAGTATTATTATAAGATTTGTTACAAAATTAAGAAATTTTTTTACATCCTCGGACGTAGTCGTCCTTCAGTCATTGCACCTAAATTATAATGGGTGGCTCCACTTGACATCGGAAGGCTGCCATGATATTTCCTCACAAGTTGTTAAAGATGTACTGAAATAGGAACAATCTCCAATTCCCTGTAGATTTGGCTCTTCCTAACAAACTAGGCAGCATTTGCCGCTATTCGAAGTACTTTGCTCTGGAAGGACTGTAGTTTCTTTTTGTTTGTGTAGCTGATGCCCAGCCAGACTGGGCATGCGTATGCATTTTTTTGGTTTATTATTATTTAAGACCACTTTATGCTACTATGGCTAATCGGGACGGGTTATCTACAGTTTATCATCCTTTTCTAGCCAGGGTAGGCCTAAGGAGTTTATTTAATGAGTCCGTCACTAAATAAATTTCTATTGCCTGGGCGGGGATCAAACCCGCCACTCTAAGTCTACCAGATTAAGATCCCCGCCTTAACTCACACGTCCAACCTGAGTCCACGCGTATGTCAATATAGGGAGTATGAGTTTTTTGCAAAGTAGTGTGCAAATCAGTTTCAGTGGTGTATTTTTGTTCATTAAAGGGTATACCCGTATTTGTGTATGTCGTATGTGTGTACTCAGGTAAGAAAAGAATGCTTGTTTATCCTATGCTATGAGTTGCAGTGAACGCTTGTGACGTTACAGGGAATTCTTGGTTCTAGTTAAATGTTTGTGAAGAGGACACTGATGATGGAGTGTATGCTCTGAAAGCGCTCTGTCGCATAGAATAAACGACTGTGAAGGAACGAGGTCTTTTTTTCCTTACCTGAGACTTTACAGTTTTATATTTAAATACTCTGAGCTTTCGTCTTCATTCCTCCATCTTTAGAGCTACAAATAACAACTTTTTTTTTTGTTTTCTGTTGGCTTTACAGAGCTTGGAGATCTTAACCACCATTTCAAGTCTCCACCACCATGATTATCATGGGCGATGACTTTCGATTTCACTATGTGGAACTCCGTATGGTACTTCTTCTCTCTGTCTACCCATCTCATTTTCGGTCTCCCTAGTGTCTGGGTATCCACCATTATGGTTTTCATTGTCTTGCATAGGGTGACGGTGGGGATACCAACAACTACAACCATAAAATCGTAGTACATAAAAAATGAAATATCATCGTCAACATCATCCTTTTATTGGCAACAATTGTGTTGTTTCGGAAGCTGCTCTTTTCGGGTTGGCCGTGAAATTATTTAGTGACGAAATTCATTAAATAACGTCCTAAAATCCCACCCTGGCTAGAAAAGGATGGTAACCTGTAGATAACCCGCCCCAATTAGCCTAGTAGCATAAAGTGGACGTAAAAAAAAAAAAAAAAAAAAGACTTAAACATTTCTCTTTTATTTACGTATGTATACACACAAGCATAAGATATTTCCTTTTTTATATAATAATAATGGCCGAATTGAGCCAAAGAACTAATTGAAGATCCTCCATTAGATTTGACAGTCGTGGAGATTCGTTCTGTGCATGCAATAAGAATTTCTTTTTTACTGATGCATTCTCTAAATAAAATCGGAACCTGTATACTCTCCGTCCGGATTGGCTTTATGACATATAAAGTTGACGCAAAAATTAATAAAACTTTTTATACGGATAATTAATAAAGAATGCATATTACATTCAGGTTCTAAGCTCATCGAGTGGGAGATCGTGTGAACGGAAGTAGTCTGGAGGAAGGCAGCGATCAGGAATCACTGACACACATCCGATACCTGTTATCATTCAATGTTAATCGCCAACATTTACATTCACTCTTCATTCCGACGGAAATCCTATTTTTCCCTTTTATTTTGAATGCGTGCGACCTCTTTTTAGGCTGCCTAATACAAATAACCAGAATTTTATAGCTAGTACTACTTCCAGGGGTCGTACGATTAACCCATGAAGTGCTACTTCGGTGGGAGGTCAAGTGGTAAGTAGACCACTTCACTGCTGTGGTGGAATCGCAGGACAAAGACACACAAAATGCAAAAAGACTGTTACTTGAGCAATGCGTCAATAGTGGCATTGGTTGCGCGGTAATGACCTCCGCAGTACAAAATACAGACTGATGCCCTGGAATACTTCAATAAGGAAAAACAAATCCTGCGTAAACTAAGCAGATTTTCCACGTGAAGTTAACAATAGATAATGTCTACATACTGGTAACACTTAACACCGCTGTGAAGCCATTGAGGGAATAAATACAAACAATGGCAAATCTTTCAGTCAATTTCTATAACCACCCAACGGAAAGCGTCTGAAACAAACAGGTCAGCCAACCACGCAGAGCTGAGCAGATACATAGAAATATTCTTCATCGGAAAGAGACACAATTACTGAAATATACCAGAATATAACATATTAATTTTATTGAAAACTATTTACTACATAAAGTAATTTAATTTATAATGAATCAGAATAATTTTTATCTAAATCACTCAAATAATGATTATCCAAGAACAAAAGACGGTGGGGGGGGGGGAGCAGATCTACAGAACATATTTGCATATATCTCACAAAGTAGAAGTTCAATTAAAACAATATTTGGTATTTAACATACTGATAACTTTAACTTAACTTAATTATATAACAGCTTCTTATTAATAAGGCATGCGTAGGAGTGGGGGGTTTGCTGAAAGCTGAAAACTGAGAAATGCATATATCTCGGTGAATATTAAAGATAGAGAATAAATGTATATAACAATATTTATTGTACATTTAATTTCTTTTAATTTAATTAATAAGATTTGATCTATACAATTTTTCGATCCGATGTACAGTATCGGAGATGTTTTGAAATTTTGAAAATCCCCCAAAAAACCGCCCCACCCGGGGCCACCCCTCATTAACCTATATATATATATATATATACACACACATACACACATATATATATATATGTGTGTGTGTAGGTATATACGTATAATATGTATATAAAAAGTCCTAATCCAAGCATAAAAAGTCCGTCACGCAGGGGCTGCGTAAACTAAGCAGATTCCCCACGTGAAGTTTTACAATAGAGAAATCTGCCTAATAACAACTGTAGTAGTAAGAAACCTCTAAAACCTAAAAAACATTATTTAGGGCGTAATAACCCAGTAGTTTCTAGCCCAAAAAACAGTTAACCTAACCTCTAAACCTATTCACGAGGGACGATAGTTATAGAAACGGCCGCCAGAGCTCTCGTCGGAAACTCCGAACATAGCCTATTGGTGACCACACGCAGAATACAAATGCAAATATCTCGGTTAATATTCAAGATAGAGAATTAATGTATAGAACAATATTTATAGTAAATTTAATTTGCAAAATGATTGGTTCTATACAATCTTTGGATCCGACGTATAGTAACGGAGATATTTCGAATTTTCGAAAATCCTTCCCTTTAAACCCCCCCCCTCCCACTGGTCCGATCTCAGCCGTTCACAAACTTGATCTTTCTTTTTACATAAAACGCTTAAATATGAAGTTTTGTAAGGATCAAACAAAAATTGCGACCGCTAGAGCGGTAACAGACAAATATATATATATATATATATATATATATATATATATATATATATATATATATACAGTTTTGAACGGACCTCATTTTCGTCATCTACTAGGTAGGATCGATGGACATTTGAAGAAAAATCTCGAAAATTCCGTCATATGAACAACCTTACTAGCTGATTTCCCTTAAGGGAAATCTGCTAATAACACATGTAGCATTTTTTGAATGTTTCAATCAGACGCTATTAATGAACTGTGATATTTAACAGTTTCAAGTGAAATCCATGTTTGCGGTAATGCATACCCTGTTTAGAAATTATTATTGTACTTAAGACGGGTGACTGATAGGACCAAATACCGCAAGACTGAACATTCCGTAATTTTCAGCCTATACTATTAATTTAATTATCTTGATAAATTCCCGCAATAAAAAAATTGTATACTTATAATAACGTTTCCAAAAATGTTTATTTTTGGAAAATAAACTAGAAATTCAAACTTAATGTGAGAGGAATGTCATGTGTGATGTTTGAGTATATTTGTTTGAATGTCGTAAGCAGAGTTGTGGGTGAGGTAAAAAAGAAATGATAAAAGAACAACCAAACCCACCAGATTTATTGTTTCTATAATAGGAAAGGAGAAATCGAGCGAATATAAAATATTTTTTTTATATTTCCTTCTCGCATAGCCCCTTCCAACAGAGAGAGATTGCTGATTAATGGACATCAAAACTACTGATTCGGAAATAATTTTCTTTTTTTTAAAGTTTCAAGATAAATGGAATGGTCCTATTCAAAATGCGTCGCCTGAACGGATATACGAACATTTTAACTCATGTCTACAAATTTGAATTAGTAGTGTTTTTATCATCTTAGGAATATAAAGGCTATCTTGATCCCTAGATCAAGATTATGAAGATCTGGGGCCTAGTTCTTCTACGGTTACAACGTATAAGCTAATAAGAAATTCGCTAAATGCTGATAGAGGGCGAAGTTATTTTAGAGTTGTCCAAGTTATTCTAAAAAGCAAAGCACTACATCCTAGTCCTAAATGCCAAAGAAATAACATTATTACCTTACCCTTATAGACAAACTTCTTGAGAATGCGTGAAATACATATGAATTCTTTGCATATTCTTGAGTTGCTTACCCTCGTAAACAGGCTGAAGGTCGATATATCTTAAAACCCTGAAATTTAATCTTTTTGGAATTCTTCCTGGAGGAGTTATTGACGTGGTATTATGTGAGCGTATCCAGATGTAATCTAAGAAGGGGGAAGAGACAACGTTATTTACTTGACTTGGGGGTAAATCAGAGAAGATGGCTAAAAAGATTGTAAGGAAAAAAAATGCAAGGAACTCAGATGTTCTGTGTGAATAAGTTATGATATTCTAACATTAAATATATGTAGGCTATTATAGATTCTCTTTTAGTGTTAGCAGTGTCAAGTCTGATTTGAATCTACATTTTACTAGGAATGATGTATAGTTTCGAAATAGAGGACATTGTTGAAATATGGGATTACCTTATTAAATATATTTACATCCTAGTTAATTTGTAGTAGACATAATTTTTTCTTCACTACCTCTCTGTCCAGATCTACAGACCTTGTAGTGGACCTCTGCCACCTTGTTAGATTGCTCCGTGTAGCCAGGAGTCAATTTCAACCATTGGGGAGTTCTCAGAATATAATAAAATTCTCTAGTCAAACAGGGATTCAGTGCTTTCAATATTTAGTGTGTTTTACGAGCAACAACAAGCTATTTTATTCCTAAAACCCTTGAATTGACTCCCTATATATGAATTAATCGAAATAAATTCACCCTCTCTCTGTCTGGCCGCCTCTTCGTCTGTCTCTGTCGATATATACTAGCTCAGATACCCGGCTTCGCTCGGGATTTGATTTGAGGCTGAATGGTGATGGTATTTTTTTTGGCAAGGCTTTACTTAGCACAATATTTTGACCTTTACCCGTCCCAGTGTTTAGGGTTATTACTCGTTGTTGGCATTTGTTAATAAGAAAATTAATTTTTTATGTAAGTCTTCACTGTCCTCCAAATTGTCATATTTCCCGTCTCCTGTGCATTATGCATAGATTTCAGTTATTAAGGACAAAATATTAAAATAGATTGAATTAATTTGTCTATAATATAATATTTCTACGCAAATTACTTTCTTCACACATTGTTCCTAGAGAAATGTATAAAACAAAAGTTAATCTAAATATCAAAGTAAACAAATTTTGTTATGTGAATGTTTGTGGAAAAACAAATAGACAATGAAATATCGCGAATTTTTATTTCAGGCCTCCCTTATAACCCCCACTCCCTTTCTAAACTAAAAATTTTAATATAGCTAAGAATCATGGAAGAATTAATGCTAATTGACATACCAAGTTTTTTTAAGTTCGGTTTAAAAACCCAATGAAATAGTTGACTCCCGCTTTAGTTTATAGTGTATATCTCGTTTATACTTTGTTAAAAGACAAAAATGAATATCACAAAAGTTACTCTAAATAACAAAATAAACAACTTTTGTCATGTTCATATTTACTGAAAAACGAATAGAAAACGAAATATCTCTATTTTTAAATTCAGGTATCCCTTGCAACCCCCACTCCTGCCCGTCCCTAGAAATGTTGGTATGGCTTGTTATGATGAAGGCGTTAGTTCTAATACACGTACCGAGTTTTATTTAGTTCGGTTGATTCTTTTGTACCGAATAAAATTGTTGACTCCCGCTATAATTTTTAGCGTATAACTCATTTATATTTAGGTATACGACGAATGTGTATATAACAAAAGTTACTCTAAATAATAAAATAAATAACTTTTGTTATGTGCATATTTGACGAAAAACCAATAGGAAACGAAATATCGCTATTTTTAATTTCAGGCCTCCCATATAACCCCTACTCCTATTCGTCTCAGAGAATATTAGTATAGCCTAAAGCCTAAGTTGGGCTAGTAGTAATATATATACAAAGTTTCATAAAATTCGGTTCAGCCGTTTATGCGTGAAAAGGTAACAAACAAACAAACATACACGAAAGAAACAAAATGAAGTTATGGTGTCTATGACATGTGAAACGAAAAGTTATCGTAAAATTTCGCGAAAATAATCTATGTACAGACAGAGGTTAAACTTTTATATATATATATATATATATATATATATATATATATATATATATATACACACACAAAAACCCAATCACTTCTTTTTGTGTGTGGTGAGGTATAACAGGAAGAATGCCTTGATGAAAATGCATGCATAATTCGAATTTTAATACCATGCTTTCACCATCAAAATTTCATTATTTTTTTCGGATTTGTAATCTGAATATGTGAGCGATTCGGATAATATATAATAAGTACGACAGAATAGTAAATCTGAGGTCGGATAGAATAGTAGATGTGCGTTTAATCTCAAGTACAAATTGACTGGTACGAAATCTCACTAGCAGTCAGGATATGAGTGTTTGGTGAATGGTTGACGGTCATTCTTAAGAATGCCTGTAGTATTAGAGAGAAGGAAGTGCAATAAAAAATGTCCCACCTTATTGGAAAACTATGAAAAAAAGTGAATTTTTATAATGTAACACAATGAACTTCGGAAAGGCAGAAGAAAATCTTTTTTTGGGCAAGGAATGCAGTCATTCACCCTCTAGACTGGCCCCTATGCCGTACACATACAGCGAGAATATTCATGAATGAAATAGCAGTAGGGTAACAGGTGTAGTGAAACTGTAGTGGTGTCGACAGGTGGGCCATCTTCTAGAATGGAGGAAGCCATAGAATGTCCGGGTCACACAAGGATCATAGTAACTATGGGTAAGGAGGGCTTCATATTACCTTACTCCGCTAGCTCTAAGATGAATGGTAAAGAAGCGTTGGAGATGAATGAAATTTGTACTACTAGCTAACACTAGCCGTAGAATGTAACCTCATGTTAAATGATACTCGGTGGGTGCCTCAACAGCTGACCTCCTCTGGACTTAATTCAGATACAAACTATCACTCCAACATCCAATCTATCATAACTCACCATATTCCGTTCGGTTTTGAGTTGCATGGGTTCCCAAAACGCCTACGTGATATTTCTTACTATATCATATTAACATTCCAGTTTGCGAGTTATTTTCTTTCTGCTGTTCTTTGGCAGAATCTAGGGGTCGCTCTTAAAGATCCCTATTCTTTTTTTGGGTGCTCATAAGAACCTTTAGAACCATTTACTTGGTAGAAGTGGAAGCCTGTGGGATTCATTGTTGTCAATATAAATCGCACCTAAAGTGAATTTAAATTAAGCTAAACCCTAAATGAAAAACGTTGTTCTGCTCAACATATATTTTTTGTTTGTTTGTTAGTTTCATAAGGTTTCTAAAAACCATGAGCTTATCATACCAGGTAATATATATATAACTCACGTTTTTCATAAAGTACCTGAATTTTGTGAGAAATTATACTTATGTAAGTTATAAATATGTATATATATCATTTGAATCGTTAAGTCCATTTATAATTTAACCTACATCTTAATTTTGATTTCTTTACCATTTGGAAATTCTCACATCTTATGTTACTAACAATGGTAGTTTTTATTATTATTATTTAAATACATATTTTCCTATATTTTTTAAAAATTTAAACATTTATTTTTTCTTTTCTTTGCTAACTTTTTTCTTTTCTTTTCATCTAGACACATGCATGAACTTACGCTAATATATACCCATTTACATTTACTTAAATTTAAATTATTTATTAACGTCCAATTTTTGCAACTAAGGCTAATTGGGACAGATTATCTACAGGTTACCAACCTTTTCTAGCCAGGGTGACACTCAGGATTTTTATTTAATGAATTCCGACACTAAATAAATTCATTGGTCCAGGTGAATTGAACTCGCCACTCTAGGTTTGTGCAATGCTTTAATTCACAAGGCTAACCTGAGCCCCATACATTTTCTTATATACATCATATTTCAAATTTCTTAATACGAAGTATTAATTTTCATAAAATTAAGTAATGTATCTAGCTCTTTCAGGTCATATCCAAGAGCAACTACTATATTATTGGAAATATTGCTTTCTTTTCGAATATTTGTATAAGTATGACATTCTATAGTCTTCCTAGAACGACTTCATCTCTTCTGTTGTCTCTTGTAGAATATTTTCTTGGACGAATGGAGGTTTTAATAGTTTTCAGTTTAATGAGATATTAATAGTTTATTTACTTTTACATATTTTTTTTTAATTCATTGTCTTGGTGTTTCAATGCCAAAACGGTAAAATGTTAACAAAATTAGGATACAAGTCGTAATTGCCTAAAAAAGAGTTGATTTTACAACTATTATTCAAACTGCCTTAGAAATGCTAAGGGTCTATTATATTAATTTCAATTATTTCAATTCAGTGTTTTACAGCTCTTGTAAATTTGCAGTTATTAGATGAGTGATATAAGTATATACAAATATTCTCAAGAGGCATAGTGCTACTTTTAGGATTAATGTCACTGACTAATGTTTGACTGACTTATTTAATGACAGGGATGACACACACACACACACACACACACACACATATATATATATATATATATATATATATATATATATATATATATATATATATATAACTAAATGTAGTAATTCTTTTAATCATGGTGTTATCTGGAAGTTAAAAGGGTCTATCTTGATACACCTCTTGAGGTCTATAGTGGAATGGTTTAATCTGAAGAATAAATATTCCAGTTATACGAACACCGCTTCTCTTCGGATAAAAGCTGTGGAATGCCTGTCTAAATGCATTTAGCTTAATTTGCATATTACTGTTACTTTCTGAATTAATCGCAGGATAAATACAAACATGAGCCTCCTCTATAACGGTAACTCCTCCCGGGCAGGACTTACACAACTCCAGATGATGTAAAATAAAAGGAAAGTGTGTATGAATGGCTGAGTGTGTAATGAGATGGGCGTCGGATGATAGCATGTGCCCCTAGGACACGAGATAGCCTTCAGAGAGGCAGTGTAACCCTAGACCAGCTGATACTGGAGAACATATACTTCCTTGAGCGAAGGATTATCTCGGTTCCAGCCAGACCACCGTTCTCTGAGAACATTTATTACATGGCCTTAGTTTCAGCTTTGTAAGTCGAGTTAGAAGACACTTTAAGTAATTTATTTTTCCAAGGTATTTTCTAAAACTCTGGCAAGTAATAGAAAACTAAGTAACCCTTAAATTTAAACCCACAGAAAAATAAAATAAATTCCGTCACGCAGGGTCTGCGTTGACTTAGCAGATATCCCACATGCCTCATGTATTTGCATTTATCTCAAAACGTAAAAGTTCAATGAAAAAATATTTGGTATTTAGGCTTTAAATAATGTGCTTCATAGTATAAGAGCTTATTTTTAATATGTCATTAGTAGGAATGGGGATTTATTGAAGGCCGAAAAGGAAAAAATACAAATATCTCGGTTAATACTCAATATAATGAAAAAACGCACATTACAGCATGTATAGAACACGTGTAGAACATTTGCAATAAGATTGGTTCTATAAAAAGTTTCGATTTGACAATTAGTCAGATAAAACTAATTACATTTGGGGTTTCAGAAGACTTATTTCAAATTTACACCCTTCGTTCAGCCTACAAAAGCAACAAGTAGTTTTGAACACTTGTGGAGCTTCTGAAACCGTAACTAATGTTGAGCACCTTTAGGAAAACTGTCTTTAGGAATACTCTGAAAAATGTTTCAGAAAATTGGGGGTCGATCTGAAGGGAAATCTAAGACGTTACATTTGAAAAACCACATCCAAAGATTTTAATGTTTCATCAAAATCAAAAAAATTAACGGCACTTGTGAGTTTGGATTATCAACAATACGTTGCAAAATAATATTTTGTGTATCTATTTTAGAAGTGGAAGATTAGGGAATACGATTGAAAATCAAAATTATACTAAAGGCGAAAATTGTTCTTCTGACATCCTACTCTGGCGGACGTTTCGTCTATAGAATAACTAATTTTCGGGAACTCATTGATCACCTTCTTCATGCTTGTCATCGACACTACTTCTGATTTTGTTAGGTTGCCGCCCAGAGCCTAATGGAATGGATTAGTCTCTGGTTTGCGATCTAGCAACAACAGAAAAAATGGGGAAGACTCTCAACAAGGCATCCGAAGAGTCGCCGGAAGTCTATATACGAGAAGACCGCTGGAGTAAAATGTTGGAGCAAATCGGAAGAACTGTTCGCTCAACAAGGAAATCTACGAAATTATGTGAAGAAAATTTTAAAGGATTGAATTTTTAAAAAAAAATGTAGAAAAGGGATAAAGAAAGAATATAGGTTAAATAGTCGAATCACATGATAAAATGTGATTCAACTATTTAACCTTTAAACTTTTACGACTTAACCTTCAACTATTTAACCTTTCAACTATTTTAGCTCAAAACTTTTACGTTTTGAGATAAATGCAAATACATGAGGCATGTGGGATATCTGCTAAGTCAACGCAGACCCTGCGTGACGGAATTTATTTTATTTTTCTGTTAGTTTAAATTTAAGGGTTACTTAGTTTTCTATTACTTGCCAGAGCTAAAAAAGCTAAAAAATGGTTCAGCATAAATAATAGTAGATATAATATTTTATTTTAGGCTTTAATGATATAGTTTTGTGTTGTCTGTTACTGGGTTTCATCTTTAAATTTACTTATTAAGGCTGTGCGTTAATAAATGTTTGTTCACTTATAGTAGTTTAGTATTGAATTAAAACTTTTATTGATCTATAATTATCTGCTGATTTGGTAGGCTGAGAGTTTTTAAGTAATGACAGTTCCTTTATCTGGGATATATATATATAAATATATATATCTATATATATATATATATATATATATATATATAAATATATATATATATATATATATATATATATTTATATATATATATATTTATATATATATATATATATATATATATATATTAGTTTTCATATTGACTTTTACCTGTATTTAATCTAGATTCTAGATTCTAACTAGCTTGGTATTCAAAGGGTATTTAATCACCAGGCACTGAAGATGGAGCTATCGCTCTGAAAGTGCACTCTGTCATAATTAACGCATTATAAGGCAAAAAGGCCTAATTTATACATCCAAAGAGTTCTTAAACTTAATATAATTCTAAAAGTAATTTAAAAGAAATCTATGATTGATTGATAACTTTTCTTCTTAAATTTTGGAGATTTTTACGTTTAAAAGGTGTTTATCAACTTTACAATAGACCAACAATAAAGGCATTAAGAAGAAAGTCCTTGGCATTGATTGTCCTTGGAAGTCACCTTGGCATTGAAGATAGGAATGATGACTAGGGCAAATTACTCATCATCTATTCCTTACGATGTATACTATTTTCCATTCTTGCCTCCCCAATAAGGTCAGCAGTGCAGAGAATACTTTTAAGAGTGAAACCAAAATGAAAAAGGCCTGCCAATTATGTTTGATCTTATTTTGGATATTCAGCCAGATAACTATAAATCAAAATAAATCCTTAAAAACCTGGCCCTAAAAAACTTACATCCTCCCAAAAAAAATATTTTGTTAGCGACATAGTCCGGAAGAGAAATTTAGCCATGTCGCTCTCTAATACTGAAGAAGTTGTGAAGTTCGGCGGAGAAAAGCTGTCCAGCTCTAAAAGGCTCACCTAATCCGGTTCTTTTTTATTGCAAGTCGTAAATAATAAAAATGGCCCTCATGTAATACTTTCATGGACCGTTGGTCTTTATATGCCCTGCAATATCTTGCAGTTTGTAGTATAATGACTTCAAGATTATAGGCATCAAATCTAGCTTATTCTATAATAATATGGAATATATTAAAATTATAGGACTTGCCCAAATTGAGGTAGCTGCAACGATACCTACTTTTAATCGATGGGTATTAACCTTTATTACTCCAAGTTGACAACACATTGCTTATGATTAACAGAAAAAAACAACCCCTAAAAAGTGCCTAGTATTAAATAGCCGTAATAAGTGTAACTGATTAATAAAATGCCACCCATAAACAACATAATCTTTTAAGACGTGTTGTTTACTTATATAAAAACATTTGTAATAAAGTGATACATAATTCGTTACGGCATTTTTATTCCAGCACCTTTTTTAAGCAATATGGCTAATTTTAAGGATTGAGACGTTCAATCTAATTTTATCAACTCCAAATTTACAGAAAATTATTCTTTTTTCAAAGCGATTTCATATTCAAAAACACATACGTCTGTGTTGTGCGTTACTCTTTTAGTGAAAGCCTCTCTCTTTCACTCTCTCTCTCTTTCTCTCTCTCTCTCTCTCTCTCTCTCTCTCTCTCGGTTGTCCTATAATTCACATTGAAATGATTACACTTTAAAAAACTCAGTATTTGAATTTTCAATGCCGAAAATGTCGGCATATTCTTAAATACAGCCTTTTATCTCCACATCTGTTGTAGTTACTTTTTAAAGGATTATCAAAAGAAATGTAACATCATTACTATTGAGATTTGAAAATATTTTCAACTCTTTATTTTCTAAAGCTATAGCTAATCAAATCCCTCCCTTAATTTGCTGGCAAAACGTGCATTGTTTTTGGTATGCAGAATTGTTTTATTCCATTCTTCATGCTGATTTAAGTACCAGAGTCAACTTTAAATATATGTGTTTTGTAATAGTTGAAATTTAATTTATCTAGGGCCTTAAGCCACTAGAGCCGTCTAGCCCGTGGGAGAAGAAGGATTTAGTAAGTTTTCCAATATATAAATTCCGAATGTCCCATTGTGAATCGAACCTACGACTTTAGGTTTCCAAAAGTGTTAAAACTTGGGAGTTACAGAACGTAACTAATCCACTTGGCTAACCACAACATATACTATAAATTTCTGAAATTATTAACGCCCAGAAAATGAAAAGGGACTTACATTTTTCAATCATTATTTCTTCTTCAACTGTATGTTGTTATCAAATTTATGAAAACCGTTTCTTTGCAATGGGCCACCTGTGGTCTAGTGAGTGGTGCTTTAGTGTCCTTTACTAGAAAATCTCAGGTTCCTGGGGACTATAAACTATATTTTGTTTAGCTTTGCATTTACAAAGTTTCGAGGTTGGACTTATATCCCATGGACGCTTATCATCGTGAGTCAATTCAGAAGCTACTTTAAATAATAGAGTGTTTATCTTTATAAGTAATCCCACCATTTTCGGAAAAGCTCTTTCTGAGCTGTACCCAGGATTTTCCATTTCTTCAAAGATAGAACACCCTAAAAAATGCTCTAAAATTTCTAATAACGTTTTAAATCTCATGAGTTAAAATGCACTCATCATATCAGTATTTGTCGAAAAATCCCGTCAGTGAGTTTAAAATCTCCAGAGTAGAAACACGGTTATACCACTTTTTAACTGCACGACCCATATCTACCTTACGCTACGATACTATACCTCCGTTCAGGAATTTTGAATATTGAAAAGATGGTCTTGGCAAATTCATACTTTTCAGGAAATTAGCTGGATCATTTTCTCAGTTGGTCATAGAAATCATTTGTTGTTCAAACAATTCAAATGCGAAGTGTAGCTATTATAACTCTTATCAAAATCAGCATATGCAGTTCGATAACTCTCTAACTAATTCAAAAAGGTATTATTTCTACAAAAATGCTTAGTTCCAAACCCATTCTGTTCCCTTTCATTTTCTCTAAACCTTCATGCGTTCCTTCATTCTCAATGTAAAACACAAATCATTAGGTATTTTGCACACCGTCGATTCCATTTCTCAAATATACACAATACTTTAAATAGTTTTCAATGCTTTGTCAATTCATATTTACTACTGTAATCTGTAAATATTAATTTCATCCCCCCTGAAATGCTCTACACAGTTTTTACTAAATTAAAACATTTAGAAGCTCGCCAGTTTCCTATTACAGGAATTTGATCTTAATCGTAATCGTCACTCTTTTCGTGAAGATAGTGATCCATATTAAGACATTCATTTGCATATTTTACTAATAAACAAAGGATACGGTTCAAATGTACGATGTCCCTCTTTTTTTAACCAATACGAGAAAATATTGAACTTATTAACTGACTATAATGAACCTCAAAAAATTAATATCTTGTGTTCAGATTTAATTTTAAAATAAACATTTTCCAGATCTTCTTGAAGGTATCTAATGCTTTACACTTTGGGTCTATTTGTGCTCAATACTTGTTTATTTATTGTTATATTTAAATTACAAACACGCACTCTCTCTCTCTGAGTACATCGAAATTCAAAAAATCGTGTTTTACTTTATAATTTCACACGGAGTTCAAACGATTATAAAAATTTGTGGGTTTCGTCCATTTGTATTATCCGTTGGTTTAACTTCTTTCATATCACAGTGACTAAACGGAATTCGATGAAACTCGGGGTGGATGTTATCTTTGGTATCATAGAAATGGAGAAGGATTCATAGAAACTGAATCATTCAAAATGCGTAAGCGGAGGAGACTCATGTACTTCCGGAGTGATAGTTTAGAGAAGGGGTAGAATCAGAAATTCAAATGTTTTCATTTCTCGAAGAAGCAGATTAAAAAATGTTATATACTCATTGCTGTTACACTTTTATTGCTCCACCTTCATTGTTCTACAGAGTTATCTCTAACTCCGATATGACTAAACGTAACTCCATGAAACTCTGGGGATATGACCAGCTATCTTTGATATCCTGGAAACTGAGGATGCTTTACCGAAACTGGATCATTCAAAATTCCTTGAATAGAGAATAAAACAATGCAACTTTTTAAATACTTCAAACAACATAAATAATTAATCCATGATTTTATTTTCAGGCGTTATTATTTAAATCAGCAAAGAAGTGGTCCTGTTCACACATTTTTTATTTTATTTTCACTACTTGCTTTTTGCCGGAGGGAAGGTATCTGATAGCGACCGTTGACCTTATAAGTTCCCATGATCCTAGCAACGGTCTCCCCTTGAAGATTTACCTTTTCTTAAGGAAAGGTTCTTAACGGGCGCTACAGCTACCTGCAGCCTTATCCCTTATAAAGGCCGCTATGTGTGTGTGTGTGTGTGTGTTTGTGTGTGTGTGTGTGTGTGTTTTGAATGTCGTTATGCGATTGTGGGTGTCTTATCTTATTGGACCGTTAGACCCCCCTTTTTGCCTTAGTTTAAAATTTACTGTGGGAAAACTTCAGCCTGAACACGTCAGTGACACATAAGTTGTGACGCAATGTTCTTCTAGTCCTGAAATGTTCTAGAAACATATGAGACTAACACCATCAAATTTTATTTGTATTTTATGATAAGAGAAATTTGTATTTTATGATACGAGAGAAGCTGTTAGGCTTATGATCAAGTTGAAATTATCGTTGAAGTCCTTTTGGATTCCAATTTTTGTTCTCAATGCCCGACCTCAAGATGTAAAGTTTCATTGAGTAACTATGACAACTAAATATTGCAATATTTCTCTAGAAATACCTCTATTCAAACAAGCCACTCAAGACGAATCATATCATTTTTATTGAATGTTGAGTTTAGATTAAAAACGTTATTACTTGAATTAAAAATTACATATTGTAATTCAACTTAGATCTGTGATCTGGAGATATAATATAAGAAGAATCTTATATATCTTACGAAAGAAATTTGGATTTTTCCTTCCCTCTAACCTCCCCCATAGTTGAATTGGTGGTGGACGGTTTAACAGGCCTTAATGCAAAATGTCAACATTCTACTTTTTGTCGCTTTTGAGATACGTTCATTCTTGTGTAAATAAAGACGTCACGCCGAAACTAATCAAAATGGGTCCTGGGAAGGTCAAAACGGATCATTTCGTTGAAATATGAAACCGAAACTTTTCAAGATTACAATACTTCCATTAGTTCGTACAAAGAAGTAAAAACACACCGCTATTCAGAACGCACACGATGCTATTGAGACATGTTATTTTGTGCACGTGCTTGCAAGACATTCACAGTGATTAGCTGCAATTTCAACTTTTAAAACACACTCATATTATTGTGTTTCAGAGGCCTTGGTAATAAAGCTCTGCAGCTAAAATATATCTCGCCCGATTGGATCCGGTCGTAAAGAGGCATAATGCTCTCGGGAATACGTTTTACGACTGGGGCGTAGCATTCGACTCGGTACCGAAGAGAAGCCTGACAAAAACTTGAAGCTGTTAGCTCGAAAGCAATAGAGCTACAAGATCCCATTCGTTCGGCACTCATTAGCCTCACAGCTCTTTCCATCTGCTACGATTCGTTCAATCCTGCTCTACAAAGCTTAGGAGGATTGAACTGTGACGTGGATGACTTGCACCTACTGGTGACTCTTCTCCTGTAATTAAATGTTACGCACAGGAAACAGCTTAATAACCTCCTCCCCGTCTCAGTGCACGCCTTTCTGGTCTGTTCTTTAGATTCTGTAATATGGGGAAGTTAGATACCGTTTCGAAATTCATGACATCATATTTGTGTCAAACCTGGGAATGAACATCGATTATGCCTCCAAGATTTCAAAAATAGAAGTGCCACGTTTAAATGATATTTCTCTGTTCTAATTTTAACTAAAGGTTTAGTGGAATACATTATCAAAATTTTAGTTGTCCTAGAAAAGCTTGTACGTTATATTATACTAGAAAAGAGTATATATTGGGCTATATATTGTAGAAGGCTCACAGGGGAGTTCCCTTGTGAGGAGGTAAAGCAGCTGCATAAAATAAACTTTTTCCTAACCGTTCAAGAAGTTTGTTGTCAAAGCTAGTCAAGATTATATTTAGAGATTTCAATGCAGGGATAGACCAAGAATGCCTAAAACAAGACAGAATTGTAAATGCGACAAGCATGACAGAACTAACTATACAGCTCCAGAATTTGCAGAGTCAATGTGTACGAAGCTCTCATCAAATGTCCTTAAATAAATTTAAGAAAAGTAAGAAAACTGATTTAATAGGCGTCTGGCAGACCTTTTTAAGTCTGGAGATTGTCTGGTGTACTGACGGCAGTTTAGGCTATTTTCTTCTTGGTTTGTTTTCACAGCTAACTGAAATTAGGAAGTTGGAGACAAAAAGTTCCTTTTGAAAAAGAACGTTCATAATCTGTAGACATGTGGAAGAACGCAAAAAGAGTATTTTAAAAACTGAAAAAACCTTGAATAGTCGTCAGTATGTGATAGTACATGTTTTGTCGCTGGTCCAATAAAACACACAACAGAAATTTTGATAAACAATTTTAGAAATTAATAAAGGATCTCGTACTCAGATTGTGGAAAACTGACGTGTACGAACTTCTCATTCATCTGCTCATTAAACCAAATACACGAAAATCGTTGCTCTACACAATTAATGTATATGAGGGTCACTTAGCCACATCTAGAATTTATTTCAGGAGCCTTTGATTTCAATCTCCAATAACATACTCAATATAAAAATGTTGGGTTGTAACCTTGTTTTGTATTTATAGTATTTTCAGCGTGACTGAGGCGGTTTCAGTTAAATTAGTCGTAGAATTCAGCATAAGACCACATTATACACTCATCCAATGATTCTGTGCTTAGAAAATTTCTTCAATAAGAATCCACTGTTAACATTCTTGCATTCCACATATTCTGTTTGGTGTCCTACATTTTCTTGAATGGCGAATCCTTTGTGATTTCTATATTGCATTCATTTACATACTTAAAGTCCTCAATAATTGGTCATCTCTGAAAATCAAAACCACTCGAAGCGAACCATGTTTACAAAATAATATAAATTCACGTAATAGCCCAAAACACCAATATAGATGGGAATATATCCACATCCAACACTGGCTTCGTAATCTGATACTTAGGTATTTATCATTTATATGATTCAGTTTATTTTTAAATTTCTTCCATAAATTTACCTAGTATGGGGGATTTGTTGGTACTTATCTCCTTGGTAATCTTAGTCATTCTGTTTCTTTTGTTATCTGAACACCATTTGGTGATCATTCATTATTACACCACTTGGACTGGTACCTTGTAGAGTTCATGTGGCAGACGATAACCGGGGACGACCGCATTACGCGGCTACTCTACGACATCGTCTATGGATGGCCTAACTACAATTTATAATTACACTTTGTCATACATTTTATTATTCATATAAATTCTAGAAGTGCTATTTTCTATAATAAAGCGTTTTTTCTATTAATATAATTTAATAATCCTATTTAAACGGGTACCTTCGTAACTGATAAGTACCGATTTGTTTTTGTATTTTTACAGTGTGACAAATAATAAACAGTGCCTCTCACCGGGGGCAGTGATGTCACACGACTCGAATGGTTTGGAATGAAGCCTATTCATTTACAATTCAACAGTTCGATTCCCGTGGAATACTATAGTTGTGCTACTGGGGTTCAACAAAGCCACATCTGTATTCCCTTAGGAGTTTTACAATAAAACACATGTGCCCTGTGTAACAATTCTTTCCTTAGAATAAAATAGCTCGGTACATGACAACGGAAGCAATTATTATTATAAAGATGTCTTACAAAGTTCATTTGTTTAAAAGTGTCTAGGTATTCTGAAACATAAATTTACCAACAATCAAATAAATCTACAATGCAAATTTTATATGCTATTTGTGAATGGCAACACGTTCCCAAATTATTAATTAAAAATACCTCACGGGGCTCAGGTTGGCCGTGCGAGTTAAGGCGTTGGTCTTAATGTCGCTTGAGTGGCGGATTCGATTCCCGCCCTGGGCAGTAGAAATTTATTGAGTGACGGACTCATTAAATAGACTCATTAGGCCTACCCTGACTAGAAAAGGGTGGTAACCTGTCGATAGCCCGTTCTGATTAGCCATAGTAGCATAAAGTGGACGTAAATAATAATTAACAAACAAACAAAAATACCTCATATTTTAGAAAGACGTTTCAACATTAACAATACTGATGGTAGGAACAGTCAATATACTTAATTAGATTATTTTTAACATAACTTTTTAAAAACCACGTTCGTCTAATTATGATGATGTTTTTCAATAAATGTGTTACTCTTCCTAAAAAATGATCCTGAAGTTATATTTCGAGGTCTTCTTATTTACCTGCTAAAACAATTACAACAATTAATCTGGGTTGAAGGGGCTTATAAACTAAGAGAATACAAGAATGACTATTGGACAGAAATCGTCAATGGAAAATTGTTTCATTTTCCGATCTTGAACCGTTCAGAGAAATACAAGCTGTAAATGTATTCTAAAGGATAGAGAGACATGCTTTCTTCGCAATTGTAGTTATGTTTGTTAGACATTTTAGGTAGTATTGTTCTTTAATTATTAGGATTTTGAGGATATTTCCCTTTTACATTCAGTAAAGACGTATTTCGTAAGAAGTTTTGATTTATCTTATAGTTAAGGCGTTAGTATATTATTTCCTATGCTCAGTTTTATTCGTAATTTTGGTATCTTCCATATAAAACTGTGTGAATTACTCTTATGCTGCTCAATGCCATTCTTATTTGTGTCTTATGCAGATTCCAGTAAATTCAGTAATATTCCAGCGTCTTTGTACATGCCGACAAGTACCTTTGTCTTTAATGGATACAAGTTGGATGATTTGAGGTTCAATCTTGTTGTGATAACTGTGAACTTTACTAGAGAGTCAAGAGATTAATTTTTGTTATAATTGGTCCCTGTACGTTGCAGGTGTCTTATGGGAATATTGGAAGGTTCGAGGCAAATCTTTGGGGCAGAAGCAAAACATTTTAACGATCCTCCCCCAGCCACCCCAAGAGACACCTGTAGTTTTGCCGGGAATCGTTGGCGGTGGTAGAGTGGGGGTGGTAGTGGGGATAGGAGTATATAAGAGCCGACCAACAGGGTGTGGCACAGTCTGAGCCAAGATGTGCAAGAGTGAGGTTCCTTCAACCCCTGTTGCAGCCGCACGGCCGGTGCAAACTATTTTACACAGCATCCCTAACTACAACGTTTCTGCAATGAGGGTGAGCTCATAATACTATATCTTTTATTGATAAACTAGTCATTAGTAATAGAGTTTAGTGAATATGAAGTGTTTTACATAATTAGTTCTATGGCGTCCATAACCTATCATTTCATCTCATAACGCTTGTCACAATCAGCGTTATCCGTGAACTTCCCAATACACATTCTCAAAATCTGACTTCGTCAGGTACATTATATACATTCACTTCCATCATCCATTGCTAACCTTACTGCTTTAAATGTATGATTCGATATTGACGGTACATTTATAACAGTACATATTACTCTTTGAATATTCAATTATTAGTCACAATCTAGCTCCCTTATCATCATTTTATGTATTGGTCATGTTTCATTGCATGTTATAACATTTATAGCGTCTTCCTTTTTAAAAAGACATTCGTTCCTGCCATACATTCTCAATCGTAAACAATCATAGCATTGTGTTTTCGTAGTATACTCTAATTGTTTACAAGTATAGATATTAACATAAGACCATATTACAAGTTTCTAGAATATGTGACAAACCATTATTTGCTGCAATATCATTTTTAAGTTTTACCCTGTGAACTATTACAACATTTTTAACATATTTACCATATGTAGAATGATTAATCCAATTACTCTTCCTTTGCTATTCTTAACAGACACACATATATGAAAGTTCTTGCTAGTATATACATCAATTTTAGCATGTATACATATTTTGACAGTTTGTTTTTTTTTTTTTTGCAGCCTTGGAGACCGAGTATACTGAGACTGGTTTCTCCAAACGCCGTTATAAACCTGAACGAACATTGGGAGTTCTTCAAGACAATTCTGACAGAAGATGGGAGATACAGGGAAACTCCTCTGGCACCGACTTCTGAGGCTCAGGCTGCTCCAGATGCCACAGAGAAATGAAGAAGCTGGGATTTTGTGGAATACTTCAGCTTTTAATTGGTATAAGGTGCTAACAGTAACATGAAATCACATGTCTTCCACTTCAGGCCGATTAGTGCTTTAGCTTTTAGTATTTGTATGCCCGCTTGTCTTTCAATTATTATTATTTAGAGATATATATTATACACATATTAGTGTGCGTGTGCTTTTGTAAATAAGTATATTTTGCAGCTTTAATTTTTTTTTTAGTTATCACATATTTTTTATTTGATTGGTGTGATTTGAATGTTTATATTTTTAGATGCATATTATTTGATAAGATAATAAATTTTATTTGCTTGATGTATTGTTTTCGCTTAAATCGTGTATGTTAAAGTAGGTACTTTTATTGACGACAGTTTATTAGAATAAGGCTCCAAGAAAAAAAAACAAAAAAAAACTAACTTTTAACTACATAAATAGTAAGCTTCACATTTGACTGATAGATAATAATATACTTTTAGACTGACTGAAATCTTGATTTTCACATAAATATATAACTAATAGATTCTCGAACTTTCAACTAAATATAAATTTGAGGAAGTCACATTATAATAAAAAAAAAAACTGAATTAATATAAAAGCGAAGGCCCACATTTAAACAACTTATATTGAGAATAGTTTTGTTAAATCCGGAAGATAATTTTCTGAGAAAGATCTAAATTTTCTTAATAGCGTGATGATTTAATATTTTTTTATTAGTTCTGATATAGTAGATGATATATTTACTCTATATATTATTTTTATTTCTATATTTTATTAAAATATTATTAAAAATATATTTTTAATGTTGCAAATGTATATATATAATTAGTATATAAAACAAATATATTTAATTGAAATAAATGATGACTTTTTGTTTGGATAATAAAAATATTTTAAATAACCCTAGGACTATTTATCCTAGTATTATTTAAAATAAGTTTATTTTTATTTTACTATTCAGAGAATTTTATGGAAGTTAAAGTAACTTTTTATTATAAATGTGTTATATAATTTGAAAGATTTTCTGTAAATAAATTTATATTGATTTAGCTATGTGATATAATTTTTAAATGCTTATTTTCTATATATCTCTAGGTTTAGTAAAAATGAAAATTGAATTTCTCTGTTGGCACCTGATATTTTATGTATAATTTTAATTTGTATTTAGTTTTCAATTAAGAAAAGTTGAAACTCACTATTTTTCTTTCATATTGATTTAGGTTATTTTTAAGAAACTGCTATAATAATAATTTTACTCAAATTTAACTGTAAATATCAGAACTTTTATTTTAATCTATACGTAGGTTATAGTTTTACTGACTGTGATAACGGAACAAGCTTTAATAGACTTAGATTAGCTTAGTTTAGGATTATGCATAGTTTTTAATATAATTTGCATAACATTTTTAGGCTCCCTAAGATTTGTAGATCTGCAGTTATTGTACATATTTTTGTAGTATAAATGATGCTTTGTAGTTTTTGCTTTTCTTTTTTTTTTTTTTTCCATTTGATTGATATGATTTTTTATATATCCTTACACTGTAGTATTTTGTGTGTGAATAAATGTGTTTTTGACAAATCAGTTTTTTGAAAATTATTTTACCCAATTGACCAATTATTGGTTTGGAAAAACAGCGCGTTATGATGAATAAATTAAACAAAACTACTAGCAAAAAATGTTTTGTTTGCTTTCATTTCTATTAAAGATGTATTAAAATTTTGAACATATTTGAATTTCTCAGCAACACTAGCAATCTGAGATTACACTAGTAAATATAAGACTCTCCTGGGTCTTGAGAGAATATTTTTCTCAGGTTGATGAAAGAGAAAAAATTAGTAAGAACCGAATGTCTACTTAAATTAATCAATTCGTTAAAATTAATAGTAACTCCTGTTATATACTCTTGTTGAGTAATTCAATTCAGACAGCCTCTATAGAAAATAAGCTCAACTGCGTGCTGTATTATATAAAAGTCCGTAAAATGGCCAGATTTCCCACGAGATGTAATAACAATCAGGTAATCTCATCCCACTATATATTCTATATTTCTCCCGGGGTAAAAATCCTATGTAAAAAATAAATAAATTGAAATGTAAACCGGAAATCAGATTTTACTTACTCAGACAATTATGATTGGGGATTTACCGAGAGCTGAAAGCAAAATACAAATAATCTGCTTAATATTCGGGATAAGAAACAAATTTTCTCATACAGCAATTGTAGAAAAGTAAATGTTCAACAAGATTGATACAATACTACTTTTTGATCAATCTAATAATCAGGAAAATATTTCGAATTTCCGAAACCCCACTTCCTCTAAACCCTCTGAATATGATCTTTACTGTCGGATGAAACAGTATATATAAAATTAATGTTGTCAAGTCAATTTTACATTCTTGACTCGAAAATGTTAGATTGATTGTCAAACTATTGACTTTCACAAACTTGATGGCATCATCTCACTGCTTATTTGTTTGTTTCTCACAGAGTAAGGGTGCGTTGAAAACAATATAATTTGGTGTTTAAGTTTATAATGACATGTTTCATGATAAATTCGCTTATTGCAAACGTGCGATAACTGGAAGGGATGATTTACTGAAAAATTAAAAAAAAACAAATATCACGGTTAATATTCGAGATTGAGAAAAAGTATATGAAATATCATTTATAAAATTTTAAATAATTGTAAATATCTTGGCTGATAGCCAAGGATATAAAACAATTATATTATATTATAACCGAGGATTATAAAAGTTAAATTTGGGACAAAAATCGATTCTATACAATGTTTTGATCCAACTTTTACGAACAGACACGTTTTGTTTTTTCGAAATTCTCCCCCTTTAAACCTACCCTCCTCTCCCTAGTTTGATTTCACGAACTTCATTAGTTTTCCATAAAACGTTTAAATATCGAGTTTGATAAGGGTCAAACAAAAGTTGCCACCACTAGTGCGTTAAGAGGTACACTTATATATAATTAATTTCACGGGCCTCGTTTTCGTCATATCCTGATAGGACTGATTTAAAAGAAATTTTTATAAAATCGCCACACGACTACAACCTAAATAGCTGAAAATTAATTCGTATGTATTATTTCACAATAATTACAGCACATTCGAGGGCCAGTATGTCCTTAGTTCAGGGCAAATACGGAGTGATCAATCGAGAGCCAGAAGTGCATCCTTATTCGTCACTTTTCGCAAAATTATTTTTTTATTATTTATTTATTAACGTCCACTTTTTGCAACATAGGCTAATCAGGACGGGTTATCTACAGGTAACCACCCTTTTCTAGCCAGGGTGGGATTTTAGGACGTTATTAATGAATTTTGTCACTAAATAATTTCCTCTGCCCAGGCGAGAATCGAACTCACTACTCTAGGTTTACCATGTGAGATAAAGGTCAACGCTTTAACTCGCATGGCTAACCTGAGCCCCCTTTCGCAAAATTAGAGGAGCATTAAAAGATCTTCTTTCATAATTAATCATATGGTCATAATCATCAGCTTCTAAATTAGGATTCTGTGGCATTGAAACCTCCCTTCGTTGTTTCACTGACTTGTTCATCACCGCTTCCTTGGTTCTGTTTACACAGGCTAAAAAGTATCTGACAGAATGAGGAAAACAACTATTGTATTTCAGTAACTTCGGCAAAATTCTTTTACATCTTAGTTTTGTTGGCCTCTCACAAACAATCGGATGTGATTTCCTCCCAAGCTACCAGACTTAATTATTTACTTAAGTTATTTTATATTTTCTGATGGCTCATTCAGAGAAGGATCCATTCGAAGAATTCTATAGGCCTTTACAAGCCTTCCATATGAAGGTGTCAAAGATATTTGACAAAAAGCGCTTCCAAAACCAAATCTAAAACTCTAATCACAATGCTCTCCAAATTTTCGGCTTCGATAAGCTCTATTCCAGAGTTCCAGAGTATTTGTTAGAAAAGTCCGTTTTCGTCTTAGCAGAGTCCTCTTCAGGCTTAGATATACATGTGCAATAGCATAATTTTACATGAAAACGTTCATCCTTACGTATATTAGCTAACAGAAGTACTTTTTTAAACATATCTACCATTGTTATAAAATATTATGTTAATAAACATATTTGTTTGGACTGCTAGACATACTAAAAAAAGTCACGCAGGGGTTGCGTAAACTAAGCAGATTTCCCTCGTGAAGTTTAGTAATAGATAAATATACATACTGCTAACACAACCCCACCGTGAATAAATACAAACGGAAATAAGAAATGTTTCATCCAATTTCAAAACCTGCCGACAGGAAGCGTTGGGTTAGAAATTTAAACAAACGGGCCTGCCCGCCTCAAACGGGAAAGAATAACAACTACTGAAATATATCAGAATATAACATATTAATTTTATTGAGATCTATTTACTATATCTAGTACTGTAATTAATAATGAGTCAGAATAATTGTTATCTCAATCAATCAAATTTTAGCAGTCCAAAACCTTAAGACGGGGGGGGGGCACCAGAACATATTTGCATGTATCTCGTATAATAAAGGTTTCTTCAATACAATTTTTGGTATTTAAACTTCGAATAATGTGATTTATTATGTAGCAGAATATTGTTTATGTAACATGAGTAGAAGTGGCGGTTTGCTGATGGCTAAAAACTGAAAAATGCAAATATTTCGGTTAATATTTAATATATTGAATAAACCTATTTAACAATACTTTTAGTAAATTTACTTTGCAATAATATTGGTTATATACAGTTTTTCGATCCGACCTACGGTAACGGAGATAAATCCCCCCCCTCTAAACCCCCCCCCCCCCTGGTCCGATTTCAGCCATTAACGAACTTGATCTTTCTTTTTACATAAAACGACTAAATATATAGTTTGGTAACGATTAAACAATAATTGCGGAGCGGTAACAGACAAATACATACATATATATATATATATATATATATATATATATATATATATATATATATATATATATATATATATATATACAGTTTTGAACGGACCTCATTTTCGTCATCTCCTGGGTAGGATCGATGGACATTTGAAGAAAAATTTCGAAAATTGCGTCATGAGTACAACCTCAATAGCTGATTTCCCTTAAGGGAAATCTGCTAAAAAACGATTATATTATTTTAAAAAGACGATATATTAATTAATATTTTCACAGGGAAAATCATCCATCAAAGCTATCAAAAAGTAACAATAGAGAATCCAAAATATGTTAAGTTACAACAATCAATTTGTATAATTTATAGGACATTACATTTGCAATAAAATTGATTATATGTAATTTTTCAATCCAACGCATAAAAACAGAGACATTTTGAATTATCGAAATTCCCTCTCCTGGTCGCATTTCAGGCATCGAACTTGATCTTCAATTTTATATAAAACGTTTAAATGTCGAGTTTGGTATAGATTAAACAAAAAGTTGCTAATAGTGCGTATCTTAATAGCTAAAATCATATATTATCATTATGGAGATATTTTGACCTATGGAAATTCCCTAATATAATATATATGTATGTATATATAATAGTTTTTAAGTGCAATATAACTGAAAATGTAAGTCAGTTTGTTTAAGAACACTGAATAGCATTTACTAAAGAACAATTCTGAATCAATAATTATTGAAACTCCAACTTGCATTTTTAAAGATGATCTTTTATTCACCTGAAGCCTGCCTCCGATTCGCTGAAACCTTAGAATATGAAATGTAGTTGTTGTTTGTCTACGAAATTTTAATATTGGAAAGAAGTTTTACTGGGAAAAATAATGAATATATTTATGATAATTCAAAAATGTGGAAATATTTCCAAATGGATTGTGGCAGTTTCTGAGAAGTGAGTAACATAAGTAATATTAAATAGCTGTATTTATATGCAGGTTGACAGGGTACACAACTATTTTATACAACTTAGGCATTATATAAAATACATACAAATCAATAAATTTACAGATTCCTGTTCAAGAAACAAACAGACAAGATTCTCAAGTAGTAATGGTTAGATTTAAACCAAATTGTGTGTGGAATACATACGTAACCGCACAACAAAATTACATAAACTACAGAGGCCTCTTTTAAAAATATTTGCACATAGGCAACAACAATGTGCACTTAATTGAACTTAAGGCTTCTGATATTCCAGTGTGGTCTAGATAAAATAATTATTTTCTTTATTATATAGAGCGAATTAAAGATGGAAATGAAAATGGAAATGGAGATGGAAAATAATATAAAGAAAAAAAACTAAGGGAATGGAACAAAAAGCACTAAAAGAAACACGACCACACTTTAGAACAAAAAGGGGTGATAAATAATTAGTTAAAAGAAAATTTAGTAATTTCAATACCAACTATTCATAAAAAATGGCATATAGCATACATATTTAAACATGTATGTAGATAAACAGACACACACACACACACACACACACACACACACCATACAAAAGGATTTGTAATTAAATGTAATCAATCTGCCCAATCATTTTTTTAAATATGTCAGAATAGTAGTAATACTTTTGCTGCCCTCTGTCAGACGTTCGTCCAAGCCATGTGGTATGTTTAAGTGAGTTCGTATTCAGCATTCTGTTAGTAGGTGTTTCATATTTAGTCCAGTGTCGTAATGAATACAGGTAGGCTTGGCTTTATTTCTTCATTATGTGAGAATGATACTATGTATGTCCAATAAGTAATCTGAAGAAGACAACTTAGTCTCTTCTTGATTCGATGTATTGTTTCTTTGACCACCTTGCTTCCTAGTTTGTCGGCAGTACGTAACCAGTGTTTTTGTCAATGTTTGAGTCTTTTTGTTTATTGTGTTGTACTATCTTTTAGATGTCTGCTGGTGTTAGCATAGTTAAGTCAGTAGTAGTCATTTTGTTGCTAATTTTGCATGTTTGTCAATAAGACAAACTTACAGCAGCATGAAAATATTAAAAAAAAAAAAATGATTCTTTGTTTATGAACTTACTTTAATGATTTAGTGTGGAACTCGCCGATATGAAAAGAATCAGATTTCCCGATTCTTATAATTTCGTATGAATGTCAGAAATGTTTTAAATATTACTGTGCACTGTCTTTGGTTCAATTAACTTGAAACACAACTAACGTCGTAGTGAAAATTGTGGCTTAACAGCCCATGAAGGGCCAAGGCTTGTCACACCTGGGCCTGGGTGAAGTGTAAAATAGTCAGCTTGACGCTGTCCCTACCTCAATATGGTGATATATTAAATGAAATAATACTATTGGGGGGAAAAATATAACTATCATAATTTAATAAATTAAAAACATATTTATATTAATGGTAGAAAGAGACCCGAATTAACTTAATGCTACAAAACATTTTCCAAATTTATTAATTTTCTATAGGAGCACAACTTTTTTTATATAATGCCCTACATTCTTCCTTTATATTTGCATACACTTCATTTTATTTATATATAGCGATAATAGGGGGTCTTACTTTATTTTAAGTAATAGTTAAAGTATGAATGTGGTCTTCTGTAATACGATTTAAAATAAAATTAAAACTACAGCTGTGCCAAATTTTTCAATGTCAGAGCGTTCGCAATCTTCAACGCCCAATTCTCTCAGCATGAATTTGACAAACCATTCAAGCACTGTCTGCTCAGTTTATCCCCATATGTAGCATATATTTTGTTTAGCTGCATACTTGCCTTTATGGAAACATAAATGCATCAAGTGAAGAAAAAGAACTGTTTTCTTCTCCATGATTATCAGGGTACTGAAGGGAAATATTCAAGCCAGAGTTAATATTGATAGGATTAAATCAGTGAATAAAGTCCCCCTTTCACAAAACAAGTGACATCAAATTCTGGAGACCAAGTGCAGCCATGCAGAAATAGGTAAAAACTTTCGGAACATCCCAATATTTAGTGAAAAACTCATTAAATGAAATCCTTGGCCCATACTAGCTAGAGAAGGTGGTAACTTGAACATAAGCTCCAAATAAGCCATAGTAGCACAAAGTGTACCCTAAAAAATGAAAATAATTCAGTAAGGGTGTGACCAAAAAGATTTTCTGAGTGGCTTTGATTTGAAGTACTCTACAGGTATAATACTAGCGAAGTAATATTAATAATACCAATAAGATTATTGTTGGGTGTGGTTGCATTTCAGGACTTGGATGTGCTAGTTTTTTTTTAAATTTATATTGGAAAGTCCCTTGTACTGGCTCCTGTGGTGTCAAGATTGTTTTGCCTTATCAAGATCCGTTGCCTGGTATAAATAAATAAGGAAGGTATGTTCTTGCTAAGCAGTTTGCGGTATCACCTGCGCTCTCATAACCTTGACCAATTTCCTTGCAATCTTGCAATTCCTCTCTTTCTGTTTAATGTTCTACTTAATAGGGCTTGTCTCCGTCATTAAGGGCCCTAAATCAATTTAACATTTTTTCTCAAAACAGCCGGTTATCTTCTTCCGTTATTGTTAAAACATTGGCCTCAAGAATCGAAAACGTCCGTCACGATGTTGCCGAGTTAAGTAAGCAATCCTTTAATCCTACCCTGGCTTGGAAAGGGTGGTAACTTGTACATAATCAATTAGCCATAGTAGCAAAAAGTGGACGTTAAAAAATAATAATAATTAAGCAATCTCTCCTCTTGCAATTCTATATACACTTCTGTTTAGACTCAAAAAGTCCAAATGCTGTTGCGTCACTTGAAAGGCAAACTTATTTCATAACATTTAATTCCAATTATTTGAGGCTCAATATAACAATTGGCTGTATTTAGGCTAGAATAAGACATTTCTAGATATAAGCGCTTAGCGTAGCGGTTATTCATCGAAATATCATGAATCGTGTACCATGGGCTTTTACTAAAGGTGAAACATAGACTTCAAGATTATATGTTCCGTACATACGTTGGTATATTCCCCAAATAGTTTTAATCAGTATTAATTCCATGTCTAGGTAAAGGGAAAGAGTAATATTGTTTTGTATATATTGATTCGTTATTTTTTTTAATGGTTTATTAAAAATATTGTTTGTTAAGTATAGAAGAAACCAAACTAAATGGACAGTAGAATTCTACGGATTAATTTTTGTGAAAACTTAAATTAGTAGGGCAAAGATTAAAACAGAAGAAAACTCACAATGAATTCACCACACACACAAAGAAAAAAACATTTTATTCTTATAATGATGCGCTACATAATTACCACAAGGTATAAATTCCATATTCCTTGTTTTTTTATTGTCTTATACAACCTGGATGGATCGTATTCCAGGATTCCCAAACAAAAAAGTGTAATCATTTATAAGTACTCTTTAAAGGTCCAAAAAAATTTAATTTCTAAATAAATAGTCTTTTTAGTTGATTCTTTATTAAATTAGTGCCATTGTAATGCATTTAATATTGTACAATGTACTGTAGGAAAAAAAACAAGCATTTGTGTTGTAGTTGTGTTTTACCACCATTTTTTTAAATATTTTTTAATACTTATTCCCTCAAGGAAGTGGCACATGAGAGAGAGAGAGTTTGCTCAATTATTCGTACAAGTGTTTGTTTTTGAATAACATGTACGTCTTAAATCGTTTATTTAATCAAAAATTGTAATAAACTCGAAGATCTTTGAAATAAAAATATGTGAAACATAATATAATACTGAAATTATTATCCTTTGCGAGGTTGTCTTTATCGCCTTGAACCCTTATCTTGCCGGAATCACTTGGATGGTTTAAACAAAAAAAGACAGCTTTTCATGTCACTAGGAATTTGGCTTCAGCTGCGTCCCACCGAAATGACAGTGTAAAGCCATATTTTGTAATTTCTGACGCCTTTCGCTATCGTTCAGAAATGGTTGAAAAAATGTTTATAACTGTCTTTAATTTCTACATTGCTGTCAAAATAGTCTACATCATTGTTTTCTGAACTTCGAATCTGACCTAAAGACATTTTACCTTGTGTAGCTGAAGTGTCCATATGGGTATCCCATTGCATTGTCCCAGTTCAAATTCTTTGTCCTTTACTAGTGCGCGGGGGAAGGGGGAGTAGGCATCGGACTTCTGTACGTTGCGTAATGCAATTCTAGTTAGGCAGGTGGTTCATACTTAGATTAATTGCATTTAGCGTTGCAGTGTGCATCTTGCAAACTGGTGTAACAAGGTCAAACCGAGGCCGAACATCTAACGGGTCGGCACCTGCCACTTCCGCTTCCTCATTAGATAACTATGCCACTATCGTGATAGTCTATGTCTCCGGTTGCGAAGCAGGAAGACCCAACCTATTGTTATGGCACCTGCTCATTGGAGTTCACTGTATTCGGGAAACTAAATTCATTAAGTTCCTCAATTAGCGACCACATTGGTATATAAAAAAGTAACACAATCCTAAAGCAGTCAGGTGATCCACAACCCTATTTTTCTTCGTATTCCACCATATCCTTTGCATAACTACATAGAACTGCTCCACAAACCACCGCGTCCGTTCATCCCGTGCAAATCTGAAACACCGCGAATATTTTGTGTATTGAAAGACTTAACAAATAGTGAAATTGGTTTGAACATTGTTGAGTACGCTAGCACCCCGTTTGTAGTCTAACCTCGAAACCGTGTGACGAACCGGTACCAGGGTTAAAATTCTGCATATTATAAAGTTGTCAAGTTCTGCTCATGCTGATGACCATCAATCTGATCTATTTAAATTATTTATAATGACCGTGTTCATCAGGAATTCACCGTGATTTTTAAAAGCAAAATTTCAGTACCATCATTGTAACAATAGAGTAACAAGTCTGGAATGTAGGTTGTGGGTAAACAAAGGAGATATCCAAAGTGTTTGAATGGTGTCATCCGTTTTTTTCTCTGCTTCATCAACAAGAAAAACCTTGTGTAATTGAGATTGGAAACACAAGCTGGAAGTCAGAAGCTCTAGGAACTAGTGCATTAACTCACGTATATAAAAGAGGTTTATTCAAATATACAATATATATACGCAGGAGCAAAAGGGCATATGAAGACTAAATTTTTCCAAATTCGCGTCATGATTACAACATGAGTTAGAGATTTCTGTAAAGGCAAAACTGAAGCTGCTTGATGACTCACAATAGTGTGTATATGCCAATGATGCAACTCTTGTTTCAAGGGTCAATCTTGATTCCTGTCCCATACGGATATCTACACTATTCTATTTACTGGCCAAAAAGAAATAATTAAGTAAGAAACTAAAATCCCTTTGATTTTATTAAATTGCGTTAAGAAATATCTTCTATCTATGGAGACGCTCATACTAATGTACTACAGTTATTTAGAAACTTTGTTAACTTAGGTCTATATGAATTGGGGTAACTCAAAAATCATAGTTTAATATTTAAATTCCGAAAGAGAGCAGTGAAGTTTATATATAATAGAAAATCGAAAAAACCCTGTCAGTCACTGTTTAAGGAGTTGAAAACTAAATTTGTTCCTCCAGTACATATAACAAAAATTCTGATTGCAAAGCAAAACATTAGTTACGTTTACTAAAATATTATAACATGATGGAAGATACATAGATATCCCTAAGCTCCTTTAATTGATCTCAGACGTAAATATTTTCTGAAATAGGGAATCATTCTTGGCAGTAAACAAATTTGCCGAATTTGATTGTATTATGTCTAAAAAAAAAATATTACTCTCAAAACGAAAACATTATAAGACTTCTTAGTGTGCCATGTTAGGAAATTAGTTAAAATTGACTAGTTCCTTGAATCAAACCAAAACCATAAACATGTCTTATTGTGTTCTGTTTTTAACTATTAAAGAAAATATATAAGTACGTTTCACTGTTCTGTGTTTTAGAATAGAAGATGTTTGCTTTCAATGGAAACTATTTTTGTTCTTCAACGAATGATGGTGGGTCAAATGTTAACTACTAGGTATATTTATGAAAATGAAATCTGCAATCCCTGCTACATGACGGTCCAGTTTCTGCCACACGTATTTGTTTGGGGTTGAGAAATTCTTACAGCGTTTCGTAGATAATGAAATTCAGGTTCTAAAATATGTTCACCTTTCAACTAATAGTTTTGCCAGCTGTAAAATCAAAGCGTTATCACGGTCCCAGGATTATGTCTTACGGCAGAGTGTACCTTGGTAAATGGGAAATTCTTTAAGTGAATGAGTTGATGTGATTTTTGTCTTGAGGCTATTGATCTCTACAAGTCTAGTACGGCGTAAATTAACTGACGTAAACCTATCAAAAGTATTTAAGAAAAAAAAATCATTAAAGTTACAAAACATAATAGCTCATATCCGCTATTAAATATGATAGGTTCGAATGATCTTCTCAATTTGCTTTAATACCGGCCTCCTATGATGTTCAATTATAGAATGTGATGCACTTTAAATTACTTGAAGCTTGCTTCATAAATAAAGCGAGGTGGCGTGTTTATGTGTAATATGACAAATTATAGGAACAAACAATCATGAAGAATTGCTCATTTAAATTTGAATATATAATTACAATCATTATTTCTATACGTCCTCACATTTTACTGGTCATGAGGCCTTAATAATTCAATACAGTTTCATTATCTTAATTTTCGTTACTATTTCAGACGAAGCGTTTGAAGTGCGATCAGACTCCTTTATTATGATAATTAACCATTTTTATATTTTTTTAAAAAAATTTAATGTTGTTGTTTTTCCTCTGTTATAATTATTTTAAAGTGGAAAGGGATTTATGTTTATTAAATGCATTTATGTTTGGTTCACGTGTTCAAATGACTCCCCCGGTTGAATTTTTAAAATATGGGGGTGATTGCACTTAACGTTAAGGACATTAATCCCTCTTCCATGTTTTAAATCTCAGTAATAATGTGATCATTATCATCATTTTCTTTGATGAAAAGGGCTGGTAGATGTTATTAACCATCAGTCATGCAGTTACAGAGTAAACGAAGAAGATTTCCAAAGTGGTAGAATAAATACACGCTAATAGTGTCACCCTGGTTCGATTCTCTATTTCTCCCGTAATAAGAGGCCTACCGAAAAACGATTTAAAATGTAGGATAGATGAATATTTTTTTAACTGAAAATAGATTGGGGTTTAAATCAAACCTGAAGTGTGTATATATATATATATATATATACATATATATATATATATATATATATATATATATATATAATATTGGAGGTTGGGGAAACGGTTTGGAACTTGTAGAAAATTAAATAATTATCAAGATCAATATAGCTCAAAATACTCTTTAAATATCGAATTTTTCCTTTTATTCCCTCTTCCTGGTGCGAAAAAATGTTATCTCTACTTATACGAATCTGTTAAAAATTGAGCACGGCATGCGACAAGTACAAATTGAGGCCTTTACAAAGCATAATGTTAATTGTTATTTATTAGAGTCCACTTTGTGGTACTAGGCTAATTAAGTCGGATCATCTATAGGTTGTCATCCTTCACTAGCAAGGGTGGGACTAAGAAATTTATTTTCTAGTGTAAATAAATTTCTATTACACAGGTAGGCAAGGGGGTGAGCCCCTTACAAAATATAATATTTTTTTTATGTTAAATTATAAGGTGTCGACAAATTTCCTCAAATATCAGGAGGATCAGGGGAAGACGAAACTGGGGTTCCTTCAAAATTATACATACTGACCCACACAAAATTGAATAGAGCCTATCTTATTGCAAATTGAATATTCCTTTTATGTTGTTATATATGTGTTTTTTTTTCAGTATCTTGAATACTAACCGAGATATTTGAATTTTTTTAGTTTTCAACCCGCATTAAACCTCCACTCTTACACATGTCATCTTAACTTTTATCATGAACCACAATATTCAAAGTTTAAATACCAAATATTGTCTTCATTGAACTTTTACTGTGTGAGAAACATGCAAATATGTAGTGTGATGGCTTCATCGATTAAGATTTTCCGGTCTTGATTCGAAAATGATTATTTGATATGTACCATACTCAATATTTACCCAAAAATTCAACTCTAATGTTCATATTCGTTAATGGCTCAAATTGGACCCGGAATATGGGGGTGTTAGATAGGGGAGGTTCGAAATTTAAAAATAACTCCTTTACTATGAGGCGGATGAAAAAAATGTTATATACCAATCTTGTTAAACTATTGATGCCCTAAATGTTTTTTTGTTTTTTTTAAATTTATTCGTAACTTGTATATTAAAAGAGTTAAGCCTTCTGTAAGCCCCTAATTCTACTCATCGGATATTTACATAGAAATAGAGCATATATGGTGCGAATGAGATTAGTAGTACTTCATATCTGCACGTGGGAAATCTGCTCAGTTTACGTAGCTCCTACGTGACGGACTATTACTTTATGTTTATGGAATGTTTACTAGAGGTCTACCTCTTGTAATATGTTGTCTTGGCGTAAGTGTTGCAGCTAGTTCAATTCTAAATATGAAACATTCCCTAATACACATATATATATTTTTTTCTAGGAGAGCGATAACTGAAGACTTCCTCCAGAGAGAAACTTCCTCGTTATTGGAAGCGGGCTAAAGTCGTTAGGAAGGACCTACCAAGGAGCAACTGATTACCAGATTCGTTAGGAGCCTCTGAAGGAGGAACAGGTGGAGGATTTCTACTAACAACCCCAGGACTGTCTGTCTGTCTGTCCGGGAAGTGGTGCTTTACGGCTGGAAGGGACACGTGGTTGATGAAACTGGACCCTCTCTAATGAGGCTAGAGCCCTTTTGGGATGGTCAATCTGTTGCACATGGTTCCTATCAGCAACAGGTAGCTGATCTCCCAAATGGGCACCAGAACTAGGAGCATCCGCTTTGGCTCAACCGGATCCAACTTTAAACTAGTTAAATGAACAGGTGGACCTCACGTTGACATATGGCGAATTCGTTGGTCGTGTGGTCAATTCATGGCTTCTCAAAAGGCGCTTTTTATGTCAGAATATATTTAAATGCTCTTCATATGTTCCTTTGTAATAACATCGAGAAAAAAGAATTACTTCAGTATAAAATGCCTTTTCATTTCTACTAATGTAATTTACTTAATAAAAAAAACTACTTCTCCATTGATTACAAAACTATTCCATTTTTTGTCTCTCATTAACACCTGACCTTCAATACATTGTTCAATACATTTGTTCCCCAAAATCAGTAATAACATTACAAAATACCCTTACAGAATGCTCTCTACAAGAACACCTGATGATCGTGCATGCTTATTAGACTTATTAACTAAAAGTAAATGATCTCGTACACTAATATATTGTATTTATTGGATCTTTTTTTTTTTACCCACAACAGTTAGTTATTTCCAAAAGAGGGATTTATCTTATTATTGAATTAATGTTAATGAAGAACAGATGATTAAAGTAATGTATTTAACAAGCTTCAAATGTAAACAAAAATGGTAGTTTAATATACAATTCGTTGAATTATTCATTTAGGAGGCCAATATGCTTTTAATGATAATAAAATACAATCAAATAAATACTCGTTCTTGTATCATCTTCTGTAAACAAACTCACATAGGTATGAGTCTAGAAGGGATCTTCTGGTTCCACATTCAATTTTGTTGCTTCTTTTAGCGCTGTCCTAAAATGACTTAATCCTTTGGGGCTCCTGTATTAGGATCAACAAAATTTTGTGAATAGTTGACTGTATAATGCCTAATACGCATTCCCGGAGTCCTTGATATGACTTCCATGAGTCAGAAAATATAGTTGTTCTTGGGCGTACAGAATATTTAATACATTCAGTTAATATAGCCACTGTTCTGTCTGACATGGCATACAATAAAACCCCTAAGGTTTTTTCTTACACACAACAAATTCAACATTTCTTAAAGTCTATGAGGTTTAGGTAGGCAATCTCCTTCATTTGTAATTTGTTTTCTACATTTTCGACATATGTTATAAATAAGGGTTTGACAAATCACTAATAATATCAAAAAGTAACTGGTGTGGTTAAAGTCAAGAGACCTCACAACAAACACAGTAAATATACGCGCTAATGTATAACTATATTGTACAGTATCATTAGAATTTTCACAAAATACTGAATATCCCAAAATGAACTCTAAATTGTATTGAATATTTTTAATTTGAACTGCATATTTTAAAATTTAATGTATAGTCCAAAATATACTTCAGTGACAACTAATCAACTATGACCAAACAAAAAATAATTTAAATAAAATAATATTACATTTAATAGTGATAGAATAGTACTCGGCGCAAAAGCAAGGAAAATACATAAACAACTTACAAAAGGTTGTGAAATTTAAGAATTACTAATTATTTTTAAATTTCATAACCTTTTGTAAGTTGCTTATGTATTTTCCTTGTTTCTGCGCTAAATACTACTCTACCACTATTAAATGTAATATTATTTTATTTAAATTATTTTTTGTTTGGACATAGTGTATTTAAATTCATATTAAATGTATGAATTATTAAAAGTATTAATTTTCTCAATTTAGCCGTTTTATAATTATTTTTTAGAATCACCTAAAGAAGGTAAAATAGCCATTGTAGTGGAACTGACTTAAACAAATCAGCAAAGGAGCAAGATCAGTTTATCTAAATGCAATCCAAATGGGTGAATTCATTATTATTAAAATGTATTATTTTTTATCCATGGTCTGTAACTATGAGTTTATTGATTAAAATGCATTTTCCCAAAGTTTTAGTCGATAGTTGAATATTTTATTAAGAGAAAGAATATTAATGAAATAGTTGGTAACAAAGGTTTATCCCTTGATTTTTTTGTGTATTGTGTGACTGAATTCAATGTAATTATTCTATTTTTTTTTTGTCGGAGAAAATCTATTCAGTTTTAATGAATGCACATAATAAAGAGGAATAAAAAATACAAATTTAAAAAATAAATCCAGGATATGTATAATGTTTCATAATGGTTCATGATATTGTCTCTATGTCTTTGTGTAAGGCCCAGGTGTTGAAGGAACAGCACCCCCATAAAGTAGACCCGTGCTGAGGGGCACAAAAAACCCAGAGGGTTGACTCCGGAGGTTTCGTTCATCGGGGGGGGGGTGCCCGGTAATTGACAGGGAAGGCAGAAGCCATTAGAGGACTCGAGGACATGTTTTATCCATAAAGCACCTACAGGACACCAAGGTGCAGGCCACCACAGGATGTCACCAATCTCCAGGGCACAAATATATTTTAAAGGAAGATTATTGGTGCCTAATGGGGACCAGGTTTGTTCCTCTCTGGCGCCTTCCCTCCCATCTGCCGCTTTTTAAAAGTTACAAGGCACACTTAAGGTTTTCTTCAGGCGCGAAACACTAGACCAATATGGATCCACTAGGCAAGACAAGCTGAAACTAAAATGTCGACTTGATTGTCAACTAACTAGACTAAAGAACTGATAGACAATTAAATTCCAGTGATCAAAAATAAAATTTTAGCTGGCAGTCAACCTAAATAAATAACAACGTAGTACTTGCTCGAAAAAGATTTTGGAGTACTAGACCAGTAATTAATAAGTGCGGTCACACAGGGTCTGCGTAAACTAAGCAAATTTCCCAAGTGCCGGTGTAACACACAGTGATTTCACCCCACCACATATTCTGATTGATCAAATATGATCTTCAATGCGGACTGAGTATTGTATAGATCGAATAAACATTTTCGTGACAACTACGAATACCTTATTTGATGACGTGGCACAGCGAATTTGCGTGATTCTCGTATAATACAGGTCTCTTAACAATTAGTATTTAAGCTTAGAATAAGTAGGTTAGAGATATAAAAGCTTCTTGTTAATAAGGCATAAGAAGGAGTAAGGGTTTACTGAAGGTTGAAAACTAAAAAAAATCCAAATATCTTGGTTAATATTCATATTAGAGAAAATATGTATATAACAACATTTATTGGTACTTAAATTTACAATACGATTAGTTTTATATAATTTATTATTACACTTTTGCTACTATGGCGAATTGCGAAGCTTTGTTGCTATGATGTAGTTCCATTTTTTATTTTATTATAACTCAAATCTTAACCGAGTTAGTATTTCATAGTAAAATTTCCTTCCTACTGATCACTTTAGCAATAAACCAATATACTACGACTTATTCCAAACTGTAATACGGTGGTTTATTTTCAACGGACCTTTTGCTATATCGGAAACATATGTAAAATTCCGTCCTAATTTTATCCGTGTACATCTGTACTCTGCTGTTTTCAATTATTATTTGAGTGATATCATACTGAATATTTAGCCATTTTACGTACTTATAAAGTTAGTTACTTGACAAATTACAAACTAATCACATTGCAGGACACGATGCCATTAAACTGATTAAAAGAGAAGTCGGCGTAAAATGGGAAGTGGAATATTTCCAGGCACACAGAAAACTACGAGAAATAAAAGACACTATTCGTGAATGGCAGTCAAGTAATCGGGACACTAGAAGAGAAGAAGTAGTTCTTGCTCGGTTAAGACACGGCCATTCACGGATAACACACGGACACCTCATGACTAGGACTGTACCACCTTTATGTACACTGTGCAATACACAACTAACTATCAAAAACTTACTTACAGACTCCAGGCTGATAATTGTCAAAAACTTAACAACCTACCTTTCAGAGCTATTACACGAAAACAGCCAATACATTACGGCAATCATAAAACACCTCCAACAGACACACATTTTCAACTATATTTAAAACTTTTACCAAACCTTAACTTAAAGAATTCGAATCTGCTACCATTAATATACACTACGACTGCAGATATTTTAATATATTATTCTTTTATTTTAAGGTGGCTTTACTAACTCTTTGTTTTAGCAGATTTCCCCTCAGGGAAATCAGCTATTGAGGTCGTACTCAAGACGCGATTTTTGAAAATATCTTCAAATGTCCATCGATCCTACCCAGAAGATGACGAAAATGGGGACCGTTCAAAATTATATATATATATATATATATATATATATTATTATTAGTCAGATTAGGAGGCTGACCACAAAGGTACCCTCAGAAAGAGGGCAGCTTAATTTGTTTGTTTGTATATATATATATATATATATATATATATATATATATATATATATATATATATATATATATATTTGTCTGTTAACGCTCTAGCGGTCGCAATTTTTGTTTGATCGTTACCAAACTTGGAATTTAATCAATTTATGTAAAAAGGAAGATAAAGTTCGTTAATAGCTGAAATCGGACAAGTGGGAATCGAAAAATTGTATAGAATCAATCTTATTGCAAATTAAATTTACTGTAAATATTGTTCTATACATTTGTTCTGTATCTTGAATATTAAGGGAGATATTTGCATTTGTATTGTATGCGTGGTCGGCAGGAGTCGGCAATGTTCGGGACATTCCGCCGAGAGCTCTGAAGGCCGTTTCCGTAAACTATTCGTCCCTCGTGAATAGGTTTAGAGATCCCTTTCATTACAGTTGCTATTGGGCAGATTTCTCGACTGTGAAACTTGACGTGGGAAATCTGCTTTACGCAGCCCCTGCGTGACGGACTTTTGTAATATGAGAAGTGTGAATCGCTAAAATTGATACACACATAAATAAATAAATAAAGTTAGTTGAAGTTAATAATAATAATAGAATCGAACCAGGACGATTGGGAGTTTAAAGGAGTAAAATATAAAATCAGATTTTTCGCGTTATTCTGCATCGGAAGTTGTTATATTAACGAGGCTATTAGCAAGGTTAATGCACAACAATTATTGCTCCTCACATTCTCCTCTAATCCGGAAAATTACTCTGTTACCAATTTGTTTTCAGGTAACCTGTTTATCTCATCTCATGCGATTTTCTTCTAAAGCAACCATAAAATAAGCATCTCGTGTCCTGGTTGAATTTCAAGCCCTGGTTATTACAAGCCTTCTTATTTCAGGAGAATCAGATAACAAAACAGAGATATTGCATGAGGTGGGAAATTGCGTAATTTAAGCAGTTCCTCCGTGATTTGTTTAAAAGCCACTTTTTTGTTTATTAAAACGTGTGTGGGGATTCTGTCCACAGGGGGAGACCAATCCAAAAACCACTGGAGGGATTGTTTGATATGTCCAGAAATTAATAACTAAATTGTGTGTAATTTTAAAATTCCGTGTATAGAAACCGAATCATATAGGATTGTGCGTTTTAATTCTCTTATCACCTCAACATAGCTTAGTCCTAAAAATAAAAATCTTGAAATACTTTTACTACTCCTTCAAAAACTCTAAAAGTGACTTACAATGTTGGAACAGTTATAATATCACTTATCTAGATCATGATTGTGAATTCCAGTATGGGCCAGCTGTCACCAAGTGACATTATCTCTCTGCTTCAAGCCACCATGTTGGTTGATCACATGATGGTATAACTTCCTGGCCGTACCCCGCAAAGCAAGTGCCCTTTGGTTAGCAGCAATATATCGAGCCAATGTTTAGCTAGCGCTCATGTTTCTTCTCCTCTCTTTTAGGTAAACTAACATGACTGGTAAACACAATTCTTACTGGAGTAGGTTATGGACGAGGTGAAGCAGATGCATACACCAGATACAGTACCCATTGGAGAATTTAACACTTTTAAAGACTTTGTGTACATCCCCGCAAACGACATTTAAGGAGCCGGTTTAGCTTCCAGGATGAATCTTCTATTCAAAAGTTTTGACTACATTTGAATTACACTGATCAGTCATTATCTAGAAAGGTTGTTAATAATTAACTATACAAATATATGCTAATCATTACTCGGGAGTGTTATCATTCACTTATTAGTTAACACAACAATAAACAATGCAAGGCGCATAATAATAATGGTGCTGTTTGCTGTTAATTAACACAGGTGTTTTACCTTGATTTTAATTATAATAAATTTAATTAACTATATAGTACACCACATAATTTATACTTCAGCAGCTAATCGGAGCTGATTACCTATAGGTTTCCACCCTTTTCTAACCAGGGTTGGATTAAGTCCGAAGTGGGCGAGAGGCTGTCTCTAAATAAATTCCTGTCTAATAACGAACTAGTCTTACCAAGTGAAGTAAAACATACGCTTTAAAGCACATGCTAAGTTATATGCTATCTAAATAAGATCTGTAATTTCATCCCGGCTGTGGACGTTAATCATTATTTTTAAAAAATATACAGTTCATTTGGTTAATTACTCAAACTTTAAATGTAATCTCTTGTAAAATTAGTAATATTACTGTACTCCTATGTATAATCTTTTTAATCTGTGGCAAAGATGTCATACTTTCACAAAAACATTTATTCATTTAAACGAATGTCCAATTTATCTATCAAAGGGTACATATATGGGTATATGTCTACTAGTTACCACCCTTTTATACCCAAATGAGACCAGGGAAATGTTAAACACTAAAAACAATCCCTTGGACCAACCGGGAGTCGAACCCACAACACACAGTGTTCAAGGTATTATTAAAAACACTAAAATGGGCTATACTTATTTTATCTGTAAAATTGTCACCGACTATTACGTCAGTTTACTGAGCAATAAACGTTGATGATGATTCTGTTTGCTCGCTGTGCAACCTCTAAGAGCCAGAAGATGTTTTCCACTTACTTGCAGTCAGCCCTATCCTCAGGGAATTCTGGAGGGATTCGTTCGGGAAGAACACACTGACCACAAACCAAGTCAGAAAAATATTAATTGGAGACGATTATTCATTACTTCACAATTATGTAATTAGAGTATTAAAGTATAACTTTGATTATTTATTTATATATTCTTCAAATTATATGGCAAGGGTCTTCAATAAAACACATTTATTTCGGTGCAAACTTTATTGCAACTACCATTAAGAGATGTGTTAAATTAATGTTATTAATAATGCTTTGATTTTTTTTAAAAGGGATAGTCCCTGAAGATGTGGCAAATAAGCCATGAAACATGCAAAAAAAAAAATAAAAGGGTAGATGCAATAAAGTTTGCACAGAATAAATGTTTTTTTATTGGGGACCCTTGCAATAGAATTTGAAGAATATATAAATAATATTGGGTCCAGAATAAAAAGAATGATTATTAATAAAAGTATATATTATAATATTTTCCTTTTATGTACATTTCTATTTCGTTTTTTGGTTTGTTACCTTAATTACATATTATTTTATTTAACGTCCAATAGAATAAATTCAAACTTATTTCAATGAAGAAAAAACTTGTCACTCATGTTAATGGGCGAACCCAAGCTTCGGTAAATTTCTTTATATTGTAAGAACTGTTAAATATGGAAACTAAAATAAAAATTTACTTTATTCATTCATTATGTCGTTCTACAATTTATTTGCTTTTATACCCAAGTAATAGTTATAAACGATATCTGATTTCTTTTTTTGTGCCAATGTGTTTAAAGGTAGGCGTATTTTGAGTGAAGAGTAAGACCTGAGAGTCCATCTGTTGTGTCCAGGGACATACATTTGATTGTGTTAAGTGTGAGGGGTTTAGAGGGCTATAAGTATAGGCTACACGGCTCCTAATGATGTTGAATGGTTGTTTACAAGATAGTATTACTCTGGTTGATGTAGTTGGAAGCTGACCAGCAAAGCCATAAGACTCCTTATCTGGGGAGATCTGAGGGGGCAGACAGCACTCTCGGCTGGAGTGTCCGGTGACAGTAAGTGCCTTGACCTGCAACAATGGTTCAGGAGGAGTGTCCGTTGCACGTGCGGGAGGACTACCTGCAAAGCCTACCTTACCTGCAAGAGACATTCAATAAGCTACACCATTCTCTCCATTGTATCAGAAGGTTTGAGTGAAACATCCTCCTCTCTGCTGAGGTCATTGTGAGGGGGGTCAATGGGAGAAACGGAATTTTTCCTTGGGGATAAGATGGAGCTTCCGGTCACCTCTTTCAGTTTACTCCTTATGAAAAGGCTGTTGTTAGTGGTGTTTCCCTGAATGCGGGCGTCTTGTTGAATTAGGCCTCGTCCGGCATGTGCTCTCTGAACAAATCAAATAAATATAGCCTTTAGAACATTCTTGCTCCAGTTTAAAGAGTTGTAAGCTTTGTACACAGCTCCTTTTGTCCTGAGGTCTACTTTAAAAGGCTCAAAATCCTTTCTCTCAAAGGCTTTCACCTCTACATTACATAGAGTTCTGGACATCATACTCATAATTGCTTAGACTTTAAATAAAGATTGAATTTTGTTCCCCTTGTAATTAGGAGCATGAATCAATTATTCCCATACTTATATTGCAATTCAATTGAATAAGACTCTCAGTTGTTAGGCTAATCGGTATGAAGCGAACCAATTAATATTCAATTCAGTAAATTGGAACAAATAAATAACAGCTCTGTGTACCCCTGTAAGGCGTGTCTTTTGAGTATATATCATTAATATAATAGCATATCTGTTTAATCACATTTTAATTTTAATAATTTCAAGTAATTTACCATATTATGTAGACATCGGGGTTTTTTTTTGCATCAGGAATACCACTTTTAAATTCCCATTAAACACTTTTAAAAAACGTTTGAGATTTTTTTAAGTAAATTAAATTATTTATTAAGTCCCATTTTATGCCACAAATGCTATTGTTAACCAAAGCCTTAACTCACAAGGCCAAGTTGACCCCCATTTTTTTTTTTAAATGCCAGAGTACCCGGCAGTATTCTGCAATTGTGTTCTACTTTCCTATCGCTCATCCTGTGGTATAATGGCATAAATGAGAAATATTAGGAAGTAAGTCACTATTTTCAGAAAGACTTGATTAATAACAAGAAATAAGATTTTACTGATATTATACCTTTGGAGGAGAGAGGGCTTTTTTGTTTTTGAAGAAATGGGAATATTAACCATCTCCTTGATAAATACTTCAACTAAAGTAATGAATTGGGGCACAGGATAACTTTAACTCCCTTGGCTTGTTGACGAGTTCGATTCCCGCCTAGGCAATAGGAATTTATTTAGTGACATACTCACTAATCCTTAGTCCCACCATGACTAGAAAAGGGTGGAAACCTATAGATAACCCTTCCCAATTAGCCATAGAAGCAAAAAGTGGACGTTAATAAATAATAATAGTTATTACTAATGAATTAATAAATATCTGTAGTTTTCAGTGGACTATTGACCTAAGAGCTATTGTGACCTGTAAAAAAAATAATTTTGTACTTGGAATAAAGAAAATCTCGAAAGCAGGATCTGAAATAAAAGCTTAAAACCAAGTGGAAATGGTGACCATTTTTTCAACCATGAAACCAAAAATGTTTACGAGTACAAAACGTCTTTCGCACGAAGAAGTAAAATTTATATTCGAAGTAACTTGGATGGCTAATTGGAAAATATTAAATGTTTATAAACCCTCCTCTTTATGCTACAATGGCTAATTACCTACATTTGGAAGCTATCATATACCAGTATTTATTTCAAGTATTATTTTAGTTATGAATCGTCAACTTTAAATTTTACTTGTTCAATTTATTTTTAATTATAAGCAGCCCTATTTAGGCGATATTTTATATATAATGTTTATTGTAAATTGGAAGCATCCCGTTACCATTTTTTGCACGAGTTCCAGAGCGACCACCCCCAGAAGAGGGTGAGCGAAACCCAAGCCTCCATCCGCCCCCACCTTGGTTCCCATGCGCCTAATTTTACCCCTAAACCACCGGGCAAGAGAGCAGGGTCGCTCTCTCTCCCATCTATCGCACACATGTGAAGAGTAGAGCACGAGCTATTTCTGGAACACTCAGGGATGCAGGAAACTCGAGCGTCGCACGTGAAAACGACCGAGGCACGCACAACAAAAAAAACCTCTAGTCGTCAACAAATCAAGGGAAAAGAAGAGGGGAAAAAAAGGTTTGAAACGAAGGCGCGCCCACACCCCAAGTTTTTATGTCTCTCTATGTTTATAGGCTGTTTCTAACTTTATATGGCTGATCCTTTCCGAAACATAAACCCCATAAGGCCTTTTTCATATTAGTCTCGGTCGAATTAGTTAGCCCTTAGACATAAGTTTGTATCTCTAAGGCTCGTAAAGTGTAAATAAAATGTAGTTAATCACCGCAGCTTCCAAACTTTAGTAGCATTTTAGTTTCAGTTATAATCAACCTCGGTTTATAGGAAGTAATATTCTTTCCGAGAGATCATTTCTTATTATCGCTAATAATAAAATAGTTGACTGGCTGTTTAATTGTTTGTCGAGTTAACAACAATATATGTTAACACTTTTAGTAAATTACTGAAACATATTAATCTATATGACAGGAAATTAAAGAGTTAAGTGGTGATTGGTCTTGAGTGACGTCCCAGAAGAATCTTAAATCAAATGAGTCCTAAAGTTTAAATGAATCCTGAACACGATTGTTTGGTATTCAAAAATGTAGACTGATAACAAGAAAAAACGTACATTATGCGAGGCGAACAAATACAAAGCCCTCATATTAACATATCGCTCAGATAAGAATACCAAACATCATTAACATTGAAATTATTTTCATATAATTATAATTTAACATAAGCATTTTTAAAAGGTTGGAATACAGAAGTACACACTTTAACATACTCACTATATAGATCCAAATTATCAAAAGAAACTTGCTTGATTTAATAGTGGCACGTGCACGATGCCATCTCTCATTACATTCTCCCTTAATAAAAAACGACATTTAATTTGCATGTCCCATATTAGAAGGCTAGTAGTACGGCTAACTAAAACGTAAAAACAAAAATTACTAACAGCTTTATTATTCGAGGAAACTTTAGAATAATTAGTAGAACAGTACATTTTTGAATGAATGAATATTTTTATGTTTCTAAAATTTTACAATTTTATAACAAGGGTTCAGCCCTTTTTGAAGATTACATTTTTCTTTTATTATTTCAAACATAAACAGAGAATTAATTTTAAAATACTGTAAACAATAATTACTGAAAATAATAATTAAAAAAAAACATATAACATTTACTTCATTTTAATAATTATATTATTTACATTTTTTTCTTTTTGAGGTAAAAATTTCTAAGTAGGAAAACATTTATGCAATATATCTTATTCGTGTCCATAAGTTCTAAACAAAATCCATGGAGATTATATCTTCTTGTTGTGGAATGTTGAGCATTGGTAGGTGATTGCTTATTGTCTCTTCTGAAACAGGGCATTTAAGAATGAAGTGTGTAAAGGTGATTCGTCTTTCTTCGGGGGCATGGCTTTTCTGGATTGAATGTGTAAATTGTCTTGCCAACTATCAATCTTTGATTTGTAGTACGTAATAAGCGGATTTGAGCAATAACCTTAGTCTTATAAAATGGCACTTTTAGGTTTAAGTACTTCTCGCCAATGCCAAGATAGATAATTCTTCTAAAGTGCTGGTTATAACTCTTTCAATATCTGAAGAAATTTAATGGTTTTCGAGACCCTCTAAATAATCCTTTATTTCTCCATTAATATTTTCCACCCTTTCCTGTACGCCCAAGATACCTTTCCAGTTCATTCACCCAATTAAATGGCTATGGATAATTGGCTGATAATTCCTTTAGGCTAATGTATCACTGTCTTGAAAGATGATCTGTCGACTTCTTTTGTAGAGCCTTCTGCCAATTCAACATCCTCTTGAAAATTTTCAGTCGGGTGTGTGTACGGTTAAATTCTATCCTATTGTATGCATTAGGAGTGTTTTTAGGAAGACACATAACCCATTTAAAGAAGTTTAGTTGAGCTTTCTCAATCACATCCGAATAAACACAACCCCATATTTCTGATACATACAAAAGAACACTTTCACTAAGTGCATCGAACAGCATACATTTGGTTGCACAAGTTTCAGCTTTGCTTTTATTAAGTATGCGTAAGATGGCAGCATTGCCAGAGCAACCCTTTGTCAAGAAGTGAGTACTGGCTTGACAGAATTTTCATGAGGATGAGAAATGTACCCCAAAATATGTAAAAGAATTTGTAAGCTGGATTGGTTATAGTTTTCCCTAGTCAGCCTCCTTTGTGAAATAGTAAAATCATTGTTTCCTGAGTGTTCACTGAGAGGAACTTTCGTCACAGTATTTCTTTAGTATATTTAATTTACGTTCAGGCCATGATGTACAGAGTACAACTAGGTCATGAGCATACATCAATAAAACTAAATCTTTTCTTGTATTTATCTATTACCCTCTGCTCCATTCCCTTCGAAAAATTCGACTATAACGGATATATATAGGAAAAATAGAAGAAGGCTTAGGTTTTCCCATTTGGTGGAACACCTGATATTTCAATGTCACATGTGTACTGATTTTCTTCTCTCAATAATAAACGATAATTGCTCATAAAGACATTTTATCACCCTTATAATTTTTCCACCAATTCCTAGCCTATATAGTTTTTCCCATAATTTTGAATGGTTTATAGAGTCCAACGCTCTTTTGAAATCTACAAAGGTAGCAAATAATTTTCTCCTCTTTAATCTGAGTGCTATATTTACAGCTGCTAACAAACAATATATGAACTTGTTTTTATTTGTACTTGTTTTTATTTGCATGCTTGCACGTTTTTCTTTCTTTAGTTTTCTTTGCATGCCCTTCTTCTTCTTCTATGCATGATTTTTCTTTGGGTCTTTATTCTTTACTCAGGTGTAGGGAAAAATAAAATAAAAAAAAAACAATATATGCTATCCCTTCATCCTTTACCTTTTCTGAAACCCATTTGTTCGTCCGGGATAATTTTCCTCTCTTCACCCCATATAAACCATCTTTGCCTTTGGATGGAAGTGAAAAGCTTTAGAATTGAATTGAGAATGGCGATGACTCTGTAATTGTTTGGGTCTTTTTTATCTCCTTTCTTACAGTACATTTTTAATAGTTGTTTATATTTTTTTCAATTACATTAATACATATTTCTATTATTAAGGTAATAAGCATTTGGATCTATATTATATTAATGCTAAAGCAGGACTACATCGCTAGTAAGTAGTAAATAATTTAATTTATTTTTTCTCATTACAATGAATGAAGTTATTAATTATTTTAGTATGTTGTAAATTTGATTAATTTTTCTCTTAGCCCTGATTCTTTAGAGGTCTATGAACTAAAAGAAAAACTGTTCAAAACTAATTTAACTTAGGCTAATTGAGGGAGTAAATATGTTGGAGGATGCTGGAGCTGAGTTGAAACAATAAGCCTTGATACCACACTAGATAGAATGTCTAGATATAAAAAGATGGTAACACTACCTTCGAAGGGTGAGGATATTATGTGTCCAATGTTTTACTAACGCACACGTGCTCGTGCTTTTTCTGTTATCAAGTATAGAATGTTTGGGTGCAAGTTATTTTTTTCTTACTTCTTAGTATATTGTGGCCTCCATGGTCTGAGAAAAGCGGAGAACAGAGTAGTCATATACGTTGATTGGGATACGTATATTGTTATATGTTCATGAATGGACTTAGAATTGATAGGTGTTTGGAAGTAAGTGAATAGGAACCAGAGGAGTTTGTGAAATTAACTGTGGCCAGATGACACTACGTCTACGTGTATGCGAAAGTCTAGGACTTACTAAATATTCCGATAATTTCAGGAAGTAGAGCTCTGGTAATGGGACAATTTGATAGGAAGAAAACTGGGAAATTTAGGAAGGGAACTTTAAAGGGGTTTGGAGAATAGCCCAAAGACACAGGTTAGTTGTGAGGCATCTTTAGTGGGGATTATGAATCATGACTCTAAAAAGAAGTTGAGGAAGCCGAAATGGACTTATTAGGACGACATTATTATTATTAAAAAAAACTCTATCAATTACAAAACCAACGTAATTGATTTAAATGAAAACAAACTTTACCACAAAAAGAGAAATACAACACACCGAAGAACAGAATACATAAAAAGGGATCAGACAAAACTACCAAATCCAAAATTAGGTACATAAACTAAAACGTAATAAACGCAAAACTAAACGAGCAGAATTTAATTAATCGTCTGTTGTTAGTTCCTTTGTGCCTACATCAAGTTTCGTAGTCGCTGATTTTGCTTCTTTGTCAATTTCAGCACTTAGTCCAATATTTTGGTGGTCTGGTAACTGCACTACCAGTTCTGTTACAGTGTTACAACTGGTGTGTTGTTTTGAAGTTGAATGTTGCATTCCAATGTTTGAATTTTGAAATGGTAATATTTATGGCCTGCATCTCATAAATCGTTGTTGTTAATTAACATTAAGTAGTTGACATTTTCAAACAAATTTTGGTTGCTGTTTGTATTGTGCTATGTTGCGCTCATAGACCACTGATGATGAGTTACAAAATTAATTTTGTGGAATAATTTGATTAAAAATATATATAGTTGTTTTTTGTTTTACTTTTTATTCACCCGCCTGCAGTTTCTGATAATGGCTTTTGCCTGTCTGCCGATAGAATATCCTCTATTCGCGGATATATTAACAGAATGAGTTAGGCCCTCTTGCTAAATACGAGATCTATCAAAACCCGTCGTCTTCCTTTCCCTAGATAATAGATAAATCTAGGGTTACCTCTTCATCCTTAACCTTGTGTGCCAATGTGCTTTAGCTCATATGTACCACCATCGTCATTTTGGTAGATTTCCGTTAAGGGAAATCAGTAACTCAGGACGCGATTTTTGAAAAAAGGTTTGTCCATGGATCCCAGCCCAGATGACGAATATATATATATATATATATATATATATATATATATATGTATATTTATATATATATATGTATATTTATCTGTTAATGCTCTAGCGGTTGCAGTATTTATTTGATTGTTACCAAACTCGATATTTAAACGTTTATGTAAAAATAAAGATCAAGTTCGTTAATGGCTGAAATCGGACTAGTGAAAATCTCTAGGAGAAATATCTCCTTTATTATCTGTCGGATCAAAACATTGAAGAGGACCAATTTCTTGCAAATTAAATGTTCTATAAATATTGTCCTATATGTGTTTTCACTATTTTGACTATTAATCGAGATATTTTCATTTTTAGTTTTCATCCTTCAGTAAACCCTCACCCCTATTCTGTCATATTAACAGTAAGTTGTTATATCAAAAACCTTATTATTGAAGCTTGAATACCAATTATTGTCTTCATTGAACTTTCTTAATAACATGCAAACAAGTAGTGCGATGACGTCATTAAGTAAAATTTTCCAGTTTGTCTCGAAAATGATTATGTGTTCTATACCATACTCAATATTTAACAGATAAATTCAGCTCTAATGTTCACATTCGTTAGCGGCTGAAATCGGACCAAGAATAGGGAGGGGCGGATGAGGTGGAGGGTTGAAATTTCAAATTTCTCCTTTATTGTGAGTCCGAAGGAAAAATGTAATTGTTCCAATCCTGTTAAAATATTCATTCTCCACAATTTTTGCTCTATTCATTTATTCGTAACTCTTGTATTAAGTGATATTAGCAGATTTCCCTTAAGGGAAATCAGCTATTGAGGTCGTACTCATGACGCGAGTTTCGAAAAATTTCTTCAAATGTCCATCGATCCTACCCAGGAGATGACGAAAATGAGGTCCGTTCAAAATTTTTTATATATATATATATATATATATATATATATATATATATATATATATATATTTGTCTGTTAACGCTCTAGCGGTCGCAATTTTTGTTTGATCGTTACCAAACTCGGAATTTGATCGTTTTATGTAAAAAGAAAGATCAAGTTCGTTAATGGCTGAAATCGGACCAGTGGGAGGGGGGGGGTTTAGAGGTGGGATTTTCGGAAAATTTAAAATATCTCCGTTATTATGCGTCGGATCGAAAAATTGTATAGAATCAATCTTATTGCAAATTAAATTTACTATAAATATTGTTCCATACATTTATTCTGTATCTTGAATATTAACCGAGATATTTGCATTTGTATTCTGCATTGGTCGGCAGGAGTGAGCTGTTTGGTACTTTCCGAAGAGAGCTCTGGCGGCCGTTTTCGTAACTATTCGTCCCTCGTGTATAAGTTTAGTGATCCCTTACTACTTACTACACTTGTTATTGGGCAGATTTCTCTATTGTATAATCTGCTTAGTTTACGCAGCCCCTGCGTGACGGACTTTTTTATTCTTTCATCTGTGAGCCCCTAATTATACTCATAATCATCGTGTGATGTGACTAATAGTGAGCTAGACCGGCGCGTGGGAAATCTGCTTAGTTTACGCAGCTCCCGAGCAACTAACTCTTTGTACTTTCGATCTATGAATGCTTGCTCCATGCAATAGAGTCTCTCGATTGTTATTTACAAACCAATTCATGATTACGAATATATATTAGCTTATTTCCCTTCGCTATTGAAGTTGTACATACTCATGACTCGATGTTCAAAACATTTCCACAAGTGTCAATTGGTCTACGAAAACAAATGTAAATCATATGACATAAGTGTGGTCGGAGGAGTCGAATCGAAAATTCAAAATATCTCCGTAACTGAGAGTCGAAACGAAAAATTGTACGTATTCAATATTAATTTTCTATAAACGTTGCTCGATGCACTTCTTCTATATTTTAAATATCAATCGAGATATATGCATTCTATAATTTACAGCCTATTCATCGAATTTTAACAATAAGCGAATATATTTTGTACCATCCTATTCCAAGTTATAAGCTAATTTTGATGCAAAATATTGTTTTCAACAAATCTCTAGTGTGTCATATTAGCTCGTGGGAAGTCTGCTTAGTATACTCAACCCCTGCGTAACGGACTTTTTTTTATAGTAATGGCGCCATATTATGACGTTTTTTTTTCTTCTCTACACCTGACTAAAGACGAAAGACCAAAGGAAAAATCATGCGGTGAAGAAGGGCATGCGAAGGAAACTTAGAAAAAGAAAAACGTGCAAGCATGTAAAATAATAATATTTTTATTTATTTATACAGGAGCACCCGCATCTTGGCGATTTGGCTCAAATGTTCACAATGTAAAATGAAAAAAAAGTTATAGAAAAATAACAAAAACTGAAACAACAAATAAAAAATTAAATACAACAAATAATCATTAAATACTAGCAATAAAGACAATTAATAAACATAAGACATAAATAAACATTAGATAAACAAACATAAATAAACATTAGACTAGTAATAAAGACAACAATTTAAAATGGTTTTAATAAAAAAAAATATGTTATTCCTTTATACTAGTACATTTATATTATTTTTTTTTAAATTTTATTTATTTAGTTTTGTACCCCATAGCGATGGTGATTTGCATTATTAGCATGATATATTTACTCCTTCATGTGCTTACCTTTGTTTGCACTTTTATATTATGGAATATATTTCTTTAATATCTGATTCTTTCTCATATCCGTGCCTTGCCCAAAGAATATAATAAAAGTTAACCCTTTTAAATCTTTTTATGCATGCTGTAGAACTATTCTATTTTGTATTATATGTTTTTGTAAACGTTGATGTGTTTTAGATATGTTAGTATGTGTGGAATATATTGGCTTCTGTCAGTTAATAGTTCTTTCACATCATAGGGCATGTGAAGGTTTTCTCGTTGGATGCAGTCTATTAGTATGTGCTTTATCGTGAGGTGTTTGTTGCAGTATTTGCATATAGGGTTATCAGTCCTTGTCATTAAGTGTCTATGTGTCAGGTATGTGTGGCCGATCCTGAGCCTGGCAAGAACTACTTCCCCCCGTCTAGTGCTCCTATGGCTCGAAGGCCTGTCCTTAATAGTACTTTTGATACTGCGGAGGTGGTTCTTTTCTTCCATCCATTCTGATTGCCATTTGATTAGGATTCAGTGGCGTATATATCTCACTATGTCTTTGTGTAATCGTCTCTTTTGTTTGGGTGTATTGAGTTTGTTAAGTAATTAGTTTAGTCTGGTAGTCTGCTGTCGTACTACGTCCAAGGTCCTCGTGTCCTGGCAGCCAATATAGGGTAATTGTATATTGGTATGTTTGTTGTTTATGCAAAATAAAAAAAAGTACCAAATGAACACACGCATATACACGGGATATACACATACATACCGGGCTGTGATATAGGATAGGATAAGAATTTTGGGTGAAGATTGCCTTGTTTCTGTAATTTATTTCTTATCATTTTAAGGTGGTTTTCATTATCAAGGAACATCAATTACCATTTTATTGGGGAGAAAAAGTACTCTTCAAAATATCAGACATCACTTGCGACTATCAAAAAATGACCAAATTTCGTTGGAGATTGATAAAAGAATAGTTGTCATTCCCAACATTAATGTCCCGGCATTAATTATCACCTAAAAGGGTTAGACATTAGTCCAAAGGTCAAAAGATTTTTGTAACTTGGAATATGAAAGACTTTCCTGTTGTCAACAAGTGGTGGCTGTTAATAATGTGATCACGGAGTTGGAGTCATCAAACGTGAAGGAGTGAGCTAGGCTAGTGTGGGAAATATTTACAGTGACGCACTAACAGTCCCGTCGTGCAGTACACCCTATGAATCTTAAGTTGGGCTCTATGAGTCTAGAAACTACTTCACATTCCTCCTATAATCTCTTTGGTATGGGATGATCCAGGTGTACAAAATCTTCCACGTTTTTGTTAAGGATATTCTTTTAAAAAAAATAATAATAATATAAAAGGGTCGGCCTTTAGTAGGAATAATACTACTGCGTTAAGCTTCAGCTTCAAGAGATGTAGGGGAAAAAATACGGAAAAGAAAAAAGTATCGAAAAAATACGTGGGAGACCGCCACGGCAGTTTTGGCTCTCCTGTCCGGCAGATATGAAAAATCATGTCCGCAGCCGGATTAGCCTCATTGTGCTGGAGAATACATTGAATATTCTGACGGTCCTACCCCTTAGGGTCGCTCTTCAGGACAAAAAATACGGAAGACCCCAAGTGTGGGTGGGGAAAAAAAAATTACCTGAATTTTTCCAGCGGAGGGTTACGGACACAATGAGTCACTCCTATACCCAATAGACGGCGCGTCAAATAAATACTTGGGACACTTAATGAGCTGTGAACTCCGGGGCTGGAGAAGAGATACACCCGTAAAGCAGTCTTGAGCCTCTCAGGTCACAATGCCTCGATCCTGCGAAATGTTATTAAGGACTTTAAATGAACTGTGAAGTCACTCTGTGACCGTTTAAGGCTTTGCATTGTGCGACGGGTCTCTCCTACTGAGCACTTCATTGTCGACATTCGCAGCTGGTTGGAAGTCAATTACTGGTTTTGTTGAGCTTCTTGATTGAGTTAAATTGACTCTGATGCCTCCAGAGCTGACACTAAAAATATACGCGTCACTAAACCTTTTACTATTTATACAGTTCTCCATTGATCCAATGCCCCGAAATCATAAACGTTATTCAAAAATAATTTTACAAAATAAAACTAGGAAGTCGTACCATTTTTCTTGTTCATAATTATACTATTTATTATGTTTTTACAATATATTGTTAGAGTACAATGTAAATAACTTCCATTCGTCCTTAATAGTGTTCTAGTGATTAATCTTATACAACTATGAAGACTGCTTACTACTTGAACATCTCAACCTACCAAACTATCAACAGAAGGTAGCCCACTTATAAATACACTCTTAATCACTTGAAGACAATTAACATTTACAACAAACTTTAAACCATACATACTTCACTCACTTCCCTACATTTAATGTCTCAAATTATGTTAATAATTCTTGTTTGTGTTTTGGAGAACAATAGTGTTTAATAAATTTTAAAAACTTGTGCCTTAGAGTTCCATCATCCTCATACCAGGATTTATCCCAAAATTTATAGTTTCACATTGTTTTATTTAAATACTTAATTTTATTTCGTTATATTTTATACTATGTATTAATAATTTTGAAACAAAAATTTCTTTATTTTAAAATTTTAGTGTAGAGAATTGAAATTAAATGATACTGAGCGATATCGCCTAGTTGCGTAGCTCATAAAATAAAATAAAGAAATAATTTACAAAGAAACACTATATTCATTATTCTGACTCATTATTATAAATTATCTGAAAATTAATTTGATATGAATCCATTTTTTATTCTTTGTATATACTAATAAAAGCTAAATAGGAGCATCCTTTTTACAAAGTAAAAGATTAAAATTTCAACGGAATTACCGTTTTCGATCATCCATGACCCCATTTCGATTAGTTTCGTCTTATGACAGTACGTTCGTATCTTGTATAACATAAAAACTGATAGCCCTAAAATGTCGAAATTTCATATTTATGATTATTGTAACGTCTATTTTCGCACCTCTCTCTTTGATTAATCAACATGGCAAAAAAAAACAAAATTCAAATTTCTCCGTACTTATTATAGGTACATTATATTTATATAGAACCATTTACGTTTATTCTTTCTTAACGTTTGTTCTGAAATGCCATCATAATACTGCAGGAATAGCGACTTCCCCTAGTAGGTAATAGTGTGGTAGGACCAAAGAATAATTGGTTCGAGAGGGAAAGATTTTCATTTCACTGAGGAAAATAATATGTTCTCTGGATAAGGGGTCGACAGCAGAAGAGTTAAAAAAAGAAAAGAAATATCACTTCAAAGGCAAAAATAAAATTTCGTTATTTCGAGTGTTCAGACATGGAATTGTTATCTGCTGTTATCTCTTGGTAACTAGAACTGGCGGTTGAATTGGAGATAAGCATTCGGATGTTGGATGATAGGAATTACTTAGGACATGTTTTCACAATGTAAACATTACTGGAAAAATATAGACTCAATTATGTAGACATTTCCATGATCATGATAAATGAGAAATAACTAATTTCACTATTACGTTCGACGTGTTTCAAAAATTAATTGATTATTTAACTCTACATATTCCAAGTTATGGATCCCTTCGTATTTACAAACTATATATGATTACTCACTTATAACCAGCACAATTACAATTTGACACAGCTATCAATTTACAATTTGACCCTTCAACATAGCTAGCAGGTATTAACTAATACTCAACTGAAATAATGCTTCGACAGTTATTTATTGATGGCAAAAACCAAAAATATACAAATAACTCAACTAATATTCAAGTTAGTAAAACGTATAACACAATAGTTGAAAAAATTAAATTTACAACAAGACTGGTTATATAAAATGTTTAGTATTATCCACAATAATGAAGGTATTTTGAATTCCTCCTCAGGTTATACCCCTGCCAACTCTTCCTTGTTCGATCTCAGCCACATTATCTAACATAAACTTTAATTTGCCATGAGACGGATAAAAATCAATTAATACCATACTCAAATAAAACATAGAATTGTAAATGATGACGTGAGATATTTCATGTATCTGACATTGTACAAATCAAATAATATTTGGCATTTAACTTTGGAGTTACAGTTGTCATATATAACCTTCTATTTATTTCATGGAAATTGGCTTATTTATTCTACAATAGATGAGATAAGTAGAAAGTGTGTTATATATATATATATATATATATATATATGTGTGTGTGTGTGTGTGTGTGTGTGTGTGTGTGAATGTAAGTTAATAAATTTATGCATAACATTTTTTTACAACCGCATCACTTCCTTAAGGGAGGCTATTACTAGTCCCAGTTACTCATGGGAAATCAACTATTTAGTTTCTTAACGCTATTTAAAAATCGTCTTCAAATATCCACAGATCCATACTTAGTGGATAATGTACAATCTCAGTTTTACATTTTTAGTTTTGCAACATTATTGGATGCAAAAAAAAATAAAAATTGTGTCTAAACCTTACTTATTTTAAATTTCTTTTACTCATTTTAGATACCTCTTTTATTTTAATTATTTATTTATTTATTCCTTATTTAAATGTTTTATGAATGATTTCCCTATTGTCCAATGTGACTCAATGTTTCGATTTTCTGATTTTGTACCTAGTATTGAAGTTTGCCTTTATTCTTTTGTCAAGTATTTTGTTCTTTGTAGTATTTCATTTTCTTTTTTTGAGCTCCATTTTCGTTGTTGAGCCCCATTTCCGCTTTTGAGTTCCATTTGCATTTGTTTGTTTCTTTGCGGTTTTGTTTTTCATTTCAGCTTTTATGTTCTATTTCATTTTTGGTGTTCCATTTCTATTTCGTTTCCATTTATGATTTTGGTTCCTCCATGGTTTTTGTTGTATTTTAAGTCGTAAAGCTTTTGTTCTGATCAACATTACCACAGCTGCGAAGCTACAATAAATAAATTTATTGTTTATATGGCATAAGGATTATATCATCCTCCGTCTGCCATCAACCAGAGTGGTGAGTTCTACTATTATTATAGCAGAGAATGTACTTACAATTTATATTAGTCTCCTTGTACATTTGATCAACGTTGGTATTAGTATTGTACATGCAGAATTGTATATACTTTATTGTAATTATGTATCTAGAACGGATGATTTCGAATGTGGTTATATACTGAGACTGTTACAGTGATGAGAGGCGTACCAGGGTCGGACCTGAGACTAGTACAATAGGTTAGCCGAGAAGGGTGTATTAGAAGCGGTCACAAACCACCTTAGCAACAGAATAGCCATTAAAATAGAACACAATACCACTGGTGTTTTTTCACCACTCCCTCCCACCGGCTACCTACCTACACCCACTCACTCTAGGCTACCTCTCTTAATAATGCTCCACACTCTACAGGGAATGCCAGAGCTGGAAGGAAAAAATAACTAAAAAAAAAAAAAGAAATTAAGAAAAAACGGAAAAGAAAATCCATCCCCCATAGGCCTAATTTAAAATTCAAGGGGTAACGTCTAGATGTTATCGGAGGCAGACAGTAGCCCATTGTGCTACCCCGTATCCTCTTCTGAGAGGGTTGAATCACAGTAAAAAAAATATTAAAAAGAAGAATGCACCAAGACAAAAAAAAATAAATGAAAAAAATATACTGGCCGAGGGTCTATATTTAAAAATTATAAAGGGTGGTCTGAAATAGCCGGGAGCTACTTGAAATTGAAGAACTGATTGCTACTTCTTTTAAATCAAATCCTCCAGGCAACATTTCTGAATGAGAAGAGCACTCCGCTACCGGGCTGTAGCTACTAACTATAGAACATATTTATTTTTTCATTGTGGAAGGACCCAATGAAGAACATTCATTAGGTTTTGAAGAAACAGTTGTTCAGAGATGAACAAACCGAAAATGAAGAGGAAATGCGGGGGAAAATAAGTAATCATAGCTTTTTCCAAGTAGCATTTGTGTTTCACAGGTGGCAAAATGAAACTGTAAACACTTATTTCATTGAGAACAATTGCTTTTTAAGTATCTTCTCATTACTCATATTTACAACTCGATAACCTTTAATACTATCTTTCAAACACCTTCTCTCTATACTTTAAATTGGAAATAGTTTCCCCGTTTGAAGTAAAGCTAAAAATTATTTCTAGTTCATCACAATCAAAAAGGTGACATTGAACCATGGTATTTATCACACAGTAGACCTTAATAAATGGTCAAGATCATCATTACTTATCATTGTGGTGTAAATCGATGAAAACCACCCAAGCAGAGAACGAAAACAACTACTAAGCCGAATGTTTCCTATTATTTAAAGTAGATCTATAAGAATTGTTTTAATTATTGAAGTGTTTACTCCCTCGCGTGAAACAAAAACGAATATTGTTCAAGAAATAAACTAAAGGTTTAAACAGAAAAATCATGTCCTTCCTGGCGTGGTCTGAGGTATCATTGAGGCCACAATCAATTTTACGAATTTCCATTAGACTTCATTAGTGAAAATAAATAAACTACCGGGGTAGGTGCGAATCATACCAAGGAAAGTTGTTTGCACATCATAACCAACATTATAAATGATGTAACAACTTGTTATTAAACTTTTCGTTGATTAACACTGGAATAATACAAAACCACAGTTACCAGTCAGGCCCATCTGAGGCTGGTTTACACATATAACCACGTTTTAGTTGATGGCATTCTATTGTATATTTAATTTCATAAGTGACTATGCATAACTCCAAAACTTCCACCATCTAATCATCTATAGATTTTGGTTGTCTGAGTTCTCAGAGCTTTTTTCGTTTAATGAAGGATGATTAATGATGTTCCACAGATACAGTTACTAGCCCAGTTACACCAAAGGGTACCTATATCATTCCTACAAACCAGGATACCCGATCCAATGACTGCCGTGTATTACAGGACCAACCTGACCTATACAAGATGTTATAAATCTACCCGATATACCGTCAACTGTATCGTTAACTTATAAAAAAGATATTTTACTGCTGAGTCCATCTGAAAATTAGGATGCCCTCATTCGGTTCGAAAATTGGAGTCCCATCGCACGTCTCTCTTGCTAATTGTATATATCAAGTACTTTGGAAATTATTATGTATTCCTGAAATAAATTGTAATGCAATTTTTCAGAGAATAAATTTACTTACTTATTTATGTACATAGAACAGTAGAGAACGGTTTAGTAGAGGAACTAGTAAATTTCTTGTAACTGCCAAGTTTACTTAAAACTTTTTGTTGGTAGTCTTCATTAACTGATGATGAAGAGATGTATTACTTTACAACTAGGATCTGTAAAGTGTATATTAGCTTGAATATCTTAGCTATTTTCCGTATTAGACCGCTGCTAACTTCGTCTCTTATATTATGATTAACACATGTTTTTCTTTTAATCCTTGCTGTCTTGCGGTATAGCATCGCAGTTGTAATACTTGAAGTTACTATTCTACTATCTGCCATAACTCGTCCACTAACCTTAGGGGAGGATCACTCTTCCAGGGAGTAATTACTAGGTTGATCCTAATGATACTCACCCTCTAGAGAGAAGGGCGGTTCCTTGACTAGATAATTACTATCCAAGGGGTTGAAGCCTGCCACCCTAATAGGTCCATTAATGAGCCATTCAACCCCTCCTAGCCTCCTATTAGATCTCTAATATATTAGGCTCATTTCTCTTTGGCTCCAACCTATATCTCCTGAATTAGTTAATGATTTTTATCTTCTTTATACCCCTGGGCTCTAACACGATTAAGGACCAAGTCTGGTCATTTTTTCCAGGACTGAGATATAATTGGAAAGACTGCCAGAGTGGTTTTGATTTCATTGGGCTGAGAATCATTATTTTAATCAACCTCTTGTTGTTAACTAACAATAATTTTTTTTTTTTATCAAAATATTTAATTATGAACGATTTCATTCTGACTTGGCTTTTCGTACTATTAAGAAAGACACAGTTACACATCAGTTTTTGACTTAAAATACAATTTCACAAACCTCAGTTCGTTTAGTAATTGTGAAAAAGAAGTTCCGGGAATGAATTAACTTGTCTCGAGGTGTGTCCTCAGTCCATTAACTTACTTTATAAAGAGCATCGAGTATGTACAGAACAAGGTGTATAGTAAATCATTTGTAGTTAACGGAAAACATGTATTATTGTTATACTTATGATTTGTGGTTGTCGGTCGCTTAGGTTGAAATAAAACTGCTTCATCTTGCCAACGTTTCGGTAAAATTAATTACCTTTGGCAAGGCAAACTGAATCGTGTACAAGATCAGAATACTGTTATAAAGTCAAATGCGAAAATAAATGTCTATAATAAAAAATCATATTCTACAGTCTAATTTCGTTCATGTACTATCTCCGACTCTCCTACCAAAAATAGCGTCTTGTATTTTATATTATGGGCATTTCTTTTAGCATAGGACTTAATTGCTTATTCGGATTTTGTAAACCATTCAGTTTGCCTTGACAAAGGTAATAAATTTTACCGAAATGTCGCCAAGCTGAAGTAGTTTTGTTTCAACCTTAGTGACCACATCACATAAAGATAGCTCCAAAAGCAGTCATCATGAAGGATGTTCATCGAAAACAGTGTGAACGTATTCAACGATGTATTATTTCTTAAAACAAATCCCCGGTATCAGTATTGTAATTAGAATAATGTACTAGTAATCCATTACACCCCGATGTTAAACATTAACTTACACAAAGAGCCAAGAAATATTTACTTTCTTGTCCGAAACGAGCTAACATAAATTAATTAGTACGTCTTCTAAATTAAAAAAGAAAAAACAAATTTGCCTTTGAAGGACGAATCACACTATTTGGGAAGGTATGTGGTAAAATCAAGACAGGATTCACAACCACTATATTCTTGATCTGATACCGGAGATCGTTACATTTCATGATGCCTTCCATTGTTTTAGTATGCTCTCAATCACCAAACCCTACCAACAAATTTAATGTATCACATCAAAGGTAAAATTTATTGAGAATACCACTCAGTGATATAAGAAAACGTCGGTAGAACGAAAGTCTTCGCGGTACGTAAGACGGTAGACTTCTAGGGTTTACAAAAAAATTGGAACTCTGACAATGTAAAATATAGGTGTGACGGAAATTATGTAGGGGGAATACGAGAATGCAGCAAATTAATTATTTTTTGCCGAAAGGTTTGGGTTAGAAAATGTCAAGAAAGAGACAAAGAGGCGCCTGCAGGTGTTGGGGGGGGGGGTGGGTTTCCTCGCCACGTAATTGGAAGAGATGACACAATCAGTAAGTCGTGGCCGCGCATCGGCGACGGGGGGCTCTTAAATGCGTCATTAACGTGACGCTTTTTACACGTTGGCGGGCCGAATCAGTTTTAAGAGATAAGGAATCTTTGCCGCTATCAGGTAACATTTGGAAGTGTTGGTCCGAAAAACTCTTTAAGATGGCTATCTAGTCGGCGGGATAGGTGTTTGTCTTGAAGAAATATTTCCCATCTTGGGGTTTTTCTTCCAATCTCAGTTAAGGAGAACAACGAGGAGGTACCTGGACAAACAAGTCGAAGAATTTTAAAAGAAATTTAGTAAGGAATTTAGTATTATTTAATATTGTATAATACATAACCCTTATAATTTTGATCCATAAAATATATTTAAAAACTCTAATGTTAAAACCACTTCTTACTGTAATTCATTTATAATTATTTCATTTAATTGTGTCAAATTCTATCTGTGTTCTAATATGTAATGGTACGAAAATTTTTAAAAAACATGTCACGAAGAACTTTGATTGATAGATAAAAAGGTTCTACAAAATTCTTGTTTACCTTAAACAGTTATGAAGGAATTTGTAGGTTTCTATTTCTGTCCTTTCCTACTCCCTCCCTCATCACGAACATAGTCATATTGATGGAAATGAAAGGTGCACAGCTTCATATTATATCAATCCTAATAAGAACTATCAACATTCTTAGGCTAATTGTTTCTGAGTTAGGCAAAATGTGTACATACGTACGTAAGTGGTTCAATCAGGGGTGGTTTGTTTGAAAAAAAAACTATTAAAATAGTTACGTATTACATTATCGTATTATTATTATTGGGGAGGTCTATAATCAGTAAAACTGGATAAAATCCATATTGGGAGAAAAGCCACCGATATGGAGTTTGTAATTGTGACATTTGTTAAGGGGAATTTAGAAATTTTCGCCCAGGCAGATTTAAATTCTTGGTACCTGCTATTGTGGTATTTTGCACGAGTCCTTTTGAAATTATTATTATTATTATATATATATATATATATATATATATATATATAATCGCTGGCTGGTGAAAGCTCCAATGATAATGGGGTTAAAATAAACGAAATTACCTCCACTAGAGTATTTTAAGGTGTCATGTTTCAACAGAATTATCTTTTTTGAGTCTCCCTAAATCCATCTTGACTAGTTTCGTCGTAAATTTTGGACGTATGAACGTGCCATAACGTAATTGCTTTCGTACAACAAAGCATGCAAGGTTGCTAATATAACTATAGCTAGAGTCAGGAGGGCCACTCATCTTGATGTTACCTGATCAAAATTTGCGAATGATATACTGCTGTACAATATCCTTTATTTACCATTGGCAATTGGTCTTTTGTAACTTGCCATCTCAACCTAAAGAAATAAATAATTTATTTTTGTTTTTTTACCGTTTGAAATAATGTAAAGCTGGAGGCTCATGAGAGATGGCTTGGATGACGGAATAAGTGCTTTGGGCGGATTTATGTTTGCAAAAGAAAGAATTATTGAATTTTTATGCAAATTTATGATTGAGGCCAGATCTAATAACGAATGCAGGTCACTCCTTACCAAAACTTTGCCCGTCATATGCTCTCGTACAACAGAGGTTACTCAGTAATTGTCCTCTTTAATTTCTTACACATTTTTACTTTTATATATTTATTTTCCATAATAACATAAGTATAGGTCGTGAAGGATACTGGATATTAGAATAATTGTTATTTATTTATTTAACAAGGTAAACAAAAATGAAAATCTCAAATGACTATTAAAATCATTTTTATTTCTACTAGATTCGCGTCCACATGACGCCTCATCAGGAAAAAGTGTAGTACAAAAAGACAACTAAACTATCGGCTAAATTGTTCTATATAGCCTTCCACTAGCCGTGTCAGTCAGAGAATACCTTAAAAACCGATTTATATCGTTACGTCACGAAATAAAAGTATATTGATTATTCCTAATGAAGTGTAGTTTAAGAAGTAAATGAGAATTTTACAATTGATCGACCACCACTTTAATGTTACTAATAAGTTCAAATATATTTGATTCACACATTTAATCTCTGTTTTCTTCTTGATCATCTTTTTTAAATTTTTATGGGCGCATATTCTCTTTTATCCCTCTCTTGCTTATATTTCTTTCTTATTCTATTATAGTTAAGTTTTCAAAATCAAAGTTATGGGTGCATATATATATATATATATATATATATATATCACGAGATTAACTGATTGGCTAGGGTCGTTTTATTGTCCTCATTACCAACGTTGTCTGATTCTTCTTTTTAATAATTGTGATGATTCCTCTACATAACATTTATTGCAATCCATACAGTTTATTTTGTATACATTATTTTCGGTATATGTTAATTTCAATTTATCCTTTATATGGCTAAGGCTATTTCTCACCCTGTTTGAATATTTTCATGTGATTCGTCAAATATCTTTATGTATAGATGCAATTTTCCTGGCTACTGTGGGATTATAATTCAATTTACGGTGCGTTTTAGTTTCTCTATATTTTTTATTTGCAGAATTAGTATCCTTTTGGTCATCTATTTTAGTCGTTTATCCTCTTGGTTATTTTTTTATATTTTCATTACCCGCTATTTCCTTGTAAGTTTTATTTTTATAGAAATAATTAATTTTTGTTTGGACTAATTTCTTGAGATTGGTAATAATGTCATCAGTATCGTCGTCATTAAGTTTTAGGGAAAGGTTCTATAAAGCGGTGTAGCTAATATTTCAGTTATCTTTTTGTGTTAAAATTTCTTCCGATGATGTGTCATCGCAGTACTGCGTGTGAACGCAATACTAGTAGAGAGAAGAAAAAAAGAAGATTTTAATAGTAATTTGAGATTTATACTTATGTTGACTTTCCACCATGGAATAGATAAATAAATTTAATAGATCATATTTTCACAATGTTATTCATTTATTATTGCTTTAGAGTGGCGAGTTCGATTCTCGTCTGGGCAGAGGAATTTATTTAGTGACGGAACTCATTAAATAAAATCCTTAGTCCCAGTCTGGCTAGAAAAGGGTGGTACCTGTAGATACCCCTTTAGGCTTAGTTGCAAAAAAGCAATAAATAATAATAAATAATTTATTTTTTATTATTGTGTTTTGAAATATTAGCGTTTCACACGTTTCTCTGTACTAAAATGTGAAAATTTTTCGGGGCTCAGGAATGTGAGTTTAGGCGTCGGTCTTAATCTCACTTCGTAAAGCTTGAGTTGAGTTCGATTCTCATCTAGTGACGAACTCATTCAATAAAATCTATAGTCCCTCCATGGCTAGAAAAGGGTGGCAACCTGTTGATGTTCAGTCACAATTAGCCTTTGCATTGCAAAGTAGACGTTAATAAATAACGTTCTTGTTACAGTTCCTATCTACAAGAATGTTCTCATGTTATTAAAAAATTAAATAATTGGTAAAGCCACGATATAATATTATCGTATGATGTAATTTCTACATTTAAAGTAGGTAAAAATAAAGACTCGGTTAGTTTTCTCCAGTGGATTAATAGGATAAACACGTGTTCATTTAATGTTTTTGCCTGTGTACAATCAACTTTAAGAACGAAATAGTCAGATGGAGTTCAGTTTTTCCCTAACTGCACTGTAAGACCAGCATTAGATATTTTTGACTTTTTTTTGGTCTTAGTCGTGGTTTTTTTTTGTCGTCTCTATAGGGTTCCTTTTAAGAGGAAGCGTCTGGTGTCAACTCACCCCAAATGTTTGGACTATAAGCACTTATCATTGGGAACACTCATCTACACTCGAGGCAAGGTTTGGTTCATTTCTTAATTACAACGACTATTTTCAATGAATTATTATTTTATATTCTAAATAATGATCTTCATAGTAGATCTATCTTCTTAGTAATATGCAGTAACCTAAAGTCCACTATGTGTTACCACCCTTTTCTAGCCAGGGTGCGACTAAGGATTTTATTTAGTTAGCTCATCACAAATGCAATTCTAATTTGCCCAGGCGGGAATCGAACTCTCTACTCTAGGTTTACCATTTAAGATTAATGTCATCGCATTAACTCATAAGGCTATCATGAGTCCCAGTTGCCTTTTTAATATAATTCCCATATCACATTTAGTTACACATGATATTGAAATTTGGTGATGAGGTTTTTAATTAGAGACATTATTACAACAAAATAACGAGTTAAATCTGTGACCATTAATATAACATCAGGCCATATATTGGCCTGATTTAATTTGGCTTTACTCCAAATCCACTTGCATATTATTGATATCAAGATTTAAAAAATTAACTACATAGGAGCGGCATTAAATAACAAATTATTTTTTCCAAGTACTGGACACGATACTGATTTGCCAACCCCTATTCTCCATTATTCCTGTAATAAAAACCTATATTAAAGCCGTCTTGGAATTTAAGCTGGACACGAGATGTTCAGATGCTTGAAGTAAAAATCGGATGAGTACAGGTGGTCGATTATAGAACACTGAAAACTGAACAATTGCAAATATCCAGGTAACCAAAATATTGGTTTATTGCTCTTGCGTAGTGAGTAGTGGCAGGGATTTATTTAAGGGTGATAAAAATGCAAATATCTCAGTTAATATTAGATTCAGGGAAAACATGTGTAAATAACAATTAAAGGAAATGAAATGTTTAATAAGAAGGTTTATACAACATATTTCGATCTGACTCATAATAACAGAGATTATTTTTCTCTCTCCCTGCTCCTTGTCCTATTTCTACCATTAACGAACTTGATCATCTTTTTTATATAACTATTTGTATCAAACAAACAAAAATTACGGCCTCTAGAGCAGTAACAAATAAATATCTGTTCAAACTCATTTTCGTACATGCTATGTAGGATCAATGAAATTTTGTAAAAACTGCGTCACGAGTACAATATTTATAGTTGATTTTCCTCAACTTGCTAAAAGGTACTGAATAGGCAAGGAACCAATTTTTAAGGTATGAATGAGTTTATTGCTTATAATTGTTTAATGGATTTTTCCGTGGGAGTGGATATAAATAATACTGACACTCTTCGATATGGTTTTTAAGACATCATATATGATTTCAACGATGACATCATAACACATTGTTTATAGTAATATCAATAATCCATTTATGGACAAGTACTCCAAGGCAACAAGAGTTTAATTGAGGCAGCTGGTCTAGAATACAAAGAAGACAAGTATCTTTCTTCATGGTTCCCACGAATCCTGCTGAGCAGCTTCTACCTTGATACAATGACTACCATATACATCTAGCAGTACCACCCATGGAGCTGATGAGGACAATGAAGACGCCCTAGTGACACGTGTGGCGAGCTAATTCAGTCCTTGTTGACCTACAACAACAATTGTTTGGGGCACCTGCCTCCCTCCGTCCGCGTCAACAATGGCAGCCACACAGGACGTGTCGAACCGGGGGCAAACACCAAATCTATTTGGACGGGATCTCACGGGGTGGTCTGTCTTACAACAATGCTCTGGTCATCCAGCTCCTGTCAAGATGTCACGGGAGTGTTACAGCCGTGTATCTCTGCTTAGGAAACAAGTCTTTCACTTTCGGCAGTGATCGCGGGGAGTCTTAACCCACCTGCTTCTGTGGACAGATATTTAGTGCAGTAATGTAGATCTTTTCTGAGGAGATTTCCAACTGAGTTTTTCAGAAAGCAGCTGGGCGATTCTTTTTGAATAGGATAGCCATGTCTATGCTACTGTATTCATTTGGGGGAAAGGATATAAATGATGAATGTTTGACAGCAGTTTTAGGAAATTTTCTGTCACAAGTCTTTTCTGATATCAGGTCAACTATGTCTTAGAAAAGCTTTAACAAAATGTATGTTAACTGATTCTGAAGATGTACAGCTCAAATTTAAAATCAGAGGTGTCTCAAAATGCAAATCATTGGAATAATATTCGTGTTAGTGAAAAACAATTACAGGAAATTAAATTGACTAAAAACTGTGAATTTTGCTTTTTCCCGACTCAAAATAAATCAAATTTTTAACACCACTCCTTTTTATACCTGAATACAATACGTCGTATTTATGCTTGAAAGATGACGTTCCATAATATTTTTTTTGTTAATGTGAAATGAACAGAAGTACGAATAATGGAGATATTTTCAATATTCCCCACCCCTTCTACAGGTCTTAGATTCCAGCCCTTAATGAACTTAATCTTTTACTTTACATGAAACGATTATTTTTTGAAAGTTGCGCCATGACTACACCTACAATACCTGATTTCCCCCTAAGGGATATCAGCTAGAACCTAAATTAGGTTAAACAAATGTTGAGCTATAGTAATCTGAATGCAATTGCAGTAATTTTTGCCAATACATGTTAGAGTTATATTTCATAACTACAGATTATTCATGATAAAAGGATAATTGATGACCATTATTCATGTAAAGTGAATTGCCTTCTTAATTAATAGTATAAATTAAAAAATAATTTGAAAGTTGGAAATTAAATGCTTTTAAATGTTTCAACATTGTAAGAAAATATTGAATGGAATGAACTTAATTTAAATATGTTACCTTCCTTGTTTAAAACCTACTTGTTTATAACTGCACTACTTCTAATCAAATTGTTTTACTATGCTTTTAACCTTTCACACCTCTACACAACAATACCTGATTTCACCCTAAGGGATATCAGTTAGAATAAATTAGGTTAAACAGAAAAATTAATATTACACTCGTGACAATTGCAGTAATTTTTGAAATTGCCACTCTGTGGGTAAACGTTTCATATTTCATAACTACAGATTATTCATGATAAAAGGATAATTGATGACCATTATTGAATATGTAAAGTGGTTATTGAATTAATTAATAAACGTTGCTCGATTACATATCTACTAATTAAATAGTCAGTGAGGCTTCATAAAGTATGTAAAATCACTTAATGTATGTGGCCATAATACTACAATAGTTGACCTGGGAGATCACCCTGGTGATATATAAACTATTGTCTTCCTTTTAGTAGATTTCCACACACGATGGACTTAGTCAGAAGATTATGTGCACTCATCTTCCTCCGAAATACAGGTAGGAACATAACTATGGACAGCTGGTTTTCAGACATTGTACTACCATGTTTTATTGGGTCAAATATTTTTTTAAAAACAAATTTATATTTTATTCTGACTTAGTATCTGTGTTAGTAGTACATTTTTTAAATTGTTTACCCAATTTTCTGATGTAAATAAGTTTTTATTTTACGGGTGTTTTACATAAAATATACGAAATACTTTACTGTTTAAAAAAATACAATATATAAATGTTACTTTATTGTTGCAATAAACATTGAAACCATTAAAATGAGTCCCAACAATGTACAATGCCTGTCCACGGTCCCGCACTCGTTCATGAAACATAAGTTCGATGTGAGCATTAGAGAACTTGATATTTTGAGAAATATAACGTTTTTACGTTTATTTTCATATATTTTCTATTTCTTAACCTCGGGCGAGCGTGGGACATCAATAGTTTAAAAAGATGGTTCTATAGAATGTTTTTATTCGACTCATAATAATGGAGGTACTTTGAACTCTCTAATTCCACCTATTCATCGTCCAATTTCAGCATTAAAGAATATGATCTTCGGATTTGAATGAAATGGTCAAATCTAAAAATGTTATCGATAAAATAACTATTTTCGAGTTAAGAAATGAAATCTAATTGATGACATCATGACACAACGTAATCGCATCTACCTGAACCATTCAAGATCTATTGAAAACAATGTTCTGTATTTAAGCTTAAATTTAGACGTATGATGGCATATTGCCTTATTGTTACCATGCGGGGAGGGGTTTATTAAAGGCTGGAAATTAAAAAATTAAAATATCCCAGTTATTATTCAAAATAGAGAAAAATGTCAAAAAACAAACATTTATAGAAAATTCAATTTTCAATTGGTTTATCCATTTTTTCCCCCCGATCTGACTATTAATCAATTTCAAATTCCCTTCTGTGAACCTCATTCTCATTGGTTTTATTACTAACACCAAAATTGATATTTAGTTTTACATAAAACATTTGAATTGTCGATCAATCAAAAATTGCGCCCCCTAGACCGTTAACAGACACACAATATATATATATCCATTATATATATATTATATTTAAAGAAATATTTTCGATTGCATCCCGTGGTATTGTGGTATATCAATACATTGTATTTAACATACAATAAAAAGTCACATGTGTAAAACAAAAGAATGGATTTTGTATTACTACAAAAATAAAATGGTGTATTTGAATATATTACAAGGACATCTGATTATATATACATATGAACATTTGAAATCTCCTATATAGGATCGATGGGCATTTGAAGACATTTTTTTGAAAATAGCTTATAGCATTGTGAAATAACGAGCAAGTAAGAAGTGCATTTTCAAAGACATAGTATCTAATGAAAGCAATTGCATTGAGATCCACCTGATCAATCCAGTTGTGCTAATTGGTTTTATGTAAGTTACCACTATTTATAATCTTAGTTAAACTCAAATGTTTACCTAAAATTCCATTTTTTCCACACAAAAAATCAAAGGGATAATTTCTTTTTCACATTTCATCCTCTTTGAAGAATAATGACATAAAAAATGGAATTCTTTCCTGTCATATTTTTGCGTTAAATATATCCCAAGGTTCTACATAGCTACGAGAAAATGGGAGAGGTCATAAGGATCTATACTTTTTGTGGTACATTGATGCTCTGGGATTTCTTCCAAAAATGAAGCTCTATATTCAGGGGCGGTGCAGATTTGCAACCCTAACGTGTGAAATTATACTGAAGAATGTTTTCCATATTTTTATGGAAATAGGTAATTGAGTATATTGTGTGACGTGAATAGAATGAGCTAAGTCATTTCTCACAAGGTCTCAGATTTTTTTTTCTTCTCCTCAAGAATAATAATTTCGGTAACCTTTTTGCCTTAGGCAATAATTATGAAATACTCGGAGGCAAGCCTTCTGTCCAAGCCCGTGCATATTTAATTAATAATGGAGTGTATATTCGTTAATGAAGGAGGAGAGGAAGAGGCGTGGCGAGTCGCCGGAGGGAAGGACGTTACTGGACCCTCCAGACCTATAGCCCACCGCCCACAAAAACTCCCCGAGACACAGTCCTGGTTTATGCATGAGGGGTGGTAAGCCACCTGCCACCTCTCCCTTCATTAGTGGGTGGAATTCCTCTCTGATGATGGCTCATATAGATTCTTCCAGCCCGAGGGCCTCCTTCTGTGCATACATATATACCATACATATATTCAGAAGGGTCCATATCCCCCCGGGCCAGCATCCACCTGCCAGCCTTAATAACCCAGTAACCCCCAAGCCACTACTGATTTGCCTCTGCTACTCCCGTCGTGCACGCTCTGATTTATGTATGTAAATATGGATGTAGATAAGGTCTATATCTCTCTCTCGAGTTCTACGGTGGCAGGCTTCTGGAATATTATACTCCAGGCTGTAACTCATTCCTATTTATTTTTCTGTGTTATCTACCTGACAAGATGTACTGATAGAAAACTAACCCGCCACCAATGACAGGGGGAAACAAGAAGCTTGAAATACTTCCATAAGATAGGCACCAAAAATTATGAAGGATAACATATATTTCCATTTATGGCTCTTCTCACAGCTCATGACAACTAGATTTAAACTTATTATAAATGGAAAAACTTAATGTAACGTGTATAACTATTAGATGCACAATGTATACTTATTTAGCTACAGGCTAGAGCATCCATTTCATTAACTGATACTAAAAATTGCAGTTTTATTAATTAGGAATTTTAGCATATTTTCCCTTCATGAAAATTATTCAGATTGAACTCATTGCATAATTCCTGAACTGTTTTTTTTTTATTTTATTTTTTTAATATCAGCCTATCCATAGTTAAGTTTCATAAACTGAATACCATCGCTTCCGCGTTCATTTAAATTATACTTTACAAACAGCTTTTTGAAAAACAGCAAAATTGAAAAAATATCCGATTTGAACGGAGTATAAAGCAAATAAAGGAAAATCAGGAAGAAGACTCAAGACAAGGTCTAATGACATTTACGTTCCTTTAGACTTAACAAACGAGACTCCATTTTCGCTAAATTCTTAAATCATGTCTCTCAAGAACCAAGGAACATAAATTAAAAGATGTGTGCTTGATTCTAAATATTTCATAATGATCAGCACTAACAATATCACCTAAATAATAATAAATAGCTAAAACTGCCTCTTGTTCCGATTCTGGTCATTGACGACTTGAACATTATTTACACATGAAACAGGTAAATATCAACTTGGTATGGGCCAAACAATAATTTATATATATTGTACTGGACCCCATTTTCTTTATTCACTAGGGTAAGTTTTTTGGAAATTTAAATAGTTTTCATAAAGTTCGCTAAACGTTTTCTGTAGTGGCTGTTCCCTTTCAATTAGTACGACAGTATTAATTATAAAAACTTTCCATGAAGTGTTGAATACAATTAATATATATCGAAATATATACAGATATATTGTGTGTAGGCAATACGAAAGAGATTGGAGAGGGGGGGGGGTCGTTTAGGCCCGATATGCTTTTTATTATTTACAAATAACTTTTTTTTAATTTATTATTAAAGTTGAGGTAGGTACGAGGAGTTAGTGAAAGGTGTGTTTGTTAGTGTGCTGCAGTTGGAGCACACTGATTACTTAGAGGAAAATAGAGGCATTTCAGATTTAAATTTATTTAAATTGGCTGCAACTGCACAGCTGTCGATGCCTGGCAGAATGCATATTTAAGTAAATAACATGGCTCAACTTCAAATACATACTCTAATAATAGAGTGCTACTTTTACTTAAGCTGACAGTGGACTGTCATTTTGTTACGTTATTATAGCTCCACAGAAATAAAGGACTCCGCCGTAAATAACTCCAAAATTATCTTATTCTCAAGAAAATTAACGAGGCATTTCCATTTTAGAGAATATGTAGAGGCTTATTAGGGCTTCGGCAATTACAGAATGCTGTGAACATCCTTGGGACAGAGGAAAAATGTTTGTACAGTGGAGGGCGCAAAACTACGAGGTCTGAGCTATCCCATACAATTTGCAAACAAGTTATTGTATTCCTTAGTTTTCAGGTTTAGTTAACCCCTTCTTCTCCTTGCGACTTTTACTTAGAGCAACAAATAAGTAAACTCCTCACGTTTAGTATAGATTCTAAGCCTCATTTCGGGAGAAATATAATATGAAACGTCTGACGAAGTCATCAGCATGGAATTGAAGCAAGTGGATAATCTGTTTACATTATAAACAAAGCACACAAGTACAGGAACTTGCCAAATCAGCTACTCAAAAAAGAACTCACGACAACACTTGATATGTACAGTATATCAAGATATTCAAACCCAAGCAAAACATATGATACTCAACTCATGGCAGAAAACTTGGTTTACCACAACTGATAATAAACTTCGAGAACTGAAACATACACTTGGTGAATGGCCTTCATCAAAAAGGCTAATTAGAAGAGAACAAGTAGTTTTAACGAGGTTGAGAATTGGCCATTCACGACTAACTCACACTTACCTACTTACTGGAGAAGACGAACCCTACTGCCAACACTGTAACTGTAGACTTACTATAAAACATATACTTACTGACTGCTATTTAAGGACTCACATAGACCTACCATACACTTTGACTGAATTACTACATGACTATAGCCCGTATATAAACCGCGTATTACACTACTCGAAACATAACTACATTTTCAAAAAATTGAAAATATTTGCAGAATTGAGCATACTTAAGGTAAATATAATAATGTTATATGTTAAATAACTGTTTCGTCGCTAAATCGCCCCAGTTGCGAAATGTGATTATTGTATGAATAAATAAATAAAATGTTTACATTATGCAGAATTATAAATCTGTTTAATGGTTGGTAGCTTCTGGCTGTCTAATTTTATGAGGAATGGAACATAGAGTTTTCATTAGCTTTCATAATTTCCCAAGCACTCTTCAAAAATAAAAATAAATTTACTTCAAAAAGGCCTTTTGAGGGGAATGAACCACTTGATGAAATGCATTATGTCCGGAAGCTAATATTTATATTAGAAGAAACAAGTGACTGAATTGTGTTAGTCATAAGTCGTCATCTGTGTCTCAATCAACGTCACTTAGACACCAGTCAATTGGGCGTTAATTGTATAGCTGCAAATCAGAAATTTTCGTAGTTATTTCGGCAACTACCGGATATTGGAGTTGTAGAGATTACGTGCATTTCAAAATAATTTCAATAAATTTCAACCAATCCTAGCACGTAGATAATACAAAATTTGGCCGAGAACATCCTTGGCTCACTCACAAATCTTTGGTCAAAAAATTAATTACCAAAATTCATTAGAAAGTATGTATTCTTCATTTTTAAAAATAGGTCGAAATAGGCCTTAGTTACTTTCAAATACAATTTATTTTACCCTCTCCGCTTTTCATACAAAATATTATACTGAAAACATTGAGGAATTCAGAAAACACATTCAAATGGCTTTTGAAAAATTCTAAATTCTGTTATATATGGAAATAATAAACTAAAAGTTTTTGAAGTTAAAACTTCTTTAGGCACGTTGTGCATCCCGTAAGGAAGCATTTGCGGGAGAGGAAAAAAAGTATGAAATCGCGACACCGCCACCGCCACCGCTAGTACTAAGGTTTAGAAATAAAATCATATGGTATTTTATAACCTAATCATTTGATAGTTTATTTACAATTGAAGTGAAAACTTCTTTAGGCACGTTGTGCACCCCGTAAGGAAGCATTTGCGGGAGAGGAAAAAAGTATGAAATCGCGACACCGCCACCGCTAGTACTCAACTCAAAGCTAAAGGAGCTTCTTTTCTTCATAACTCCTGAACCAAATTAGCTAGAGTTTTCGTTCGCATGCCATTTTAAAGAGGACAAAACCAGCATCATTTCGTTTACAGATACTATATATCTACCATTTTTACTTTCATAGATATTTTAATCCGAAGTTTAAATAAATTCGAATATTTAAATAAATAAATTCGAATATTTAAATAAATTCCGATATTTAAATAAATTCGAATCAAAACTGTTTGTATCCTACTTTAGCTACCATATACCGATTGTATCAGTTTTAGAAATTGGTGATGATGCTGGCAGTGATGATGGTGCAAGAGTTGTTGAAATTATGGATAGAAAATGATTTTTCTGAGTGTACTTAACTTATTTTTGTAAAGCATTTGTAATAATTCTGAAATGTAATTTTTTTCTTTTATGTAAAATAACTGAAATAATTATGTATAGTATTTTATATTGATAAATAAAACAATTCGTGGTACATTATTTTTTTTATCACTATTATTTTTGTCATTTCATTTTTTCATGTAAAATAGAACATAACTGTTACTTATTGATAAATAACTAAAAATATTTTTAAAATAAGACTTCGTAAAAAAAATTTCTCAGCAATGCCAAAATTGAGCGATCAAAGCTAAAGGAGTTTTGACTTCTACTGGCAGTCCCCTGACTGTTTTTTTTTTTCTAAGGTTGCACCAAGTGATTAGTAGGACATTTAACTTGCCCCCTTCATCTAGCAGTGATTTCGCTACTTCTTCAACACCTCTATAGTTGAAGCCCTTGTCCCCAGGGATATTTTAAGAACTTTACTCAGATGTACATTTTTTTAAAACTGAATTTAATATTATACTGAAGTAATTACATGGATGTGTTTTTTCTTGGTTCCTGAACATGCATTCTAGGATAAACCAGCCTTATATAAAAAATAAGACTTTAAAAGTTTTCGAGACCTTGGTGAAAAAAATATGTAAGTAAAATGTGTGCGTGGGCTATAAATGATCCCCACTGTTTTGGAATTATACATTCTCAGGCTCTCTATTATTAAATTATAATTCGTCAATGAAAAAATACGCTTGGCCAGGCGTAATAATTGTGTTTAGGAATGTAGGGAGAGCATCTGCCTGACGTTCCATATGTAACAGGTAGTGATTTCGGCAGGTGGACTCGACGGACACGGTATTGTCGAGTGTAATTTTCTCGTTAACACCGCCCACCTAATACATAAATACATTATGGCAGTTATTATATGGGGCCGGACATTATAAGGCCATCATTATTATGTGCTTTGCCCTCCGGCACGGCACAACAGGTGGGATATTTTCATTTGCGTAATGCGCTGTCGTTGGATTACTCCCCTTCTACAGGTGCCATAACCCACGACATATCTGCTCCCATAATGCCTGCAGGTAGGCAGGTGCCTTGGCAATATATACCTGATTCTCTAATTATAGCTGCTACCTCTTCAAACAACAGGGATAAGTACTCAGGGATAATGTGCCCGCCATCGCTCACTCTTCACACGCTTATTTCATAGACCGGTCCTTTAGGCTCGGTCAAACCTTCCATTAGGACGCATTGATGATATATTATTTAAGTTATAAATGCCATTTATCAAATACTTGTACAATTTTACTCTTCTAATTATGGTTCATGGTGATGAGTGTAAATCGGTAATTTCAAGTTCCAAGGTAAAATTATTCAATACATTGTTGCTCATATTATTGCAAATAACTTCAAAAATACGTGACGAATATGAGAGATGTGTATTATATTTTCACCATAATAATAAATCTTCATAAGTCAAGGATATTTTCTGTGCGAGATATGACTATTTAAATATATATGTAAAAACACCAAGTCATGTGCTGGGGAATTGACCTCATGACATGCTGATGGTTGATCACCCTTCGTCATCATAGGGAAGAAACCCTAATCATCGAAATGAAGAAGCGTATTTCATGCTGTGGGGAAGTTTACAGTGTTGTCTCCGAATGCTCCAGAAGGTACCCTGGCATTTTGCCTTTTTGTCCATGACAAAAGGCGCCTTAATCACAGGCACATAAGGTGCCTAATATGCCTAAAATTAATTCAATTTATGAAAAATAGATAGAATTCTATAAAGAAATATTCAGCGAAGAGTTTGGCGATCGTTAATTTAATGTTCGGGTCAAGAGGAACAATCCCGAAAAAGAATGCAGAGTTTTTGAAGAAACATGAGATTGAATGCGAAGACTGGTTGCGTCTAACTGAATCCATAATCTTGAACTCGTTAGCAATAATCAAACAACCATCATATTTATATATAGTTTTCAATTATTATATTTTTTTAAATTTAATTTACTTATTTGTAGTAATATATTTCTTTTTTTTTTTTTTTTTATTAATTATTTTATTTTATATTCTTATGATGTGTAGTCTGCTTTGGTGAGCAGCGACACTTAATATGTTAATAACAAAGTATAGTATACATTTGGTTAATTTAGTTGGAAAATAAATCATTTATCAACATCCACCTCTTGCAACTAAGGCTAATTGGGACGGGTTATCTACAGGTTACCACCCTTTTCTAGCCAGGGTGGGACTAAGGATTTTACTTAATGAATTCCGCCACTAAATAAATTCCTACTGCGGGAATCGAACTCGCCACTCTAGGTTTACCATGTGAATTAAGGTCAACGCTTTAACTCACACGTCTAACTATGAAAATTACTTTTAATTAAATTATTAGAGTTTTCTTTTTACAAAATAGTTTTATTGTAAATTCAACTCTTAAAAAAATATTTATTCCAAAGAAATTTTCAAACAGAAAAGAAAAATTAAAAGAAACTCACTCTTTCTTATACCCTATCGTAAATGAGGTAATGTATCTGAAAATAATTCAACATTTTATAGCATATTTTTTTGCAAATTTGAAACTTGACTAGGTACAATTTTCTTCGTTAAGAAGTCATTGTGGAAATTACTTATTTATTTATTTAGGAGCATTCGCTATTAGGCGATATTCCCCATAAAAAACATACACAACAGTAACAACAAAGGCATAAATAAGTACAAGGACAATATAACAATAACTTTAGGGGAAAAAAATAGAAATAATCCACAAAAAGAAAATAATGTTTTTATTTCTAAAAGTCCACTTTGCTACTGATGATAATCGGGACGGGCTGTCTACAGGTTAACATCCTTTTCTATTCCAGATAGGACTTGGGACTTTATTCAGTGAGTTCGTCAATTCCTAAACCCCACAAACCCTTGACTCTAGGTTTGCCAAGTTTATTAAGACCAATGCTTTAACTCACACTGACTAGCCTGAGCTCAAAGAAATTAATAAATAATACATAAAAAGAATAAATATTTGATGACAAACAAGCATGTTAAGCATGTTAAAAGTTTAATCAATAATGCATTTTAATAAAAAGGGATCAAAAAATATATTAAAATACTTTATGCATTTTTATTAAAAACTTTATTAGAAAGCGTTTGCATACATTATAGCAGAACATATATAAGTTAAATGCAAATAAAACTTATTACAGGACTATATTATTATATTATAGTATTATATTATATGTTATTACTATATTTTTTTAAAAATAAAAATGTACATTCCTAAGGTGCTCTTCGTCAAGAGTTAGTGGAAATCAGTCATGTGGAAATTTTAAGTTATTAGGTCGATGCCTTTCAGTATCTGTGAGTTTGACTATTTAAGAGAACACTACAATGCGGTATTGTTTTTCTTTCTACCAATTATGAGTGTGCCTGATTAATATAACATGAAGTAATTATATTAAAATATTTTCAATACCTCCAGCATATGAAACCGTCGTGGAAGATAGTTTTTCAATCGCTTCGTAGATAGCCTGTAGGTCGGTGGGCTCTGCAAACCGGAAAAGTGAAAATTGCAAACATAGGTGAGAGGAGTTTTCTGAAGGCTGAAACAATTATTTCCTAATATTTTATAAAATATTACAGGTCTAATCTTTTATAAACTGTAATGAGATATTTTTTCTTTTATAAACTGTATTAAGATCTTTATTATTTTAATGTAAAGATTTTTATTAATAAATTAATGATTTTTTCCAGGAGTCATGATGCTATTTTCGAAAAACATTTCCAAATGTCCACCGATCTCAAATCTCTCTCTCTCTCTCTCTTTCTCTCTCTCTCTCTCTCTCTCTCTCTCTCTCTCTCTCTCTCTCTCACTCACTCTCACTCACACTCTCTCGTTATGTGTGAATCGGATAAAGCTCAAGCAACATTTACTTGGTCGGAACCAAAATGTATATTTAATTGTGTCCTACGAAATTCAAGTTCTTCAATAGCTGAAATTAAACCAGGTGGAATGGGGGCTTTGAAGATAGGGTAAAACGTAAAACTATAAATATATCAGTAATTATTCGTAGGATCGAACAACGTTATATAACCACCATTGTTGACAAAATGATATCCTACAATTGCACTAAAAATACTCTAACTTGTGCAATTTTGTACATAAAGTTACAGCTCACAAAAGCTTATATTGTAAGTCTTGTTTACAGAGGGTCCTTTCTAATTCAGAAATCTTATGACAAAAGATCAACCCCCGATTTGTGAGTAGTGTAACACAGACCTGACTATCTATCACATATTAATGGAATGTCATAAGTATACAGATATTAGAAACAAATGCAATATTACCAATAATATAGAAGTGGCCCTCGGAGATGACCCGAAAGAACTCGATAAATTGTTTAATTTTATAAAAAACACGAATTTATACAAAGAAATTTAAAGTACAATTGTTTGTATCCTCGTTTATATTGTTAAAATGGCGATATGGATGAAGATACCAAAATGTGAATTATAAATATTACAGGGCGATGATAACCTGGTAGTTTTTCGCCCTTAAACCCTATACAACAACAACATAATTCAGAAATAGAGATGAAAATATTCAGATGAAGTCATCTTGTCACATTCCTACTCGTGGGAGGTTTGGATAGTTTACTCAGACTGTGTGACGTATCCACTAGAACAGAATGCACCTTCAAAACTGCACAGATGTTGTTCAAAACATTATTATGTCAAGCGTATAAAGTTCATTCTGACTATAAAAATATAAAATAAATAACACAGCCACTGATATTTTACAAGCTCGTTAAAGGGCAGCTTGTTGCTAAACAGTTCCTGGATCAATACCAAGGAACGAAATGCTAGATCTAATAATGTGCAATAAACTAAATATTTAAAAAATACTCTTTCCTGAAAGAAAACTGCACACTTCCTTCATCCTTCTGCTCTTTGATTATACTTTTGGCGAATGTACAACAGAAAGGCATGTCTAGTATTCAAGAAGATGATTTTCAACCAAACGAAATGCTGATTCCTTAATTATTTTCTATGAACGAAGATACTTCATATTTATTATTTTCTATGCATATATTTCTTTTAAGGGAAATCAGCTATTGAGGTCGTGCTCATGTCGCCATTTTTGAAAAATTACTTCAAATGTCCATCGATCTTATGCAGGAGATGACGAAAATGAGCTCCATTCTAAATTTTATATATATATATATATATATATATATAAGCGGTCGAAATTTTTGTTTGATAGTTACCAAACTCGATATTTAATCGTTTTATGTAAAAAGAAAGATTGTTAACGGCTGAAATCAGACCAGTGGGAAGGGGATTTTCAAAAATTCGAAATATCTCCCTTACTATACGAAAAATTGTACAAAACAAATCTTATTGAAAATTACATGTACTATAAATGTTGTTATATAAATTTATTCTTTATCTTGAATATTAACCAAGATATGTATTTTTCAGTTTTCAGCCTTCAGCAAACCCCCACTTCTACTCATAGTGTTATGCATGTCACATAAACAACTCTGTTATGTAATAAACCACATTAATTGAAGCTTAAATACCTTATATTTTTTTCAAGAGACCTTTATCATACGAGATAAATGCATATATGTTCCCCCCTGTTTTGGAGTTCTTGGACTACTACAGTTAGATTGATTGAGATAAACATTATTCTGAACCATTATAAATTACTGTTCTGGATAAAGTTAATAGTTTTCAATAAAATTAATATGTTATATTCTGATATATTTCAGTAAATGTTTTTTCTTTCCGGGGAGACAACTGTTTGTTTACGGTTGAGACGCTTCCCATCAGGAGTTTTCTTTTTATCGTTTGTATTTATTCATTTGATATTGACTGTGCTATTGTGTTACCATTATATAGATATATCTATTGTTAAACTTCACGAGGGAAATCTGCTTAGTTTATGCAGCCCCTCCGTGACGGACTTTCTTTAAAAGCTTATGGAGAATTCTGTCAATGGTTGGGCAGAAGAATATATGACAAAATTTGTCTTAATGAGGGAAGATCAACTGTCAAGATAGTCTATCCAAACAGTCTTCAATAGCGTTTCCCAATTCCATTCAAACTCGGTGGGATAATAGAGTTTCCTGGAATAAACGTGGCCTGTTAACCTATTGGGATATTAACGGTCTTTAAGAAGGACAGCTGGAGGCTAAAAGGGAAGAAGGACCCAGCGATAGCCCTGAATTGACTCCTGAACGGGAGGCTATGGAGCGACACGAGCACTACCTGTGGCCTCTTTAGAAATCTCTAACTCCTGGCTATTGTTGCTCTATGGGAAGCCATAATTTGTTGTTGAGTAGCATCCTTTTGAGAGAGCTACGCCTTTTGTGCTCTCTCACACTTGGCCAATTAACGACAATTTGCCTTCAGCTTCTTCCCAATTGCTTTTTCTCCAAGGTTTTCAGCTCTAACGAACGAATTATTCCACTATACTATACTCTTTACTTCGTCACAGGTGGGAAGTTCATCTTTATAAAATGGCTTTCATAAGTGACTTCATTGTATATGAAACCTATTCATATGTTGGCTACATTTCCTTTAATAGTTGATGTTCTCCCCAAGTCAGTGTACTGATGTGCCGGGAATCGACACTCCCCAGTATTCCAAAAAGTCCGTCAGGGGTTGCGAAAACCAAGCAGATTTCGCAACGTGAAGTTTTACAATGGTTAAATCTGCATACTGGTAAAACTTAACATCATAGTTCTCTACTGGTTACCACCCTTTTCTAGCCAGGGTGGTACTAAGGATTTTATGTAATGAATTCCGTCACTAAATAAATTCCTCTGCCCAGGCGGGAATCGAACTCGCCACTATTTTATCTATTTCAGATTTGGGGTTCAGGGTATTTCATCTATAAATGAGTTGTTGAACATAATATTTGGATTTGCAGCTTGAAATAAGACGGCTCGTTATATATTGGCTTATTCTTGACGTTCTATGATTGGAAGGGGGAAGGCTGAAATCTAAAAAAAAATTCAATGTCTCAGTTAATATTGAAGATGGAGAAAAAATGTATATAACAACATTTATAGGACATTACATTCGCAATAATATTGGTTCTATAATATTTTTCTATCAGACGTACAGTTACAGAGATATTTATAATTTTCGAAATTGCCCCTCTAGCCCCTCCACTCCCTCTGGTTCGATTTCTAGCATTAACGAACTTGATCCTTCTTTCTGAATGGAATGATTATATATGGAGCTTTGTAACGATGAAACAAAAATTGTGACAGCTAGAGCGTTAACAGACATTAGACGTTAGAAGAAAAATTTGGAGAATCACGTCTTGACTACAACCTCAATAGCTGATTTTCCTTAATGGTAATCTGAGAAAATATTTGATGCTTAAGCTTGGAATAAAATGGTTAATGATATAACAGCTTTTTGTCAGTAGTGGAGTAGGAGTGGAGGTTTACTAAAACATGCAAATTGGTTAATAATCAAGAAAGTGCAAACACTCATACTACAACGTGAAAGTTTCAATTTATTCAAAAAAAGAGTGGTTATATAGAAGTTTTAGATCCGATTCATAATAACTTTGAATTTTTCAAAAATCCCTCTCCCACTTGTCCGGTTTCAGCCGTTAACGAACTTGTTCATTATTTTTACATGAAACGTTTTAATATGAAATTTTGTAACAATAAAACAAAAACTGCGACCGCTAGTGCGTCAACAGACAACTATAAATATTTTACATAGTATTGAACTGCCCTCATTTTTGGCGTCTGGATGGATCGATGGACATTTGATGGCATTTTTGAAAATTGCAGCTTGAGTACTACCTCAATAGCTGATTTCTCTTAAGGGAAATCATGAGATTGTCATTAGAGCAGGTGGTAAAAAAACTGCTTAGATTACGCAACAGCTGCTGGCAGATTTTTTGTGACCATCAAAACAGCTAATTAGCGTAAAACGAGGAGCAGTGTGGCCTGATGTAGGAGCCATTTGACGAGGTTTCAAATTCTCAGGGAGGAACTCCTCGATCTTCGGAGAGGTTCGAATCCAACTAATGACCCAACAGAAAGTGACTAATTATTGCTAGTGACTGGGCTACGGTGGAGGCGACGAGTGATAGTGGATTATAGGGATTTGTCAGCTGGAGATATCCTGTAATTAGAGCTTGCCTCTTCAGCAACATGTAGTTGCGAGTCGCTCCTCGGCGTTAGGGGCCGCGTCCATCCACAACATTTACATCTATAATGAGCTATTAATTTGTCATTTTCACGGAATAGTAAGTGGCTGTACTTAATTTCTGTTCCATTCCTCATCTACTGCATATTCCATGCTCAATGTGTGTTCCTGGGCAATAGGAATTTATTTACTGATGGGCTCACTAAATAAAATCCTTAATCCCAAACTGGCTAGGATAGGGTGGTAACCAGGAGATAACCCGCCCTATTTGCCATAGTAGCTAAAAGTGGACATAAGTACATAATAATAATGTCCCGAACATACCTCCTTAAAGTCACAAATAGTATCCGGAAAGTCATAAACATTCATAAATATTTTGCAATTTCCATTAATATTTCATGAATAATGATTACGGAGCTAAATATTGACCAGGCGAGTTAAGGCGTCTAGCTATAATCGTTGATTCGATTCAAACGCCAAGAGTAATTGCTGCTAATAGGTTATTGCACAGAAGCCAAAAACAACTCATATGCCCAGTTAGAACAACGTGAGACCATTGCTGTGGTTATAGTCCTTCCATGATTTATGGCTGCGAATATTTTATTGCAAAGTAACCCAATCTAACTCTTTCTTAGTCATGGGCCCGGTTTCTTAGAACGACATGAGACCATTGTTGTGGTTACACTCCTATCATATGTTATGGCGCTAATTGGTTATTGCATAGTACCCAAATCTAACTCTTTTAATGGGCCCAGTTTCTTAAAACAACGTGAGGCCATTGTTGTGGTTATACTCCTATCATATGTTATGGCACTAATTGGTTATTGCATAGTACCAAAATCTAACTCTTTTAATGGGCCCGGTTTCTTAGAACAACGTGAGGCCATTGTTGTAGTTATAGTCCTATCATATGTTATGGCACTAATTGGTTATTGCATAGTACCCAAATCTAACTCTTTTAATGGGCCCGGTTTCTTAGAACGACATGAGGCCATTGTTGTGGTTACACTCCTATCATATGTTATGGCGCTAATTGGTTATTGCATAGTACCCAAATCTAACTCTTGTAATGGGGTTTCTAAAACAACGTGAGGCCATTGTTGTGGTTATACTCCTATCATATGTTATGGCACTAATTGGTTGTTGCATAGTACCAAAATCTAACTCTTTATGGGCCCGGTTTCTTAACATAGTTATAATCCTATCATATGATGGCGCTAAATTCATAGTACCCAAATTTAACTCTTTTAATGGGCCCGGTTTCTTAGAACGACATGAGGCCATCGTTGTGGTTATAGTCCTTTCATATGTTATGGCGCTAATTGGTTATTGCATAGTACCCAAATCTAACTCTTTTAATGGGCCCAGTTTCTTAGAACGACATGAGGCCATTGTTGTGGTTATAATCCTATCATATGTTATGGCGCTAATTGGTTATTGCATAGTACCCAAATCTAACTCTTTTAATGGGCCCGGTTTCTTAGAACGACATGAGGCCATCGTTGTGGTTATAGTCCTTTCATATGTTATGGCGCTAATTGGTTATTGCATAGTACCCAAATCTAACTCTTGTTATAGGCCCAATTTCTTAGAACGACAAGAGGCCATCGTTGTGGTTATAGTCCTTTCATGAGTTATGGCGCTAATTGGTTATTGCATAGTACCCAAATCTAACTCTTGTTATAGGCCCAATTTCTTAGAACAACGTGAGACCATCGTTTGGTTATAGTCCTTTCATGAGTTATGGCGCTAATTGGTTATTGCATAGTACCCAAATCTAACTCTTGTTATAGGCCCGATTTCTTAGAACTACTTTAGTCCATCGTTGTGGTTATAGTCCTTTCATGAGTTATGGCGCTAATTGGTTATTGCATAGTACCCAAATCTAACTCTTGTTATAGGCCCAATTTCTTAGAACAACTTGAGACCATCGTTGTGGTTATAGTCCTTTCATGAGTTATGGCGCTAATTGGTTATTGCATAGTACCCAAATCTAACTCTTTTAATGGGCCCGGTTTCTTAGAACGACATGAGGCCATCGTTGTGGTTATAGTCCTTTCATGAGTTATGGCACTAATTGGTTATTGCATAGTACCCAAATCTAACTCTTGTTATAGGCCCAATTTCTTAGAACAACGTGAGACCATCGTTTGGTTATAGTCCTTTCATGAGTTATGGCGCTAATTGGTTATTGCATAGTACCCAAATCTAACTCTTGTTATAGGCCCAATTTCTTAGAACAACTTGAGACCATCGTTGTGGTTATAGTCCTTTCATGAGTTATGGCGCTAATTGGTTATTGCATAGTACCCAAATCTAACTCTTGTTATAGGCCCAATTTCTTAGAACGACAAGAGGCCATCGTTGTGGTTATAGTCCTTTCATGAGTTATGGCGCTAATTGGTTATTGCATAGTACCCAAATCTAACTCTTGTTATAGGCCCAATTTCTTAGAACAACTTGAGACCATCGTTGTGGTTATAGTCCTTTCATGAGTTATGGCGCTAATTGGTTATTGCATAGTACCCAAATCTAACTCTTGTTATAGGCCCAATTTCTTAGAACAACGAGAGACCATCGTTGTGGTTATAGTCCTTTTACAAGTTATTGCTTCTAATAGTTTTTTGCGGAATTCCCAAATCTACTTCTTGCCACAGAGACGACTTTTTAGAACAACATCATTGTATTTTTGTTAATGATGGTCTACACTTTGGTTTTCTATATCTCGAATACCAAGATATTTGCATTTTTATTTTTCGCCTTCAGTAAAGTATATGTGAGACATGCATGAAATCCACGGTGAAATGATGTCACCCATTAAGATTACATTTCTCGATTCGAATAAGTTTTTGATCAATGCCTTTCTCAATATTTATCAGTTTCACCCATTCCTACTATTATGTTTCACTTTGAGGACCTGGCCACTAAATGTCTTATTTCTAACTTAAATTTCATGTTTATATAAGACTGATATATAATTACCTCATAGATGCCATACCCAATATTTATACGATTCATATAATCCTAAAGATAAAATTTGTTAATTATATTGCAGGAAGAGGGGGGATATTTGTGTTGTTCTTTTCAGCCGTCATATAACCCCACTCCAACTCACAGGGTTTTCAATTTTTTACCAGTCGCGTCACTAAACATCCCATGTCCATTTTAAATTGTAATTGTCGTTCGTTGGCTACTAATGGTTGGAGAAATAGAAAATCGAATTTGATGTGACATGAACAGCGTGTCATTTTAACAGGAGGTGATCTGCTTGGTTTACGCAGCACCTGCGCAACGGACTTTTTAAAGAAGTTTCTGTCCTTAGGATTATACAAGCTAAACGGTCAAGTGCCTTTACAGCCTGACATCCTTTAAAAAACCCTCTTGCCTTAAGTACGGTGCTATTGGCCTGTAGTGGGTGAAGTATAAACGACCACTCAGGCCACAGCTGACACTCTATCCAATACTCAGGGCTGACCCATACACCCCCTCACTTGACCAAGGAGTAGCCTCCGCGGACAACGGCCAAGGAGGATGAGAAAAAGCATAAGAAAAGCAGCCCCTGGAAGAAATGCTACCTGGACTATATAACAAGGGTGTAAGGGTGCTTTTGTGGAGCTCACACCCCCAGCTGGCCTCCATAACTCCCAACTTAGGGGCATTTCACGCCTGACGGAATAGGCTCGCCAATGTCTTGAGGAGGTCACACAGCAGCTGCCTATCTGTCATTATACACACTGGAAACTGTAATTCTGTTTTTCTTTCTACCCTTGGGGGCTTCTCTCTCACACTATTTCTTTCTTGTTGCCGAATCTCCGCTCCCAAGGAGACCCCCATAATAGGCCAATGACGTCGGTTTGCCTCCGTGGATAAAGAACCGAAAAAGATTTATCACCTTTTCTAATCCCTTCTCAATTGCGGAACGTATTTCTCGCATCTTTCAGAAGAGGAGTCCCTTTCTCCAGGCTAACTTTTTTATATACCATTATAAAAGCCTTTTAACAGTCGCTTCCACTCTTCAAGAAATTATTAGCTACATGTTACAGAATAAATGGAATTTATGTGGAAGAAGATTTTTTCATTGGTGCATTTACCTCCAATTCATAGTTGTTTCGGCCTCCAGTGCATTCCTTGGATCAGTAAGTATGGTTCAGAAATGATACAGACTCTCTATTGGCAGTAGAGAATAATGACAGTATGCGGAGCACACGCATAAAATTTTACAAGACTGGGTAGGACAGAAGGCAAAGGGAAACCACTGTCAGAAATTATTCCCTGGTTAGCCCCATGGAAGTTTCAAAGAGCGGGGCAAAGAAAGGCCTGGAAAGTCATTTATTTGAGGACAACAAACATGTAATACTTTCGGCGGTAATAATAATGTCAAAAAATCAGCTTTTTAGCGGAAGGACGAAACGGTTGCGATTACGAGGCGTAACCTTTAGAAACACATTGGGCAGTTAAGGGGTTACAACTCTTGATTCTTGTAGTGTCATGGGTTCGATTCCCAACCTCTTAAGGTAGCCAATAGGAATATAAAAACTAACCAAATCAAATCCTTTGCCTCATCCTGGATACAAAACGGTGGTAAACCTGTAGGCAACCCAACTACATTAAAGTAAGTAAATAAATAACGTAAGGACAACATAGATAAGTAGTGTCGAGCTCAGACAATCTCCAAACTCACACCTTAAATATAATCTGCAGTCAAAGCCAAGATATTATTAAAGGGGAACATGTCCCGATTAGTCTAGATTACATAAAATAAATATATTGACTCACAAACATGAGCACACAGCGTTTTGAACGGACTGCTTCTTCATCATCGAGGAGATAAGATATTAGGGGCGTCTATGGCCGTGCACGTTGCACGGCATGAGTAAATTTACAATTAAACTCAGTAAACTCAAGGTAAAAATAGGTGACAATTAAATTCCCGGCAACGGAAAACATTAGTTAACGAGGTCTCTACAGGACGCGCTAGTGTTGATCTAAGTATACGTCTGACATCCCCTCGGGATGACTAACGATTATGAATCTCATAGATTCTGTCCCACAGGCAAGCTAACACTGATAAAACTGGCCACTATCCCCCCTCCCCCCCCCCGGGATATAATGAGGCCCATTCTACTGGAGACAACTTACTCCAGGTCCTTCTTGGTAAACGGGGGTAGTAAGTCGAGTTGACCACTCTCTACGTAAAACTCTGGCCATGCATCCTTCAAGTCTCACTCAATCGGCCATAGATTTTCAAGGTATATAATTCCAACCGAAAAAAAATAATAGATAGGATAAGACATATTTAAGGACGTTTTTTTCAAAAATCACATCACACGTGAAACCTTAATAGCCGCTCCTTATGAATATTTCCCTATGTGAACATTTCACAATATGTATTTTCCATATCCTTATAAAATACCAAGAAATGCGATGTAATTGGATAAATCATATATAAACCAACATTTCGTATTTCTCCAACAATTTTACAGTTATATAAAATAAATAAAAATATATATATATATATATATATATATATATATATATATATATATATATATATGCAAATGAAATCATATGAACTTTTATTTCCCAGGCCAAAAACTTATGTTTGTTTTTGTCTTAGGTGTCGTTATAAACTCTCAAATACGAAGCTATTATTTGCTCGGCTAGCTACTCTTTTTTATCGCTTTAGACCGAATTAGTGACTCCCAAATGCCTAAAGCTATTTGCAAATTTTTCTTAATATATTCAAGTGTTGGAGGCTGTAAATACAGAAAGAGCACCCAGATTTGCACTGCAACGAGGTATCATCACCAACACAAACATCAGGGTAGGTATATCTGAATTTCATAAACATTTGGTGTCGCTTTCAAATTCCAGTAAAACGGATCCCCCATATTGAATTCATTTGATCTCGAAGCTTGAGTGGATCTTTTTAGCAGATTTCCTTTAAGGGAAATCTGCTATTGAGGTCGTACTCATGATGCGAGTTTCGAAAATTTCTTCAAATGTCCATCGATCCTACCCAGGAGATGACGAAAATGAGGTCCGTTCAAAATTATATATATATATATATATATATATATATATATATATATATATATCTATTAACGCTCTAGTGGTCGCAATTTTTGTTTGATCGTTACCAAACTCGGAATTTAATCGTTTTATGTAAAAAGGAAGATCAAGTTCGTTAACCGAGATATTTGCATTTGTATTCTGCGTGTGGTCGACAGGAGTCGGCTATGTTCGGACTTGCCGCCGAGAGCTTTGGCGGCCGTTTCGGTAACTATTCGTCCCTCGTGAATAGGTTTAGAAGTTTCTTACTACTACAGTTGTTATTAGGTAGATTTCTCTATTGTAAAACTTAACGTGGGAAATCTGCTTAGTTTACGCAGCCCCTGCGTGACGGACTTTTTATGTCTATGGTGTGCAACAGTAAAGACGAACTCTGGAGGCAATCAGTTATTATTTTAATGAAATTTTAAAAAAATAAAATAATAAATACATTTTAGCACAAATGAAGTTTTACAAATGATACATATGATTAGATGACGCAGTTTTATAACTAGGCAATGACCTACTCACCTTTAGAAGTGTAGTTATGTAGGCAGAGTGTTCCGAGGCAGTAAATTAATACCTAATTCCCATCTGGGCTCAATTCAGCCCTGCTCGCACGATTCTCTAATAAGCACGTGTACTAGACCAACGCTGATTATAGGAGCAAGCCGTCTCATAGGTTAAACCTCCAGTACTGCCTGGCCGACAGCCAAGGTCGTAAAAAAGAATGCCACGATGAAACAGTGTCACCACGAACATCATAGCTCAAAGATGCAGGAACTATGCGGATTTGGGGATCTGTGTTGGGAGAACGAGCTTTGGATTAATCTCTAATATCATGGAACTTTATGCACTCGTAAAATTAAACCAGCTTATAACGTTTGGGACAATAAATTTTCAAGGGAATTTGATCCTGATCGAATCTGCATCTTAGCTATATATTACTCTTTGACTCAACATGATTCTCGTTTTACACTTTTACACAGAACTGCAACCAGCCGCATTTGAATGCCTATAGGAACTAAAAAGTCCGTCACGCAGGGGCTGCGTAAACTAAGCAGATTTCCCACGAGAAGTTTTACAATAGAGAAATCTGCCTAATAACAACTGTAGTAGTAAGAAACCTCTAAACCTAAAAACATTATTTAGGGAGTAATAACCCAGTAGTTTCTAGCCCAAAAAACAGTTAACCTAACCTCTAAACCTATTCACGAGGGACGATAGTTATGGAAACGGCCGCCAGAGCTCTCGTCGGAAACTCCGAACATAGCCTATAGCCACACGCAAAATACAAATGCAAATATCTCGGTTAATATTCAAGATAGAGAATTAATGTATAGAACAATATTTATAGTAAATTTAATTTGCAATAAGATTGGTTCTATACAATCTTTTGATCCGACGTATAGTAACGGAGATATTTCGAATTTTCGAAAATCCTCCCCTCTAAACCCCCCCTCCCACTGGTCCGATTTCAGCCGTTAACGAACTTGATCTTTCTTTTTACATAAAACGCTTAAATATGAAGTTTGGTAAGGATCAAACAAAAATTGCGACCGCTAAAGCGGTAACAGACAAATATATAGATAGATATATATATATATATATATATATATATATATATATATATATATATATATATACAGTTTTGAACGGACCTCATTTTCGTCATCTACTAGGTAGGATCGATGGACATTTGAAGAAAAATGTCGAAAATTCCGTCATGAGTACAACCTCAATAGCTGATTTCCCTTAAGGGAAATCTGCTAAAAGGTTCGTCAGACAGGGCTCCGAAAAACTAAGCAGGTTTCCCAAGTGATGGTATAACACATTTGTGATCTCCTCTCGCCACACATACTTACCAATTCTCTATTTCTACGTGAAAAACAAACCGATGAGTAGAAGGGGGGAGGGTCACTAAATTCTAAAAACTAGAAAGTGCGAATAACTCGCTTAATATTTGAGTTACGAGAAAATCTATAGAACAGCAATTGTAGAACATCAACAGTATAACAAAATTGGTTCTATATCAGTTTCTGTAACAGCCCTCTAAACCCCCATAATTCTAGAACTATGGCCAAAAAAAACATATAACCTTTAGTATTCACAGAAACGGCTAAATATCGAGTATGGTATTTCAACTAGCAATAATCGATTTCCGTGATTTTGATTTTTGATTTCCATTCTTGTTTTTTGAGTTACATTTTGTTTTTGAGTTCCAGTTCCATTTTTGAGTTCCAGTTCCGTTTTTGTGTTTCATTCAGTTTTCGTGTTTAAATTAGCCTTTTGTGTTCTATTTCTTATATATTTTTAGCAGATTTCCCTGAAGGGAAATGAGCTATTGAGGTCGTACTCATGACGCGAATTTCAAAAACTTCCCTCAAATGTCCACCGTTCCTACCTAGGAAATGACGAAAATAAGGTCCGTTCAAAAATATATATATATATATATATATATATATATATATATATATATATATATATATATAAAATTGTAACCTCTGTCTGTACATTGATTTTTTTCGCGAAATTTCACGATAACTTTTCGTTTCACATGTCATAGACACCATAACTACATTTTAGCAGATTTCCCTTAAGGGAAATCAGCTATTGAGGTCGTACTCATGACGCGAGTTTCGAAAAATTTCTTCAAATGTCCATCGATCCTACCCAGGAGATGACGAAAATGAGGTCCGTTCAAAATTTTATATATATATCTATATATATATATATATATATATATATCTATATATATATATATTTGTCTGTTAACGCTCTAGCGGTCGCAATTTTCGTTTGATCGTTATCAAACTCAGAATTTAATCGTTTCATGTAAAAAGGAAGATCAAGTTCGTGAATGGCTGAAATCGGTCCAGTGGGAGGGGGGGTTTAGAGGGGAGATTTTTGGATAATTCAAAATATCTCCGTTATTATGCGTCGGATCGAAAAATTGTATAGAATCAATCGTATTGCAAATTAAATTTACTATAAATATTGTTCTATACATTTATTCCCTATCTTGAATATTAACCGAGATATTTGCATTTATATTAAATTTGGGCCGATACCGGATTTTTGAATTTCCCGCCAAAACCTAGTTCGGCCCTTTGCCGTAACTGTTGGGCTCTAGTATGGAGATTTCTCTATTGTATTACATCACGTGGGAAATCTGCTTAGTTTACGCAGCCCCTGCGTGACGGACTTTTGTTTCTTTCGTGTATGTTTGTTTGTTTGTTTGTTACCTTTTCACGCATAAACGGCTGAACCGAATTTTATGAAACTTGGTATGTATATTACTACTAGCCCAACTTAGACTTTAGGCTATATTAATATTCTCTAAGACAAACAGGAGTGGGGGTTATAAGGGAGGCCTGAAATTAAAAATAGCGATATTTCGTTTTCTATTGCTTTTTCAGCAAATATGGCCATAACAAAAGTTGTTTATTTTGTAATTTAGAGTAACTTTTGTTATATGCACTTTTGCCGTATACGGAAGTATAAATGAGTTATACGCTAAAAGCTATAGGGGAAGTGAACAATTTTATTTGGGACAAAAGACCCAACCGAAATAAATAAAACTCGGTATGTGTATTAGCACTAACGCTTTCATTATAACAAGCCATACCAACATTTCTAGGGACGGGCAGGAGTGGGGGTTGTAAGGGAGGCCTGTATTTAAAAATAGCGGTATTTCGTTATCTATTCTTTTTTCGGCAAATATGAACATAACAAAAGTTGTTTATTTTGTTATTTAGAGTAACTTTAGTAATATACACTTTTTTCTTATACCGAATTATAAACGATATATACACTATAAACTAAAGCGGGAGTCAACTATTTCATTGGGTGCTAACGTTTAAACCGAACTTAAAAACTCGGTATATCAATTAGCATTAATTCTTCCATGATTATAAGCTATATTAAAATTTTTAGGTTAGAACGGGAGTGGGGGTTATAAGGGAGGCCTGAAATAAAAATTGGCGATATTTCATTGTCTATTTGTTTTTCGACAAACATGCAAATAACAAAAGTTGTTTACTTTGTTATTTAGATTAACTTTTGTTTTATACATTTCTCCAGGAACAACGTGTGGAGCAAGTAATTTGCGTAGAAATATTGATATGCTCAACAATTCATTCCAATTTGAACTATGAGCTACCTCACCTGGATAAATTAATTCAAATCTATGTTAATATTTTGTCCTTAATAACTGAAATCTATGCATAATGCACAGGAGACGGGGAATATGACAATATAACAAAATATGAAATATGACAATTTGGAGGACAGTGAAGACTTACATAAAAAATTAATTTTATTATTAACAAATGCCAACAACGGGTATTAACCCTAGACACTGGGACGGGTAAATGTCAAAATATTGTGCAAAGTAAAGTCTTGCCAAAAAAATACCATCACCATTCAGCCTCAAATCAATTCCTGGGCGAAGCCGGGTATCTGAGCTAGTATATATATATATATATATATATATATATATATATATATATATATATATATATGTCTGTTAACGCTCTAGCGGTCGCAATTTTTGTTTGATCGTTACGAAACTCGATATTTAACCGTTTTATGTAAAAAGACAGATCAAGTTCGTTAATGGCTGAAATCGGACCAGTGGGAGGGGGGGTTTAGAAGGGGGATTTTTGAAAATTCAAAATATCTCCGTTATTGTGCAACGGATCGAAAAATTGTATAAAGCCAATCTTATTGAAAATTAAATTTACTATAAATATTGTTATATACATTTATTCTCTATCTTGAATATTAACCGAGATATTTGCATTTTTATGAAGTCTGTAGTCGGGTATATTTCGGATTACGTCGGCCATCTTCGTCATTTCTCGGCTCACGCGGAAGTTTCTTCTAACCTGTCCTTTCTAACCTTACCTTACCTTCCTTCGTTACTTTGCGAGATTTATACAAATATGTTCTCTTCATCCGCCCCCCCCCTTCTTTAGTTCTTTGACTACTAAAATTTGAGTTATTAAAATTATATATTATTATTATATTATTCTTACAATTCAGAAGACGTTTCAGTTGGGAATTTATTTTAATTAACTGAAAGATTTCTCATTACCGTTTGTATTTAATCAGGGTGGTATTGTGTTACCAGTATGCAGATTTCTCTATTGTATAACTTCACATGGGAAATCTGCTTAGTTTACGCAACCCCTGCGTGACGGACTTTTTTTCCAGTTCTGTTTTGACTTGCGTTTCTATTTCTTTCCCATTTCTGTTTTGATTTCATCTCTGTTTTTCGTGTTTTCTCTCTGTTTTTTAATCCTTTTATGTTTTGTAGCCCTTTTATGTTTTGTGTTCCTTTTGTGTTCTGTGTTCCTTTTCTGATTTGTGTCCCTTATCTGTTTTTTTTTTGTGCTTTCTGTTTTGTTTAATTTTGTTAATTTTAAGCAACATCGCCGAAGCTGCGAAGCTCCTATAGATAAATAAATGGAATATGGTATAGTTCAAGTAAAGAATTCAAAACAAAAACGTACAGTCTTAATTGATGACGTCCTCAATCAAATAAATAGCATGTATCCCGCATAATGAAGGTCTCTTGTAAACAACAGTTGGTATTTAAGCTTAGAACATAGTGGTTCATGATTCAGGTCATTGCTAATATGACATGAGCAAGAGTAGAGGTTTATTGAAGGATGAAAACTACAAAAATCCAACCAATGAATACATGAATATAGGAACATTTATAGACAATTGGATTTACAATAAGATTGGTTAGATCCGACGAATAGTAACGGAGATCTTTGGAGTTATCAAAATGTACCCCCTCTAAACCCCCTCCTCCCACTGGTCCGATTTCAGCCGCTAACAAACTTGATCTTTCTTTTTACAAAAGACGATTATATATATAGTTTATTATCGATAAAGAAAAAATTGCGACTGCTATAGCAGTAATATATATATATATATATATATGTATGTATAACATTGAACGGACCATATTTTCGTCATTTACTAGGTAGGATCGATGGATATATGAAGACATTTTCCAATAATCTCGTCATGAGTGCCACATCAATAGCTTATTTCCTTAAGTGAAATCTGCTAAAATGTTGGAATTTCCATCTCCTTGAAGCACATTAGTAGAATAAAATTAGATGTGGCCATGCTATATTCATTCTCAATGGAACCATCAAACTCATTGACCGTGTAAAGCCTTTAAGAGTCATTGACCCCAATCTTAAAAGAAAGTATTTCCTTTAGCTCTTGAAATTTAGAAGCCGGGGAATATCAAGAGGTTCCTAGACAGCTTGAAATTAAACCACGTTCATTGGTATACTTTTAAAAGAAATTAGCCAATTATTTAGAAAGCACAATTTCCAAAATTATAAAATATGAGTATGTTCAGGAAACATGCGTTCCTCATTAATATGTGAAAACTGGTCAGAAAAAATTAGTTTTTGATTGGCGAGAAGATAAGTACTATGACATGTGCATCAAAAAAAAAATAGGGCAAGCTGCTTGGAAATCTGAACTGGTTTTTAAATACCATGAACAGACTGACGAATGCAATTTATTGACTTTTGACACATACATTGGGTAAAAAATTCTTATATAATTTCAATAGTATCTTCAAAATATTAAATGATTCCTGATCGTACTTTTAATCACAGTGTATGTTTAGTGTTGATTGAATGGTTTGTTCGTAAAGATGACCATAGTAAAAATAGTCATTCCACAGGCTTGGAGCTACTATTCCTGAAAACTGAATGATAAAGCATTCTACCATAGGAAGAAAATCACCGTACAGATTTATTTAATTTTTTTAATTTAAAAAGATCTACAATCAGTTTTATGAATTTTAATATTCCAATCATGGGTCCCCAGCAGGTGTGAAATGTTTTTTTTTTCTCATAATATCCCTGTCGGAAATTATTTATGTAATTGCACGTTCCGTTCAATTCCATCGATTTATAAATTGAAAGCTTATTAGCAATTACAACTAATTAAATGTATAAAATAAAGTAGAAAATATTATGTAAATTCAAAAAATAATATAAATAAATAAGTTGAAATGACTAAAGTTAAAATCAAATGTTAAGGTTGTTTCTTCTTTAATTTGCGATTATATGTAATGGAAATTTATTCCATCGTAATCGGCAATTAAGTCTAATTTTTCCTTTGCTACATCTATATTTTTGATAAACTTAGTCAAATATTTATTAAATAATATATTTGGTGATTCCGGCCAATGAAATACTTTTAAAGTGATATTTTTAGTAAGTTTCATTATTTTTTGTTTAAAATTAGTCAGAAATTCTTCTGTTGTATGTCCGTAACTAATACATTTGTCTTGAATTTTAAAGCAATTCAAATTGTGTCCTGCCTGTCCACGTTCTATCAAAATTAGGGGCATTGGTGATTGCTGGTGACACTGCAAAGGAATTGATATTCGTAAATGTATTGGTGTTAACTGTAAAATTTATTACAGTTCATCATTTCTAAATGCCATTCTGAAAGGTGGCTTGTAACGTATACTTCCACGATATTGTTTTTAAAAAAAAATTAATTCACTAACTCTCTGGAACACTGTATTCTATTGATTTTAAATCAAGATAAATCGTCAGTTTACGATTAATAATTTAATTTGGGAGAAAAAGTTTTTCTTAAAATCAATAAAATAGTCAACAGAGTGATTGTAAGCAGATTTCCCATGAATCGGTATAATGCTCTTGTGATCACATCTCACCACATATTGTGTTTATATTTAAAAAAAAAAAACGATGAATATACGAATAACTCCCTTAATACCACAGTTACGAAAATATGCATAGAAGAGCAATTGTAGAACGTTAATAGTTTAACAAGATTGATTGTATAACATTTTACGATCCAACTCTTAATAACGGGGATATATTGAATTTTCGAATCCCCCCCCCGAATGTTGTTCCGTCAATAACAAATACGATCTTTAGTGTTGGCTGAATCAGTTAAATACTGAGTATGGAATAGATGAAATAAACATTGTCGAATATAGACCAAAAAATCTTATTTTATGAATTTTTTACATAACGTATTTGCATGCGTCTAATAAAGTAAAAGTTCAATGAAAACCATATTTGGTATTTAATCTTGGAATGAAGTGCTTCACGATATAACAGCTTATTGTTAATAGGAGGGGGGGTTTACTGATAGCCGCAAACTATGGAAATAACTCGGTTAATATTCAATATTCAGGTGTACATATCAACATTTATAGAACAATATACTTGGAAAAAGATATCAATCCGTCGTAGGGGATATTTTGAATTTTAAAATTCCCTCCTCCCACTAGCCGGATTTCAGACATTAACGAACTTTGATTTTACATAAAACATTTAAATATCTTGTTATTAATGGTTAAACACAAGCGTTAACAGATATATATATATATATATATATATATATATATATATATATATATATATATATATAGTTTTGAACGGACAACATTGTCATCATCTCCTTGGTAGGATCGATCGACATTTTTCGAAAATCACCTCATGAGTACAACCTCAATAGCTGATTTCCCTTGAGGAAAATCTTCTAAAAACGTTTAACACCTCCACTCATTATTATCATTACAGGCAGTTTACTTTCTGTTGCCTCCCCCATCTTCCGTGGTCTGGCTCGTAGAGCATGTGGGAATAGGACAAATTCCGTAATGTACTCTCCGTAAGCTCCGAAAGTACTCTGCCTGTAATAAAGAACTGATACGAGAGAAAGTGTTTGACCTATACAGAATCTTGCCGTTGGTGATACATCTCTAGCGAAAACAAAATTCCTCTTCTTATTTAAAATCGTTAATAGGTAATTATTTTCCCACATCAATTTTTTGACGATATCGTGAGATTGATTTGAAAAATTGAAACTACGGGTTTGGATCCCAAATGTTGAGTTCTGGACAGGAGATCCAGCATGGCTGGATATGACTGCCGACCGCCGGGAAATAATTTCCAATGAAAATAAAATTAATGAAATTATTAATTTCCAAAACGTATCATTGTCAGTGGAAAGATGTGAGGCATTAATAAGACTTATGTTATAATGTGGCTTACTTTTCTTTTTGTTTTTTTTTCTCCTCATAGTAACCCTATGAGGAGTCAATTATTTGAATACACGTTCCATTGCCACATGGCATATTACATGTATTATTATGTTTAAATACGTTTTTATTTTACAATATATATAGTAAATAAATAAATACAATAAGAACAAAAAACATATCAATTAAACTTAAACTCAACCAATGTTTAATTTGCTAGTCTATCTATGTAAGGTAAATAAATTGAATTATGATTCCCATTACTCACAATTAATTTTACATTCTAATGTATTTTTGCAACATCCATATCTATACTTTTGATAAACTTTATAAGTTCTTTATTATATTTGTTGAATATTATATGAGGTGGTTCTGGCCAATTACCTCCTTTTAAAAATGTATCACGTTGCTGGACTTATGAAACTTGAGTTGTTCTTGGAGTAGAAATAGCAAATGAATTACCGGCCCGGACTTCAATTTGCAACTTATAATGTGGCTTCACCAAGGTATACCACCGTGTAGCTCGACAACACCTGTTTGTAAGCGGTAAAGCGGCACTCCACAAAAGCCTGTCCTCCTGGAGTACCATATACCAGTACTTTTAGTGGGCCAGAGTGTATCTTGACCTCTGTTCAAACAAACCCATCTCTCGACACCCCCCTCCCCCCCAGAGACCAAAGGCCCGACCCAAGTGGCTCAAAGGAGGCCGAAAGGGCAGTTCTCCAGCCACCTGGAGCCGCCTCCTTTAAAGTCGAATAATTGGACGTTAAAGTGTCTCCCTTTGTCGCAGTAACTGGCTGTGAGAAATTTTTCGGCCCCTTTTCTTGCCTGACGGTGCTATACGCCTTTTATTAGCTCGGGCATCCCTGAACACCTGCCACGACTGAGTTAACTCTACTGGAGAATATCAATCGTGTGTATTTCGTTACTGAAAGACAGACCTGCACATAGGCTAGAACTCAGAAACCCAGCTTGGAAGTGAGTACGGAGTGTTTAGAGACCACTTTGGACTAACATGAGTTTGACAATTTGTTTTTTTCTTTTTTAATAATTGTATCATAAAAATTGAAGTCAAATATTTCTGGTCTAGACATGCATACTCAAAAAATAACTTGAAAATAACAGTAACTCATCAAAATTATATTTACCGTACTTGATTCAACTCAGATTACCCATTCTCTAATCTGGAAAACGAATTCTCAATTGCTGAAATCCACAATAGCTTGTAAAAGCACGATTTTATGTGTGTGTTTCTTTATTTTTCGTCCATTATTACCTATGCAATAAGCATATGGAATCATGAAAAATTAAATTATAAGAAAAAAAGAAAGTATATTCACTTTTTTTTTAAAGCGTTGACCTTAATCTCACATGGTAAATCTAGAGTGGCGAATTCGATTCCCACCTGGGCAAAGGAATTTATTTAGTGGCGGAATTCATCAGACCCACCCTGGCTAGAAAAGAGTAGTAACCTGTAGATAATCCGTTCCAGTTAGTCTTAGTTGCGAAAAGTGGTCGTAAATAAATAATTTAAATTAGTCATTTTTTAAATCGCGGAGATACATACAAAATAAACTAGCTCATCACGCATATGTCTTTGATAATACTAATCGTCCTGACATGAACTTCTTTTTATTTTGTTGAACTCCATTAGGTTTTAGATCATAAAATACCAAAAATGAAAGGATTTTGTGAAGAGATGATATAAGGGTATAATAAAGCATTGTTTAAGAATGAAGCGGTTTCTATTAGCAGATTTCCCTTAAGGGAAATCAGCTATTGAGGTCGTACTCATGACGCGATTTTCGAAAAATTTCCTCAAATGTCCATCGATCCTACCCAGGAGATGACGAAAATGAGGTCCGTTCAAAACTATATATATATCTATATATATATTTGTCTGTTAACACTCTAGTGGTCACAATTTTTGTTTAATCGTCACCAAACTCGGTATTTAATCGTTTTATGTAAAAAGGAAGGTCAAGTTCGTTAACGGCTAAAATCGGACCAGTGGGAGGGGGGGGGGTTTAGAAGAGGGGAATTTCAAAAATTCGAAATATCTCCGTTATTATGCATCAGATCGAACAATTTTATATAATTAATCTTATTGAAAATTAAATTTACTATAAATATTGTTATATACATTTATTCTCTATCTGGAATATTAACCGAGATATTTGCATTTTTCTGTTTTCAGCTTCTGAGATGAGATCGGCTAACTTCGGGTCTAGTCGTGAGTTTCCGTCAAGAGCTAGTTCGGGCCGTTCCCGTAACTGTTTGACTCTCTATTCTGAAATTTCTCTATTGTAAAACTTCACGTGGGAAATCTGCTTAGCTTACGCAGCCCCTGCGTGACGGACTTTTTTACTTCCTTGTTCAAAGTAATTTTCAGATTTTAGCATTCTCAGCTTGGACTTTCCTAATTTGGCTAGTCTTGGCGTGATGTCAGTGGGTATCGCTTCTAACTCCTAGGCTATCTTAACAAATTTGAAATTGTGGTAGTCAAGTTGAGCCCCTCCCCCTTTTCGATCGAAATCTACTAGAGACGGGTTTACACGAGGTTCATGACATTTTTTTTGGATCGATGTATTGGAACTGAGATATCGTGAAGCAATTTAAAATGAACCAGTACCCAATGTTTTGTTTATTTAATTCAATAGGAGTCGAAAGAAGCCATGTGGAGACAAAATAAAATATTTTATAATTTATGTATTGTGATATTGCCTCACAGTAAACTAAATATTCATTTTGTGAACACTAAATCTTGAGCCATCCTGGCCCTTCTATTTATTTAGATAGGAGCCCCCCAATTCTATTTATTTATATTGGTCTGTGAGGCAGTCTGCCTCTAAAAATATTAGGTAGTTGAGTTAATAAGAGCACGTTCTCCATCGGGCTCCAGAAGCCAGTAAGCTTCTCCATTCTCGTCCATTCATGGCGAACCCGACTTTTGAACACTTTTAGTCCAATTATAGCAGTTTAAAGGAGCGAGCGGTGGCCAGGTGTCTGGACAATTAGGCGGGGATCGGACAGTCATTGGGATCAAAGGTGCCGCTCCTGTGATGAGCAGGGCGGCACCTTTGATGTAGAGGGTACTCTACCGTCTCCCCGGCCACCCATTGACCGGCGAATATTGCCTCGGAGGTGGTCACCCTTTGAGGACACAAATCAAAATAAAGGCACCTTTATAGGTTAAGCTTTCTTTTGTAAAGGTTTTATGAAGTGCACCACTTAACTTAGCAAATGGCTATATGTCTGAAATACTTGGGTGGGATAACTTGTACCTAGAGGAAATCCAGGTTTAAGCTCCATAAATCCACAATATGGTAGTTAACTCATTGTAGAGGCCTTATTCTCATAGTAATTCGGGGGGTCGTTGTATGCGAGTACGCTATAGAAATTCTCTTCGCTGGCGGTTAGCAAAATTTAGTTACTTACAAGGTAGGTACAGGTACTAGAAATGCCTGGGCCTCTGCCTTCACCCTATTTGACAATTCCTTGCGGTTCTCTGCCAAGTTTCTGCAATTATGGTTGCCCAAATACCGTAAATCTTCTCCCCATGTCACTTTGGTTGGCTGGGCCTAACTCTGTTCTGTGCCACATGGTGGACCAAATAACTGAGAAGTTTCAATTTCATAAAAACAAAAAAAAATTACTAAGTTAGTAAGAGAATTTATATTTTTTAAACCAAAAGTCTAAAACAGCAAATACAAAATTTAAACATATTTAAAGTTGGTTAAATGTGATGAAATTCCTACTTTACTTTTTCAATTCGATGAGTGAATATTTCATAGTTTAGTTATTAAGCAGAAAAATTTAGTCTATTGCATTAATGAAGTAAAAAGTGAGACAATTTAATACAAATGTGAAGATGTTTATTGATGTAATTGCTCTAAGGAAAAATCGCTAACTAAATTAATTGCTCTAAGGAAAAATCGCTAACTAAATACTGGAAAAACAAAAATAATAACTCGGTTATTATTCAAGTACAAAATTATTTATATAACATCATTTGATCCGTGGAATAATAACTGAGATGTATAGAATTTATTTTGATTTCAGCTCTTGTTTCAACGTCCATATTTGTTATTTCATTTTGAAATAAGAAGTTTCGTTAAATATTGTATTTCAGCTAATTTAAAACGATTAGAAGTATGATTTATTGATAGCTGAAAACTAAAAGTTATAAATACCTTGATTAATATTTCAGTTAGAGAAAAAATGGTTGTAATAACAATTGTAAAAAAATCAAATTACAGTAAAAGTTTTTATTTATGTATTCAGGCCCACTTTGTGCTACTAAGGCTAGTTGGGGCTAACAAGGCTAAATAATAAATATCTCATCCATTAACTAAAACTGCAGTAAGCAATCATAAGTAGTTAAATTTAACAAATACATTACTTTAGCTAACTGGACACGGAAATACAAACTCCTTAAAGAGATTCAAACTTACTGACTCAAATACTTGTAAATGCAACAGTTACACTGAACAGACATTCACCCACCTGATTTATGAATCTAGACCGACTCAAGACGTATTAAGACAGTTAGAGGCACATATTCCCGGATGGCCTATCACTCCCGATATTTTATTTTCAAAACATATCAATTTATTAAAAGAAATAACCTACGATATCCTTAAGCTGAGAGAGGAAAAGATAATTTAAAATTAACATTATGTAATTTTTATTGGTTATTTAATTGTACTAGTTAATATTTTTTGTTTTATTTTATCAAGTTTAACTTTATAATTTTATTTACATATTAATATGTATATATATATATATATTATTATTATTATTATATAAAAAAATTGTTAAAATTTTTCACAAAATATAATGCAAATATGCATGGGATTTGTAGAAAAATAAAATTACTCGACATAGGGTTACTATGTAGAGGAAATAAATAAAAAAGAAATAAATAAATTAAAAAAAATTAAATAAAAAAAACCGTATAAATGTAGTGTAGCAATGAATTACTTTTAGTATTTTATTAATTGATGGTACTTCTTTTAGATAAGGAGTGGCCCCTGGAGAGGTGGAGGTGGTGTGTGTTTGTATGTGTGTGTGTGAATAATATATAACATCGAGCATGTTGAAAGAACTTCAGTGACACTAAAAATTTCTATCAAATCAATGTTCAAGAAGAATGGATGTTTGAATGGACAAATCAATTAATAAGACAGTCACACAAAAAAAATAATTTAACATAACAAGCAATAAGAAGAACAATGCAATGTCGAACTAGGCAAACACACGATTATTTCATTTTTAAGACGTATTCTTCATGTGTGATAGAACTTTTAATATGTAGAGGTAATGATGGCCAACTTTCCTTTCTTTTTACCGAATTCTGTGATTGAAAATTCCTCTTGTGTCATTACATTCCTTCAATTCCCTGGAAAATCATGAATTAAGTTAAGAATGATCTGTACATGTATGGCTTCAATATGCTTATGATATTAAGGGATGACAAGACTTTATAAAGCTAGAAGTTATAAATACCTTGATTAATATTTTAGTTAGAGAAAAAATGGTTGTAACAACAATTGTAAAAAATTCAAATTACAGCAAGAGTCTTTATTTGTTATTTATTAAGGCCAACTTTGTGCTACTAAGGCTAGTTGGGGATACCAAGGCTAAATAATAAATATGTCATACATTAACTAAAACTGCAGTAAGTAATCATATGTAGTTAAATTTAACAAATACATTAATTTAGCTAACCCATATAAATGTAGTGTAGCAATGAATTACTTTTAGTATTTTATTAATTGATGGTACTTCTTTTAGATAAGGAGTGGCCCCTGGAGAGGTGGAGGTGGTGTGTGTTTGTATGTGTGTGTGTGAATAATATATATCATCGAGCATGTTGAAAGAACTTCAGTGACACTAAAAATTTCTATCAAATCAATGTTCAAGAAGAACGGATGCTTAAACGGACAAATCAATTAATAAGACTCAGAAAAATTAATTTAACATAACAAGCAAAAAAAAAGAAGATTACAATGAAGTCGAAATAGGCAGACACACGATTATTTCATTTTTAAGACGTATTCTTCTTGTGTAATAGAACTTTTAATACGTAGAGATAATGATGGCCAATTTTCCTTTCTTTTTACCGAATTCTGTGATTGGAAATTCCTCTTGTGGCATTACATTCCTTCAACTCCCTGAGAAAACATGAACTAAGTTAAGAATGATCTGTACATGTCTGGCTTCAATATGCTTAAGCTATTAAGGGATGACCAGAGGAGAATATAGATTCCCACGAGAGCTAAGTATATAGACCACTTAGCTGAATCGAAGCCAGAAAATTATTTCCGTAGGGTGTCCTACTCATATCATCCCGTGCTGGATGAAATAATTGCTTCTATCAGTTCAACTAGCACACATAGTCTCTTTTTGTATGTAACTATTTAAAACATAATTTTGAAAAAAAACATTTACAGAGAGAAAAAAAACATATTAATTTCGTAATATTAAGGAAAGCCAAGAGTTTAGCTTATCTCTTATAGTAACAAACACAAATTATTATGTACTATAACAAGTTAGATCGTATAGTCTACTTCAGTGAGTGCCTGCGTGTGCGTGTGTGTAATTAAAAATTTCAGGAAAGTTTCATAAAAAATTATACTAATGGGATAAGTAATATAGCCTGGAAAAATAACAATAAAATAAAAAAATGTATTAGAAATAAAGATAAAGTAATACGATCAAAATCTAAATCTATATATATATATAAAATTGTAACCTCTGTCTGTACATTGATTTTTTTCGCGAAATTTCACCATAACTTTTCGTTTCACATGTCATAGACACCATAACTGCATTTTGTTTCTTTGGTGTCTGTTTGTTTGTTTGTTTATTTGTTTGTTTGTTTGTTACCTTTTCACGCATAAACGGCTAAACCGAATTTTATGAAACTTGGTATGTATATTACTACTAACCCAACTTAGACTTTAGGCTATGTTAATATTCTCTGAGACGAACAGGAGTGGGGGTTATAAGGGAGGCCTGAAATTAAAAATAGTGATATTTCGTTTCCTATTGCATTTTCGGCAATTATGCACATAACAAAAGTTGTTTAATTTGTTATTTAGAGTAACTTTTGTTATATACACTTTTGTCGTATACATAAGTATAAAGGCGTTTTACGCTAAAAATGATAGCGGAAGTCAACTATTTTATTTGGCACAAAAGACTCAACCGAACTAAACCAAACTGGGTATGTGTATTAGCAGTGAGGCCTTCATTATAATAAGCCATACCAACATTTCTATGTACGGGCAGGAGTGGGGGTTATAAGGGAAGCCTGAAATTAAAAATAGCGATATTTCGTTTCCTATTGGTTTTTCCGCAAATATAAACATAACAAAAGTTGTTTATTTTGTTATTTGGAGTAACTTTTGTTATATACACTTTAGTCGTATACCTAAGTATAAATGAGTTATACGTTAAAACTTTAGCGGGCACTAACGGCTGAACCGAACTTAACAAAACTCGGTATGTCAATTAGCATTAATTCTTCCATGATTATAAGTTATATTAAAATGTTTAGGTTCGAACGGGAGGGGAGTTATAAGGGAGGCCTGAAATAAAAATTCACCATATTTACATGTATAAGAAACGGGAAATATAAAAATATCGAAGACTGTGAAGAATTATCGAACAAATAATTCTATTATTATCAAATCACCGGCAACGACGGGTATCAATCCTAAACACTGGGACGGGTAAATGTCAAAATATTGTGCAATGTAAAGCTTGCTAAAAAATACCATCACCATTCAGACTCAAATGAATTCCCGGGCGAAGCCGGGTATCTGAGCTAGTATATTATATAAGAACTAAGCTGTAACACATGCAATGGAACTTCTATTGGTGAATCCTCGCAGTTGCTGAATAAAAGGTTAAACACGTAAAAATTGTTGATAATAATGAAAATAAAACTGCCTTCATAGATCATTCCATCTCCAAAACCTTATGAAAAAAAGTTCAAATAATTGATAAAGAATGAAATAATACTTCACGAAAATTTTTTTTTATTAACGTCCACTTTTTGCAACTTAGGCTAATCGGGTTCACGAAAAATAAAATAGAATTCGATTCCTATTGGTTTTTCAGCAAATATGCACGGGATAAAAGTTGTTTATTTTGTTATTTAGAGTAACTTTTGTTATATTCACTTTTGTCGTATAACAAAGTATAAACGAGGTATACACTGAACAATTAAAGTGGGAGCCAACAATTTTATTGGGCACTAACGATTGAACCGAACTCAACAGAACTCTGTATGTGAATTAGCATTAGTTCCATGATTATAAGCCATATTAAATTTTTTAGGTTCGAACGGGAATGGGGGTTGTAAGGGAGGCCTGTATAAAAAATTCGCGATATTTCATTTTCTATTTGTTTTTAGGCAAACATGCACGTAACAAAAGTTGTTTTTGTGTTATTAAAAGTAGCTTTTGTTTAAAACATTTTTTCGTGATGCAAGTAATTCGCATAGATATCCTCAACGATTCTTTCCAATATGAACATTATTGATTATAACGAATTGTTAGAAAAATTGATGTTATTTCAAAATAAAGAATAATGAAGTTATTATATTATTTGTTTTTCAATCCATACTTTCTTTAATATCCTAATCGCTTGAAAAATCATGCAGGAGAACGTCTGTCGGGCCCGCTAGTATTCTATAACATTTTATGTTATGGTAATTGATTTTAAATTATGACGGGCAATAATCGAGTTCTAGATGAAAATAATAATCGATCTGTAGTCAGCTAACTTAACCAACATCGGGCACCTCAGCAACAACGACCTCCCCAGTGAGAAAGGGTCAGTCACATGGAACGTAAGAGGGAACGAGCACTTCAAAACTATTATTATTGTTATTATTATTTATTAACGTCCACTTTTTGCAACTAAGGCTAATTTGGATGGGTTATCTACAGGTTATCATCCTTTTCTAACCAGGGTGGGACTTAGGATGTTATTTAATGAATTTCGTCACTAAATAATTTCCTTTGCCCAGGCGGGAATCGAACTCGCCACTTTAGGTTTACCATGTGAGATTAAGGTCAACGCTTTAACTCACATGACAACCTGAGCTCCAACTTCAAAACTGTAGACTTAATAAATATATCATGTAAGAAGGCACTTATTAACGTAGTATCAAGCAAAGTATTGCCATAGGGTTTTGTTAAATTATTATTTTTTAATTAATGTTAATTAAATTAAGACATCTTCAATCCATCACCGTCATCCCAGAATTAATCGCAAAATTTATAGTTTTAAATAGTTTTAATTTAACGATTCCTCATCTTTCTTCTGCTATATTTTATTCTATGTTTTAATAACTATGCAAACAATTATCTTTATTTTAACAATTTAAATTACTGAATGAAAGTAAACAATACTGAGCGATATCGCCTCGTTGCAGAGCTCATCAAATAAATAAAATTAAAAGAAATATGTCCTTAACACTACTCATGTCTGGTTTTCCAGTGTGTTCTCTATTTCTCTTCTTTCTCTGTGAGAGCAAACTCTTTATTGTAATTATAAGGAAAAACATTAATTCAGTACTTTTTTTTTTGTTATGGTTAATTCATATTATGAAAATATTCTGTAGGTTTTACTGCGATTTTTACACCCGAGTTTATATTAGATCGCACAATTAAACGGAAACTATTAAAATACTAACAATTTGTTATACATTAACAATTGTCATATTCATTAAAAATGCATTTCTGTTTTATACAGAACATTTCCCAATTCATATAAGACTAAACACAGCAATGGCAATGGTTAATTAGTTATCCAAACCAATAACATTTATTTCCTAAAGAATGTATTCAACTATACAGTTAAATTATAAATATTTATTAAAAATATCTGTGTTTTTTGTATAACCATATATTTATATAGGTGTGTGTGTGTGTGTGTGTGTGTGTGTGTGTGTAAAATAAATAATTAAAATCATCGGCTCAAAAGCTATTCAATGATGAACTATAATCTCAAAGTCCGGTAACCATAACAGCTAAATAAAATTTATTCTGACTAAGAAAACAATTCCAAAGCACATTTGCGTCTTGGTAGGGTTGATAGAAGCCAATGAATGGTTTTGAATGTCGTGTATCTTATATCTGGTTAATCAGAAACATTTTTTTTTGTGGCTCCTCACAATTTATTTCATAAAAACGCTTAGCGCTTTCGGGAATTAAATTCCCATCCTCAGAACTACAAACAATAAAACACCATAAATAAGGGAAACAAATTTAAAACTAATTTTTAGACTCCTTAATTATGGTGTTTAATTGTTTGTAGTTCGGAGGATGGGAATTTAATTCCCGAGAGCGCTAAGCGTTTTTAAGAAATAAAACGTGAGGAGCCACAAAAGTGTTTTTGATTAACCTGATTCAACCTCACCACCAGCTAAAAATAAATATGAGTATATCTTATATCTCTTGATTAATAGGCACTGAATAGTATTAAATTATTGAGTTGAGTTGGGGTACGCTACTCGAGGTCAGTGGCTATGCATCCGACTTTAGATCACCAAATCAAACAGCATCGAGCATGATAAGTACTTGAATGGGTAAACGCTGAGTTAATATACCGGTTCGCAAGCAGTGCGCGCTGGTGTCGCGGCACTAAAGGAATTGAGGGACTCTAGTGAGTAAATCAGCCTGACAGCCATTCGGTATATCGAAAGGCATTAACTCTCCTCTATCCTGTGGACTAGCAAAATAATGGAGCCTGACAGTCTCCTGGAGTCAACTAATTCCAGGACTTCGTTTACACAACCCCCTCCCCACAGCTAATTCCCTGGAACCCCACTCGTTAGTGGCTAAAAATCTCTAAGTGCTACAAGTCCTTTGAGTTCAGTAACTTTCTTCTAAATTTCCTACATCGTCCTGAACCTATGACATCATACAAACGAATACTAGATGTTTAAAACTGTTTCTGTTTATGTTATAGTAACGTTGATAAATATTTGAACCTACCTTACAACCTATGCTTTGGTTAAATATAAGCAACAAAATAAACATCCATTTGCCGGTAGAAAAAGTACAACATAAGGAGAGTATAATAGTTGTGTCTAGCAACAATACTGTAATACAAAACCTGCAACGTGAATAGCATTATTCTGCGTCCGGACTGAATGGAGTGCACTATAGACTCTGAGTCCTCTAGACCATTATCTGCGCGGGCCTAATCCTCTACGAATTGGTTTAAGTCCTAGCTACAGATAATCCAGGATCATCCAGATTCGGATAAAGCGGGACCCAAATCCCGGGAGACCAGGTAGCGTCGGTCCTGTTTAACACTCACTTATCTGCGGCCTTCGGGACTTCATAGGGATCTCTTTATGTGTAACTAATTCCGAATCTTTTCCTTCGGCGGGCTAACGCGTTCTGACGTTCACCCGACAGCCACAATGAGCCCGATCTAGTTTGAGTTTGTGTACACAGCGGCCTAAGCTCGCTCCGTTGGTCGCTTAGTACGTATTGTATCCATTGGGGCTCGAGCTCAGTTCTAGATTGATAGTTGGCCCTGCTATTTCAAAAAAGATTATTTCTTACTGTGGTCTGTCTCTGATGCCAGAAACGTGTAACACCAGCCCGAAATTCTATAGAATGGACTCTTTTTTACAATGTTTTTAAATGATCGTAGTTTTAAAGTATCCAGGTATTTGAGTGCTACAATAATTCTACTCCATCGGAAATAAAGGTCTACATCTGCTACAAAAATCCATTAGTTTTAAAACTAAAGGCCTGTCCATTCTTATTTCTTATGGTTATTTATTAAAGTCCGTTTTATTCTACTAAGGTTATATTTGTTGTTTGTTCCATAAGGTTTTAGGGCGAAAAACTACTAAGTGAACATCGCTCTGTAATGTGTATAACTCACACCTTGACCTTGATTAAGTACCAGCATATTGAGAGTTAACTGAGTTTATGTAAATTGTCAATAATGTAATTTTTGTAAATTTGCATTGTAATCATATCCTCATCCATATAGCCATTTTAACAATATAAACGAGGGTACAATAAACTTGTAATTTAAATTTCTTTATACAAATTCGTAATTTTCACAAAACTAAACAATTTATCAAGCTCTTTGGGGGTCATCTCCAAGGGCCACTGCTATATCATTGGAAATAATGCATTCGTTTGGAATATCTGTATACGTATGGCATTTCATTAATATGTGGAAGATAGTCAAGTCTGTTTTACACTTCCCACAAATCGGGTGATTATCTTTGTCATAAGATAACCATGCGTACATCTACTAAGGTTAATTGGGACGGGTTATCTAAAAGTTACCACCCTTTTCTAGCCAGGTTGGACTCTTATTTAATGAATTCGTCATGAAATAAATTCTTATTTCCCATGTGAGAATCGAACTCAGGACTCTAGGTTTACCAAGTAAGATTAAGACTAACGTCTTAACTCACATAGCTAACCTGAGCCCCCTATTCTTAAATTGCATGATAAATGGTTTTCACTGACTAAGGTATAAATAATAAAATAAGGGTTAGACCAGCTTGGCCTGAAGCATGAGAAGTTTCTTCAGTGGCCCCTGACTCCTGGCTGAAGGAAACGTGCTCAAAAAGCTATATATTTTTACATTAATATTTATTTATTTCCCTCATTTGTGCACTCTCTCATACAACTTGTACTCGTTTGTAAAAACGGATCAGTATATTGAACTGACCCTGAGCTTGATCTGAAGAGACCCTTCTATTTGCCAAATCCTACAGAGACAATTTTGAAGTTCAATGAACAGAGAACTGATTAAAAAAACTATTTTTTTTTATTTATTGCAGTGAACCAAAGAGTACAGCAATGGAAACGGAGAATTCTCAGTTAGAACAAAAGTATAAGAATTAACAAATCAGAGAGAATGTGTTAAATGTATGGCTCGTGTATTTGAAATTAAATGTGTAGATTATGCGGCAATATGATAATAAATGAAAAAAAATCTGATGTTCACATGACTTCCAAGTAACCCGATTAGATAAAATGTATGATTCACTTTATGTAAAAAAAAATTCATTTAAAATTCATATACGATATATCGACTCCAGTGGAAGGAATGGAGAAATGCCATTGAAATAATTTCTAGGTCTTTCTCTGATGAGCAAAAAAAAAAAATGTACTGTACAAACTTTTTGTATCTCTAATACGTACGTAGAGAATGTTTTTATTTTTGCCATTCGCATTTGCTAATTAAAAGAGAATTTACAAATAGGAATGTATTGTATGTATGCAATTTTAAATATATTCATTCTCGATATATAAACTTCCACCCTTTTTTTGTAACTCTAAAAGATACGAAGAAATATGATTTTTTTTTAAATTAGCTCCGTCCACTAATTCATCCCCCAGAACATGAACATAAATATATGTAAGTTTTTAAACTTTTTTTATCTAATTGTCAGCCGGAAATTCAAAATAAACAATTATTTACCCTTGACAGGATCTGCCGCTAAATAAATGGATGGAAATACTTTATTATTGGATGTGATAAAAACTCCCTCAGTGCGCAGGTTTGCTACAGCAGTCTACTTTTTAGTAATTATTAACCTGTATTAAAATAAATATGCATTAAAGCCTGCAAATAAAGTAGTGAAAATTACTATGGTCATTCACTGCTGAAGTGGGTAACGTTTAGCTTTGACTGATGTGTTCAAAAATGTGGTAAGTCAATTTAAGAAGAAAATAAATTTTGTAAGAGTCTGAAATTATAGTAATTATGTCTGTAATGTTGAACCTAAAAGAATTATTATTATGTTCTTAGAATAATACTTTTTGTGGCCAGGAGAAGCAACTGGCCCATTAGCTCAGTTGGTTAGAGCGTCGTGCTAATAACGCGAAGGTCGTGGGTTCGATCCCCCCATGGGCCACGGTACTTTTTTTCTTCGTTTTTCCTTCTAAATTTAAGTTAGGAATAATTATTTTGTATATCGATTTATCATCTAACAATATACACTTTTTTCTAGTAATATTAATTAAAAAAATGTGAAATTAGTATTGTTAAATATAGAAAACAAAATGAAATAAACAAAAGAATAATTCCTTTCTAATTAGCCTGAAAAGATAATCATTATTTGAAAAATGGTTTGGTCAATTTACCCTTATAATATGAAAACATACTATGATTGATACGTTCATAACGGTTTCCGTATTGTATTAAAAAAAATAAATCAGAAAAAAAACTGATTCTCAAAATCCAGGTTCAAAGGCGGAGATATAGAAAAATATTCTTTAGAAAAATTAAAGTGAATAAATATTAAATTAAAGTGATGTGCCTAAATCTCGCGTGGTAAACCAAGAGTGGCGAGTTCGATTCCCACCTGGGCAAAGGAATTTCTTTAGTGACTGAATTCATTAAATAAAATCCTTAGTCCCACTCAGGCTAGAAATGGGTGGTAACCTGTAGATAACCCGTCCCAATTAGCCTTAGTTTCAAAAAGTGGACGTTAATAAATAATTTTTTTTTAAACTAAAGAATGTATTCACAAGTTGTCTATTCATAATATATAATATAATAATATTATATACATAATATAATATAATACCTTCATGCCCGTTATTCTAAACAATTATCAGCTGTTAACTTGTATCGACTTATAACCTTGATTACCATTAATAGAAACAATTTTTTGAGTTATAACATAATATGTAAATGACAAGTTCTTATTAAATAACGGAAACCATTTTAAAGTTTAAACGTGGGCTAATGCCTAAGCATAGTCAGGGTAATGCTGCCCAGTGATAGTTCTAACCATTCTAGCTTCCATTGAAATTCTGTCCTATCAGCCTTATGCCTTTGATGTTGGATACTCTCATACAGAAGTGAGCAGGATTTCATATCTTGTTCTTCCATACCATATCATGCAACTCCTCTCTTTTCCTTAATTGCTTCCATGAAAATAAGGATTCAGTACGAACCACCCATGAATATATTTCCATCACGGTAAATCACAATAATATCAGAAACATCTATACCGGTTAGGTAGCGCTTACGGGATTTTTTTTTTTTTTTTTCAACCTTGCTGAAATCCTCTAAGTCCAATTTTCATAATCATTGCTATTCTATGAACAATGGCGGCAACATTACAGCTCTTGTCCTTAAAACCCGACTTTCATGGTAACTGAATAAAGCACAGTATGGGCTATATTATGTGCATTGTTTTCGTAACATCTGTTTGACGCATTTTTATGGATTGATGTGGGATCGACTCTTCAGGTGGGGTACATTTACCCTGATTCTTAGAACAATCGATGCCGTTCTGAAGTACTCTCAGGGGCTGAAACCGCAATGAGGTTATAAGAAGATGGAGATAGGGGTAATGTAATAGGATATATATAGGGGTAGTAGCGGTGTAGGATATCTGAAGAAGGGGTTAGCCGTCCTCAGGACATAGGGTGGTATTCAGTACAAGGACTATATTATAGGGTAGATATTCAAGGGCTTATCTAGATACAGTATACATAGAAATCGATATTCGAATACAAAGAAGTATTTTGTTTTGTTTTTGTATCCATTATTCAGTACGTTCAAATGTTTTCAATTGTCAGTATCAAATTTCTACTTTTTGGAGATTATCTTATAGGAAAATCAGTTATTGATGCTGTATTCATCTCAATTCCAACTTACTTTTCAAGTCCTGTTTACGTAGGCTTCTTGATACAGAAAAAAAGGTTCCAGATCAGTAGCGTGCCCAACACTTGGGAAATCTGCTTAATATACGCAGTCCCAACATTCTTAGTTAAACCTAGGATTTCCTCAAATAAAAAGTCCACCACGCAATATCTATACAAACTGATGTGTTTAAACAAGTTCGATTTTCATTCCAAAGGCCAAAACAGAGTCCGATTGCAGTTCCGACACATTAAAGATAACTTCAGGTGGCAAATCACAACACACCTTCAATTTCATACTTATTCTTTAGTAAAGACTTCCGGGCCTGATGTAAACAATAAGTAGTGACTTGTTTCTGTACGAAGAAAAGAAACGGTCACGCGAAAATGCGATGTTTTCTTGAAGTATTTTGTATAAGTCAATCTGTTACAGAAGGCTCAATTGCAGTAAATAGCGGGCATCTATGGCAGAATTTTCCCTCTATAGTTCCCAGCCTCCATAACTTACATGATGGTATGGATGTTTCGGTATAAGTATGCTGGTAGTACCTTTAAATGTATCTTCAATCTTGCACTACTGATATGCTGGCAATTAGGAATTCGATAAAGAATAAATTAGATTATATTAGTGGGGTAACTGAGATATTTATGATTTTTATTTCGCCTTTCCCTAAATCTCCTTAAATAACAATGAAATAACATTTAGTAAATAACTGCTAATGCGTTAACGGAAACACACAAACACATACATATATGTCTGTAAAATAGAAAGATGGATTCGTCCAGTGGCGGCTCGCGTATAGGCACTGTGGAACTGCGCACCCCCGATTTTCACTCGATTATCTATAACATTTAATATAATGAGCCTTTTTCATTAATTCTTTCTTCTTACTTGTATAATATATAATCCTTAATAATCATTTTAGTTTTCTTCTGTATATCAATAAGTTTATTTATTTACATATTTAAAAAAAAAAAAAAAAAAAAAAAAAAAAAAAAACATATCTAGCAGTAGTGGCTGACAGCCACAAAGAGAAATATTCGGTAAGAATTAATAGGGACGGAGAAATTAGACGCCCGGAGTAAAACAAGTTTCTGGCAATTACTGAGAAAATATTTTATTCATTGCTTTTAGCAGATTTCCCTTGAGGGAAATCAGCTATTGAGGTCGTACTCATGACGCGATTTTCGAAAAATTTCTTCAAATGTCCATCGATCCTACCCAGGAGATGACGAAAATGAGGTCCGTTCAAAACTATATATATATATATATATATATATATATATATATATATATATATATATATGTCTGTTAACACTCTAGCGGTTGCAATTTTTGTTTAATCGCCATCAAACTCGTATTTAATCGTTTTATGTAAAACGGAAGACTAAGTTCATTAACGGCTAAAATCGAACAAGTGCGAGGGGGGGGGTTTAGAGGGGGGGATTTCCAAAAATTCGAGATATCTCCGTTATTATACATCGGATCGAAAAATTGTATAGAACTAATCTTATTGCAAATTAAATTTACTATAAATATTGTTCACATTTATTCTGTATCTTGAATATTAACCGAGACATTTGCATTTGTATTCTGTGGGTTGTCGCCAGGATTCGGCTATGTTCGGACTTTCCGCCGAGAGCTCTGGCGGCCGTTTCCTTAACTATTCGTTCCTCGTGAATAGGTTTAGAGGTTTCTAACTAGTACAGTTGTTATTAGGCAGATTTCTCTACTGTAAAACTTCACGTGGGAAATCTGCTTAGTTTACGCAGCCCCTGCGTGACGGACTTTTTTAGTTACGAGCCGCAATGGATTTGCCTATGGGATATCTTGTAACTACCATCTGGTTTCTTCTTAAATGGAACATATTTTTCTCGTGTACCTATGTTCGCTGTGTGACCAAGAGTCAAATTTATCAATTTTTACATTAGGTTACACGTTTAACCCATAGTCAGGTTTGAAGTTCAGATTGATGGTCAACAGATTGCAGAAGTGAAATATCTTCGTCCCAGTTAACCTAAACAGCATATTTTGTTTAATAATTTTACAGTTCTTTAAGTTGAATGATTATTAGATTATTATTATTAAATTAGTTTTATTAAGAGTTAAATAAACTCTTATAGTTTATTGAACGTTCTCTTTTCGATCAAAATAGCAGGATAATGGAATGTGTATGTATGCTTTATTTATTTAAACTAAAGGCTATCATACATAACATTTAATTCATTTCTTTAAGGCAATAACTTTTGTTAATATCTTAATAAATATTTGAATGCCCTCTTTATTGTACAGGTAGTAATCAGGGACGGTTATCTACAGGTTACCACCCTTTTCTATCACAGAAGGGACTAAGCCTTTTATGTAATGGGCTCGTCATGAAATATATTTCTATTGCCCACACTGGAACCGGACCCCTGATCCTTTGAAAAATCTTATTAAATCTAGCAATAGTATAATTATCCCACAAACTCGATCATTTTGAATAATAGTTTTCAATTTTTTCAACTTTAGACGTATAGTCAAAGGCTTTTTTTCGTAAGCATCGAAGAATTAAGATCTCCAGTAATATATTTAGATGATTAATTATAATTATAATGATTGTATATTATTGTTAGAACATAAGTCTACGCTTATAAATGAGTATTATTGCTATTATAATTGTAAGTACGTAAATTATATGCATAGTTATTGATGAATTGTAATTTATTAAAGTGTAAAAAACATAAATATATAAAATTCTTCTTTATTTTTCGAAAACTGACGAAATTATTGTGTCTAGAAACTTTTTCTTGGGATTTTAAATTTCCGTATTCAAGGTATAATTCAGGATAACTATTGATCCTCTTTCGTCTCTTGCTGGACTCCTGTTGCAACTCGACAAAATTCCAATACACATTTTAATTCCCTTCAATAAACCTTCCACTACACTGGGGGTAAATCATCAATAAGTTAACATATTATCACACTAATATAATTTGGGCTCGGGCTAGTGAGTGAAGGCGTTCATGCTACATTTACTTGGCAAACCTAGAATTAGTGTGCTATGTAGTGATTTTTAGCAGATTCCCCTTAAGGGAAATCAGCTATTCAGGTCGTACTCGTGACGCGAATTTAGAAAAATTTCTTCAAATGTCCATCGATCCTACCCAGGAGATATCGAAAATGAGGTCCGTTCAAAATTTTATATATATATATATATATATATATATATATATATATATATATATATATATATATCTGTTAACGCTCTAGCGGTACCAACTTTTGTTTGATCGTTACCAAACTCGGGATTTAATCGTTATATGTAAAAAGGAAGATCAAGTTCGTTAATGGCTAAAATCGGATCAGTGGGAGGGGGGGGGGGTTAAGAGGGGGATTTTTGAAAATTCGAAATATTTCCGTTATTATGCGTCGGATCGAAAAAAATTTATAGAATCAATCTTATTGCAAATTAAATGTACTATAAATATTGTTCTATACATTTAATCTGTATCTTGAATATTAACCGAGATATTTGCATTTGTATTATGTGTGTGGTCGGCAGTAGTCGGCTGTGTTAGATACTTTCCGCCGAGAGCTATGGCGGCGATCCCTTACTACTACAGTTGTTATTGGGCAGATTTCTCTACTGTAAAACTTCATGTGAGAAATCTGCTTAGTTTACGCAGCCCCTGCGTGACGGACTCCTGGAGAGTTTAGCTCCCCCCCCCCTTCCAACATTTCGTTTTAACATAAATTTAGCATGTCTATTAAACCTTGTTCGTAAAAATATATCAAACCAGTAAAAGTAATGAATTTTATCGGATAGAGGTTAAAGAACACCTGGATTATCCCCAAAATCCAAGGGAGTATAAAAATATCCAATACTGAATAAAAACTTAGTGGGGTCAATTCCTGCCTGGGTAAAAAGGAATTATTTATTAAGAACTCGTTAAATAAAACCCTCATTCCAAACCTGGCTAGAAAAATGTTGTCGTACCCTGGAAATGTCCCTATCCAATTTTATTTGTAAAAAAATGGACGTTAATTACAGTACAATAAAACAAAATAAGTGACACTAATGGTATAGCTAAAGGCGAAGTGACAACTTCATTAAGTCCACAAAATGTACAGAGCCACACGTTGTGAGAAATTATCTTCCCTAGGTATACGAAAAACGAATATTTTAAGATTTGGTATATTTTTTACAATGTCGTGTTTTTAAAAAAAAAATTAATTTAATATTTAAACAAATTCAAATTGTGCTCATCCATGAAAAAAAGTGTTGATCTTAATCTCAGGTCGTAAACCTAGAGTAATGAGTTCGATTCTCACCCGAGCAATAGGAATTTATTTAGAGGATGACTCATTAAATTAAGTAGTTTAATTTTAGTCCCACCCCGACTAGAAGAGGCAGGTAACTTATAGATAACTAGTTCCAATTAGGCTTAGTAGCATAAAGTGGGCGTTAATAAATAAAATTTAATTACTGCACTAGGATCGAGTGCATTATATCTAGTACCACGTGTACTCAAAGAACCACAAGTAATAAGATTTAGTCTTTATATGTATGAAAATGTGAATACAATTAATTTTTTATTTAAACAAATATGATTGACGTATATTTGATAACATTTTTCACATTGCACTAGTACAACCTCAATAGCTCATTTCTCTTAAGGGAAAGCTGTTAAAGTACTAGAGTTTTATGCTTTCTCTAAAACAAAGACCTCAAACTTTTTTTCGTTACGTTCGTTTCAACTGTAACAAGCCTTCGAACGCTTAAAATAAATATAACCTTTCTCAGATGACTCTGCATAGCCTGATGCCCAAATTACACCGTTCTACTTTGTCAATAATTAACGTCATACCAAATTAACTTAATGTTATGCAAAACGCAGTCATTAGTAGTCAGTCTGGACAAAAATTATTCTATTAAAAATTATGCAAATTATTATAATGAAAAAGTAAATAAATAAAGAACAGCTGTGCAGCAAACAAATATTTCAGTACCGTTATGGTTAATTAAAGTTAAGGAGTTGCTTGAAGGGGCGGCTTTGTAAAGAACATTTTTAGCAGCAAAAAAGTTTCATTTATGCGGCACATAAAACGATAATGGTGCAGTGATGGCTGAAGAGTCTGCTAATAATCATGATCGGAGGTTGAGGGATGTGCGGGTATAACACGAACCGCATTAGTGGGTGAGCGCAGGTGCGCGCCACGTAAAAAAACAAAATAGAAGCCCCCCCTCGCAACCGAAAAAAAAAATTATAAAAGGAAAAAAAACCGTCAATCCCATCCGACAAGCCCAACACCCACAGGGTGGTTTTTTGCCCCTAACCCCCTTAACTGTAGAATTAAATCAGACGGGGATGTTTTAAATCTGGGACTAAACCGCCCTATTACTCAGATAAGGATTGTTAGTGTCGGGGCGTTATTGGTTCGTTTTTTAGTTTTAACTCTTTCACCTGTAATCCGTTTCCTTTTTATAATTCCGTTTTATTCGGGGTTTTGTATTTTTTTATATTTCTCCCCGACCCGAAGGCGTTTATCAGCAGCTAATATCGGAGGTCGTGATATACGACCAACAATAAACCGGCCATTACTGGTAAAACTATTTCCTGTAATGTCCTACTATAAAAGCTTTGTTCAGTGGCAGGTGAGTAGTATAATATTACTCTATAAAATTCACAAAAGCATAGGACTAAATTCTTTAGAGACTGCTCCTCTAAAAGTTTTTGTAAGCTATAAAATATCTAGTTGGGTAGACGGCTGCAGTGGAACATGCTATCAGATGGATCGTAATAAAGCACTTGACAATTAATAGTCGATTTAAAATATCGACTCAAGTACATAAAAACCGAATTTAATGACCATATGACTCCGTAAAATAACATATGATACTAACACCTGTTAGTGATATGATAATAATATCAAACTAGTATTGGATAGTTTTATCTGGAACAAATAGGCATGATTGTAAGGAACAAAAATTAATCCACCAAGGTTGTAATGACGTTTAAGGAATTATTTCACAAATAACTCTAATATTTTTAGCATTTGTTAAATATTAGTATTTATTTTATTAGACTTACGGTTAAGAAGATGGAGGGAGATTGAGTGTCGAAGCAGTTGTGTTTCATCTAGGAATTATACACACGCACGCACACACACACACATACACACACACACACACACACACACACACACACACACACACACACACACACACATCACAGAAGTGCATTATTTCTTAATTAAATTTGAATGAAATATTAAGAAATTGCTAATATTTTTAACACTTAAGTATTCTAATTTTTTTTTAACATATGATATTACTTTTTTCATAGATTTGATGACTCATTTATCACAACGAAAAGTTCCGTGATTGGAGCTGAACTACTGGAAGCAGCTATCTTGGTGACGGGATTACGCAAATATAGAACATACTGCTTATACTCTGGTCATGTAATATCTACAATAACAGGAATTAGTTTTAGGTCTTCCAATTCTGAAGCAATTTCAAGTTTTAATTTAAGTTCCTTTCCGTGAGCCTATATTAATAAATTATTAGCTTCATTGCTTTGTTAATTAATTACAAAAAAGACTTATTAAATGAGAGACAATGTGAAACTGTGAGGTGCAACCACGTTTCGATTTAAGAGTTCCTGATGTTTCATATCACATCCCTCATCCAAGTTTTGATATGGACGACTCAATAACTTTACATCAACGTTGGAAGTGATATATTCATTTACTTTAACAGCTGATGTTTACTTCTTATATGTTACACGCCTACACACAGGACACACTAGACTAACACATTCATACCTAATGAGCAGGGAAGATGAGCCTATATGTCGCTACTGCAACAGAATACATTGTCGCTGACTGTAAAATACATTGTGACTGACTGCTCACAAGTGAAAACGTACCCATGGCCCACAAATGTATGCAAACTACTTGCCGAAAGTAGCCAATTTATAGATGATGTTTTAAAGTATTTAAGAAATAATGGATTATTTGATGAAATATAAAAGCTATTATATACAATTATGAAAGTTATATATAGCAAGCACTGTGGAATATAAGTTTTGCCTTCTTCCAGTTTAACTACTTACAGTTTTTGTTTTAGTTTTTTTTGTTTGTTTTATTTTTTTTCCTCATGTTGTAAATATAGTAAGAATTTATATTTAGTTTTGTCCATTCTATTTATTTTATACATTTGTAAATGTTAGCTGTGTAAAAATTCTAATATTTATTCAATTTTGTGAAATTATATTTTAGCATGTTAAGAATCGCCATTGTAGCTGCATGGTTCTATTTATTTTGTACATTTGTAACCTTTAGCTTTCTAAAATTTTAAATATTTATCTAATTTTGTAAAATTATATTCAAACATGTCAAAAGATGAATCGCCATTGTAGCGGGATCTCAAATAAATAATAATGTTTATTAGCTCCTTTTAAATAGGAGTGTAAATATATTATTAATATTTTCAATTTAATTAAGAATTATTTCTCCCCCCCACCTCTGCCAAAAATTATTAAAGCATCACTAAACTATATCCTTGTATACAATTTTTTTGAGTAAAAAAAAAAAACGTCGGAATAAAACACCGAGCAATACTAATGGGTCCGACGTTTCTACAAGGAATAACCAAAGCCATCACCTGCTGTCTGGTGAATAGCAGCTATAAAATACTGTTTTTCATGGAGGTAAAAACTATCGAATAGTTATCCCAAACAATTTATTCTCGCATTGTTCGAAAGGATTAGCATTTTTTTCTTCTCTATTGGTGGTATATCGCGTGCTCTCTCAGCAGGAACCCTCCTCACCATAGTCTCCTGCTGATTTCTCTCATCTTCAGGTAGAAACTATTCACTGAAATCATTTTAGTTTTTCTTCTGTATATCAATAAGTTTATTTATTTACATATTTAAAAAAAAAAAAAAAAAAACATATATCCAGCAGTAGTGGCTGACAGCCACAAAGAGAAATATTCGGTAAGAATTAATAGGGACGGAGAAATTAGACGCCCGGAGCACAAGTTTCTGGCAATTACTGAGAAAGTATTTTATTCATTGCTTTTAGCAGATTTCCCTTGAGGGAAATCAGCTATTGAGGTTGTACTCATGACGCGATTTTCGAAAAATTTCTTCAAATGTCCATCGATCCTACGCAGGAGATGACGAAAATGAGGTCCGTTCAAAATTATATATATATATATATATATATATATATATATATATATATATATATATATATATATATATATATATATATATATATGTTAACGCTCGAGCGGTCGCAATTTTTGTTTGATCGTTACCAAACTCGATATTTAAACGTTTTATGCAAAAAGACAGATCAGGTTCGTTAATGGCTGAAATCGGACCAGTGGGAGGGGGTTTAGAGGGGGGATTTTCGAAAATTCGAAATATCTCCGTTACCATACGTCGGATCATAACATTGTATAGAACTAATCTTATGGCAAATTAAATTTACTATAAATATTGTTCTATACATTTATTCTCTAACTTGAATATTACCCGAGATATTTGCATTTTGATTAAATGTGGGCCGATAACGAACGAGTGCGTTTCTCGCCGAAAGCTAGTTCGGCCGTTTCCGTAACCGTTCGGCTCAGCCCCTGCGTGACGGACATTCCTGAACGAAGTAAAGGAAGTAATGTAATCTCGAAAAAGTTGGGATATCAGAATAATCATTTTTGCCTCTCTCTGGAAGTTTCGGTTCGACTTACGTACGTATGTTTCAATTCAATAATGTCTAGTCTTGAAATTTTGAAATTTTATATTACGACTGTTGTAACGTCTGATTGTGGAGCACCACTTTCGATCGATATCCAATTTGGGAAAGGGGAGGGGGTTGAGTGGACCGCGAAAATAAAATAAAAATGCGATTTTCCATACCTATAGAAAATTTTTTATTTTGTTTATTAAGAAAAGACCGATGAATTACGTTCTATGGCACTTTTTGACACAGTCCATTAGAACGAAAATATCGTATACAAATTTCTAATGAAATCATTTTAAATAGAGTCCAATAAAAAATTATAATTATTTAATTTATTAGGAGTACAAGGAATGCATGTGAGGTGCAGATTATAGAAAAAAGTTCATTAAAAAAAAATTGATATGGCTACCACATTCTTGTACTCCTATTAAATAAAATAGACAAAATGAATAGTTCATTTTCATTTAAAACTATATAATTTGAAATTGATTATCTCCATTCCAATGCATCGGAAAAATGTCGTATAGCATAATTTAGAAGCTTTATCATCATCAACGTAAAAGGTCCTATGCAATTTTTTTAGCAGATTTTCCTTAAGGAAAATAAGCTATTGAGGTCGTACTCATGACGCGATTTCCAAAAAATTTCTTCAAATGTCCATCGATCCTACCCAGGAGGATATATATATGTCGCAATTTTTGTTTGATCGTTACTAATCTCGATATTTAGTCCTTTTATTTATGTAAAAAGAAAGATCAAGTTCGTTAACGGCTGAAATCGGTGGGAGGGGGGGGTTTAGGGGGGAGGGTGTTCGAAAATTCGAAATATTTCCGTTACTATACGTTGTATCGAAACATTGTATAGAATCAATATTATTGCAAATTAAATTTTCAATAAATATTGTTATGTACATGTATTCTCTATCTTGAATATTAACCGAGATATTTGAATTTTTATTAAATCTGGGTGAATAACGGATGAGTGAGTTTCCGCCAAAAGCTAGGTCTGCCGTTTCCTTAACTGTTCGGCTCTCGTGAAATTTCTCTATTGTAAAACTTCACGTGGGAAATCTGCTTAGTTTACGCAGCCCCTGCGTGACGGACTTTTATTTGATCTCTATTACTTACGTAGAGAATGTTTTTATTTTCGCTATTCGAATTTGTAATTTAAAGGGAATTTACCAATAGGAATGTGCACCTGCAATATTAAATATATTTAAATCAGTCTGGATATTTAAACTTTCGCCCATCACATTGAGTCTTCAAAAGGGGGTGGGGGAAGTGGTCCACAAATCGGGTTTTAAATAGGTAAATAACTGAGTCATAATTTGTGGATTTCTGAGTCATTCTGAGTCAAAAACACTTCTCCAGAATCTGTTCACCTCAAATCAAACAATAAATTACCCAAAGCTAGAAAAGCTAAAAACGCCCGTCACTGCGTCAACTAATCAGATTTCCCACATGCGTCACGTATTTGCATTTATATCAAAACTTAAGAGTTCAATGAGAACAATATTTGGTATTTAGGATTCAAATAATGTGCTTCATAATATAACAGCTTATTGTTAATAACACATGAGTAGGAGTGGGGGTTTATTCATGATCGAAAACTAAAATATGAAAATATCTCAGTTAATATTCAATTTAGAGAAAACATGTACATGGAGATATTTATAGAACGTTACATTTTCAATAAGATTGATTCTATTCAATTTTTTCTATCATATCCCTAATAACGGAGATATTTCGAATCCCACCCCCTCCTACTATTCCGATTTCAGCCGTTAATGAACTTGATCATTCTTTTTATATTAAACGATTATATATCAAGTTTGGTAACGGTAAGACAAAAATTGCGACCGCTAGAGCGGTAACAGATATATATATATATATATATATATATATATATATATATATATATAAATATATAATATAATTTTGAACAGACCTCATTTTCGTCATCTAGTAGGAAGGATCGATTGTCATTTGAAGAAAAATTTCGAAAATCGCGTAATGAGGACGACGTCAATAGTTGATTTCCCTTAAGAGAAAACTGCTAAAAGGATAATAATTCTTATTCATTAACTCTTGCTAATACGATTCCTGTATTTATAGATTCATAAATGTATGTTTATTACATGATTAAGGACAGAGAGTTATGGAAAATTAGAGCAGTAATCATATACTGATATCTGCATGACGTCAGTAAGATATAACAGCTGAGGTCATAAAAGAGTCAAAGGAAACCTTGAAACACGATCAATACCGTGAACTGACCACGAGCCGAACAAACATTCCTATTTACAGTCACAAATGGTGACTAAGACATCTGATCAATGACGTCTAGCATTTCATAGTTGTCAATCGCAAGAAATCAATTGATGACTAGACAACAGCTTCACTCTTTCCTATGGGAAAGAAGAAGATGGCAAAGATATCAAATATCAGATAAGGGAATGTCCTGAATACGTGTGTACGTCAATGTTGTAGATTTCTTTGAAATTTGATAGGTGATATTTGACGGGAAAGTCTATAATTAAATTATTAATCAACTTTAAATGCTTGGAGATTCATCTTCTGGAATCGAAGAAAAGAATTATTTCTTATTGATAGACGGATATCATAACTTATTCAAGCGAGCAACCACCAGTTTCACGTAGCATAACGCGGAAATAATTTTGTCGTACTTCCTATGATCTAACAATATGAAAAATATGAACGTTAAAAAACGTTAGGCTGCCTTTTCCTTCAACAGAGACAAAGCATTTAACTTTACTTACTCATTACAGTTGGAACAATTATATAGTGATGTCAAAAATCGCGTTTTGTGACCGTGATAATCTACATCTTGCTATAATGTAGTTCTGTGTTTGGTTTTTAATTACATTCACTGCACATAGAACTAAATGGTAAAATAGTTGGTTCCAGTTGATAGTTGACAAAATCTGAGCATACTCATTTACTTTACAGTCAAGGCGTTCCATAGTTTACATTAAACTAACTTTAAGTAAACAACAATAATCCTAGGTTGGCTGCTCGGTGGAGAAGGGAGGGGTTCAAAGAAAATACTTTAGATTTATCGCTCTAAAAACAATATATATTTATACTGACGGACCCGACAGACGTTGTCCTGCATGATATATCAAGCGATTAGGATATAAATTTAATAATATTATTTTTAGAACAAAGGCTACTTTTAATAACACAAAAAACAACTTTTGTTATGTGCACGTTTGCCTAAAAACAAATAGAAAATGAAATATCGCGAATTTTTTATTCAGGCCTCCCTTATAACCCCTACTCCCGTTCGAATCTAAAAAAATTAATATAGCTTATAATCATGGAAGAACTAATGCTAATTCACATACCGAGTTTTGTTAAGTTCGGTTCAATCGTTGGTGCCCAATAAAATTGTTGGCCCACTTTACTTTTTTAGTGTATATCTCGTTTATACTTTGTTATACGACAAAAGTGAATATGACAAAAGTTACTCCAAATAATAACACAAACAACTTTTAACCTATGCATAATTGCCGAAAAACCAAGGAATCGAAATGTGCCTATTTTTAATTCTAGGCCTCCCTCACGACCCCCAATCCTGCTCCATCTACCGGGCTGATCTGTGACGCTAAACAATCCGGGGCGTCACCCAAGCGCGTACAAAATAATTCATTCAAATCGGTCAATCCGTCTAGGAGGAGTTCAGTGACATGCACACGTACAGTAGAATTATATATATAAAGATATATATATATATATATATATATATATAATTTTGAACGGATCTCATTTTCGTCATCTCCTGGGTAGGATCGATGGGCATTTGAAGAATTTTTTTGAAAATCGCGTCATGAGTATGACCTCAATAGGTGCTAATAAAACAAATAAATTCTATATGCGCGCCACCTACATTTTAGCAGATTTCCCCGAAGGGAAATCAGCTATAGAGGTTGTCCTAAATGCCAAGCAATATTCGAATTAGAGAAAAATTGCTAGAACAACAATTGAACAAAATTAAAATTGCGAAGATTGGTTTTGAGACATTTTTCGATGAAACTCATTGTAAGGGAAGTATTTCAATTTTTTTAATTCTTTCTGTTTTATCTCCCCTCCCCTTCTTGCCCGATGAATACAACACATTACATTAAACTTGAAATATTTGATTATTCCTAACGTTATATGAGTAAATGTGGGCGTTAATAAAGGGATATAACTACAAAAGTCCGTGACGCCGGTACTGCGTAAACTAAGGCGATTTCCCGTGTGCCGATATAACAGACTACGGACCTCAACTCCCCATATATTCTCTATATCTGATTAAATGAGTAGAAGTTGAGATTCACTGAAGATTGAAAACAATTGCGTAGGTACGAATAATTCGCTTAATATTTGAGTTACGAAGAAATGTGTAGAACAACATTTACAAGATTGTTTATATACGATCTTTCGATCCGACTAATACTAAGGAAGAAATTTTGAATTTCAGAATTCCCCCTCCATCCCTGCGGCCCCAATTTCAGCCGTCAACGAAATTCAGTTTCACATGAAATGCTTATACTCGTATATCGAGTTTGGAAACAATCAACCAAAATTACGACTGCTAGAGTGGTAAAATACAAAAATATATATAGGTACGGATCCCTCATTCGTAATCTATTAAAAGCGGTTGATGCACCATTTGAAGAAATAATCCAAAAATCGCGTCCTGGGCACAACCTCAATAGCTAATTTCCTTTTAGGGCGATGTTGAAATGACACACTGGTGACATCTCATGCTATCCCTCATTTACAAAACATATTTGGAATTTAAAGCCTAATTTGGAAATCCAGTGGTGTACCTAATATAAATATAATATGAATAGTGGTAAACCTAGAGTGGCGAGTTCGAGAAAGTTAATCCTGAAAGCTGAAAATTAAAAAAAATATAAATAATTCCATTAGCAATCCAGTTTTTTTTTTTTTAAAAAATGTATAGAACAAAAATTATAGAAAATTCCTCGATCTACAAGATGGTTCTATAACCATTCAACATTTTTCTCCAGTCGTCAGAAATTAACGGAATTCAGAATTACTAAATTGAATTTTTGGATTTTCAATCCCCATTTGCCTATATTTTAAAGTGAAACCATATTTATTTCGACACTTCATAGGCGTGTAAAACGGGTTAATTTTATTTGATTTTAAGAATCTTTAAATTTTAATCACGATACCAAACTATTCAAAAGTGAATTTTCAAAATCAGGATATCAAGTAGCGTATTGTATAGTATGTTACTAATAACCTATGAAAACTAAATAAGTTATATTGCTCTTAATATAAGGCCGTCATATCATTTTCACAATATTAATGAATCATTTGACAATTCCACAGATACGTAGTACAGAATTCTACTTCTAAACAATCTTTAGAACGGAGTTTCTTGTTAATAATAAGACGAGCCCCAAAATAGGTTTCCTTTTAGGAGATCAACGCCCTAACTCGTTATTGTAATAAGTAGGGGGGTTCTGAAAAATGTCCCCGGGCTTTGAGATTGCCCAGCAACACATGACTGCAAAATCCATTCATCAGTGTCAAATCTTGAAGAGGACACTCCGATATAATACCAACAGTGTAAGGAATCCCCCTTAGTACGAGCCACCATTCTAGTAGGCCACTCATTCAAAGCATTTGGCAAGACACCTCACAAACTGACACCTCCTGCGCATCTTTTGTCGACAAGCTCTATGGCCTCCTTCCACTTCCTTTCCAGCAATGGTCCTGTCAAAAGCTAATCTTTTCACGGCTCGCTAGCCACGAACAGTGCTGCTCCCACAAACCTTAGGCCTTCGCCTAGTGTGTTCGTGGCCATAGGACCGGGTCAATGAAAAGTCAGGAAACAGCTGACCCCCAACGGCACAATGACAGCCCTACCCCGAAGGGTTCTGTCGCTAAATAATTGGACACAGTCCTTGGATGAGAACCCGCCCCCGTCCAAAGGACTCTTCTAAGTCGATTACCTACTACTTATATACAGCGGATCCTACATGCCCCGGTGAAATCAGATTACCCGCTAGTTCTACGCTACACCTCAAACTCCTCCTTAAAACCTTTATATATCCCATTCATAGTACACTTCAAAATCATTAATAGATAGAATAAAAGTCCATCATGCGCAGGTGCTGCGTTAACTAAGCAGATTTCCCACTGGCGCCGCTTATTTGCATTTATCACATGAACGTAAACGTTCTATGAGAACAATATTTACTATGTAGGCTTAAATTGTTATTGATAAATTAAAAAAAATAAAATAAATATTATTATTAATGTGACAAGAGGTGGCGAATTTACTAAAGGCTGAAAACTAAAAAATGCAAATATCTCGGTTAATAATCAAGATAATGAAAAAAAACATACATAACGACATTTATAGAACATTATATTTGCAATAAGATTGGTTCTATACAATATTTCGATCCGTCGTATAATAACGGACACATTTCGAAATCCTCTTACATCCCACTGGTCTGATTTCTGCAATTGGCGAACTTGGTCTTTCTTTTTACATAAAACGATTAAATATCGAGTTTGGTAACGATTCAACAAAAATTGTGACAGCTAGACTTTTAAAATACATATATATATATATATATATATATATATATATATATATATACATACATCATATACAATCTTGAACGGACCTCATTTTCGTCATCTGGATAAGATTGATGGACATTTAAAGATAATGTTTCGAAAATTGCGTCATGAGTAAGACCTCAAGAGCTGATTTCCCTTAAGAGAAATGATCAGTAATTAAAAATAAATGCCAAATTATGGACACTGCCTATTATTCTGTTATTTATTGTTTATTAATGAAGTCAAGCCATGGGCTGTATGTAAAACTGACATTAAACTTCAAAATAAACTAAGTGTCCTCAGCTTGCTATGTATTGGACATAATTATCTGACGTATTATTCCTAAACAAAATCTTTCCATAAACATTCAGGCATAGTCACAAGCAGGCATAAATTTATTCATATCACTCAGTCCTTTCAGGAACAATGCCATGAAAAAAGATCCAGTAAAATAGTAATCACAAATAATGAGAATTTAAAATGTCCGCTATGCGAGGGCAGCATAACCTTAGATTTCCCACGTCCACGGGATCTGGAATGTGTTGTGTATAGTTGACCAACGGCCATTATCAAATTAGGTGGACTCAATCCAAGATAAACAGCTTGCCTTGACAGGATTTTGGAGAGTCAAAGTCCACAGACATATCGTCAGCGGTATCATGCTGATTAATCTCTAGGCTACCGCCTACACACTAGCGCCGGTGGCGAACTAAGTTTCTCCGTGGTCACCCATTCAAGTAGGCTGCAGTTGGACTGTGTAATACATATGTCCGAACTTTCGAACTATACATAAAATCACTTACAGTCTCTCAGAAAATTCTTTCAGAACTTATTTACCCTAGTATTAATCCTGCATTACTTTTCCTGGAGGTATTAATTGGGCTCGATTCTAATTCAAATCAACTGCCAAAAGTGGAACCACCTCAAGCTCTTTTATCTCGCCTTGGTTTATTTAATCGTATGGTCTTCTTAAAGGACGTCGTGCGACATGAAACCTGTAGCAATAAAACAATAAAGAAGCCTTTGGTATTTCTAATTTTTAGATCCAATGACACCAAAATTAGTTTATTGAGTCAATTAGGATGCATTTTATTGGTGTACATACTAATCTTTATTTATTTGATTTTAGTTTTAATTTTGACTATTGAAAGTATATGCTTGTTTTCGTAATTTTATTAGTCTTGACAGTTCTTTATAAGATATTTTTTTTTTGTTTTTGAATTTAATGTTTCGTTTTCGTTTTTGTTAATTATTTTTATTTGTTGATTCGTTTTTTTTGGGCTCTTTGGTAGCGTTTTAGCAGATTTCCCTTAAGGGAAATCAGCTATTGAGGTCGTACTCATGACGCGAGTTTCGAAAAATTTCTTCAAATGTCCATCGATCCTACTCAGGAGATGACGAAAATGAGATCCGTTCAAAATTATATATATATATATATATATATATATATATATATATACTCGTATATATATGTAGATATATATATTTGTCTGTTAACGCTCTAGCGGTCGCAATTTTCGCTTGATCGTTACCAAACTCGATATTTAAACGTTTTATGCAAAAATAAAGATCAAGTTCGTTAATGGCTGAAATCGGACCAGTGGGAGGGGGGGGGTTTAGAGGGGAGGATTTTCGAAAATTCGAATTATCTCCGTTACTATACGTCGGATTGAAAAAATGTATAGAATCAATCTTATTGCAAATTTATTTTACTATAAATAATGTTATTTACATTTATTCTGTATCTTGAATATTAACCGAGATATTTGCATTTTTCTGTTTTCAGCTTCTGAGATGAGATCAGCTAACTTCGGGTCTAGTCGTGAGTTTCCGTCGAGCTAGTTCGGGCCCTTCCCGTAATTGTTTGACTCTCTATTCTGAAATTTCTCTATTATAAAACTTCACGTGGGAAATCTGCTTAGTTTACGCAGCCCCTGCGTGACGGACTTTTGTTATTTGGTTGCGTTCTTAGTTTGTTCGGTTCCTATTGTATTGTTTAATTTTTTCTGTTACTCTTTTCATTTTTTATTTTGTTTATATTCATTGTTTCTTGATGAGCAATATCGCCTTACAGCGAGCGGCCCACAATAAATAAAGCTAATAGTAATAATAATAAAAGCTAATTTATTTACTACTGTTTATTTATTTATGCCCCCACTGGTTCAACAAAAAATATAATAGTTTCCCAATCATTGATTTTGAACAATATGTTATTTTAACAAAAGAGAGAGAGAGTAAATATCAAAAGACCAGTTTTAAATAGAATGTGATTCCTTCCTATTGTCAGTTGGCCACTAGAACCAGGTATCTCAACGGACCACTTCAATAACTATTGAAAACAGAAATCTAAACTACACAATAGATAAAAGAAAAAAAAAAGAGAACAATCTCGAGAACAGTTTTACAAAAGAAGTGGGACTACCTAAAAATGTCTCTAATATACTTAAAAAGGATCATTCAAGTGGTGTACCACTGAGAGCCGATCGTCTCCATCAATAGGCTTACAGATGTTTCCAGTCGCAATGTAGGCGAGCATCTTACACATCTGTAGAGGTTTAGGGTATTGGCCAATTCCTAGGACACTTTTGAAGTATGTACGTCTCAGATATCCATTGATATCTGATTGAAGGATTTTCGTTTCGACTTATCTAGAAAATAACACATACATCAAACAGTTAGTTCTCTGTAGTAAACGTTGCCCAAAAAGCAATGTACATAAAATAAGTTGTGCATGAACACATTTATGTGATCGCTGGTATATCCCAGATAACATTCGTAAATTCAATCCAGCTGAAAGATCAGCAGCTAGTAAGAAGAAAAAAATGTCCGTTGTAAACCGTAAACTAAGTCCGAACGCCGCACACTGGAGCGATTCTTCAGTAATGTTGGACATTGGGGGGAAAAATAAAAGTTTTAATTTGGGATTTTGATTGTATTGTTAGTACCACATAAACCCTTTTCAATTGAGCAGATTGATTTTTAGCCATATTATTGCAATGGTTTTTACATAACGCCTGGTTATAATTGCTATGTTAAAAAAAGCCTTGGCTTATTAAATTCCTCGTGAACTCTTATTTCATTTTATAAATTATTGTTGTTTCCAGTACACATTAAGGGTATTATAACAAATCAAAAACTGGCACAAAAGGTTTTTAAAATTCCTCTAATTTTTTTTTTTTTTACATCGAGCTGAAAATAATTTTATTTAATTGAATTCGCAAATCGCTTGTATTTGCTTGAAAAAATACCACTTAGCATGCATTTAGGAGTATATTGTCTTATTTACAACGTCGTCAGATCTTGCCTAAACTTGCCTATTCATTAAATATTTTACTTTTAGTGTTAACACTTTCGGTGCGGAAGACGTATTATACCTCCCGCGAAACTTTCCCAACTACGTACGGTGTAAAACGCCTCCTCTACGCAATTGACGCCGCCATTCACGTTCGAAGAAATAGTTAAATACGTGTTTTTCTTGCTAAATATTTTTACTGTCCTTTTAAAAAGGTCCAAGGTGTCATAAAGTGAGCTGAGATATTTGTAGATTTGTATGGATGGTATTACATGCCAGTATCAGTTCACAAACTGTTAATACATGGCCCGGAAATAGTCAAACACGCTAGTGTACGAATTGGTATGCTGTCAGAAGATGCTCAGGAGGCTAACCATAAATACTTCCGTGCATAGAGAGAATCTTTTTCCAGAAAATTTTCAAGGACGGCTACCAAAGATATCCTGAATAATTTGTTATTTAATTCAGACCCTTTAATATCCCATTTAAGGCCAACATTTAACAACGATAGTGATCGCTTAGAAACAATATCTTCGGAAGTAAAAGAACTTCTAATTGAAAAATTAAAAAAACATTTGAAATTTTAGAAATGTTAGATATTCTTCCAGCTTACAAATTCTCATTATTAAATTAAATACATAGTTTTTTTTTTAAACTTTTATTCTAGATATATTTTTGTTTACAATTTTATTATTGCGTTTGTGAACTTCAATTTATTAAAAAAGTAAAAATTTATAAAACATATGCTGATATTATGTGTCTACAAATGACAATTCTCTACTTAGTAAGCGATGATCTGTACGTACACATTTAAAATTCATCCTACCGTTATATCGCATCTGGCAAAATTGTTTAAAAAATTGCCGATGAGGTAGTTCAATAGAGTATTCGATGTGCTTTAAAATGACACCAGAATCAATATTCTTGGACCAGTAGAAACGGAGATATTAAGGAATGTCCGGCTTACCCTACCACTCGTTCCAGTGTGCGCCGGTTCCGTGAGCTAAGCAGATATTGTATAAATATGACCTTGTTAAATTCACTTAACAAGCAAAGTTTTAACGTGCTGACCACGTTACTGTGTCATTTTACAACACCAATTCTCCGTTTTTTCTCTATTAAAAAAAAACTAAACAGGACTTGAAATTGCAGCAGGACATGCGATATTTAGTGGGAGTTAAAAAAGGGATGAAAACTAAAAAAATACAAATACCTCAGACAATATTAGAGATATAGAAAAATTTATAAACAACAATTCCAGGAAATTAATTTGGAACAATAGTGGTCCTATACAAGTTTCCAATCAATCCCATATAAACGGAGATATTTGAATATATTGTATATACAATAGATCTCCCCCTTAAAACGTATTTTTTATTTGAGAATAGATTCCAACTGCCTTTTCTCGATTTTTTCTGAGGCTTTCAAATCCGAATTTCCGACTGTGTTGACTAGAAATGTGGATATTTAAGTAACTTGCTAGCATATGAATTTGGAATGAACTGCCCCACTGCTATACCAAGCGTGCTAGTATTAAAGTTTGGTTTTTAGGTTTAAAATCATTTAATTTGGTTTTAAAAATGCCTTAATTGGAGTAATTTTTCATTAAATCACGACTCAGGAACAAAACATTACAAAATAAACCAGCCTCTAAACTTCAATTTCTGAGTAATTCCTGTATAAAAAATCTGATGTGGATTTTGTTGCATTTGGTTTAAAATTATTTCTTGTGAAAGTAACATTGGATATCCCGGTTCCAATATATCGGATCACATAATGTCATTGATTATGATTTACACACAAAATCATGAAATACAAAAATGGCTCCAAACCATTTCTTTTTTGTATCTGTAATAGGTAACTTGCAATTTTTTATTTCAGTACTCATTAGTGGATTTTGATGAAGAGGGGGAGGTGTACTACTAGACAGCACAGCAATCCTAAATATGACATTTATATCGTTTTAAGGATAGTCGTTTTTGAATAATGTGAGTTCGTATGTAACGTAATGACGCCACGCCGAAAGTAACAATTGTGTTCACTAAAAGGCAAACGGATGGTCCCGCTGAAATATGAAAACCGAAATTTTTCTCGACTACAACACTCCCTTTGGTTATTTTGAAGAAGTCAAATTGAATGTTCTTAAGCTGAGTATAGCACTCTAGGCTGTGCTAGAACCGAATTACTTATACGACATGATAAAGCACGTATACGCCGCTTAGCAGAGGATGCATAAACACCCTGATTGTATTATTAGAACTCGTAAATATCGCATCATTAAGTGAATATATTAAAATAGTTTATACAACCTACAGTAAGACAAATCAATGTTATTTTACTTTGATTTTTGTGTGGAATATAAAATAGGAATTTTATAAAAATTCCTAAAGGTTTCCAAAATAGAAAAGTGTTATATTTTTATGCTAAACATATTTAAATATACGGGTAAAACAGTAAATTTTTTTTGATTGATTAAAGAAAACAAGGAATTCTTGAAACTCTCTCTAAACATCCCTTTATTTCACTACTAAAGCAACTGCAGAGCTCAGCTGACAAAAAGGAACTAATATTGGAAAGGAACATAGGAAGTAAATACAGAAAAGTTTCATACGGAACTTTTATTTTTTACATAAATAAGAAACAATTACATTTAATAAAATAGCTATTATCTCTTATCCCTTTGAACCTCTTCACTTTTAGCCTCAAAAAAATATCTACAACTAAGAAAACTTTTATGGTATTTAAAATACTAATGGAAGATCATTATAGTCTATTGGTGTTTTAAATGGAACATATTGAATTGTCCACAAAGAGTAATAGAAGATTGCTAAGATATGTAATTCTTACCAAATATATAATTTTAAACTGAGAGGCATCATTTCAACTTTTAAAGACCAACATTACAAGAGAATATAAGATGAATCATTTACTCAAGCAGTATAGCAAAATGACACTAGACATGTATGTACAAATTTTATTTTCATCCTCAAAATGTAAAATTGAATTTAATGTATGAGATAATTTATTCACAGGAACATCGGTAACAAAATATTACCCACAATTTAAAAAATATTTACTTAGAAAATGAAGATTACAATAATTTTTTTTATCAAACTATAAAATCTTAGTAAAACGTAGGTCGTCAAAAAAGTACCCATATTTACATTTTTCATAAACTAAAGAGGATATTTAACAAAGAAACACTAAAACTATACAAATTCAAATTATAGCAACCTAGAGAAATAGAAAAAGACAAAAATAACAGTCTCTTTTAAATAGGACGGAGAGATATGCCAACATAACTCTCAATATTGAGTAATAAACAATGAAGTGATAACATACAAAAGAAATTAAATAGTAATTCTGAATTAGGTACATACATAACGTTATAAATGCAAGATACAATCTTGTATTAAACCCAAGAAAATATAATCCTTCATGAGAAATATTTAACTACATAGCATATCTATAACTAGGCAGTAAAAATATCAATAATAGTTCATGACCAAAGTTTGCAGCAGATCAATTCGTTTTGAAGCATCAAAATAAAATAATAGAAACAAAATAATTATTATATATAATTCTTTAATTAAATAGGGCTCTGTTTCGTGTACTGCTTAAATATTAGTCCACCTAGGATATTGGTTCTCCAGAGATCGTTGAAGGAGAAAGTAAAATAGTTGCAGATCACAATTTAAAATTTTACTTGGAGTAGAAAGAATCGCCTGTTGAGTCGTCCTGATCCGATCCTTCGTCGTCGTCTGGATCGAAGTCATCATAGAAGTCTGTCAGGTCCACAGGTGGTTCCTCGGGTTTCCGCCTTGATGCTCTTGTATAATCTTCAAGTGTCATAGGTACCTGCACTCCGTCCTTCTCGGCTTCATCTCTGCTCGCCATTACCTGTAAACCGGCTTAGTAATGACATACCATTCACACAACTATCATTTATAAAGGGTAGACGATTTAACACAATACCAAAATATTCCAATAACTGTAATCGTATAGGGGATGGCAAGTTAAACCTTTCAACAGCGTAACACTACCCTATATAGCGGGAACATCCGAAAGACTGGTAAGAATACTTCGGAAATATAATTTACGAACAATATTCAAACCACACCAAATATCCAATGAATATTTCAAAAGTCCGAAAGACGCCCAATTTTTTCAGGGTAGTGGAGTTTACATGACACCATGTGATTGCGGTAAAGTTTATGCGGGACAGACAGGAAAGAAGACCGCCACAAGAGTTAACCAACACGTGGCTGAAACATCAGAAAATAAAAACATCAGCCATAGCCAGACACGAAAGTCTTTGTTCTCACCAAATTAAGTTCGACGAGTCAAAAATTCTACATAGAGAAGACCACCTTGGTAGAGGATTAGTACTAGCTCACGAAATTAACAAGAGAACAAAGACAATAAACGGCGTAGACGGTGTCATACTCTCCGAAACCTGGAAAGCTATAATAAAAAATCCTAATCATATGATTTAATCAAGCAGCTATTCATATTAAAGACACTGCATGACGAATATGGGAGCCTTCCAATTGAAAATTCGCAAAACAATAAAAATTCAGCGGTAACAGACAAGTAAGCATGATGTACATATATTTTTTCGGAACTCATTATCGTCACCTCCTAGGTAGGATCGATGGACATTTAAGAATTTTTTTTCGAAAATCGCGTCTTTAGTACGACCTCAATAGCTGATTTCCTTTAAAGGAAATCTGCTAAAAGAAGATTATGTCCCCAATTTCCAGATATAAAACATTCTTGCTAAAAAAATCAAACAATGATATAAATGATTTAAAAACGATATTATGCTCTAGTATTTCTTCTATATTATCGTAGAAATACCTACTCCTCGTGAAATTTCCAGTTATCGAAACTTAAGTCTTCACGATGGCAATTACGATATACACCTTTAAGAAAAATAGTTGACATCACAATCTAGAGTACTGCAATTTATACCATTCACAGTTAGTGTAAGACCACAAGAAAACTGTTTTAATATCTAAATATTTTGTATCAGAAACTAATTCACGACTCTCGGAAGAATTGCCTAACTAATGTCTGAAGAGATAAAGTTCCGTTATCTTTGAATTTCCCTTCTCTGCTTGAAATTCATCCAAGATATCAAGTCATGAACCACGTATGCTCGTATTTCTTACTCAAAGTACAAAGTGTCATTCGGAAGCAACAAATAATTTAAAGCAAGCAAGGGCTCGCGCATTCAGTAATTAAAATTACATGTAATGTGCCAAGCGTCAATGAGCACGTGGTGAATTAATACGCCTTTCAAAGGAAAAGTATGAAAAGAGAAATGACCCCTAAAGTTTTCATAAAATCGTACCACGTTTTAAAGAACTTCAATGCTAAAAATGCGCCTACGTTTCTCCTAAAAATAAAATTGTTTTCCAGGTATGGATAAACCAAAATGTACAGCGGAGGAGTGAGCAGGGCAAATAAATAATAATACACTTTGTGTGAATTAGCTATAAGTGATTAATAATTAAATAATACCTGTTTTCTAATTATTTCTTCGTATTCTTTATCCTGGCCTCCAGATTCCTTCCACCTCCTGTACATTACACTCGCATCCACATTGGCAGGTGAAAATGTGTTCGGTTCATTGAGTAAAGAAATTACGGACAGTAAAATAGTCCGAACAGTCTGTGTAGGATTCCATCTCTCACAGGGCAGCTCACCTGACTGTGGATCGTCAACAGGTGGGTGCAGAATAGAAATACACAAATCCCCGTTCTCGTACACATTTGGGTGCCATACTTTTGTTAAGAATTTTATTGTAGGTGGACTGTACGGATAATCCTAAAAAATAAATAAATAAAAATGTTACTGGTTTCAATAAAGTAATATACTACTGTTATTTTAAAGTCCTAGTTAATATGGTGAAGGCTATTGCATTTCCTCAATTTCCCTTAGGAAGCCGCTTGAATATGTCGGGAACATAGAGTTGGGAGTATTTTTATAGAAATTCTTTCCTTTTCTCACCCATGTAGCAGAAGGAATAGATAATGCTAACGACATTCCTTCCACAATACTTTCATTTAAAAGAGACTCGAAGCGTATTCAGAACAGCTGCACCACTTACCCCCAGTGCCACTTTTTAGACCAGTCAAAGATGCGGTGTCCAGTCAATCCCCTTCGGAAAGAATTATTCTCCTTTCTTAGGGGTTTTTCCCACCGCCTCCATGCAAGGTGGAAATTCGCTCCCACCTTGTTCCATGCCTGGACAGGAACAACGTATATGTGTTATTTTGTTCATCTTGAATACTAGCTCCAAACAAAAAAACAAGCTCACGCGCTACCAAACGCAACATCCGTTAAAAGAAAATTCTCCGCATAGAAGTAGCTCAGCCATTGTTCTTGTAAATGACTCAAATCACAACACAAGTTCTTCAAGTTAAACGGAAAGATTTAAAATTTACTCAAAAATTACTGTTTTCCAATCCCAACATACAATAACAAACCGTAGACAAAAACAATTAAAAGAACCGGCATATACAAGCAGAAAATAGAAAGATATATAAACATATTAGTAGTGTAGCCAGCATCAAATACCCCAATTTATACATAACTGGGTAAACTTTTTCCCAGGTTGAATAATTCGATAGTGATTAAAGAGAGGAAATATTAATAGGTACAAAATTATCAAAAAAGGATTATATTTATAAAATATTATTTATTTGACGTGGACTAAGCTTTCTGAGGCTAAATCGGCCTTTATAGATACCACTCATGGAGTCTATAGATACTACGGGCTCTAAAGTTAGCCGTACTGTTTAAGTTTACTTAAAATTCAAGTTGTTCCAATAATAAATTCCAGTAAGTTCCACAAACTTTTTCCAAGGCTAGGTACAGGCTAGGTATTGCTCTCAGTAATTACACCTCCAAGGTACTTGTTACTTCAGGGAATTCGGCTGGTCCAGAAATCTCCGGTTTGTTTAAAAGTTCTCATGAATTTGGTTTATTCTTTCCTGACCATTTTAATGTTCCATATCATGAGCTACTAGGGCGACTCATTCCACAGCATCATGCCAACTACTATCAATGGCCGAAACATCGTCAGCATTGGCATTTGCTAGGGCGTCCGTTGTAAAACGGTATTACCATAACTTATTTCGTTACCTTTTACTTAATTTGGGAATTACAAACACCTACGCGGTACAGAACAGTAAGCTCCTTCTTATAATCACTATGAGAAAGTCGAGAATTTAACTAACGAGCACAGTTCAAGGTTCATACCTGTGGAAATTTCATCCTAGCCTTAAAATATCCTCCTTGGTAGAGGGTCTCAGGAGGTCCAAAGATGGCCACTTCCCAGTCGAACAGGCTGTCTCCCTGTGCAAGGGCTACCTGGAAACCTTCTACAGGCTCTTCTACAAGGCTCTTATATTCCGAAGCCAGAGCCTTTACCGCAGAACTCCGGCGAGCTGCTTCTTCAGCGCTCATTGCTCTGTCTGCTCGGGACCACAGCTCCTCACCTGCAATCATCCAACATGAAAAAGAACAGTAAAATCAGTTGTAGCTAGAAAATAAACAGAAATATATAAAACTTGTTATGAAGCACAGGGAAACATAAGGTAAGGAAAGCGAAATAATATGAGTAGAATTAATTTTAAGGTTATGTACTACAACCATATTGATAAATAAGAAGTAAAGATGAAACTTTTAGCACTGTATTCCTTCAATTTCCCCCACAATGCAATCACCGTACTTACACATACCAATAATAATCGTATAATATATCCATCATATATCATATAACACTGAACATCAAACTTATTGCAGCACTAATAAATGCTAGATGTAATGAAAAAGTAGATTTTCATCATTTTATGAGCTAGAAACTCTAAAAACACTTCAATTTCTAATGAAGGCCAAGAAATTCATTAAATCCCTCCTCCCAGACTAGCCTTCATACGGTAACCGAGTTTGAACAACACTAAGACCTGAACTAAATATACAATGTTTCACAACTATCTATAGAGGCTAAGCCTAGACAACGTATTGACGGAAGGGTATTTGGCAGTTATAGTAGTCCTACTTCTAGGATAACTAATCCCAGAGTCGAACATTTTTTCAAAAATAGAAAGATCAACCTCTTCATTAAAATCAATAGGATGATCATCTCACTGATTAAAAAAAAAAAAAAAAAAACTATTAGACAGAGGTGTACGAAAAAAGGGTCTCCACGGTAGAAATCCTTTTATTAAAACGGCAGAGCCACATCTCACAGTATCGAGTCACGTAACGAGCAAGAATGGTCTATAAAAACTGCGTCTATTTGAAAATGGAAAGAATAATTTTATAGTATTGGTCTTAAAATACATAATATTACCAATAATAATGGGCCCCTTTATGAGTACAAATTGGGATGAAAATGTTTCTAAAGGCGAGGATTGATGTTTTTGACCACATAATTAAATTTTTATTGATATACACTTTTAACTAACAACATTCTCACATACAACCTCACGTTAGATAATTAAGAAACCCGGCGATATTGTTTTTCGTTCTTAAATAACTCATAATTCCTAAGCCACTTAACTACTTTAAATCATAAAATAGGCAAATTAATGAAGCTATTATTAAATCCATGTCAAAACACTAACTATAAAAAAAAAAATCACGCTTCAAAGTGAACCGAACTCAAAACTCTTGAACTTAAACCACGGTAAGAATCTCAGAGCTGAACGTCCACCATTGAATACAGCTGACTACATAATTTCAGAATAACTTATTACAGCTTTATCACGCGTTTTGGAGTACTTTATTTCTTGAGCAAATAAAAAGTAAAATTAGAATATACTCTTGAATATCAGCCTAAATAATGAGAACTAAAGTCATTTTGAAACAAAGTAAGGCACTCTAGACATATGATTCGTCGACAAATGAAACAAGAACCACACAACAACGTACTATACTAAATTTGAACGTGCCATCCAATGATTTTGCACACTTAAAGGTGAAAACTTTTTAATAAAAAACGACATGGGTTTACACAAAAGCAGGATAATCTTTACTCACGGAGTTTTTTCAGCATTATAACTAATGAATAGATGAGATGTAAGTATTTCTTTAATAAGTTCAAATAACCTCTTGCTAATACCTCGGTAACCGAACCTTCCACGCATCTAACAGCTGGTTGTCTCAGACAAATGCAAGAAATTATACACAATATAAAAAAAAAAGAATATTAACACTGGTTTAAAACTTCGTGAATGCCTTCATTTTAGTATAACCTAAAACTTTCTTTTCTACAAAAATGGACATTTTTCGATCTGGAAATTGAAAAGCATGGCAATTTGATGATGCACTAAAAAGGTATGATTTAAGATCAACTATTTTCTATTTGATTAAAATAATTTGATGCCAAAAATAGAAAGCAAAAAAAAACCTCCAAAAATATTTGGTCGCTTGATGACATCATCCCAATATGTATGGGGGGGAAAAATCATATTGGAAATAATATATACCTGAAAAAGTGATTTTCAGGAAAAATTAACGTTACAAATATTTATTTATTAATTAATTGACACTGAATATTTCTACTATTGAAAACATTGCACCCAAAAAATGTAGAATGGTGATAAAAATAAATGCCCGTTATAGTAACCTCTTGCTGGATGCAGAGGTTGTTTTAGCACTACCTGGGATATTTAGTTTGATAATTATAGAGAGTAATAGAACTGATGAGTGGAGTTGTATAAGATGGAATTTATAAGTGTAAATCACATCTTTTGTCTAGGAATGGATTAATACAAAAACTATAATACAGACTAAAGGATATCTTAAATATCCTTCAAATTCCATTGACGTTGGCAAGCACTGCTGTTCTACATAGCCAGCGTCTTACAGAATTTACTCTACGTCATTCAAAAAGTTAATTTCACATGTATGACCCTATTAAGCTGATCGGCTCTAAACTTCAATTAAAGATAGTTAAAACAATAGCTAAACCGTGATGGGTGTGACGTACATCTCTCAATTTAGCAACTCTAAATTCTCGACTAACAGCTTCATGAGAAACTCAAAGTAAAGGCTGAATTTTAGAACGAATATTTGTATTATTTAACATAGTAAAAGGGGCTCAGGTTAGCCATGCGAGTTAAAGCGTTGACCTTTATCTCACATGGTAAACCTAGAGTGCCGAGTTCGATTCTGCCTGGGCAAAGGAAATTATTTAGTGACGAAATTCATTAAATAACGTCCTAAAATCCCACCCTCGCTAGAAAAGGGTGGTAACCTGTAGATAACCCGTCCCGATTAGCCTAAGTTGCAAAAAATGGACGTTAATAAATAATAATAATAATAACAAAGTAAAAGACCAATTAATAAACTCCGTCACGTAAGGGCTGCGTAAACTAAGCAGATTTCTCACGTGCTGGTGTGACACACTGTTAATCTCATCTCGCTATATATACTGGATGTTATAACAATATTGGTTCTATAAATATTCATAGTAATGCAGATATTTTGAAATTCAGAACCTGCCCCCCCCCCTATTACTGGTCCGATTTCAGCCATTAACTAATAAGAACATTGGACTTGAATTAAATAGTTATTTTAATACATAATAATGAATATGGTATAGATCAAGTGAACATTTTCGAGTCAAGGACAGATAATCATTAATCGATGACGTCATCACGCTACGTATTTGCATGTAACTCATGCAGTACAAGTTCAAAAAAAAAAAAAATCCGTCACGCAGGGGCTGCGTAACTAAGCAGATTTCCCATGTAAAGTTATACAATAGAGAAACCTCCATACGAGTGCCGATCGTTAGGGAAACGCCCGAACTAGCTTTCGGCGGGAACCATAGCTCGCCCGTTACACTCAATAACAATGCAAATCTCGGTTAATATTCAAAGAAAGTGAGAGCATATGATTGTAAATATTTTAGGTGTTAGAAATCTTCATTTTATTTACATACTAATTTATATTTATTTGATTTTAGTTTAGTTTTTATCCATTGAAATTATATAATTGTTTACGTAATTTTATTAGTCTTTACAGTTTTTGTTTTTGAACTTAATGTTTTGTTTTTATTTATTTATTTTATTTGCTATTTTGTGTTTATTGTTGTTTTTCATTGTTTGGTTATTTGATTTCGTTCTATTATTTAGTTGAGTTTTATTTAGTTGTGTTTCGTTATATTGTTGCGTTCTGTTATTTAGTCAAGTTTTGTTATTTGTTTGCGTTCTTATTTTGTATTATTTAATTTTTTCTTGTTTCTATTTTCATTTTGTATTTTGTTTATATAAATTGTTTTTGTTGTTTTTTATGAGCAATATCGCCTCGCTGCGAACGCTCCAAAATAAAATAAAATAAATAATATTCAAGATAGAGAATAAATGTATATAGCAATAATTATAGTTAATTTAATTTGCAATAAGATTGGTTCTGTACAATTTTTTAATCCGACGTATAGTAACAGAGGAATTTCAAATTTTCGAAAATCCCCTCCCCCTTCCACTGGTCCGATTTCAGCCATTAACGAACTTCATCTTCCTTTTTACATAAAACGATTAAATACCGAGTTTGGTGACGATTAAACAAAAAGTCCGTCACGCAGGGGCTGCGTAAACTAAGCAGATTTCCCACGTGAAGTTTTACAATAGAGAAATCTGCCTAATAACAAGTGTAGTAGTAAGAAACCTCTAAACCTAAAAAACATTATTTAGGGCGTAATAACCCAGTAGTTTCTAGCCCAAAAAACAGTCAACCTAACCTCTAAACCTATTCACGAGGGACGATAGTTATGGAAATGGCCGCCAGAGCTCTCGTCGGAAACTCCGAACATAGCCTATTGGTGACACGCAGAATACAAATGCAAATATCTCGGTTAATATTCAAGATAGAGAATTAATGTATAGAACATTATTTATAGTAAATTTAATTTGCAATAAGATTGGTTCTATACAATCTTTTGATCCGACGTATAGTAACGGAGATATTTCGAATTTTCAAAAATCCTCCCCTCTAAACCCCCCCTCCCACTGGTCCGATTTCAGCCGTTAACGAACTTGATCTTTCTTTTTGCATAAAACGCTTAAATATGAAGTTTGGTAAGGATCAAACAAAAATTGCGACCGCTAGAGCGGTAACAGACAAATATATAGATAGATAGATAGATAGATATATATATATATATATATATATATATATATATAGATATATATATACAGTTTTGAACGGACCTCATTTTCGTCATCTACTAGGTAGGATCGATGGACATTTGAAGAAAAATCTCGAAAATTCCGTCATGAGTACAACCTCAATAGCTGATTTCCCTTAAGGGAAATCTGCTAAAATTGCGACCGCTAGAGTGTTAACAGACAAATATATATCTATATATAATTTTGAACGGACCTCATTTTCGTCATCTCCTGGGAAGGATCGATGGGCATTTGAAGAAATTTTTCGAAAATCGCGTCATGAGTACGACCTCAATAGCTGATTTCCCTTAAGGGAAATCTGCTAAAAATAATATTTGGTTTTTTAGCTTCCAATAATGTGGTTCCTAATGGAATGGGTTTGGGGGGGGGGGGTGGTCGAAAATTCGAAATAACTCTGTTATTATACTCCTCCCAAAGTAGAGTTTGTCAGAAAACACACAGTACATTTAGTACATGTACACCAACACACAGTAGGTAGAACATGAGAGGAAGCACAGCTTACTATTTACATGATATATATGGATTTCTACTGGCTTAAAGGAAAATGATGAATAATGCACTAAGATAGTAGGTATGTTGGTAGTTCAGAACAAATATCAAAATTAAGAGATTCAAACTTGTTTTATTCGATTGACTGGCTGAAAATGAATAAACGCAGTGTATTTGCTCCATATAACAAAGAACGTTTGTTGTTATCCATTACCACCCAATTTGTGATACTAAGGCTAATGTTTTTTTGTTTTTTTTTTCCGTTTTTTTCTTTATGTCCATTTCTTGCTACTAAATTGTGCTGGGTTATCAACAAGTTACCATCCTTTTCCAGCCTGGGAGGGACTAAGGAGAAATAGTAAAAACATAAGAATAAATTCCTATTGCCCAGGCAGGAATAGAACTCGCCATTCTAGGTTTACCATGTGAGATTATGGCCAACACTTTAACTCACATGGCTAACCTGAGTCCCAATATTGAATATGCTATATATGTAAAAAAAAAAAAAAAAAAAAAAAAAAATAATTGGTTAACATTTCAGGAAAGATATATAAAATGTATATGTTTGTACATCCAATATTGGATATACAAAAATATTGAATCCATATATCTTTCCTGAAATATTAACCAAGATTTTCCCATTTTTTTAATTTTTTTTTTATTTATTGAGTTTCAGTGATCAATAAACCTCCTATCCTACTCATATTGCATTACCAATAAGTCAATGTAACACAACACCTTATTTCATGCTTAAATGCGACATATTGATTTCAACACACGTTTAATATTTGAGGTACATAAATAAATTCAGGATATGGACATTTGCTCTAGAGGCCTTAATTTCTATTTTATCAATACCATGCTCAATATTTTACAGTTCAATATATGAAATAAAAGTTGGATTCATTAATAATTAAAATCAAAATAGGATGAGTTATAAAAACTGGTAGGACATTGAATGATTAACAAGATCATTTATATAACATTTGTCAAACCAACTCAAAATGACAGATATTTCAAAATTGTTCATTTAACCCTCTATCCTGGTCCGATTATGGCCATTAACAAATATTATGTTAACTTATGTTAGCTTTCTATGAATTGTCCAAATATTGAGTATGGTATCCATCAAATAAATATTGAACTCAAAATGATATCTTTCTTGATGACATTACATCGATCATACAGATTTATGTGACACATTTTTTAATAGATATGTATTTGTTAGCTCATTTTCTTGCTTCTATTTCAAAACATTTCATCATAAAATTCTGCATTGTTCAGATCCCACAACTGCATTTCTTATAAAAGCCACGTATCTTTTCCACTATGTGAACCGCAATCGAAAACTGGGGGGGAAAAAAATTCACAAAAAAAAAAATATGGAGTAGCTTTTCATCAACCTCTAATGAAACAAAATGGCTGCTGAGAAAAAGTTAAACAGCTAAAAATCAAATAAACATCTTCAACTCGAATACATAATACTAATATTTATTAACGTACACTTTGTGTTAATAAGGCTGATTGGTAATCTATAGGTTACAATAAAAACTTGGTAAAAAGAAATATATTTTGCGGGCAGCCTACATTAAATTGCTTGATTGGATATGAATTAACCCAAATATTTTATAATGACGTTGGTCTAAAATGAAATATTCGGAATAGGTTTTATCTGTTTACTTAGCCTATTTTTGTTTACAGATCCTAATTGAACTGCTAGCACTTTGCAAACATAATTGAAGAGTACAATGACCCAGCCACCGCTACAAAGTTACATCCTGTATAAATTAACCAGTTTCCTAACAAACAAAAAACACTTTTCATACATTTACATGACAAGCCAAAATTCAGTTCCTTTATTGGCATGGGACATAAATGGTATCATGAAGTCTATCATGTAAAGGTTGCGTTAACTAAGCAGATTTCCCACGTGCATCACATATTTGCATTTACCCCATAACGTAAAAGTTCAATAAGAACAATATTTTGTATTTAGGCTGCAAATAAAATTTTTCTTATATAACAGCTTATTGTTTATATGACATGAGTAGTAATGGGGGGTTTACTCATGGCCAAAATCTAAAAAATGCAAATATTTTGGTTAATAATCAAGGAAGTGGAAAAGCGTATATAACAACATTTATAGAACATTACATTTTCAATAAGATTGATTCTATACATTTGTTCGATCCGACACAACAACGGACATATTTAGAATTTTTAAAACTCATGACATTTCCCCATCCCAGTGTTTAGTGTTTATACCTACCATTGCAGTGGACTTGCAAATAATAAATTGATTTGTTAACCCTTTAATAACGCAAAACCACTATAGTTTTATTTTCATAATATAATAGACCTATCATGGAACCTATGGAATAATTCATAATCATAGAAAGTATTCTATCTTCCAAACCATGTATGAATAAAAGTTCCTTTCCCTTGATTGATTGGAAGAAGAGAGGGAGGGGGGGCAGTATACATTGCTTGGTGCAATCTGTAACTGGCTTAACAAAATAACATAGATTTGAATTATTAAGGATAAAATATTAACATAGATTTGAATTAATTTATCCAAGTGAGGTACCTAGTAGATCATATTGGAAAGCATTGTTGAGCATATTAATATTTCTATGCAAATTACTTGCTTCATACATTGTTATACAAAAAAATGTTTAAGACAAAAGTTACTTTTAATAACACAAAAAACAATTTTTGTAGTGCACATTGCCTTAAAACAAATAGAATATGAAATATCTCAAATTTTAATTTCAGGCTTCCCTTACAACCCCTACTTCTGTTCAAAATTAAAAATTTTAATGTAACTTATATTCATGGAAGGCTAATTCATATTAAGTTATGTTAAGCATGGTTCAATCCTTTGTGCCCAATATAATTGTTGGCTCCCACTTTAGTTTTTAGTGTATATCTCGTTTATACTTTGTTACATGTCAAAAGTTACTCTAAATAACAAAATAAACAACTTCACATTTGCACATTTCATTCACTTGTCATATGCATATTTGCCGAAAAACCAATAGGAAACAAAATATCGCTATTTTTAATTTCAGGCCTCACTTCCTACCCCCCCCCACTCTTGCTCGTCCTTAGAAATGTTGGTACAGCTTATTATCATGGAGGAGTTAGTGCTAATACACATACCGAGTTTTGTTTAGTTCGGTTGAGTCTTTTGTGCCAAATAAAATTGTTGACTCCCGCTATAGTTTTTAGCATATAACTCATTTATACTTAGATATTTCAAAAAACTGTATATAACAAAAGTTACTCTAAATAACAAAATAAACAACTTTTGTTTTGTGCTTATTTGCTGAAAAAGCAATAGGAACCGAAATATCGCTATTTTTAATTTCAAGCCTCCCTTATAAACCCCCAATCCTGTTCGTCTCAGAGAATATTGGTATAGCCTAAAGTCTAAGATGGGTTAGTAGTAATAAACATACCAAGTTTCATAAAATTCGGTTCAGCCATTTATGTGTGAAATAGTAACAAACAAACAGACACCAAGGAAACAAATTGCAGATATTGTATTTATGGCATGTGAAACAAAAAATTGTGAAATTTCGAGGAAAAAGTAAATTTACAGACAGAGGTAACAATTTTATATATATATATATATATATATATATATATATATATTAGGTAAACTATGCCTCAGCACATTACGTTTTGCCGTAATCAGGTATCTCTATTGAGAAGTTACGGAATATACTAGTATAAAAAATAATTAAAAATAAGTTCTCAATCATTTCCTCTTAACTGTTCATAATAAAATATCGTTAATAACAATATAAAGAAATACAAATGTTATTATTGGCAAAAAGCAATTTGAACACACATTAATTAGGCATTATATGTGTAATAGTAAATATGAGTACAAAGTATTTCTAATAATGTCAACATTTTACACGAAATAAATTAAGACAATTAATTGTTCTAGCTTCCCTACAACTTAAACTCCCGCTTATGGGTTATAAACATTGTTTTATTTAAATTATTTATGCAAAACATTAAACAATTTTAATATTCTAATAATATATATAACTAGTGGTAATAAAAACAGTGTTGGTGTAAAATGATTTAATCTATGTTGAAAAAGCAAGTTGAGGGGAAGAGATCATAATATCCTCCTTGCAACCTGAATCGCACTTTGAACAATCATATTGAATCTCAATGCATAATGTATTTTGTCATAAAATGACACAGTAATAGACAGTACAAAGTTACCTCAAGACCATCAACATATCGGAGGAAATAAAACTATATATACCAGAAATAAAAAGAGTTTGATTACTACACTTTCACGTATATTACAAATTTCGGCATGAGTTTGTTTAAGTAATGAACCTATAAGTAATAATATTCTAAAAATATATAATTGGAATGTTCAAATAGTTTATATTTCTAGTGAAAATAAATGACAGTGTTAAAATGACTTAGTTTAAATTAAAAATAGTGTGAAGTAAGGGGGATCTATAGTCCTTCCAGCTACCTGAATCGGGTATTAAACAATCATATTAATTCTGAAAAAATAATATCTTTTTTTGAATAAAACGTGTTTAAAATGATTTTTGATTTAAATCCTATTTACTTATTTATTAACGCCCATTTTCTGTGACTATGGCTAATTGGGACGAGTTATCTACAAGTTACCACCCTTTTCTAGCCATGGTGGGACTAAGGATTTTATTTAATAGGTTTGTTACTAAATAAATTCCTGTTTGCCCAGATGAGAATCGAACTTGCCACTCTAAGTTTAACCAACGCTTTATTAAATCACATGGCTAACCAGAGCCCCTTATATCCTATGGTGATGACTGGGGTGTTCACTTATCAAGAAACCGAATACAAAACAAATAAGAAAAAAAAAATCACAAATCCTGTTAAATCCTGTTTTCTTTTGCAATAATATGCCATTATTAAGAAAGTCCGTCTCGCAGGGGCTGCGTTAACTAAGCAGATTTCCCAAGTGCGCCACGTATTTGCATTTATCTCAAAACGTAAAAGTTCAATGAGAAGAATATTTGGTATTTAAGCTTCAAATAAAGTGCTTCATAACATAATAGAATATTGAAAATATGAGATGAGTAGGAGTGGGGCTTTACTGAAGACCGAAAACTGAGATTAAAAATTAGGATATTTCGTTTCCTATTGGTTTTTGAGCAAAAAAGCAAATAATAAAAGTTGTTTATTTACAACTTTTGTCATATAGCTCAACAAGATATAAGCAGGAGTCAACAATTTAATTGGGCACCAAAGATTGAACCAAACTAAATGAAAATCAGAATCTGAGTTAGCATTAACTCCGCCATGATTAAAAGCTATATCCACATTTCTAGGGACGAACAGGAATGAGTGTTCTAAGGGAGAATGAAATGAAAAAATGTTTCATGTGTGTTTTTCTGGAAAAATTCATCAAATAAAAGTTGTTTATTTTGTTATTTAAATTTTTGTCAAGTAACTATTCATTATCAAAATATGCTCATAAATGTATAACTTGAGCAGAGAATTATAGGAATTGTGAAAATACAATATTTACATTTTAAAATGGCCGGTTTCGTCTTTTGACTGAATAAATAATTTAAAAATGAAGTAGATTTAAGAGTGATTAAAAATAAAAATTACAAAGATTAGCTTCCTGAGCGTTTTCCTACAAAATGTTACCATAGGCAGAACTTTTAAATACTATTAACTCAGTATACACCAATTGATAAGTGCTCATTAAACTTTATTTGATTCTGGCATATTATGACAAATGACGTAATGTTTTTAAACAAATATTGTGCCTTCCCAAAAATAAATTACCCACATCGTTCAGCTTCTAACTAATTTTCCGAGTGAAGGGTACCTTACCTAGTCTAATGCAAGGATTATTATATGTATGTACTAGCTCTGATACCCGGCTTCGCCCGGGAATTGATTTGAGGCTGAATGGTGATGGTATTTTCTTGGCAAGGCTTTACTTTGCACAATATTTTGACATTTACCCGTCCCAGTGTTTAGAGTTAATACCCGTTGTTGGCATTTGTTAATAATAAAATTAATTTTTTATGTAAGTCTTCACTGTTCTCCAAATTGTCATATTTCCCGTCTCCTGTGCATTATGCACAGATTTCAGCTATTAAAGACAAAATATTAACATTGATTTGAATTAATTTTTCCAGGTGAGGTACCTCATAGTTCAAATTGGAATGAATTGTTGAGCATATCAATATTTCTACGCAAATTACTTGCTCCACACATTGTTCCTGGAGAAATGTATAAAAAAAAAAAAAAAAAGTTAATCTAAATAACAAAGTAAACAACTTTTGATATGTCCATGTTTGTCGAAAAACAAATAGACAATGAAATATCGCGGTTTTATTTCAGGCCTCTCTTATAACCCCCACTCCCGTTCTAACCTAATCATTTTAATATAGCTTATAATCATGGAAGAATTAATGCTAATTGATATACCGAGTTTTGTTAAGTTCGGTTCAATCGTTAGCGCCCAATAAAATAGTTGACTCCTGCTTTAGTAAATAGTGTATATCTCGTTTATACATTGTTAAAAGACAAAAATGAATGTCACAAAAGTTACTCTAAATAACAAAATAAACAACTTTTGTTATGTTCATATTTGCCGAAAAACGAAATACTTCTATTTTAAATTCAGGACTCCCTTACAACCCCCACTCCTGCCCGTCCCTAGAAATGTTGGTATGGCTTATTATAATGAAAGCGTTAGTGCTAATACACATACCGAGCTTTATTTATTTCGGTTGGGTCTTTTGTCCCAAATAAAATTGTTCACATCCGCTATAGGTTTTAGCGTATATCTCGTTTATAATTCAGTATACGAAAAAAGTGTATATAACAAATGTTACTCTAAATAACAAAATAAACAACTTTTGTAATGTACATATTTGCCGAAAAACCAATAGGAAATGAAATATCGCGGTTTTATTTCAGGCCTCTCTTATAACCCCCACTCCCGTTCTAACCTAATCATTTTAATATAGCTTATAATCATGGAAGAATTAATGCTAATTGATATACCGAGTTTTGTTAAGTTCGGTTCAATCGTTAGCGCCCAATAAAATAGTTGACTCCTGCTTTAGTAAATAGTGTATATCTCGTTTATACATTGTTAAAAGACAAAAATGAATGTCACAAAAGTTACTCTAAATAACAAAATAAACAACTTTTGTTATGTTCATATTTGCAGAAAAACGAAATACTGGTATTTTAAATTCAGGACTCCCTTACAACCCCCACTCCAGCCCGTCCCTAGAAATGTTGGTATGGCTTATTATAATGAAAGCGTTAGTGCTAATACACATACCGAGTTTTATTTATTTCGGTTGGGTCTTTTGTCCCAAATAAAATTGTTCACTTCCGCTATAGGTTTTAGCGTATATCTCGTTTATAATTCAGTATACGAAAAAAGTGTATATAACAAATGTTACTCTAAATAACAAAATAAACAACTTTTGTAATGTACATATTTGCCGAAAAACCAATAGAAAATGAAATATCGCTATTTTTAATTTCATTCTTCCCTTATAAACCCCACTCCTGTTCGTCTCAGAGGATATTAATATAGCCTAAAGTCTAAGTTGGGTTAGTAGTAATATACATAACAAGTTTCATAAAATTCGGTTCAGCCGTTTATGCATGAAAAGGTAACAAACAAACAAACATACACGAAAGAAACAAAATGCAGTTATGGTGTCTATGACATGTGAAATGAAAAGTTATCGTGAAATTTCGCGAAAAACATCAATGTACAGACAGAGGTTACAATTTTATATATATATAGATATATATTTGTCTGATACCGCTCTAGCAGTCGTAATGTTTGTTTCATCATTACCGCACTCAATATTTAGTCATTTTTTGTAAAAAAAAAGGTTAAGTTCATTAACGGTTGAAATTGGACGAGAGGGAGAGTGAGTTTAGAAGGGGGGAATTTTGAAAAATCGAAATATCTCTGTTACTAGCCTGTTCGAAAAAGTATATAGAATCAATCTTATTGAAAATTAAATGTACTGCAAATATTGTTATATACATGTATCCTGTGTCTTGAATATTAACCGAGATATTTGCATTTTCCAGTTTTCAGCCTTCAGTAAACCCCCACTTCCACTAGTGTTACATAAACGATGCTCTGTTATATAATAAAAAATATTAATTGAAGCCTAAATACCAAATGTAGTTTTCATTGAACTTTTACTTGGTGAGATATAAGCAAATATGTTCTGTTAACCCGCCCTTCTTTTGTTTTTGGGTTACTAAAATTTGAGTGATTGAGATAGAACTGATTCTAATTCGTTACAAATTACAGCACTATCTTTATTAAATTATTTTCAATAAAATTAATATGTTATATTCAGATATATTTCATTAATTATTTGTCTTTCCGGTCTATCTATACAGCACTATGAGGCTGGCTGGCCTGTTTGTTACAATTCAATCGCTTTCCGTTGTAGAGATTATTAACTTGTATTGTACATTTACTGAGCATTCATGGTAATGTTACCTGTACGTACACAATTCTATTGTAAACCTTCGCGTGGGAAATCTGCTTAGTTTACGCAGCCCCTGCATGACAGACTTTTTAATATTTACAAGATAATATAAATTTCAAATAATTTCTATTCCTGGGAAAAAAGTTCAAGTTTTGATCGGATATAAGACTAGGCCTAAGAATGTTTTAATGGGGGACAGAGAGTAAGCCAAATAAGCCTTAATAGAATTGGGGCCCGGAAAACAGGCAGCGGTACTTAATGAGTATGATAAAAGTTTGAAAAAATATTTATTTGATGAATCATATACAGAAAAAAAAACTTAGTCCTACCTTGGCTAGTAAGTAGAGGGAGTTTATAAACATCCCTTCCAAATAAAACAGGCATATATTTTATTTAACATGAATTTATCAATAATTAGTTTACAACATGAATTTAATCATTTAATATTCTCTTTAGAAAAAACTGCTCTTTCCAAGCAGAAAATATGTACACATAAACAAAATTTTACTATTATTTCATGTAAATAGTCCCTGCAGCCAATCAAAATTATATCTATTATTTGGAATTAACCCATTCAAAGATTTACTTTTAAAGCAAATGTGCATCAGTACTTTCCCAATGAATGCATTACTTGATAAAGATAGGTTATTTAAGACCGAAAAGATGATTACGTACTGTTAAATGATTAGTAATGCTAACAAAAAAGTAGAACCATAGATTGCAATGGATTCAGAACAAACATTTTAAGATAATTAGATGGCTTTACCAAATAAATTGTACATTCAAGTTTATAGTGAAACATAAAGGTTTCTTTATAAGAGACAAAAAGTATAATTCAAAAAACCAATCAAAATGCTATGTATAAAATAGTTTAATATTCCAAGTATGTAAAGCGACAGTAGGTGGTGAAATGGAAATAATAATAAAATTAATAATATTCCTGATGGTTCATTATAGAGTACACTAGAACAACGTTAAAATAGAGGAATACTTACGAATACAGTATCGAGCCTACATACTTACCAAGCACATTTCATAGATCGAAGCAGTTTACTAAAATAATAACATTGGCTCAGAGAAAGTGAGGATTAACTCTTTCAGAATCAACTTTAATGTCACTGTACTAAGCTAGTTACTTGCAAAAATTTTAAAATATACACTAGGAACAGTAAGTTACAGACTATATAACCACTATGCAATAAGATATTAGTTTCAGGGCCACTAAGAATGATGTAATAGTATTTACAAGTAACCTACCAAAATGAAAACATTATAAAAAATAAAGTAGGGCCATCAAAATTAGAATTCCAGATATATTTGTAATTAAGCAATGAATCAATACAACTTATGATTATCAATAAAACGAATAAATTTAATTTAGGGGAAAAACATGGAACAAATGTGAATATTTATTCATTAAAATGTGTACGTTTCCATATATCTGATCATAATAATGAAAAATCATGTTTATTCCTCTTACCTTCGAAGTACAACGTAACTTATGAGCAGATGAGAAATACAATCGTACTTTCACGTGGTTGCACTGTTATTAACTTTTTAAGCACTAGAACATAATAAAACCTAATGTGTAATCACTAAATCATCCGAAAATGTTCAAAAATAAATAAATCACCAAGATAAGAACACGAAATCATCACCAAAAAACAATCATATCAACATTTTTCAGTCCCACTTTTGATATGCACTCTTAAAAAGGGCGCAATGAGTAAGCATAACCTGTGTAGCTTTGGAGAGGTTGCAAGGGACAGCTGTTCCCCTGGAAAGCCCTCTAAAACTCCGTTTTTTAAAATAAAACTATTTATCTCTTAAAGTCTTATTATTACTTAGCTCCATTCATTGGTTTAAGTTTTTAGTGTTATAATGCATACAAGTATAAAAGTCGTTTTAATGAATATTAATTATTTTGGCTAGTTATTATTATTATAGATCTCAATTGTTCCATGAGCAATCAAAAAAAGAACATCTACAACTCTTAATGAGAAAGTAGGTCGAAGAACAATTACATTAGGTAATTAGTAACTACGGATATTCCTGCCCTGTAATTCTTCAATAATTTTTATTTGAATTTATAGTCACTTCAGGATTCTACACGATTAATCAATGCATTCATCAAATTTCATACAGTCCTATCTTGTAGATAACAAAAAAGTCCCTCACGCAGGGGCTGCGTAAACTAAGCAGATTTCCCACGTGGAGTTATACATCAGAGAAATCTCCACACAAGAGCCGAAAAGTTAGGAAACGGCCGAACTACCTTTCGGAGGAAACTAATAGAACCGACTTTAGCCGATCTCATCTCGTCCGTTACCGGCACACACTTAATCAAAATGCAAATATCTCGGCTAATATTCAAGATAGACAATGAAAGTATATAACAATATTTATAGTAAATTTAATTTCCAATAAGATTGGTTCTATACAATTTTTCGATCCGACGTATAGTAACGGAGATATTAAGAACTTTCGAAATCTCCCCCCTCTACTGGTCCGATTTCAGTCGTTAACGAACTTGATCTTTCTTTTTACATAAAACGATTAAATACCGAGTTTGGTGACGATTAAACAAAAATTGCGACCGCTAGAGTGTTAACAGACATATATATATATATATATATATATATATATATATATATATATATATATATGTGTGTGTGTGTGTGTGTGTGTGTGTGTGTATAGTTTTGAACGGACCTCATTTTCGTCATCTGGACAGAATCGATGGATATTTGAAGAACTTTTTCGAAAATCGCGTAATGATTACGACATCAATAGGGATTTCCCTTAATGGATATATGCTAAAAAAAATCGCATCATGAGTACGACCTCAAAAGCATCACACTGGAATACGTAAACTAAACAGATTTCCCTCAGAGTTGGAATGACATGATGGTGATCACAACTTACTATCAGTTCTCATTTGCCCCTTAGTAAGAAGTTCATGTAATCACACATTAAGACTTAATCCTCAAATGGTAACATACAAAAGTCCGTCACGCAGGGGCTGGGTTAAACTAAGCAGTTTTCCTACTTTCATCCTGTATTTGCATTTATCACATGACATTAAAGTTCAATGAGAACAATATTTGTTATTTAGGCTTCAAATAAAGTGCTTCATAATATAACAGCTTATTGTTGATATGGCATGAGGAGGAGTGAGGGTTTACTGAAGACCCAAAACTAAAAACGCAAATATCTCGGTTAATATTAAAGATAATGCATGAATGTACTAACAACATTTATAGAACATTACATTTGCAATAAGATTGGTCCTATACAAGTTTTCGATCCGACGTCTAGTAACGGAGATATTAAAATCTTTCGAAGTTACTCCCCTCTAAACCCCCCACCCCCAGTCCGCTTACGAGTTTTGTAACGATTAAACATGTTTCACTGTCTTGAATATTAACCGAGATATTTGCACTTTTAACCTTCTGCAAACCCCAACTTCTACTCATGTTACATCAACAATACTTTGCTGCATAATAAACCACTTTATTCGAAGCTTAAATAGCAAATATTGTTTTCAAGAGACCTTTATTATACGAGACACATGTAAATTAATTCAGTTGATAACCCCCCCCCCCCATCCCGCCAAGTTTTTGGACTACTAAAATTTGATTGATTGAGATCAAAATTATCCTGATTCATTATTAATTACAGCACTAAGTAATGTAAATATTTTTTCAACAAAATTAATATAATATATTCTGATTTATTTCAGTAATTGTTTTTCTTTCCAATGAGACGTTGGCAGACCTGTATGTATAAATTTCAGGCATTTCCCAATTTATTCACTTAATATTATACTTAATAATATACGCTGATGTTGTGTTAGCAGTATTCAGATTTATCTACTATTAAACTTCATGAGGGAAATCTGCTTAGTTTACGCAGCCCCTGCGTTACGGCCTTTTTTCTATTTGTCAATATAACTACTTTATTGATAATATTTACACGACGACCAACTGCAACAGCGTCTGGATTTGTACCGATAAATATTGAACATAGCCTTAAAGCTGGTAGCTTCATTTTCATAATATTTGTTCCCCACTGGGTTTTGTCGATTTTGGTCCTTCAGAACACCTAGTGTAACAATGTTTTTCTTCCAGCTCCACTTTTACACCTTCAGATGCAGTGTCATCTGTTTCGTCTCCCTGTTCATCACCATTGTCAGAGGCTTCCCCTTGTAGAATCTTGTTAGAGCAACGTTTTCTTTTTCTAATCACCCTAGCAGAATGCGGCTGAATATCGACATTTTTCAAAACATTTAGGTCGTCTTCTTCCGAAATCTCTAGGTAACATTTGGTGCAAAAATCATCTTGAGCACACAGGAGTTATCTTTTTCACATCTTCCTAAATATAAGTATTAGGTGTCACAAAGTGCTTCTTTTAAATGTATATATATAGTTCATATGAATGGATATTATAACTGTTAGTATGACCCTGCATTCTGTGTTCCATTTAACAATTAGAGTGTATAAATTAAAAGTGATATATATTGTCAGTCGTTTGATAGGGACGTGGACTAATATGGATCAAAAAGTGACAGAATCGAGTTATTGGAAACGTGCAACTTTGAATTAAAGTACTCCCAAAAGCTGTACCTTATTTATGATTCAACTATATTTTCAAGGTTCTGGTTTAATGTAGACTGTGCGTCGTATAAAACCAAAGTCTTGTATTTAACAGAAATAGAGAAGAAGAAAGTTGCGAGTAGAATACAAACTTTTTGGATGAGTCTAAGCGAAACTCAGAGAATAGATTCAATTTTATATGTCACATAGAAGGAAAGTTTCTTACGTTACAGATTTAAAAGACAATTGGATGTTGCTTGTATAATTAGTTCATTTATAGGAATCTGAGAGAAACGACCAACATTCTGGGAATGACATAGTGAATTCCTGTTGTCAATGTAAAAACCCGAGTCATCCATATGAGGGGCGAACAGCTGATCCTTCACTGGTGTGATTGGAGGAGGATTTGCAACTACTAGCGACGTGCAAGTCTAATGTCATCATCCACCATGGGAAACATTTCAGCCATGGCCGGCCTCTCGATTCAACAGCAAGAACTGAGGAGACGCCATTCGTGTTGATAAAGTATTCACTCGTTAAGTTCCCTGGGAAGTTGTCCGTCCTTCACCTCAACATCAACGTGTATGATACTTTTTACTGTCAAACGTCAAAAATTAATGCCAACAATGTCAGAGTGCTTGTTGACCAGGATGTTTGATCTCCATCGACTCGTCCAACTCTCAAGAAGATATGTATTACATAAACTGATCAAGTATGAGGAGTAAATTCTTGTAATCTTAAAAGGGGACCATTGGCCAAATTATTTAGAAAGGTGCATAGTTAATTATCTTTTACAATATAATTGCACTGAATTTCTTTTCTTAAAAAAAACTGAGGGGGGGGGGGGCAACTAGGTGAATATTCCAGTCAGAGAAATGTGCCGAAAAACAGCTGTATTAGGTAGCTACGTCACTAGTTTGTTTATACACCAGTTTTCGATTTTAGGCGTGAATGGACATAAATGACTGCATTTTGATTCATTGACTACTCTATTCATAAGTCTGATTGTTTCGCTTCATGTGAAGCCCGCCCAGAAGTTTATTATCACTTAAAACAGACCTCTACAGTAACTTACAGTGCCTTGTGTAGTCTAACAGTCAATGTTACCTATATTGATTAGTTAAACTCGATTACCAGTATAGCCAAGATAATTTAATCCGAAAAATGCTTAAAATTCATCTTCTTCATATATTCAATAATCATAACCAGCATTTGTATATGTTCTTCATAATTTCATGGCAAGTGTCACCAATGAATATCATTCTTTCCTAGGAAACTTTATTCATACCATTCCACATAGTTCGTGGCTTACAGACCACTTCTTCAGTGGCCATCCCTTTTCAAAAAATTATAACGCTAATTTAACAAAATAATATGATAATTCTTTGCTAGATGCTGCATTAATAAGTATCTATTTACATGATATATTTATTCTTCTTACTCTGGACTCAAAATTCTTTTTATATATTCTTCATATTTTATGGCAAAGGCCACCAATAGAAAACATTTTTTTTTTTTTTTTTTTTTTTTTTTGTGGAAACGTTATTGAAACTGCCCTACATGTTTCGTGGCTTACTTGCCACCTCTTCAGGGGATATCCCTTTTAAAAAAAATATATAAAAAATTAATAACCTTAATTTAACAAAACCCTTAATAATTCTTTGCTAGATATTGTATTAATAGGTGCCTACATCTATGATATATTTATTAAATCTAATTATAATTTGCTACTTACATTTCTGAAGTGCTCGTCTCCCTCTTACATTCGTTGCGACTGTTCGCACTGAGAATGTAGTTGATACTGAGATTACACGTCAACCTTGAACTTTCGGGTTATAATTTAAAATCGATTATTTCAAGATAAAATGTTATAGATTATACGATTGAGGTATTCAATTTCTGTTTTAGCAGATTTCCCTTAAGGGAAATCAGCTATTGAGGTCTTACTCATGACGCGAGTTTTGAAAAATTTCCTCAAATGTCCATCGATCCTACCCAGGAGATGACGAAAATGGGGTCCGTTCAAAATTATATATATATACATATATATATATCTATATATATATATATATATATATATATATATATATATATGTATGACTTTTAACGCTCTAGCGGTCGCAATTTTAGTTTGATCGTTACCAAACTTCATATTTAAGCGTTTTACGTAAAAAGAGAGATCAAGTTCGTTAATGGCTGAAATCGTACCAGTGGGAGGGGGGATTTTCGAAAATTCGAAATATCTCCGTTACTATACGTCGGACCAAAACATTGTACAGAATCACTCTTATTGCAAATTAAATTTACTATAAATATTGTTATATACATTTATTCTCTATCTTGAATATTAACCGAGATATTTGCATTTGAATTCTGCGTGTGGTCACCAGTAGGCTATATTTGGACTTTCCGCCCAGAGCTCTGGCCGCCGTTTCCTTAACTATTCGTCCCTCGTGAATAGGTTTAGAGGTTAGGTTAACTGTTTTTTGGGGCTAGAAACTACTGGGTTATTACGCCCTAAATAATGTTTTAGGTTTAGAGGTTACTTACTACTACAGTTGTTATTAGGCAGATTTCTCTATTGTAAAACTTCACGTGGGAAATCTGCTTAGTTTACGCAGCCCCTGCGTGACGGACTTTTTGAACCCACCCCCTCCCACTTAATTAAGGATTATTAATGAAGGAATTAATAAGGTATTTAGACAAATATCTCGGCAATCAATTTCATAGAAATTAAATGATGAATGTAATATCAGCTGACTTCTGTTGAATGAGCTGATTATGCTAGGACCAGCTGATATATCTAGAATCAGGTGATCTGTAAACTATTTACCAATTTGCACATGTAAATTCACAATTTACTCTTTGTCTTGAGGCATTCTTAGCTGTTAATTGACAGCTGACGGTTAATTAGTTGAAGAGGCCTCATAGAAGCCAAGCACGTAGAGTTCTTTATTATTGACCTTGGCAGATCAATTCACAATTCAATGAGTTTGAGTCAGAACTCCAATAATAAAAGTCCGTCACGCAGGTGCTGCGTAAACTAAGCAGATTTCCCACGTGAAGGTTTACAATAAATAAATATACATACAGCCGTGAATGCTCAGTAAATGTACAATACAAGGCTGAATTGTAAACAAACAGGCAAGCCAACCTCGTAGTGCTGCATAGATAGACCGGAAAGACAAACAACTAATGAAATATATTTGAATATAATATATTAATTTTATTAAAAACAATTTACTAAAGCTAGAGGTGTAATTTGTAATGAATCAGAATCAGTTTTATCTCAATCACTCAAATTTTAGTAATCCAAAAACAAAAGAAGGGGGGTGGGGTCAACAGAACGTATTTGCATATATCTCACAAAGTAAAAGTTCAATTAAAACAATATTTGGTATTTAGGCTTCAATTAATATCTTTTATTATATAACAGAGCATTATTTATGTAACACTAGTAGAAATGGGGTTTACTGAAGGTTGAAAACTGAAAAATGCAAATATCTCGGTTAATATTCAAGATAGAGAATAAATATATATAACATCATTTATAGTGTATTTAATTTTCAATAAGATTGATTCTATACACTTTTTCGATCCGATGCATAATAACGGAGATATTTTGAATTTTCAAAAAGCCTCCCCTCTAAACCCCCCTCCCTCTGGTCCGATTTCAGCCATTAACGAACTTGATCTGTCTTTTTACATAAAACGGTTAAATATCGAGTTTCGTAATGATCAAACAAAAATTGCGACCGCTAGAGCGTTAACAGACAAATATATATATATATATACTAGCTCAGATACCCGGCTTCGCCCGGGAATTCATTTGAGGCTGAATGGTGATGGTATTTTTTAGCAGGCTTTACATTACACAATATTTTGACATTTACCCGTCCCAGTGATTAGGATTGATACCCGTCGTTGCAGTGGATTTGCTAATAATAGAATTATTTGTTCGATAACGCTTCACTGTCTTCGATATTTTAGCAGATTTCCCTTAAGGGAAATCAGCTATTGAGGTTGTACTCATGACGGAATTTTCGACATTTTTCTTCAAATGTCCATCGATCCTACCTAGTAGATGACGAAAATGAGGTCCGTTCAAAACTGTATATATATATCTATATATATATATACTAGCTAAGGTACCCGGCTTCGCCCGGGAATTCATTTGAGGCTGAATGAAGATAGTATATTTTTGGCAAGGCTTTACTTTCCACAATATTTTTTTATTTCCCTGTCCCAGTGTTTAGAATTTATACCCGTCGTTACTGTGGTTGTTAATAATAAAATTATTTGTTATTTAAGACTTCACTGCCCTCAATATTTTTATATTTTCCCGTCATCTGTCTATGTAGTTTTTTTTTTTATAAAGTGATGGACCATATAATTCATAATCCTAGAATGTATTCTATCTTCCAAACCATGTATGAATAAGTTTCTTTCCCTTGATGCGGTACAATGTCCAACGGTGACAGCTGTTTTAGGTACGTCATAGCCTCTATTAAAACACTCTTTCATAAGTCTCGATTGTAAACTGTGTATTCATATTGGTTTTCAGTAAAGTATATCATAATACATTAACGGAGCCGAGTTAAGAAATACCTGAGTGCACCTCCCTAGCGTTTATTCTAGTAAATTATTTATTTATGATAATTAAAGAAATTCACATTCCTGAGAATAATAATACATTGCTATAAGCATCAATTAACATGTAAACATAGACCAATACGAGGTCGGAAGGGAAGCGGCAGAACTGATAGGACAAAGGAAGTAGCTCGACACTTACATAGCCTCAGTGCTGCCAACCTGAAATGCATTTTGGATAGCTATCCTCTAATACATTCAAATATATTAAAAAAATCATATTACATTATCTTCCACAATTCTAAAACTGTTTCAAATATTTTCCACGTTTTAATTAAATAATGTATTAAATACACTTAGAGAAGGGTGGGGCAGTATACCTTATTTGGTGCAAACTGTTACTGGCGTTAAAAAATAACATAGTTTTTGAATTATTAAGGATAAAATTCTAACATGGATTTGAATTAACTTATCCAGGTGAGATACCTGGGTAGTTCATATTGGAATGTATTGTATTGAGCATACCAATATTTCTAAGCAAATTACTTGCTTCAAACCTTATTTTACAAAAAAAAATAATTATAAAACAAAATTTACACTAATTCAAAAAGTAAACAACTTATGTTATGTGCACAATTGCCAAAAACCAAATAGACGATGAAATATCGCGAATTTTTATTTCAGGCCTCCCGCATAACCCCCATTCCCCTTGGACCCTAAAATTTTTAGTATAGCTTAAAATCATGGAAGAATTAATGCTAGTTTACATACCGAGTGTTGTTAAGTTCGGTTCTACCGCTAGTGCCCAATAAAATAGTTGCCACCGCTTTAGTTTTTAGCGTATATCTCGTTTACACCTTGTTATAAAACAAAAGGTAATATAACAAAAGTTACTCTAAATAACAAAATAAACATCTCTTGTCATGTACATATTTGCCAAAAACCCAATAGAAAACGAAATACCGCTATATTTAATTTCTGGCATCCCTCATAACCCCCACTCTTGCCCGTCCCTAGAAATGTTGGTATGGCTTGTTATAATGAAGCGTTAGTGCTATTACATATGCCGAGTTTTATTTATTTCGGTTGGATCTTTTGTCCCAAATAAAATTGTTCACTTCCGCTATAGGTTTTAGCGTATATCTCGTTTATAATTCGGTATACGAAAAAAGTGTATATAACAAAAGTTACTCTAAATAACAAAATAAACAACTTTTGTAATGGGCATATGTGCTGAAAAAGCAATAGGAAACGAAATATCGCTATTTTTAATTTCTGGCTTCCCTTATAACCCCCACTCCTGTTCGTCTCAGAGAATTTTAATATAGCCTAAAGTCTAAGTTGGGTTAGTAGTAATATACATACCAAGTTTCATAAAATTCGGTTCAGCCGTTTATGCGTGAAAAGGTAACAAACAAACAAACAAATAAACAAACAAACAAACAAACAAACAAACAAACAAACAGACACCAAAGAAACAAAATGCAGTTATGGTGTCTATGACATGTGAAACGAAAAGTTATCGTGAAATTTCGGGAAAAAAATCAATGTACAGACAGAGGTTACAATTTTATATATATATAGATATACTAGCTCAGATACCCGGCTTCGCCCGGGAATTCATTTGAGGCTGAATGGTGATGGTATTTTTTAGCAGGCTTTACATTGCACAATATTTTGACATTTACCCGTCCCAGTGTTTAGGATTGATACCCGTCGTTGCCGGTGATTTGCTAATAATAGAATTCTTTGTTCGATAATTCTTCACAGTCTTCGATATTTTTATATTTCCCGTTTCTTATACATGTAAATATGGTGAATTATTATTTCAGGCCTCCCTTATAACTCCCCTCCCGTTCCAACCTAAAATTTAATATAACTTATAATCATGGAAGAATTAATGCTAATTGACATACCGAGTTTTGGTAAGTTCGGTTCAGCCGTTAGCCGTGCCCGCTAAAGTTTTAAGGTATAACTCATTTATACTTAGGTATACGACAAAAGTGTATATAACAAAAGTTACTCCAAATAACAAAATAAACAACTTTTGTTATGTTTATATTTGCGGAAAAACCAATAGAAAACGAAATATCTCTATTTTTAATTTCAGGCTTCCCCTTATAACCCCCACTCCTGCCCGTACATAGAAATGTTGGTATGGCTTATTATAATGAAGGCCTCACTGATAATACACATACCTAGTTTTATTTAGTTTGGTTGAGTCTTTTTTGGCAAATAATATTGTTGACTCCCGCTATAGTGTTTAGCGTATAACTGATTTATACTTAGGTATACAACAAAAGTGTATATAACAAAAGTTACTCTAAATAACAAAATAAACAACTTTTGTTATGTGCATATTTGCCGAAAAACCAATAGAAAACGAAATATCGCTATTTTTAATTTCAGGCCTCCCCTATAACCCCCACTCCTGTTCGTCTCAGAGAATTTTAATATAGCCTAAAGTCTAAGTTGGGTTAGTAGTAATATACATACCAAGTTTCATAAAATTCGGTTAAGCCGTTTATGCGTGAAAAGGTAACAAACAAACAAACAAACAAACAAACAAACAAACAAACAAACAAACAAACAAACAAACAAACAAACATACACGAAAGAAACAAAATGCAGATATGGTGTCTATGACATGTGAAACGAAAAGTTATCGTGAAATTTCGCGAAAAAAATCAATGTACAGACAGAGGTTACAATTTTATATATATATAGATATATTTGTCTGTTACCGCTCTAGCGGTCGCAATTTTTGTTTGATCCTTACCAAACTTCATATTTAAGCGTTTTATGTAAAAAGAAAGATCAAGTTCGTTAACGGCTGAAATCGGACCAGTGGGAGGGGGGGTTTAGAGGGGAGGATTTTCGAAAATTCGAAATATCTCCGTTACTATACGTCGGATCAAACGATTGTATAGAACCAATCTTATTGCAAATTAAATTTACTATAAATAATGTTCTATACATTAATTCTCTATCTTGAATATTAACCGAGATATTTGCATTTGTATTCTGCGTGTCACCAATAGGCTATGTTCGGAGTTTCCGACGAGAGCTCTGGCGGCCGTTTCCATAACTATCGTCCCTCGTGAATAGGTTTAGAGGTTAGGTTAACTGTTTTTTGGGCTAGAAACTACTGGGTTATTACGCCCTAAATAATGTTTTTTTAGGTTTAGAGGTTTCTTACTACTACAGTTGTTATTAGGCAGATTTCTCTATTGTAAAACTTCACGTGGGAAATCTGCTTAGTTTACGCAGCCCCTGCGTGACGGACTTTTTATATTTCCCGTCTGTTATACATGTAAATATGGTGAATTTTTATTTCAGGCCTCCCTTATAACCCCCACCCGTTCGAACCTAAAAATTTTAATATAACTTATAATCATGGAAGAATTAATGCTAATTGACGTACCGAGTTTTGTTAGATCGGTTCAGCCGTTAGTGCCCGCTAAAGTTTTAACGTATAACTCATTTATACTTAGGTATACGACCAAAGTGTATATAACAAAAGATACTCCAAATAACAAATTAAACAACTTTTGTTATGTTTATATTTTCGAAAAAAACAATAGGAAACGAAATATCGCTATTTTTAATTTCAGGCTTCCCTTATAACCCCCACTCCTGCCCGTCCATAGAAATGTTGGTATGGCTTATTATAATGAAGGCCTCACTGATAATACACATACCGAGTTTTATTTATTTTTTGGCAAATAATATTGTTGACTCCCGCTATAATTTTTAGCCTATAACGCATTTAAACTTCGATATACGACAAAAGTGTATATAACAAAAGTTACTCTAAATATCAAAATAAACAACTTTTGTTATGTGCATATTTGGTGAAAACCCAATAGAAAACAAAATATCGCTATTTTTAATTTCAGGCTTCCCTTATAACCCCCACTCCTGTTCGTCTCAGAGAAAATTAATATAGCCTAAAGTCTAAGTTGGGTTAGTAGTAATATACATACCAAGTTTCATAAAATTCGGTTCAGCCGTTTATAAGAAAAGGTAACAAACAAACAAACAAACATACACGAAAGAAACAAAATGCAGTTATGGTGTCTATGACATGTGAAACGAAAAGTTATCGTGAAATTTCGCGAAAAAAATCAATGTACAGACAGAGGTTACAATTTTATATATATATATATATATATATATATATATATATATATATATATATATATATATATAATTTTGAACGGACCTCATTTTCGTCATCTCCTGGGTAGGATCGATGGACATTTGAAGAAATTTTTCGAAAATCGTGTCATGAGTACGACCTCAATAGCTGATTTCCTTTAAGGGAAATCTGCTAAAAGTAGTTACAAACTTAAACCTGGGAACTAAAAGTCCGTCACGCGGCTAACTAAGCTGCTAAACTAAGCAGATTTACCAAGTGCAGGTTTACAACAGATAAATCTACATACTGATAACACCACCATATTACGTGAATAAATACTAACGGTATCCAGAAATCTTTCAGTCAATTTACAAATTAATAATATATACAACGAATAGCTTCTGAATTATGAAGAAACAACTCTGGCAACCTTGCAGAGCTGATTAGGTATATAGAAATATTATAGATAGGACAGAAAAACAATTAATGAAATATATATTAATTTTATTGAAACTATTTGCTATAGCTAGTGCTGCAATATATAGTAAATCACTCAAATATTCGGAATCCAAGAACAAAAGAAGGGGGTGTGGATCAATATAAGTTAAAGTTCAATGAAAACAATATTTAGTATTTAACCTTATAATGACCTGGCTCATAATATAACAGATTATTAATAATATGACATGAGTAGTAGTGGGGGTTTGCTGTAGGCCCAAAACTATGAAATCCAAATATCTCGGTAATTATTCGGATATTCATGATACAGAAAATATTTATAGAGTATCATTTATAGATCCTACAATTTGCAATAAGAGTGGTTTCTATTCGACTTACAGTAACGGAGATATTTCGAATTTTACAAAATTCCCCCATCTAAACCACACCCCCCCCCACTGGTCCGATTTCAGCCATTACAGAATATTGTTTATCGTGGCGTGAAGAAGAAGTGGGGGTTTGCTGAAGGTTGAAAATTGAAAAATACAAATATCTTAGTTAATATTTATGATAGAGAATAAATGTATAGAACAATATTTAAAGTATATTTAATGCGCAATAAGGTTGTTTCTATACAATTTTTTGATCAGACATATAGTAACGGAAATATTTCGAAATTCCCCCTCTAAACTCCCGCCCCTCCCGCTGGTCGGATTTCAGCCAATGACGAACTTGATCTTTGTTTTTACATAAAACGTTTAATCGAGTTAGGTTACGTTCAAATAAAAATTGCGACCGCTAGAGCGTTAACAGATATATATATATATATATATATATATATATATATATATATATATATCTTTTAACGCTCTAGCGGTCGCAATTTTTGTTTGATCGTATATATCAAATAAAAATTGCGTATATATCAAATATAAATTGATCGTATATATCAAATATAAATTGATATATATATATATATATATATATATATATATATATATATATATAATATAGCTGATTTCCTAAGAATAAGGGCAATTCGGATATAGACATGCCTCTGTATAGATTCTTGTCTATATGTAGACAAATATTTGGTGGGTAGGAGTAGTACTTTTGAAATTTTGATTATAAAATAATTGAAGCCCTGTGATTTCCTCATAATGAGTTTGGTAGGCCTTATATTTGAAGGAAATCAGTTCTCTAAACAGGTGAGTTGATGAAGGCGTCGAGTTGGAAGCTAAACACAGGTTTTAGTAATCGTTTGTGCACACCCCACGCTGTAATTCGGTTACTAATCTGGCCAGTGTGGAAAATCAATTGGTGTATACAGTTATGATGGGCGGGAAAGGAACTTTGATTAGGGAGGATTTCATTAGCTCTTATCACTGATAATTATCAGAGGGAAGCACAAATCACTTGCAAGAGGTACTCTCTACCATAATTATTATCTTCTTGCATAATTAGGATTTCGGAAAATGAAGACAAAATATATTTTTTTTTATGAGGGGGGGGGAGTTCGTAGTTTGAAAGCCAAAAATTAAAATAAATAATTACTGGAGCATTAAATCTGCAAAGAGCTCACTCAGCGGCAGACCAATTATCGAATTATCTGTAGCAAGTCTCTCAGAAACACTTATGTTTTTATGTTAGGTTTTCCTATCAATTTATCAGTGCCTATTTATCTTCACACGAGAAGAACAGATGTCTCATTTTTTCAACTCCTTGGTATGGAGGATCAATGAATATTGGCAGATATTTCCGCAAGTACCGTCTTAAGTACAACCCCGCTAGCTTATTTCCCTGTGGGAATCCAACTAAAACGATAAGGCTTGTCTGAAATTTCATTTCTTACTTTTTTTATTTGGTTTTCTTTACAAAAACTAGCTATTGCTAAAGAGCTCAGTCGCTTTTCTCGTTTCAGGACACTCTGACGGCAAAATTTAAAGTCTTGTATTTCTGTCAGTTTCACTGCTTAAGAAACAATTTGTTTAAATGGGGCTCAGGTTGCCATGTGAGTTAAGGCATTGGTCTTAATCTCATATGACAAACCTACAGGGGGAGCTCGATTCCCGCCTTGCAAATAGGAATTTATTTAGTGACAAACTCATTGAACAATATCCTTAGTCCCACCGTGGCTAGAAACCTGTAGATAACATGCCCCAATTGGGTCTTTTTTACTTAACACATGCCAGTTAATTTTCTAAGTAAAAGGTGATCACGATAACATATCATTTGATATTAGATACGCCTACTACCATGTGATCATTTATCTTCAGTATACTTTCAGGTTAAAAGTTTAGGGAGTGTTTATTTTTTATTATGAATCTTTTAAAACTTAATAAGTTGATCTATTCCGAAGAAAAAGCTTTTCAATATTAACGGAGTGCATAAAAAATTCAATACGACCGGGTACAACAATATACTCAGATTTATGGAGGTCATATAATGGTTTGAAAAAAATTCCAGGAATGAGGTACAAACATTTTACTGTCAATCATAGTGAAAATTTTGTTGACCCAAAAACAGGTGCACACACTCAAAGAATTGAGTCGCTATGGGCTAGTATAAAAAGAAGAAACAAAAACGAATGTGGAACTAGAAGAACTTTGTTTGATTCATATCTTTGTGAATTTATATATAGGAGAAGATATGAAAATAGGGACATTTTTGAATGTATATTGGAATCAATGAGAAACTATTGGCCTCCACAATGAAAAATGTTATTAATTTCATTTATGGTTATATTCATGTTTACTAGAAACCTTGGTTATATTTAAATAAACAATTGTTAACAAAAAATCTTCACTGTTATTGATATAATAATGAGTTAAATCACTGGCATGTGTTAAGTAAAAAAGACCCCCCCCCAATTAGCCTTAGTAGCAAAAAGTTGACGTTAATATATACTTATATTAAATATGTAAAATTTAATTTAACTGCATAAAAACTCGAAATACTTCAATGGACTTTTGTATTATAAATGCTATTTATGAATAGAAACTATTTGATGCTGAGAATAATTGGGTCTGGTTATGTACAGGTTAACACCTTTTTCTAACCAGGATGGGACTCTGGATTTTATTTAGTTGTTCACTAAATTAAATCCTATTGTCTACATGTCAATCGAACACACGAGATATTTTGAATTTTTAATTTTCTCCACCTCTAACTCCCCCCTGCACTTCTCCACCTACAGGTCAAGTTCAACAGTTAACGAACTTAGCAGTAAGAGGTCATGGCAGGATGGAGTGGAAACAACATTTTAGCACTGAAAATTTTAGTCTAAACACAATTTATTTTTTCAAGGAAACTAATATTAATGAAAATTTAAAATAAAATTTAATGTAAAACTCACTCCCGTTTGGAAAATCGATTTACCACATATCGTTCTGGAGCTAAGGTTAGCCATGTAAGGTTAAGATGTTAGTCTTAATAAACTTGGTAATCCCAGAGTCATGGTGTCTATTAGCCTTAGTGACGCAAAAGGGACGTTAACTTATAACAAAATAACTGCAATGTTTGCTGATATTTGCCTTGACTGGTCCAAATTTACACCTGGTCTAAACCGAATTTAGTCTATAATATAGTTATAATATGGCCAATAATAAAGATAAGAAAATAGTAATTCGTGGTTTCAAATAACTACAAATTAGTATTTTCTTTATCAGGAAAGAAAGAGTTTACCGCTAAGACGACGGCCAAGAAAATCAGTGATGGAATGTGCAGAAGCATTGTCCACATTGGTGCAATGCTGCAGATAACATGAACACGCAACATTGTTTGGGGAATGAAGGCTAATACTTATACAGAGTAAGGTGGGTATGGAACCACTTCAAGACTTGTCTCAGATTCGAGTTACATTGAAAGTGGGACCATAATCAATTTGGGATCGAGAAAAACCGACTCCCATTCACTTTATTTGGCAGACTTCAATTAAAGCGAATCAAATCAGGAAGCTATGATTTAATAGGAGGGTAATGTTAGGTTAGGAAAATCAGTGATTTGGAATGGAAGGTCAATGAGCCACGAAATTGGCTAATTGCTTTGTTTCTAAACGATATTACTGATTCCATGTGAGTGATAGGGGTGTCGTACGTGCGCGATAGAATTAACAGAATAAGTAATCAGTGGGTGATTAGGACATATTGGAGTAGAGTAGGATGACCCTATCCATTGTAGGGAGGAACACCTGTCCGTCTGTCGGACAAAAACAGACCGCCGTCCCCGCATGTGCGCCCGCGTGCGTACAATGAGCCCTGATTTTTTTTTATTATTTAGATCTGAATGGGCCGCGCGAGGGGCTGTATTGTGTCGCAATGCTCTCCAAACAAAGGGAACAAATGTTACGGGGAATCCCCCCCCCTACCACTTGCTCATCTTAACTGATTCTTTCGAGAGCCAATATGGGTCATAGTTTTGAATATGCCTAAAAGCAGAGGGGGAGGGGATGAACATGGAGGTGTTCTAATGATAACGGTATTAGATTCGAGAATCTCTGGATTTATTCTTGGATAGTAGAGGAACTAATTAATCAGGATCAATGACAAAAGTCCGTCACTCAGGGTCTGCGTAAACTAAGCAGATTTCCCACGTGTACCACGTATTTATATTTATCTCTATAAGTAAAAGTTCGTTGAGAATAATATTTGGTATTTATGCTTCAAATAATATGATTCATAATATAACTGCTTACTGTTAATCTGACATGAGTAAGAGGGGGTTACTGAAGGCCAGAAAACTATAAAATACAAGTATCTTGGTTAATAATCCAGATAGTGAAAAAATACTCACGACAACATTTATAGAACATTACATTTACACTAAGATTGGTTCTATACAATTTTTCAATCGGACGCATAATAACGGAGATATTAAGAATTTTCGAAATTCCTCCCTTCTAACCCCACCCCCTCGTCCCACTAGTCGGATTTCAGCCCTTAACGAACTTAATCTTTCTTTTTTACATAAGACAATTAAATATCGAGTTTAGTAAACATTAATCTAGAATTGGGACCGCTAGACTGGTCACACAAACAAAATATATATACAATTTTGAAAGGACATTATCGTCATTTACTAAATAGGATCGATGGACTTTTGAAGAAATTTTTCATAGTTCGCGTAATGAGTACATCATTAAGGCAAATCTGCTGAAAGTCCGACAGCAGGGGCTGCGTAAACTTATCATATCTTCCACAAGCTGGTATGGCGCACCAGTCATCTCATATTTCTAAATAGTTTCTTATTAATAAATAAAAATCCAATGAAAAGAAGTAAGGGGTTTCTAGTGGAATATGAGACCTTCAAATATGCAGTATGGTCTAGATCTATGATTCCCCAAGTGGTCTATATTGACCCCCAGGGGTCTATGACAACCTACAAGAGGTCTACGTCAGCGAAAAAAAATTTTGGGGGTCCATGAAATAAAAATAGGGGTCTACGATAGTGGATCTCAACATACACTGATAGTACCTATTTACTTACATTATACTATCTTATAATATAAAGACATATACATTATTTATAAAAGTATCTATGAAGTAAAAAATGTATTATATATGTTTATAAAATTGTGTAAGTTGTAGTATGTAGGCATTCGCTTTGTGGTCGCAATACATTTTGAACTTGTAAAAACCTGCACATAATGATATACCAGTATCATCTTGTTACAAGCATACGTGCAGTCTCAGAGCTTCGCGAACTTGCACTGACTTGTTCAATTCGTCACTCTATAAATACGAATGTGAGACAAATACGTTTATTCGTTTCCTGAATCTTGAAAAGGAAAGTGCTAAGAAAATATTTAAAAAAAAGCATAAACTGGTAGTTTCTAAAAAAAAATGTAGATAGTACAGCATTGACTATTTGAAGTTTGGCTTCATTCCATCATTGTCGGACAAACAACTGCCTATGTGCGTTTTATGCAACAAAGTTTTGGGCAATGACGCTATGAAACCATCTAAGCTGCAGAATCATCTGAGAAGATGTCACCCTGGTAAAACAGATAAAGATTTGAAATACTTTCAAACACTCAAAGATAAACTTCAGAAGAGACCCACGCTGGACAGAATGTTCGCTTCAACGTCACAAAGAAACGATGATGTTTTGCTGGCGTCTTACAATATCTCGCTACTTATAGCAAAATCCAGAAAACCGCATACTATCGGAGAGAAGTTAATTTTGCCAGCCATTGAAGAAGTTTTAAAAACTATTTTACACAAACCTGCACCTAATATCATTAAAAGAATTCCTTTAAGCAACAATACTGTTGAAAGACGTATTGATGAAATGAGTTCCGATATTGAAAGCTTCTTGTGTAATTATTTGCAAACGACCCATTTCTCTATACAACTGGACGAGTCAACTTTACCCGGTAATGCAGCGTTACTATTGGCGTATGTTCGTTTTATTATGAATCAAGAAATCTACGAGGAACTGCTCTTCGCAAGAACTTTGACAACCGACACTAAAGGTGAATCAATATTTAATGTTTTGAAGGATTACTTCATTGAAAAAGCAATCCCTTTATCAAATATAATATCAGTAGCTACAGATGGAGCACCTGCCATGGTTGGACATTATCGTGGATTTATAAGCTATTTAAAGCAAAATGTGTCAGGGGTGTTAGCAATACATTGCGTCATCCATCGACAACATTTAGTTGCTAAAAATTTGAGTGTTAGATTGCACGAATCTCTTCAATTAGTCATTGATGCAGTAAACCAAATCCGGAGCAACGCGTTGAATACGCGGTTATTTGCGCAGTTGTGCGAAGAAAATTACGAACACTTTCATCAATTACTCCTTCACACTGAAGTACGCTGGCTGTCGAAAGGCTTATGTTTGACAAGATTTTTTGAGACTATTTTAGAATTTCTGGATACTAAAGATAAGATTTTAAAAGACAATTTAATGAAGTGGAAAACAGACATCGCCTATTTAACAGATTTATTTACAAACTTTGATGTGGTTAATTTGCGGTTACAAGGCGACAGTCTAAATTTGATTAAAACAAAGTCCATCTTATCAGCGTTTCTTGCCAAAATTAAACTAATGAAGCAAAATATTGGACGGGGCGAATTTTTCCAGTTCCCCAATTTGTCACAGACAAACTGCCAGGAAGACGACGTTTCAACCTACGTTCAACATTTAAATGCCCTCTATAAAGATTTTGAAACTAGGTTTGAGGATGTTTTGACTATGGTAATAACACCGTGGATAATTAACCCATATGGTGACATAGAAGAAACGAATGTCATAATACAAGAGGAACTGACTGAACTAAGTACAAACGAAGAACTTAAGGTTCAGTTTAAAAACGGATATCAGCCATTCTGGCGGCAAAACAACATACCAGAGACTTATCCCCTATTATGGAATATAGCGAGGAAATTTTTAATTTCCTTTCCATCGTCATACCTAGTGGAAAGGGGGTTCAGCGCTGTTACCAATCTCCTAACGAAAAAAAGAAACAGACTGGACATCATTAGCCGAGGAGATTTAAGATTAAACCTTACAAAATTGACGCCAAATGTTGATAATTTATTATTAAAGCATCAGGTTCATCCTTCTCACTAAAGCATTAACTTATTGCTTAGTTTATTTTATGTTACCTATATTTTATATAACAGACACAAAATTTTATTTTGAATAGTTTTAATTTAAATTCAATTAATAAATGTATAAAGCTTAACATGTGTTTTTACTTTAAGTTTTTAACACTAAACTTCACTACAGTTAGAAATTTACAAAAAAATCAATATCAGGTAAGTAGGGGGGGTCTACCCAAAACCGAAAAACATGGCAAGGGGTCTACCACACAAAAAAGTTTGGGAACCTTGGGTCTAGATCAAATAAAAATTTTCGATTTAAGAACGTAAAATCTGTGTTAATTACGTCATCGCAACATATTTGCATGTATCTGTCATAGTTAATGTCTGTTGATACAATATTTAAACTTGGGATAAGACGTTCATGATATACGTGCTTATTGTTAACGAGCAATATCTAAAAGTCCGTCACGCAGGGGCTGCGTAAACTAAGCAGATTTCCCACGTGAAGTTTTACAATAGAGAAATCCCCCTAATAACAGCTGTAGTAGGAAGGGATCTCTAAACCTATTCACGAGGGACGAATAGTTCTGGAAACGGCCACCAGAGCTCTTGGCGGAGAGTCCGGAACATGGCGGGGTTCCGTTGACCACACACACAATACAAATGCAAATATCTCGGTTAATATTCAAGATACAGAATAAATGTATATAACAATATTTATAGTAAATTTAATTTACAATAAGATTGATTCTATACAATTTTTCGATCCGACGCATAATAACGGAGATATTTTGAATTTTCAAAAATCCCCTCTTCAAACCCCCCCTCCCACTGGTACGATTTCAGCCAATAATGAACTTGATCTCTCTTTTTACGTAAAACGCTTAAATATGAAGTTTGGCAACGATCAAACAAAAATTGCGACCGCTAGAGCGTTAACAGACAAATATATATATATATATATATATATATATATATATATATATCTATATATATATATATCAGCTATTTTTTGAAAAATTTCCTCAAATGTACATATATCCTACATAGGAGATGACGAAAATGAGGTATATATATATATATATATATATATATATATATATATATATATATATATCAGCTATTGAGGTTGTACTCATGACGCGAGTTTTGACAAATTTCCTCAAATGTCCATCGATCCTACCCAGGGACATCCCCTTAAGGGAAATCTGCTAAAATTGAGGGTCACTGAACTAGATCTTTAGTTTTACAGGAATTACTTATATATCGAGTTTGGTATTTATCAAAACAAAACTTGCAACCGCTAGGAACCACTGGACATTTGAGAAATTTATTCGAAAATTGCATCATCATGAGTACAACCTCCATAGGTGATTTCCACTAAGGAAAATAGGCTAAAATCCGTCAATCAAGTGATTTATACGTGAAACACAATGGTCTAAGTCTAATTCCAGTCTCTACATTTTTAGCAATAAGAAGCCTATATAAATTCTCCTTAAAATTGAAATTGTACAGGAGATGATTAGAGATAATATTGTTATATGTAAAACTCTCGTGAGTAGGACTGTCGCCTAACCACAGGTTGATAACAAAAAGTCCGTCACGCAGGGGCTGCGTAAACTAAGCAGATTTCACTCCTGAAGTTTAACAATAGATATATCTACATACTGGTAACACAACAGTAAATATTAAGTGAATGAATACAAACGATAATAAGAAACCTCCGGACGGGAAGCGTCTGAAATGTAAACAGGTCTGCCAACTTTTACTGGAAAGAAAAACAGCTACTGAAATATATCAGAATATAACATATAAATTTTGTTGAAAACTCTTTACAAGAATCAGAATAACTTTTATCTCAATCAATGAAATTTGGGTAGTCTATACTTAGGAGGGGGGGGGAGGGGGGTTCACCAGAACATATTTGCATGTATCTCGTATAATAAAGGTCTCTTGAAAACAAGATCTGGTATATAACCTTCGAATAATGTGGTTTATTATATAAAAGAATATTGTTTATGTAACATGAGTAGAAGTGGGGGTTTGCTGAAGGCTAAAAAGTGAAAAATGCAAATATCTCGGTTAATATTCAAGATAGAGAATAAATGTATATAACATTATTTATAGTAAATTTAATTTGCAATACGATTCATTCTATACACTTTTTCGATCCCACTTATAGTAACGGAGATATTTGGAACTTTCAAAATTCTCCCCCTCTAAATCCCTCCTCCTGGCCCCTATTTTAGCCGTTTACGAACTTGAATTTCTTTTTACATTTTAAGAAGAATTGTTCCTAATTGTATGAATGCAGAATCTTTAATATTTGATCGTGTAAATTGATATTTTGTGCTACAGTTATTTTATGTTGATGCTGACATATACACAATTAATTTTAAATTTACCATTTGATATACATAGTAAATAGTTAGCAAGGGCGCATGGAGATCAGTAAGTATCAATAATTGGTATCTTGCATTAAAAGGAAGAAATCTATTTTAATGCCGTACGAGATTATATACGATAAGCTGTTGCTTTGACCTGTAAGAATTATAGTTCCATTCAGAAGTTAAAACGGCCAGTTGCGAAAGACAGGCTGTGTGTAGTGTGTAAACACATGATTGACTGTCGTTTAGTGAACGACCTTAAATGGTCGCTACAATTAACTCGCAAGGAGGTAGGAGATTGTTGGCAGATCGTATCTCTTTGTAGCTCCTTGTACTCCAACCTTATCTCTCGACTCAGTACCACATGGAGACCTCCATCCAAAAGGAAATGGACTGCCCCTTAAGGAAAAAATAAAAACCGTGGTTTAGGTCGAGGTTATTTCCTTTAGCTCTGCCTCAATGATCCACTCCTGCTTACTTTTACTAGTTTATTTAGGTGGCATTACTAAATAAAAATAAAAAGTCTGATGTGGGCACCACATACATTTTACTCCTTTTAAATTAAATAAATAAAATGTTTGGATGGACTTCATTTTAACATGACTTTATTTCAAAGAGATATGGGATATTTCCGTTCCAATTCATCGGGGTGGAAAAAAAAATCATAGAACATACTTTATAGATCTTTTTATGTTAAAAAAAGAATATCGTTTAAAAAATCTTCTATATCTGTAATAGATATAGAGACGTTTGCAATTTTATATTTTCGACAACTCTGAACCCCCACCCCCATGTTTTAGTCGATTCCAATAGAAAGGGGAGATGCACAACTAGACGGTACAACAGTCCTAAATATAAATGTTCAATATTCTAAAAATTTTCCTGATTGGAATACATCTCTGAAAGCAGGAAACCATTAAGAAAAGGAACACGCTGAGCGTTGAACATTAACTTCTATTTACAAATAACATTAAAAACTGAATTACTAATAATGAAATGACAAGGTTGTGGATCAGGACCTTGGAACGCAACTTCGCCTGGGGTGTTTTTAGATTAAGGGAGAAATTTGTTTCTTTTATAAGTTTCAGCTTAGGCTCATGATGCTTGTACGCTACTGTTGAATAGATAAAAGTCCCCCCTTCAAGTTTGTTAATGGGTCAGTTAAATACTATTTTATAAATAGCCTAGTCAAACCTGACTCTTTTAAAGCAATTAGAACTAATGTCTAGGGGCACAGAATTATGTCGCTCTTTCCATACGTATACATTGACATTTGTATGGCCTGAAGATTCAATCTGCAGCCGGAGTTTTGAAATTGTACAACTCTTTTGAAGGTGACCGCCATCTCCATTGAAACTGACGTATTTGGTCTTCCAGCTGGTAGGAAAGCTTAGAAATATACTGTTTTTTTTTTTATTGCGCAGATAAAATTGTTAGAGAAATGAAGAGGCAGAACAACCAAAAAAGGGATTTGTGACAAGCAAGAACGGGGAAGATTTCTGTCTATAAAAAATGTTGATTGTTGTGGAAATACTGACGGAGTGTTGTTGAACGGCAGAAGAATGTGGGCTAACATCAGGTAAGAAGACGCTTATCCACGAAGATCGCAATCTCCTAGACCCATGACCTGACAATGGGGAGTAACCCGACACCCGAGAGCAACTACCTAAAAGCCCCTTATTTACAATTAACTGGCCACAAAGGAAGTTTTTGCCCGCAGAGGACAGCGAACGGCGGGGCGGAGAGAGAAAAAAATTTAGCCGGCAGGTAATCTGGATTCCAGAGGCCGATATTGGACAGCCTGTCCAAAGGCATTCGACCCCAAGTCTAAGAGGATATGGGAACAAGCTTTTCAAGTATGCACAATAGAAACTTACACACGTGCTCTTTTAACACGCTCATCCAACCTGAATATCTACAAAATGCTTCATTTTCTTGAAACTTCTCAATTTTCAGTTCTTTTTTGCATTAAGTGCTTGAACAATAAAAAGTCCGTCACGAAGGGACTGCGTAAACTAAGCATATTTCCCACAAGCTGGTATGGCGCATTAGTGATCTAATATTTCCAAATAGTTTCTATTTATAAGTAAAAATCCCTTGAGAAGAAGTAAGGGTTTACTAGTTTAGTATGAGCCCTTTAAATATCTGGTATGGTATAGATCAGATAGATAGAACTATTCCAGACCGGAAAGAAAAACAATTAATGAAACATATTATGAATATGTTATAACTACATAACTAAAAGTAGTCGAAACAAATATTACGTTAAGGAATATATAATATTCTCAATATGAAACAGATCGATATTGTATCAGTAAATTTCTAGAATTTATCAATAAAGCTAGTGCAGAATAATATATGCTAGCTTTTGGCCCCTAATCTATTTTATGATTTAATCTAAGACAGAAAATACATCATTTCTTTTTCAAAAGATGAAATATAGTAATTTGGATTTAAACAAGCCCCTAGTGCTATTTATGATAAAACAAATAAAAAACATCTTTTTATGAAGGTTGCAGGTCTTATTAAAGACAGGAGTATCAATTCTTTTATTTAAAGTGGCATGGAGTCCGATCCAATTGCTAATAACAATTAGTAATGTTCTAGATAAATTATTCTTGAATAAACAAATTTTCGAACAGGCTCTTATTGATATTATCAAAATAATTCTATCTAAATTTAGTCCTTATTTTCTAACAAAACTACATCAAACTTATCTTCGCAGGAGCTGCGTAAACTAAGCAGATTTCCCACGTGAAGTTATACAATAGAGAAATTTCCATACGACAGCTGATCAGTTATAGAAAAGGCACAACTCGCTTTTGGCGGGAAACTCACTCGTGCGCTATCCGCCCACGTTTAATAAAAATTCGAATATCTTGGTTAATATTCAATATATAAAATAAATATATAAAACAATATTTATAGTAAATTTAATTTGCAATACGATTGGTTCTATACAATTTTTCTATACGGAAAGTGAAAATATTTCGAAATTTCAAAATTCATTTAATCTAAACCCCCCCCTTTCTGGTTCGATATCAGCCTGGGCAAAGGTGATATTTCATTAGGTAACATTTAAAACGACTAAATATCGTGGTACCGTTGGTAACGATTAGATAACCGTTACGACCGCTAAAGTGTTAACAGTTAAAAATAAAAAAAAAAATATAAATATAAATATATATATATATAGGAAATATAAGTATAAATTTAGATATATTGATAGTAGCTCATGTCATCTACTAGGTTCGTTCGATATATGATGAAAAATTTCGAACATTTCGTCATGAGTACAACCTCCATAGCTCAATTCCTTAAGGGAAATCTGCTAAAAATAATAAAGTCATTCAAGCAGGGGCACGAGCAACATTCATTACAAGATATTTCCGATGCGTTTTTTACTGGTAACGCCACCGTGAATATTAAGTGAATAGATACAAACGGTAATAAAAAATCATTCAGTTAGAAGTTAATAACTCTATAACGGAAATCGTCTGAATGGTAAACAGACAGGCCGGCCAATCTGAATTCTAGACCGGAAAGAAAAACCATTACTGAAATATATCTGAATATAGCATATTAGTTTTATTGAAAACTATTTACGATAGCTAGTGAAGTAATTTTTATGAAACAGAATAATTTTAATCTCATTTACTTAAATTTTAGTAATCCAAGAACAAAAGAGGGGGGGGGGTCAACAGAACTTATTGGCATATATCTCACAAAGTAAAAGTTCAATGAAAACAAAATTCTTTACTTAACCTTATAATGAAGTGGTTCATGATATAACAGGTTATTAATATAACTGAAAGCGGAAAACTATAAAATCCAAATAAATCGGGTAATATTCATGATACAGAAAATATGTACAGAATAATATTTATAGATAATTTAATTTGGAATAAGATTGGTTCAATACAATTTTCGATCCTGGAATAAGATTGGTTCTATACAATTTTCGATCCGAAATATAGTAACTTAGATATTTCGAACTGGTCGGATTTCAGCCATTAACGAACATGATCTTTGTTTTTACATAAAACGTTTAATCGAGTTTGGTTACGATCAAATAAAAATATATATATACTAGCTAAGGTACCCGGCTTCGCTCGGGAAATCATTCTTGACTGACTAATGATGTATATTGATAGTAAGACTTCAATGTGTACAATTCATTCCTCCACGAGATTGTGACCTCTAGAGCGTTATCTGATATATATATATTTTGGGGATTAATAGAATAGAATTTTTTTTTTTTGGAGTATAAATGAAAATGTGTTCCTAATCTATCCCTGTGCACTTTTTGACTCACCGTTTTTCAATAATTCAAAGCGTAATCATGGTAGCATTTATTACAATTAAATATCATCTATAATGAACATATTTCCTTTCAAAAGCCAATCCGAGCTCACATAGTTTAGGCAAAGTTTTGCACGTAAGATTATATTTGTAATAGTGAATCTCACTGGAAATCACTTCCAGTAATGCCAGACGGGAAATAAGTAAACTCAATTAACTGGTAAGGCTCCCGTCATCTTCCGCTCCCGCGTGAGACTTCTCAACATTCTTCTACTTAAATTATTGATTAAAAACATTATTTTATAATTTATCTACCGGATGGAATTAAATTAATAGTGGTACCCCGAAAATATCATATCGAGTTAAACATATTTGTTTCAATAACATCAAGGTAAATTATACAAATTAAATAATGGAAATGCTCTTATAGTTTATATTTCTATTGGAAATAAATAACAAAGTTATTTTCTAGGAAAAATAAATAAATGAGGAGGGGTAACAAAGATTTATAACCTCACTAATCCGAATCATACTTTGAACTATCATATAAGACGAAAACACATCATTTGTCATAATATTCATTTATTAAAACCCCTTAAATAAGTACTAATATAATTAGTGGATATCCCGTGTTTAAATTATTTTACGACAAAAAAGACGAAAACACATCATTTGTCATAATATTCATTTATTAAACCCCTTTAAATATTTCCTACTCTCAAAAGTTACTCTAAATAACAAAAAAAACAACTTTTTGTTATGTTCATATTTTACCGAAAAAAAAATCAATGCAAAACGAAATTCGCTAGTTTTTCATTTCAGCCCCATTATAACCCCCCCAACTGCCTTTTGATCCTAAAAATATTAATATGACCTAATAATCTTTAAACAAGTTAATGCTAATTCACATACCGATTGTTGTTAAGTTCTTTCAAAAACCGTTAGTGCCCAATAAAATAGATGGGTCCCGCTTTCAGATTTTAGTGTATATCTCTTTATGATACTTTTTCTATACGACAACAGTGAAGATAACAAAGGTTACTTTAAAATAGAACAAAATAAACTACTTTTCTTATGTGCAAATTTGCCGAAAAACCAATAGAAATACGAAATATCGCTATTTTTAAATTTCAGGCTTCCTTATAACCCCCACTCCTGCCCGTCCATAGAAATGTTGGTATGGCTTTTTGTAATGAAGGTGTTACTGCTAATACACATACCGAGTTTTATTTAGTTTCGGTTGAGTCTTTTTTTGGCAAATCATATTGTTGACTCCCGCTATAATTTTTAGCGTATAACGCATTTAAACTTCGGTATACAACAAAAGTGTACATAACAAAAGTTAATCTAAAGAACAAAATAAACAACTTTTCTTATGTGTAAATTTGCCGAAAAACAAACAGAAAACAAAATATCGCTATTTTTAATTTCAGGCTTCCCTTATAACCACCCTCACGGTCACTGTATTCGTCTTAGAGAATATTAATATAGCCTAAAGTCTAAGTTGGGTTAGTATAATATACATACCAAAGTTTCATAAAATTCGGTTCCAGCCGTTTTGTGCGTGAAAAGGTAACAAAACAAACAAACAAACAAACAAACACGAAAGAAACAAAATGCAGATATGGTGTCTATGACATGTGAACCGAAAAGTTATCGTGAAATTTCGCGAAAAAAAATCAATGTAACAGACAGAGGTTACAATTTTATATATATATATATATATATATATATATATATATATATATATATATATAATTTTGAACGCACCTCATTTTCGTCATCGCTGGGTAGGATCGATGGACATTTGAGGACATTTTTCAAAAATTGCGTCATGAGTACGACCTCAATAGCTGATTTCCCTTTAGGAATATCTGCTAAAAAAGAATAAGAAACCTTTCTAATAATAATTATAAATAATCATTCTGTCTTTGTAATATTTGTTAAAAAGCTAAGGTTTTGTAGGTTTCTTGTAGCCAATAAGTCTACCAATTATATTATTTAACGTCTCCAGACTTTTAATGACCTAAATACTCATCAAACATAATCTTCATGTTTATCGATTCATCATTGGAGGTATTGCTTTTTAATGGGCTAATAGGAAACAAAATCACTACAATTAAAGTTTTAAACTCTTACAAATCAGTCACACCGTTTACAAACTTTTTCTTTTTAAGCAGGTTTCCTTTAAGGAGACCTAATTATATCATCATACAGATTATTTCTTTTTGATATCTCTTTTACTTTTTCATTTTTGTACATTGTAGTATTGTGGGGATATAACACCCCCCCCCCCCTACCTCAATTAAGCCTAGGCCTATCATATCATTCAAAACAGCAATGAAATTTAGTCTAATCAAAAATTTCAACATGGCATCAATCTCTAAAAATAATTTATATAAAAAAACAACTGATTCTTCTCTTCTTGATCTGCTATAGTTCTGACTACACCATTAAAACGTAATATCATTGAAGAAAAGGGGTTTCTTGGTTGAATAATTTATTCGAAGAGGTCATCAAGACAACTAATCAGGCAAGTCTGAGAACAGTCAAAGGAAAATATGTTTACTCCGAAAAAAGAAGTAGGGCAAAAACCTTAGCATATTACATTTGGGCCAAAGCTGCAAGCACAATACTAAAGATAAGCAAACAATGATGTCATCTTGCGTTAATTAACCAATGAAAAATCAGTTATCTGGACTATGAAGTAATGAAAACAATATTGAAACCTTTCTTGGATAACCCAGTCCGATTAGCCTTAGTTGCATCTATGGGATTTAATTTTTTTAAAAATAAAAAAAAAAAATTAATGTTAAATTAATCGGATTCCATTTTATGTACACTAGTACATACATATTTCATGCTACTTAAGAGAAGACACAAGTCATTGGATCTGTATTTAATTAGGATGTTTGAACAACTGTTCAATATTTCCGTTTGCTGTGTTGTTTCATACTTACATAGGGTTCAGATAAACACAATCAGATATATTATGTGAAATAACAAAAACAAATACATAGCGATTCGTGATGACTCGTCTAATTTTTCTGTAGACGCACAATGGAAAAAATATGTGATTTACGCTTCACAGGCGTAAGAAACTGGCTTTGCATAATAACTTATACTATTTTCATTAATTAATACTCTACAAGTAATCACAAGGTCCTATTTATAGTACATAGGGTCATTCCTATCTTTAATAGTTTGTGCTTATCATGGAGAAATAAATGATAACACTTTCATATTATAATATTATTGGCCCCAGCATTGATTTATTTATCTTGATTTGGTTGTTTACCCGTTCTATAGCTTTTTAATCCAAATCGGAGACTACTATCAAAGTCCTTCACGCATGAACTAAGAAAACTTTCCACGTCAATTTTCTCAACTCGTTTCACACACATACTAATTAACAGAGAAAAACAAATGTCACGCAAGGGCAGCGTAATAGTTTTTCTTTTGCCATAGAATTTAGAATATCTATTTCAGTTTCAACTCCATGGCCTTAATTAATAGATCTTTCTATGATCTGCCGACATGCATAATTAATAATAGTCCATCACGCTGGGGCTGCGTAAACTAAGCAGATTTCCCACATGCAAGTGTAATATACTGGTGATCATATCTCCATTACAAATTCTCGATACGACTCTTAATAAGGAAGATATTATGAATTTTCAAAATCCCACTCACTGTAAACCACCCCCTTTTCCACCCCCGATTTCAGCTATTAGCTAATATGATGTTTAGAGCGTAATGATACACATAAATATGGAGTATGGTATAGAACAAATAAATTTTTACGATTCAGGACCTCAAAATCTTATTTTATGATACCATCACACTACGTATTTGCATGTATCTCACACAGTAAACGTTCAATGGAAACAATATTTGGTATTTAAGATCGGAATAATGTGGTTCATGAAATAACACCATATTGACATGAGTCGGCGTGAAAATTTACTAAAGGCTGAAAACTAAACAATGCAAATATCTCCGTTAATATTAAATATAGCGAATACAATTTTATTTTCAATAAGATTGTTTCTATACAATTTTTCGATTTGACGTACATTAACGGAAATATTTCGAATTTTCAAAATTCCCACCTCTTACCACTCCTCCCACTGATTCGATTTCAGATATTAACGAATTTGACCTTTAGATTTGCATGAAACACTTATATATCAAGTCTGGATACAATCAAACAAGAATTGCCGGAGCTGTAACAGAAAAGTATGCATATACATATATATATATAATTTCACTAGGTAGGATCAATGACATTTGAAGGAATGTTTTCAAAAATCGCATCATGAGTACGACTTCAACTATAGGGGGGATAACGCTAAAAACTGCCTTGATAATAAGCTAGAATAGGAAAATCTGCTAAAACCGAAACTAACAGAAATTGAAATAAAATTTGATTATTGTTTAACTGTGTATTATTCAGTTATTAAAAATAGCGATATTTCGTTTCCTATTGCTTATTCAGCAAATATGCCCATAAAAAAGTTGTTTATTTTGTTATTTACAGTAACTTTTGTTATATACACTTTTGCCGTATACGGAAGTATAAATATTTTCAATTAAACTATAGCGGGAGTAGACACAATTTTATTTGGCACAAAAACCTCAAAATGTAAGTACTCAGGTAATATTACAAGCCCCCACCTATCACTGGTTCAATTAGCATTAATTCTTCCATGATTGGAAGCTATATTAAAATTTTTAGGTTAGAACGGGAGTGGGGGTTATAAGGGAGGCCTTCTATGCATTTCTCCAGGAACAATGTGTGGAGCAAGTAATTTGCGTAGAAATAGTGGTATGCTCAACAATTCATTCCAATTTGAACTATGAGGTACCTCACCTGGAAAAATTAATTCAAATGTATGTTAATATTTTGTCCTTAATAACTGAAATCTAACCATAATGCACAGGAGACGGGAAATATGACAATACAATAAGCTAGAATAGGGAAATCTGCTAAAACCGAAACTAACAGAAATTGAAATAAAATTTGATTATTGTGTAACTGTGTATTATTTGACCTGGGTAAAGTATTTACATGTGCTAACTAAAAAGTAATATTTGCAATGATTTTGATGTTTGTGTTATTTTAGCAGATTTCTCTTATGTGAAATCAGCTAATGAAGTTCTCTTAAGGGAAATATGCTAATAAGCTAGCGCGTTAACAGACAAATATATTATATTTGTCTGTTAACGCGCTAGCTGTCACCGTTTTTGTTTGATTGTTACCAAACTCGAAAATTCATAATATTTCCGATATTATGAGTTGCATCGAATGATGTTGTAGAACCATTATCGTTAAACTATTGATACACTAGAATTGTTGTTATATTATTTTCTTTTAAACTTAAATATTATGCAAGTTACTCGTACTTTCTTGTTTTTAGCCTTTAGTATTCGCATCCTTCTACTTAGCGGATTATTACTATGAAATAGAGAATACATGATAAGAATAGATCTCTGTAATTTTAGAATGTGGGAAACCTGCTTAGTTTACGCTGCCCCAGCGTGAAGGAATTTTTAGCCACAAGTTTATTATCCAGAAGACTATTATTATTATTTAGATGTAGGACATGTCACGTGAGGTTTCCCACGTGCTGGTATAACACTCTGGGGATCATATCTCATTACATATTCTCTACTTCTATGTAAAAAACCGATGATAAAAAGGTTGTGGTGGGTGGTGTTGAAAGCTGAAAACAAGGAAGTACAAATAACTCGCTTAATACTTGAGTTAGGAAATAATGTATACAGCAACAATCGTAGAGCATCTAATATAATAGCTTAACAATATTAGTTCTTTAACACTTCGCGATAAAACTCATAAGAAAGAAATTTTCAAAATCCCGCTCCCAGTAAACCACCCCTATTCCACCACCGATTTCAGCTCTTAACTAATATTATGCATGTTACTCATACTTTCTAGTTTTTAGCCTTTAGTATTCGCCTTCTTCTACTTAACGGATTTTTACTATGAAATAGAGAATACATGATAAGAATAGTCCTCTGACATTTCAGATTGAGGAAAATCTGCTTAATTTACGCTGTCCCAGCGTGACGGACTTTTAACGTTTTAACCAAAAGATTATTATCCATAAATACTATTAATATTACTTAGATGTAGGACATGTAGCGTTAGGTAAATAGAGCCGTGGCTATTACAAATGAATGAAACTTAAATCTAGTGAATCTAGTGATGAAGCAAGCATTGAGAATAATCAATTGCTTCAACACATGCTATTGAATTCGTCCGACAGACCAATTCAAACTTGCCCGTTGGCGAATATCTGAAAGGAATCCATAGATTCCGTGAGAAAACTGTGGCTCTGAAAGATTCCCCGGCCTTATCGCATTGTTAGCAAAGGTTGGTCCGAAAGAAAAGCAAAGCTTTCAAAGAGTGAGTCACGCTAAAAAGAAGTCTACCTAACTACTAAGCCGGCTAGGTGTGGGCTGAGCACGTGGGGAAGGTCTTTTGTAGCTCCTCTGCAAGTCTGGACCTGCACTGGGCATGCTCTGGCAGGAATCAGCAGGTGTTCAGGTTTCTTCTTTTTTGAGAAAGTCTTCCTTTCTCAAAGAACACATACATATAGGTATATTGCGATACAAAAATACAACTTCAAAAAATTGAATTGTAAGAAATTATACTTCGATTGAGTTCTACTATTTGCAAGGATTGGGGGTCGAGGTTCCTCAGGTGACACTCCGTTTTTAACTGATTTTCCTTAAGGGGATTAACTCCTGTTTGATACACCTTTTTGACGGGCCTGAAGATGGTGCCATAGCATCGAAAGCTATACTCGACCATCAGCCAGTGACGACGGTCTCCACCGACGGGTATGACTATAATATAGGTACATTTAAAATGAATTATCTATCAGCTCTAAAAAATAGCAAAACTAAACATTTATAGGGGTGGCACGTGGAAATAAGTCAACAAGGAATACTTTAACATAAAACTACATGTGTCGTTCTGTTTTGGGTCCTTGGTATACATATTCAAGAGAATATAGCTAATGAGAACACCTCATATGTATGTCAATTTCCCTTAAGGAAAGTCTGCTTATAAATATATCTGTAACGAATGCAACATTTATCTTTTTACAGGTGCTGACTTCCGGTATTGATGAATTTTTTCGAAGGTCATGCCACAATATTTAATAAAATTTTCAAACTATCACTCCAATTACACCGTTAAATTTCTCTCTCTCTCTCTCTCTCTCTCTCTCTCTCTCTCTCTCTCTCTCTCTCTCTCTCTCTCTCTCTCTCTCTCTCTCTCTCTCTCTCTCTCTCTCTCTCTCTCTCTCTCTCTCTCTCTCTCTCTCTCTCTCTCTCTCTCTCTCTCTCTCTCTCTCTCTCTCTCTCTCTCTCTCTCTCTCTCTCTCATCTCTCTCTCACTTATCTCTCTCTCACTCTCTCTCTCTCTCTCTATCTTTCTCTCTCTCTATCTCTCTCTCTCTCAATATATCTCTCATCACTATCACTCTCCCTATCTCTCTATACTATCTCTCTCTCTCTCTCTCTCTCTCTCTCTCTCTCTCTCTCTCTCTCTCTCTCTCTCTCTCTCTCTCTTCTCTCTCTCTCTCTCTCCTCTCTCTCTCTCTCTCTCTCTCTCCTCTCTCTCTCTCTCTCTCTCTCTCTCTCTCTCTCTCTCTCCTCTCTCTCTCTCTCCCCCCTCTCTCTGTCTGTCTCTCTCCTCTCTCTCTCCTCTCTCTCTCTGTCTGTCTCTCTCCTCTCTCTCTCTCTCTCTCTCTCTCTCTCTCTGTCTATCTCTCTTTCTCCCTCTCCCTCTCTCTGTGTCTATCTCTCTTTCTCCCTCTCTCTCTCCCCTCCTCTCTCTCTCTCTCCCTCTCCTCTCTCACTCTCTCTCTCTCTCTCTCTCTCTCTCTCTCTCTCTCTCTCTCTCTATCTCCTCTCTCTCCTCTCTCTCCTCTCTCTCTCTCTCTCTCTCTCTCTCTCTCCTCTCTCTCTCTCTCTCTCTCTCTCTCTCTCTCTCCCCCCTCTCTCTCTCTCCCTCTCTCTGTATATATATATATATATATATATATATATATATATATATATATATATATATATTTAAAGCAGGCTTTTAAATAGAAGGGGGCGGTAATTTACATTATGTCACTTTAAAATATTCCTCGGGGGAATAGTTTAAGTGATTTAAATATATGTTCACGCGGCTCAGGACAGCCATGCGACTTAAAGCGTTGGCCTAAACCACTCATGGTAAACCTAGAGAGGAGCGTTGGATTCCCGCCTAGGCAATGGAATTTATTTAGTGGCAAACTTATTAAGTAAAATCATTAGTCAAGAAAGGGTGGTAACCTGTAGAATACCCGCCCCAATTAGCAGTTGTAGTAAAATGTGGACATTAATAAATAATAATAGTATTCCTTACATATTTTTTACTGGAAATATTTATGAAAGCTGAATGGTCCTACTGCAGAACCGCTTTCATAGATATTTTACATGTGAAAGAAGACAAAGAATTTTCTTTGTATATCCAACTTCAAAAGTCCTTCACTCAATTTTTGTATAATAACATATTTTTCTGATAATGCTCTATTGACTGTTTGTTTGTTACGATCATGGATATTTAAAAATAGATTCTCGATGTAACTCTAAAAATCGGAATCATTTTCACTAGCCAAAATCAGACCATGAGGAGTAGGGATTTAGAAGTGGTGTAAATTGCCAAACTGTATTACTCTCTCAGGCTAAGTAATGTCCTTCAATTGTTGTATATTCATTATCACTACTAGTGGGTACAGCAAACATATCAAATGTATTATGTTTTTTGAATAATTTGTATTACAATAATTTTTGAAATCATAAACACGCTATTAAATATTTAGTTTCAATAGAAAAATGCAGATTCCTCAATATTTTATTGGATTGTATTAACATAAATATATATATACATCGCTACATAGTGAAATCATACGTTATTCATGATATATTCATATTGAATTTCAACGTTTACAGTCATCACTAAATAAGAAGAATTAAGAAAATTCTACTGTGATTAGACAACGGTTGTGATACTCCAGTATAATATAATTACATAAAGAGGTGAGTGTATCAGTATGTGCATTAGAAAATGCAGGTCATAACAGGGTATTTGTCTTTGGATTTAAGCTTATTCACTTTATGAAAATTTCTTCTTCAATTTCAAAAACACAGACTGTATACAGTTAAACTCCGTCAACCAGGTGCATCGTAAACTAAGAGGTTTTACTTTGGCCCACTTGCTGAAATAGAACCCCGAAGTACTGAAATCTCCGAAGTATTCGTTCGTTCATCTTCTCAAATTTGTCTTTCTATTTCTCCACTTATCCTCAATGTAACCGCAACTTAAAAATTTTTGACATGAGATGATTAGAGACTCAGTTGCTCCAAATAAAAATTCTATGAGTAGATCTGGAGGTTAACTAATGGATAAAAATACAGAATACAACAACTTACTTAATATTCAAATTAGAAGAAAATTTATACCCAACAAAAAGCCTATGAGATTAAATAATTAACATGATTGACTAAATATCATTTTTCAAATCAACTCAAAATAACGGAGATATTTGGAATATTTTATTATAACCCCATCTAAACCACCCCCTTTTAGGGCAGATTACGGTCACTATCAAATTTTATCTTTAGCTATATATGAATCCTTTAAATATCGAGAATGGCATTGTTCAAGTAAATACTGAGGTCTCTAGAAAATTTAGTCTTTATTACTGGCGTCATGTCGAACATATTTCTATGTATCTCACATAGTAAAGATTGCATGGAATGCTATAATATAGTGTTTGGTAAAGATCAAACAAAAATTGCAACCACTAGAGCATTAAAGACAAAAAAATAGTTATTTATTATACAAGTGACGAAAGTAGATCATTTTACAACTCGAGTAAAACGTTTACCCACACGAGCGAAGCGAGTGTGGTAATTTCACGAGAGTTGTAAATTCTACTTTCGTCACGAGTGTAATATTAAATTTTTTCTGTAATCGTGTAATACATGATCAGATCTAACCAGAATATGAACAAAATTAGGATGTTGTGAAGATTATGGTATGTTGTTGGTAGGTTATAAGCATGGTTGTAAAAGGTTATAAGCATAGTTATAAAACAACTAGTGATGATTGTGAAGTAGTGCAGTTATAAACAAGGAAGGTAATTATTATTATATTTAAATTTTAGAATATATTGATTATTTCCACCAATAATTCATTCACATTTCAATTTATTTTGTTAAAATAAATTTTTACAATGTTAAGAAACATTTAAAAGCATTTAATTTTCAACTTCAAATTATTTTTTTAATTTATACTTATTACTAATTAAGAAGGCAATTCACTTTCTTCACTCCATTGCAAAATGTTTCACTTTCTTCACTCATTTCAGTTTAGTAATGTCACCATTATTCAACGATTACAGAAAAAAACTATGTTTGTTAATGGTTTTGAACGGACCTCTTTTTCATCATTTCCTGGGAAGGTTCCATGATTACTTGAAGACATTTTTCGAAAATCACGTCATGAGTACAAACTCAATAGGTTATTTCATTTAAGGGAAATTTGCTACAACTGGAATGGCAACAGCTGCCAGCCTTACACTGGATATTTTACTAAGCGTAAGAAAGGGTCGGAGAAAAAATAATTGTTGCGTCCCTCTTACCCTTCCCTGGCTGTTTTCCTATTCAGAATTTTAGGGGAATCTGAGGCACCCCGGCACGAAATCTCGACAAACAACCCTATACCTTTTTGTATAGGAAGGGCCTAAACTGGTTGAATAGGATCTCGGCTACTGAAAGGGGTGGATTTTTGAATCAGAATGACCTGAGCTCCCTTTGTGGTAGAATCGCATGCGAAACCAAATCACCGTCCTTAGAGGAAGGGCTACCTACCCTTTGTGCATCATCAAAGCCCTTAGGGAAAGGGGGAAGCACGCAACACGTGGTCACCCGCCCGTCAATACAATCCTGGGGGGATATACCCAAAAACAAGTATAGCCAAGACATCTGCAGCTGCCTCTTAGGAAATATGCTTTATAATATATGAAATGATATGATCAGTTGGGCATTGACTAGCCGCTGGTTTTAAGTGACTTAGAGAATAGTAGGGTATCGTCCAAAGAAATCCTCAGTCAGTCGAAAGATGAAAGTACTTTTATGTCACCATTAATTGGTATCCTTCTTCGGAGCAATATTGTTACAGTGGAAGAATAGACAGGCATTAAGTCACATTGATGAACAACATTGCTATAAAGACCGATACGATTGGTGTCCAAAATTGATAGTACAAAAGTGCATTAATCTTTTGGCTGATTGAGTTCTTTAGCTAATACCCAACTATCTAGGTCCCCTAAAAGAAGAGAATTAAGAGTAGTGTTTAATATCGAGATTTTTTCGATTCCGTCAATTTTTAGTTTTATTTATAGACGCCTCAAACGTTTTTAGGCTCTCGATAGCAATGCTTTTTAATGCATCGGTCATAGATAAACTTTCAAATGTGGATTTTAGCATAAAGTTACCAATAATGAAGACATTGTAAAACCAAATTCTCATCTAATACTTTCAATTTGAATACATTTTAGGCGAAAGAAACATTTTTCTCCCTATTAGAAAGTTTTGCATAAAGTGTGCGTTTATAAATAAATGACATACCACAAAAAACGTCAGTGACTATTTTACCAACATCTCTTTATTTTGGGATAGCAATGTGATATAAAAATAATTGGTCTTTAGTAAAAAGTTGACGTCTTTGGTTCTCATACAATCATGAATTATTGACATTCTAATCTGTGAACAAACATTATTAAGAAATGGACTGAATATTCTTTGAAATGTGTAATACGCCGTTCATATGTATATTGGTTTTTGTTTCCTTATGTCACTCAATATTTTTCCTCCTCTCTAAAACCTGAAATATTTTTAGATTTTGTCAGTAGTTGGAACATTATTTTCAATCTAATTAATAGCCAATTAAGGTAATAGTTTGATATTAATAACCACTAAATGACTACAACTGCCAAGCTAAATAATGCTGGTTGGCAGAAACTACAATAATTTCTCCATTTGGGTATATTTTGAATCAGCTTTTAACACTTGTCCATTTTAGGGAGTTATCGTGATTTTAGAAGAATGATCAATGCCGTCAAATGTCCTTCTATCATAACTATATATGTATATATATATATATATATATATATATATATATATATATATATATAGAGAGAGAGAGAGAGAGAGAGAGAGAGAGAGAAGAATATGAGAAGACGGTGTCAGTGAGATATGGACAAATAACTAGTCCTAAATTAATACAGCCCTTGAGTGACGGACTTATATTAATCAGTCTCTGACTTAATAGTTTAGTCATTGCGGTAAGTTATTTGGGCCTCAAGGTATCTGTGAATTTGAGACACCATCTGTTTTAATGACCAGCTTAACTTCAGTTTCGATTCCCCTGCTTGGGAATGAGAATTCATTTATTGGGGTTGCCAGAACATGAAATCATTAGTCCTACCTAGTGCAGAGAAGGGTGATAACCTGTATTTACAGTTACCCCTCCCAATAAGTTCAAGGTGCATGCTAATATTTTGTTTCCAATAATTTAATTTTTATTTCTACACTATTATGTAAGTGATTTCTTCATTTTTATCAATTATATATATCAATAGCAGCCACTACAAATCTTCGCTGCCTCTGTATTACTAGGTGATCGATAGCTTACTTGTCAAACTAAATCGACTTTTACTTATATTTTTCCTCAGGTTTATAACTCTCACCACCAGAAAAAAAAAACAAATAAAAACAATGTCTTCTTTTTCTTTGTAAAATGTTTTGAATCCCTCTATATAAATATGCTTCTTAGACTCCTCATTCATGAATATGAGGAGGAATTTTAAGTCTATATGTTGGGAGGTGAAGTAATCAATTTAAAACACCCAAAGAAAGACATTTCATAACAAAGAAAGCTATTTATTAATTCATTGCATTTAGTGAGCCTCGGGGGGGGGGGGGGCAACCAGTTCAATTTCTAAGGCCAGTAACCTCACAGCTAAATAGAATTTGAAATCCTCATGGTTGATCCTGGCTCATCAAGTGCTTGACAGTATTGTGCTTTTAACCTCCAGGTAACCGGCTCTCTAAAACCGAACTCCTATGCATACATAAGCATACTAAGTAGTATAATATATATTACTTTCCACCTTTATCTAATAAAAGATTTCAATTTAGATAATTATGTTTGCTGCACATTTATGACGTAATAAAACGAATAGAAATTCCTTCCAATACCGTGTGGCAAAAACATTTCCTTGAAAGAAAACCCATTAGCTGTATATCTTTGATTGAGGCGAAGCAATAAGACGGCGCGCACGTGTTTCAATAGAGGTAATTTGGAGCTTATGCCAAGGCTGCTTTTAAACACAACACGTTCGGACGTTTTACCTTCAAACCATAATGATTCTTCGTTTTCTACCAATTCATTTCTTAAAAAAACGCTATTTCACTAATCATCCTCACCTTTAAGAAAATAATTACAATTCTCACTGCTAGGTTTTCTACTTATTAGGTAGGCCTTTTTCATTTCTTTAACTAGCAGTTTCAGCCTGTCTCATTTTAAGGAATTACCCGGCATTAACCGTATGTTCTATAGAAATGCCTATTTTCTATCTACCTAGGGTTCATCCAGACACTTTTTTGAATATATATTTGAGAGTATGGGTGTTAAGCTATTCTTAGCATTGTGTCGAGTCCTCACTACATGTCATGAACTAAATTCTCTGAAGCTTATTTTATTAGGAACTGTCATGCTCGTTGAGTGTTACCGTCTAAACTCAAGGACTCTCTGTACATGAAATGTATGCTCTGCAGGGGCTGCGCAAACTAAACAGATTTCCCACGAGCTAGTGTGTGATACATTGGTGTTACTTAAAGTGAGAATCGGATGAGTTGGAGTGGAGGTTTACTGAGGACTGTTTAATAATAACTGTAAATATATCCGTCATTATTCCAGACACAGAAAAAATGTACAGGACATCAATAATAGGTAATTAAATTTGCAACAAGATTGGATATATGCAATGCTTCCATCCGTCGAGATGTTACTTTTAAAAGGATTTTGGGAAAGGCGTAAAGAGAAGAAGCTTTCCTACACAGTTTCTGTGACAATACATTTTCATATTTACGTAATTCTTTATAAATAGAGCTCCACCGAGACTAGGATTTTTATTGAAATAGTTTGGTAATAATTGTCACCGTAGCGAGTTTAGGGGTACAGTACTGTTTCTTATGCAACGTTTTTGACCTGACTAATAATAAAGAAGCTATTTACCCCTTTTCAAAACTATTAGGCAACGTATTCTAGTTTTACATATATCGTTTAAATTCTAATGTTGGAATATACCGACTCAGTTTAGCCGTGAGAGTTAAGGATATGGTCATTATGTCACGTGGTCAACCTAGAGTTGTGAGTTCAATTTTCGCTTGGGCAATAGGAATTTATTTAGTGATGCACTCCTTAAATAAAATCCATAGGCTCACCCTGGGTCGAAAAGAGTAATAACCAGTAGATAACCCGTTCCAAATAGTCTTGGTAGAACAAAGTGGATGTCAATAAATGAATAAATAATAATAGGGTAGGAAAGGATCCTTTCTTGCACCAAAAAAATCTATAGAAAATAAAAATAGTTTCTTGCAAGGGTCACAAATAAAAAACATTTTTTCGAGCAAACTTTATTGATACTGCCCTACATGTTTCGTGGCTTACATACCACCTCTTCAGGGGCTATCCATTTCTGAAGTGCACGCTTCCCTCTTACGTTCGTTGCGACTGCCCTCACTGGGGAAATTTTAGAAAATAGTTATGCTGCTCAATGTTATATATGAATATTAACTTATGATGAATTGGTAATTAATGAGGGATAGTTTTACTTAGATATCTGTGGGATTCCCAAACATCGAGGGGGGGGGGATTGCAACCGAAATGGAGCTCATTTACTGATTTGGTAGGAACTCAAATATTTTCGCATTAGTCTGGCAGTATCAAGAAGAACTGCTGTTCTTTTATTGTTACTATGGATAAATTTAAATTCTTGGTATCTATTAATGTAGTTTTAGGAACTAGTCATTTGTACTTACAGTGATAGCCATAAGTGTGGCGTACTTAAACTTGTTTACTTTTCTCTTAACATTATTGGCCAGTGTGACACAAACCATTTTCAAATATGAGATATATTAAAAAAAAATCCATTACGCAGGGGCTACGTTAACTAAGCAGATTTCCCACGTGCGCCTCGTATTTGCATTTATCTCAAAACATAAAAGTTCAAATAGAACAATGTTTGGTATTTAAACTTCAAATAAAGTTCTTCATAACATAATAGAATATTGTTAATATGAGATAAGTAAGAGTGGGGCTTTACTGAAGACCAAAAACTAAAAAATGCAAATATCTCCGTTAATAATCAAGATACTGAAAAAATGAACATAATAACATTTATATAACATTATATTTGTAATAAGATTGGTTCTATACAATTTTTCGATCCGACGCATAATAAGGGAGATATTAAGAATTTTCGAAATTATCCCCCTCCCCCTGGTCCGATTTCAACTGTTAACGAACTTGATCCGTCTTTTTGTAAAACGATTATATTTTAAGTTTGGTAACGATAAAACAAAAATTGCGACCGCTAGAGTGGTAACAAACCAATATATATATATATATATATATATATATATATATATGGTGTTCTTGTTTTTTTTTTTTTTTGCAGGTTTGGTCAAAGTTGGTGAATGAAACGTCTTAGTTTATGCCGATATTTTGAAAATTTTATTTTATCTTCTTCAGGGTTGTAAAAATACAGGTTCTACTTTATAATATTGCACATTGTTGTTAAATTAGTGTAATAAAAATAGTGTTAATGCTATTTTTACTTACCAAGACTAAAGATACTTAAAAATATTATACATATTGCACTAGAGTTATTGGTTATAGTAACCTTCTCGGGTTTTGTTTACATTGAGCAGGGCCACAGCCTTATGTTTTTTGTATATCTAAGTATATTGTGTTATGTTAGTTGAACTATATTATAATTATTATTCTAGCTATTATATTATGTTGGAACTATTGTTAAGTGTTATTACAATTATTATTAATTTTATTAAAGCTATATTCGAGTTAGATGACCAAACCTCCAAAAAATACAACACCATATATAAATACAACCTGGTCGAAAACATCAACACAATTTTATATATATATATATATATATATATATATATATATATATATATATATACACAGTTTTGAACGGACTTCATTTTTGTCCTATGGAGCTATGGACATTTGAAGGAAGATTTCGAAAATCGCATCATGAGTACGACCTCAATAGCTGATATCTCGTAAGGGAAATCAACTAATATGGCGATTAGAGCGACTGGGGTTCTTCTAATATAGATTTGAAGTTGGTGAAGGGTTGAACCAACCGTCCAACAACTGTTGTGGTTAGGGTCATTCTCGTGTCCTGTCGAGGTGGGGATAGTTCAGACACACTGTCCTCAGCGTTGCAACGGTCGCATGCCTAATAAAGACTACAATTATGAGCAAGGGGAGATGGTTCCATATGTAACGGTTATTATTCATAAAGGACGTTTAGAAGGGTGTCGCTTCCACCCTTTTGATTCAATGTACTCATCTTCAATCCCCCGCATTATTGCATTGTTCCTACAGCTGTCTCAACCCCAGCGCAAGGGCGCATGTCCAGCTGGCACATTGCCCTACTTTTTTTGAGGGAGGATAGAGGTCTGTTTTATCTTATCAGCTGATATTCAAATTCGGCGATAGTAATCGTGATAAATCCTATGTTACTCAATCTAATCTTCACGTTCTGGGGCGGAAGAAAATTAGTAGCTTACTCAACTAGACTGATCGGTCAACACTTATTGACGAAACCTCATTATAATTTTGATTCAAGGAGATGCAGACAATCACGTATTGAAACCCATATTTTATCTTCCTATTATTTATACACTAGAGGGTGAAGATAATAATTCTACCATATTGCCTTTATTCAATATTAGTTGTCAAGTTACACCGTGTAATGTATATGAGAAGGATTTTTTTTTTTTTAATACAATCCTGAAAACAAAATAATTATCGCAGCTGGAGTACTTTGAGTTTGTATATTGGTTTATTTATTAATTTCTAAAAGCCAAATATTTTTTTATACATAGCTATCTGACTGGAGCACTTTTGGAGGAGGGTGGAATTTAGACAGGGCCCCAGCTACCATATGTGCAAAGTGTGCAATGCACACGGGCGCCATCCTTTAGGGGCACCAAAACCAAGGGCACAAAAAAAAAATTTAGATTTTATTCTGTTTATTTCATTTTGATATTTTAGTCTACAAATAAATATGACTTTTAAAGTTCAGTTCTTTGCTTTATTTCAAACACCATAAAAAAAAAAAAGATAATTCGAAATGCCTTAAGGGGTGCCAAAATCCTTTTTTGCACACAGGAGCCAGTACCTCTTATGGGAACCCTGAATTTAAAGGGAGACGAATACACAAAATAAGAAATTTCTTCGTGTCCGGCATAGAAAGTAGTGGATTAGTTCCCTGAGTACATATTATACCATTATCGGTATACCTATCGGTAGCAACCGAGAACTGATTCTCCAGGACATGTATGAACGATGCGAACCCACCATTTTCAAGCTAGTCAAAATTTGTTCTCCGTATCTACAAGAACAAAATGATTTAAAGCTTTTTTGTCTTAATTTAGCCATTTTTGCTCCAATGCACCGGAGATATTTGAGATTAATTTTTATTTATTTATTTCAGCCTTCTTTGCCACTTGGAATAGTCCCACAAGGTCATCAGATTTGCATACCTTCAAAATTTACAATACCATTGCTTTCAAAAAGCTGAAATGTGAATTATTAATTCGTATAAATTGAACTCAAGGTTTTACATTACTAATAGTGCATTTACATAAAAATATTTAAATTGATAATTGCAGTAGTAAGTTCGCAGAACATGCAAGTGCACTTACTATTAGACGTTTGCATACCGGTCAGTCAGTTAGTGTCGTGGTATGAGTGATTTTACTATGATACTTCTGATGAAAAGTTATTGCAACGACGTTTTAGCAGATTTCTCTTATGGGAAATCAGCTATTGAGGTTGTACTTCAAATCTCCATCGATCCGACCTAGTACATGACGAAAATGAGGTCCGTTCAAAATTATATACATATATCTGGTACCGCTCTACCTGTAGCAATTTTTGTGTTATCAGAAAAATCGATATAAAATCGTCTTCAAACTCGATATATAATCGTCTTTTGTAAAAAGAAAGATCAAGTTCTTTAACGGCTGAAATCGGACCAGTAAGAGGGGGGTTTAAAGGCAGATAATTTCGAAATTGTTAAATACATCCGTTATTATACGTTGGATTGAAAAATTGTATAAAACCAATATTATTGTGAATTTAATTGCCTTTAAATGTTGTTCTATACATATTTTCTTTATCATGAATATTAACCGAGATATTTGGATTTTATATTTTTCAGCTTTCTGTAAACCCCCACTCTTAGTCATGTCATATTAACAATAAGCTGTTATTTAATGAAGCACATTATTTGAAGCCTAAATAGAATATATTGCTCTCATTGAACTTTTACTTTTTGAGGTAAATGCAAATAGGTGACGTGCGTGGGAAATCTGCTTAGTTAACACAGTGACGGACTTTTCTTTTCTTTGCATGTATTTCAATATTCCAGAACATTGATATTACAATCTGTCCTATTTTTCCTGTTATAGCTAAGTTATTCTTCTAGTCCATTTTGGATTCATACTACATTTAAATTATTTATTAACGTCCACTTTTTTTGCAACTAAGGCTAATTGGGGCGGGTTATCTACAGTTTACCACCCTTTTCTAGCCAGGGTGGCACTCAGGAATGGATTCCGTCACTAAATGAATTCCCATATTAGGGCACATTAAGCTGGGCTTAAAACCATGAGTAAACAGAAGTTTAAAAGCAGTTGAAAAGCCACTCGGCACCCCTGATAGTAAGTACAATGGAGCGATGGGCCCTCATTGATAACGAGTCCCCTCCAATTGATAAAGTCCATTGAGAAGAGAGGGGTGCGTACTACAGCAGGCGGTGTGGCCTTTACAATGCCAACATGGCACAGGTGCATCAGGGAGGGTGCATGGCAGCCACTCTATTTAACGGGCGTTCTCTGCACTTGATACCCTAGTCCTATCGTGTGCCCTTTAAACATTATCACTATAAGCAAAGTTCGTCACGCAGGGGAAGATAAAACTTAGTGGAGTCTCCATTCGCTATTTTGTAGTAGACCTTTCTTGTGACGTTTAAACTCATCAACTATTATTATTATAATCCTCTATTGAGGATATTTTTAAAGTTCAGTTTTAAGTCATACTTAAGACTTAATAGACACGCACCATCTGTCTGTATACACTCAATTCTCTCATGGACATAGGAATTTACTAGGTCATTGAACCACGACAGAATAAAATATAACTGAGTATTGTTTATGAAACATGGTACATAAACAGTACTACGGGGGTTTGCTAAAGGCTGAAATATGCAAATATCTCGGTTAATATTCAATATAAAGAATAAATGCATATAACAATATTAATAGTAAATTTAATTTGCAATATGATTTTTTTTTATACAATTTTCCAATCCGACATACAGTAAGGGATATATTTCGAATATTCAAAATTCTCCCCCTCTAACCCCCCTCCCCCTAATCTGATTTTAGCCGTTAAAGAACTCGGTCTTTATTTTTCCATGAAACGCATATATATCGAGTTTGGTGACTATAAAACAATAATTGTGACCGCTGGAGTGGCAAAAGACAAATCCTTAAGATTTCCTTGAGGGAAATCTGCTAACAGCCTGCAATAACTCGAAGAAGCATTAGTAGCAAAGATGTAGAGAAACAAAATATAACAAGGGTAAGCGATGATAGATTACTTTTTCCTTGAATTAAATCAAAGAACTGAAATACATTGATAAAGTTCATGCGGAGAAAATTTAGTTTTTACTTAATTACACTTATAATAAATAGTAATATACTAAAGTGATTATAATTTAGAGGAAACATAGAAATTAATTGGTATAAAAGGCACTTGATGAAATATTTGTTGTCTTTACTATATTTATTACTTATATAGTTTAGGACTTTATGTTTTCAATTCTTTAGTCAGTCGGTCACAAATTAACAGCGCTGAAAAGTAATGTGAGTAACAAATCAAATTTTTTTTTTTAATATTCCAGAATAGAGTCTAATAAAACGGTTTGTACATATGGTCTCAGTATATAACAATGTGTCAAGTGTTCGGAAAACGTATTTGAGCACCGTCTTAGGAAAGGCTGTGTTTACATTTAGTAAGTAAACACTACAGCAGGTGTAGATAGAGAACATTTTCTTCCTCTCTCCCCAATGGTCTTTTCAAACAAAAGTTCCAAGAGTTGAATTTAAAAAATGAAGTATGAAGATATATAACACCGGCAAATTAAAGAGATGTATGCATGCGTTTATATATTATAAATTAATTTATTTTCTTTATTTTTGATTAATTTTCATAAATATTTAATACAACTTAAAAATGTTCTCATACAAAGGCTCCTCAGAATAAGTAATGTCCCCCCCCCCCCCGGTTTGATTATTTGTTTCTCTTTCATCCATAATTTCATCTTATCTTTAAATTGATAATTTTTTACAACTTTACTTCTTCAAGTGCCTCTCAGCAGTTAAGGGTAAAAATCAGAAATAATACATTGATTCATCTATTAAGTCAAATAAGAATTAGCTTTGCCAGACTCCTAGCGGACATTGTTAATAGACTAGGGTATAATAAACTCTAAATAATGTGTGCTTTATGTTCACACGAATAAAAGAAATAAAATGTTTTGTAGGACATTTTATTTCCCAGTTCCCTTTTAAGAAAAGAGTTATGGGACGTGATTCATCCATGAAGGTAGTTTTAGCAAATTTCCCAGAAGGGAAATCAGCTATTGAGGTCGTATTCATGACGCGATTTTCGAAAAACTTCTTCAAATGTCCATCGATCCTACCCAGGAGATGACAAAAATGAGGTTCGTTCATAATCATATATATATATATATATATATATATATATATATATATATATATATATATATATATATGTCTGTTAACGCTCTGGCAGTTTTTGTTTGATCGTTACCAAACTCGATATTTAAACGTTGTATGTAAAAAGACAGGTCAAGTTCGTTAACGGTTGAAATCGGACCAGTGGGAGGGGGGGGTTTAAAGGGGGGATTTTCGAAAATTCGAAATATCTTTGTTACTGTACGTCGGATCAAAACATTGTATAGAACCAATGTTATTGCAAATTACATTTACTATAAATATTGTTCTATACATTTATTCTTTATCTTGAATATTAACCGAGATATTTGCATTTGTATTGTGTGAGTGGTCGGCAGAAGTCGGTCATGTTCGGGACTTTCCGCCGAATGCTAGTTCGGCCGTTTCCGTAACTGTTCGTCCCTCGTGAATTGGTTTAGAAATTCGTTACTACTGCCGTTATTAGTAGGCAGATTTCTCTATTATAAAACTTCACGTGGGAAATCTGCTTAGTTTACGTAGCCCCTGCAATACGGACTTTTTATTTTTCACGAAATTAATTCAAATGTTTACTTTATATACATAAGGTTTTTTCATTCTATTAGGCTTTTAAAATTAACAAAATATAAATTAGTAAACATTTTATAAAAACCCTATAAGATATTGTATTCTCGAGGCAAGACATTTCCTTGAATACGAATAGGCTATATGGAGTTCCTTGGCTAATATTCGATGTTATGTTTTATTAAGTTGCACAAAATATGGGCATACTACTATGAGTATGAGTGAATGATAAGGTGAGGTAGTGCATGCAAGGCAACACACGAGTGAGGGGGGCACAGTAATACATAATAATAACAAACCTCAGCACTGCTATTCAAGGAGAATCTGTTCCCGCCAGAACAGAGAATAATGGCGGGAAAGGATAGGATGACTCAGCCCATAGATTCCAGGAGAGCAGGTGTAGAGCGAGGCTAGCCCATGGTTTGGGGTTAGCCAGCGCTCATAGAGCACAGATTAGGGAACCCATCTACCTGTTCCTAGCGGAAGGAACGGTACCCATTATGACAGTTGAGCAGGTACTCTCCCTCATCATTAGGGTAAACTGGTACCTAGGTACGTTACACTCATCAACAGCTATTGTTGTGTTACTTAAGTCTTGGCCAAGAAGTGCTACTTCAAGTCTGCCTCAAGTCTCTTTCATTAACTAGTTAATTTGACCTACCTCTGCAGATATTAAGGGCACATGAAATACTGCTTAGTATCTCAACATCATAGATGCAACATCTTAAAAAGCCCAATAAATTAATTAGGCAACAAATAGGTATACAACTGTATGCCATCCTTATCCTCGTCCTTGCGTGAGGCGGAAAAATAAATAAAAACTGTCAGAAGCAATATGTTTTTGCAATTAATACCAAGAGGAACAAGGAATTGCTAAATAATTGCCAACCCATTTACTTGACATCAATAACAATAATCAAATTCGTGATGGCAACGCCACACAAGACAATAAAAGAGGGCAACAACAAAAAAGAATTAACTGAAGATGTTTCTTAGGTCAATTCAAATAATTTGATGTCACAATAAACCAAACTTAAAAGAGTAATTTCAATAAAAATCATATACATGTAACTAACTTATAACTGGACTGTATAGCTAATTGTTATGGTAATTGGAGATTTTTTACGCCTCAAAACTACTCTATGTAGGCATTTGTAAGCTTTATATTTACTATTAATAAAATATAATGGCTTAATAGGAGAAACTTTTATTTTAAATTTTTAATATCCATATTATATCATAGTCATTTTATAATTTTACTAATTAGTGAATTCTGGGGCTAGTTGTTCATCGATTATAGTTCGATGCAACTATATATATTTAATTTGTTTTCCAAAGCGGATTAATGAGGCTGGGACATACATAGCAAGTAAATTGCTTTTTGAATTATTGTGAGAGAACACGGTTTTTTGATTTTATAGGTAGAATGGTTTCCTTTACCACTTAAAAGAATTTGTCTAAACGTTTTTTACTACGTTACTTATGACTATTGGATTAAATGCATTGTGTATGCCGAGGACGTTTTCTTGTAGCTAGGTTTTGTTTATTTTTACTTGACTAGAAAAAACGACGTGAGAATAGAGAGACCTGGACCCGATGATTTGTGCTAGCTCACGATGACGCTCCATAACTGGTACAACCAGACACGTATGTTTAATGGAATGATGTGTTCCTAGTCCATCAGTGAAAAGGGCTAGTGGGTTCCCAAAAGCTATTACTCGAATGTAGGTAATGCCAGCAATTGGCTTAATGTGAGGCGGTATGAGCGCGGGAAGATGAGTCTTAAGTGGCAAGGGTAAGCAGAGACAAGAACCCCCCCCCCCATGAAATCTCGCACTTGCCACTGGCGGGGCGCGAGTGTGGGCGTGTTGGTCGGACAGCAGGTGCTCTGGATGGGACAGCAGCTGCTAGCTCCGAGCCTGGGAACTACCCCGAGGATGAGATTCTCACGGACCCCCGAACATCGGAACACCTGCCACCCCCTACGTCATAGGCACGGCTCTATATAAGGGCCGCACCCCTTGGCTAAGGCGTCATTCCACTCCCGACATCAGGGCAGAGCGGTTCTCCTTATACTCACGCATTTACAAACTCGTTTTAGTCAGTTCAGACATGGAGTTCGAGAACGTCAACAACATCAACCTTGCCATCGAAGCTTCACTTGCCAAGTCCAAGAAGAAGAGGAGCAGCCTCTTCACCTCTGCCGTACACAGGCTTAAGAAAGTGAGTACCATTTTTCATACACTTTAAACTTTATCTCCTATTTTTCATGAATTTGCTCTTCAAGCACACTAGAACTCTTAAAACAATTCATGAATTTAGATTCATCAGTTCAGTAAATATAAAATTCCAATCATTAACGATTTGCACTGAGTCTTATTTATTGATCAAACTCAGCATATAGATTCAAATTCACTTTATCTCTCTACTTCATATATTTTTGCTCTGACGAAGTGACTAATGTTTTTGTTTCTTTTCTGTGCAGTGGTTGAGACGAGCCAAACCAGAGTGTGCCTGTGCCCCAGCCAAATCAGAAGAAGAGCTCGATAACGACCTCAACGAGCTTTTGGAAGCGAAGCGAGCTTTGAGCCTCCCAGTCGACAGAGATCTCAAGCAGTTCAGGCAGATCACCAACTGGCAGACTCCAGAAAGACAAGTCGCAAACAATCTCTACTGCTGAACATCATTCCAGCTCAAATCAAACCCTCACGAATTTTGCTGCAAAGTTCAACGGGCTACCTGAAAAAAAAGAAATACGTGTCTTTCAAATGTGTGATCTTCGACTGATGAAAATTGTGATTCCTAGATATTTTTTTTAGTATTTTAATGATTTCAAGAGTTTAGTTTTCGTTTAGATTAATATTGTTTGTAATGCTTTAATAGTTATTAATTGACTTTATATCGCCAATGTGCGATGAGCTTTAATCAATGTGTCAAATTAGTTTGTAAGTTCAATAAGCTTTAAGTAGTACATTTTTGACTGCATAGTATAGATATTAAGAATATAAAAGAGTGATATTTATTTTTTATAAAGATTTTAATATAGTTAATAAAAATGTTAATTATTAAATTTTTGTTTTCCTATCAAACAACCCATTTTCACTTAATAATATATGAATAACAATAAAAAGTTATTCCTCAGTAAAAGATAAAAAATGAAGCTGAATGAAACATTAATAAAAAATAGAGGAAAGACTAATTGCTAAGTTATTTTTGAAAAATGGATAAGTTTTTTCATTAATTAGTGGTGATTTCAATGGGGTTTGCAAAATACATCTGCTATTTCAGTGGGAAATTAATTAAATTGATTAATTTAAAATTTAACGGCAAAAATAAAGCGGAATTATAATTCGCAATATAGTTATCTGTTTAATGGGGAGGTGTAGTGTTAGTAAATGAATGGGGTTTGGTACGTGCCATGGCCTGAGGCCGGCATTTCAAACCAGTCCTACCCTCGCGCGGGGTCAGTTAGCCTCTCTCCGAGGTCCCGGCTCTATACCTGCCCGAGACCTTTGGGATATACAGGCCACTATTTAACGTTTCCCCCTTTTTTTTCTGTCCATTTTTTACCATTGCACGTGTGGGTCTCTCAGACTAGTTTTCCTCCAGCAGGAAGTTAGTTGAGAACCATAAATAAATTCGGTTTAAATAATTAACCTGATAAAATCTCAAACGTTTTACGTCCTGAAGCTAGTCTGTAATTGAAAGGATCTAGTTAGAAATGTTAAACGTAGCTAATTTAAAACAAAGAACAATAAAATATGTGATTCAGCAGATTCCCATTAATGAAAGTCTGTTATTAAGAGTATTAAATAACTTTAAAGGCCAGAGATGACATTAAATAATCACTTTCAATCATGTTTATCTCATACTAAAGGTCCACTAAAGACAATACTTCTTAGGAACAAGACACTTCTTGGTACATTCGGTTATAGCTTATTGTTGAAATGATATACGCAGGAGCTTAACTTAACTTAAGCCAGAAAACTCCAGTTAGAGAAAAAAAGTGCAGACAAGCACTTTTAGAAGACTACTGTATAAATAGATATGTGAATTAACATTTTTCAATCTGGTGCATAATAAGAGACACATTCACGGTTTTTTTATTTTCCGCCGTTTCAAATGCCTAATCCGACATCAGCCATTGACTTATATTTGGACCCAAAAGAGGAAAGTTCCGTAATAAACATATTGTGAGGAACTGAAAAAGGAACGTATTTTTATAAAAATAACACAAGGAATAACTGCGTTATCAAATATTAATGAAATATGACTTCTTAGTCGCTGGTAAATTGAAAATATCCCACTTCTCCTAAATGGGTAGTTAAGAATACACATCCTGAGTTTCCTAAATGTATTAATCGCGGATGCACTCCAGGTCTTAGTAAAATTGAATCAATGACCTCAATGTAAACAGTGGAATAATTTTTTGTGATGCCACAACTACTCTATTCTTGATTTCTGACGATAACAAATTGAGTAACTTTGTTGTGGTATACATTTATATTTTGGTTATACTTTATTCGCTTATTTTCCATTATTGGTTTGTATTTTTTAAAATGATGATAATCGCTTTATTTCATTTCACTTGGTTGATTTCAGGCAATTATAACTTATATATAATTTAATTTCAGTAAAAATACTTATGGGTGAAGCTCATTTTGTTGGCAATAAGCTCATGTAGAATGACATTCGAATTATTTTAAAGCGCAAATGGCCTCCGATATGGCTCCCACAAGGCACATAAATAAATATTACCATGTAGAATATGATAAAATTTCTATAATTTCGGCTGATATTAATTATAACTTGTAGTACATGGATTGTACATTTTGGGATAACTTTCTTCTTGAAAATTAACTACTACTTATATTTTACATTTTTTAAAACTGCTTGCTTAATTGTAAGATTTCTTTTGTTTTAAGGGACACGTTGATGTTAAATCGGTAATTGCTTAATCTTCTGCAACTCGTTTGTAAAAGTCAGAAGATAAAGCGATTAATAAGTTATAAATATTAAGAATTTTTTTCATAATGACTAGCTTATGGAATTCCAACTGTAATTTTTAGATTCTTTGGTATTATTAATAGGTAGTGGTTTATGGGCTTTTGGTTTATTTACGTTGGCTAATATTATTAACTGTCATTATTTATTAATTGATAAGAGATAAGTTATATTTATACACATTACTGCATTCTTCCAGACATGAATATTCTTATGATATTCTACTGCGCATCTAGTACTAGTTTACTGAAATAAACAAGGAAAATTTAAAACAGCAAAACTAACTTCCTCAGAGTAAATGTTTTTCGTATGACTTTTGTATTTACAAGTTATACCTTGCCATAAATAATCAGGGAAGGAACAGGTTCAAAAAATGGTTTCCCCCTGCTATCTGCATAAGACTGTTAAAAAAAAAAAAAAAAAGACACCAAGATGACAGGTAATATTTCTGGACGACAGAAATGGTGGGGTGCGTCTTCTTTCTAGGTCTTCTGACGTAAGCTGACATATGATTGGCAGTATACAGTATGTACCCACTAACTACCCCAGTCTTACCTAAAATGTTTGAAGTTGTTACTTTTGATGAAAGTTCAAGGATTATCCTAGAACTTTTATAAAATGTGACAGATCAGACAAAGAAAATAAACAAAACATGAACTAAATATTTATAAGACTTTTTTTTTTAGCTATACGCCATTTTGTTAGGAAGAAAAATTCTAATTTATTTTTAACCAACAATAACGTATTTCTTTTTCGAAATATTAAATAATGAAAAATAAAATTGCAGTTTTGAATTTCTTCTAATTTGGTAATTTGGTGATTATGCGATCGTCGATTGGATTTGTATTTCTTCTAATATTCATTAGCAAAATCAGTCTTTATGATAGATTATTTTTGTTTTCATAAGTATACACAAGTACGGCTTGTAAATAAGTGTATTTCGAACGATCGACATTATTTTGACAGATTTACAGTCATAACCTAGTCTTACTTATTCATATCCATCTGTAACAGATGTAAATAACTCTTTGTTGATGGATTTATTGACTCAGACCCTCCGAGATACAAGCGATAACGTCGGTTGTCAATGGCTCTTCGATACACCTACTTGATTTGTATTTTCTTTTTTCTTTGTATTTTATTTCCTATATTAGCATATATTTCCACTCCCAAGGATGGCATACTCTAGTCGATAGTAAAAGTAGACCGTTTTATAAACTAGTCCTCCAGTAATTTAAACACATGTTAACAGGTATCCTTTGGAAAACATTTTTTTTTTGCTTTGAGAGCGCCTGAACATAGTAAACTTTGATTTCTCAAAATTAAACACAACTGCTACGAGTTAAATGATCGTATGCTATGAGTGCATTCGTTATTTCGTTTTTCATTCTCGAATATGAGAGCCTACCGTACGGTTTTTGCATAATTTACTTATTATATTTAATCTCACAGTAAATGTTTTTACAATTCGCTTACTTATCTTGATCTGATTTCCTGTCATTCGAGAAGAAGGATATCTTATTCTGAAATTCAAAATAAGGTGTAAGGTGGGTGATCTCATGGCCATCATATCAATATGTAGCGAACGCTGCTTTGAACTTTTATCGGAGATAGGTATAAAAGATGTCTTCAACATCTAAAACTTTTACTGGTAGTGCCTATGAATAATCATATTCATTCCTTATAGAAACGGAACTTCCCTTGCATCAATACTGATGATATGTTCAATAACTTATGTGTCCCTCTATGTAAACTTCTGTCTGTAATATACATTTCAGGTGGTTGCCGAATCTAACGTTTCCAGGTAATGTGAGAATGATCCTTCGTGATTTTACTATCTGGAGCAAAGATGTTCCATTGCAAGCTGGCTATTTATTCTTTTCAACTCCTTAAAACGTCATTTGGGGCTCAGTTTAGTCATGTGAGTTAAACCGTTAACCTTAATCTCACATGGTAAACCTAAAGTGGCGAGTTTGATTCCCGCCTGGGCAAAGGAATTTATTTAGCGACGGAATTCATTAAATAAAATCCTTAATTCCACCCTGGCTAGAAAAGGGTGGTAACCAGTAGATAACCCCTCCCAATTAGCCATAGTTGCAAAAAGTCGACGTTAATAAATAATTTATAAAACGTCATTTAATTACATAATAAATTTCACATTTTCCGCCAAAACGAGTGCCATATTCATTGCTATTCTATAAATATATAATTTGCAAAAGTGTTAAATAACTTGGTATAGTATTTTATAGCAACCTAAACAGGTTGTAACGACCGCATTCATGGGTTTTATATAATGTTTTGTTTTTTTTATCTATGAAATCAATATTTCTTTGATTTAAAAATATGTTTTCCTTTTTAAACAAACAAACTCTTTATTGACCAACGAAAGTCTAATCGTTAGAAATAAAATATTTATCCATGGCATTTTAGTGTTCAGTCGTTGACATCTATTTAAGTTCCATCAAGTTCCATTTGTAAATGATCTATCTAGTTGCATATTTTTATTTGATACGTTTTCAATCATGTTTTCCAATTTAGGTTACTCTAGTGCTTTTATCTATTGTTGAAACCTTTCTACTTTATAGAATATAAGCTGTTATATTATGAAGCATTTTATTTGAAGCCTAAATACTAAAAATTGTTCCCATTGGACTTATACGTTTTGAGATGCAAATACGTGACGCACGAGTGGAAATCTGCTTAGTTAACGCCGCCCTGCGTGATGGACTTTTAACCTATCAAAAAATGAATGAATAGTCCCATAAATCCTTTTTACGAACAGATTTAAAGTTCAATTAGTCATAAAAATGAAATTAAAACTAGTACAAGTTAAGAATTAGTGTCCCAGGATTCTGATGTTGCCGAATAGCATGTTTTTTTAATAGATTAATTTAGTCATGGCAATGTAGGAATAATTAATATCAATGCAAACATGTTCGAGGTAGTAATACCTACGTTTGTGAAAGTCACATTTGTTGATTATTTAAGTATTGATAGTAGCTCCTTGGCGTTGTTACTGGCTGAGGAATGTACCATACTGTTCAGGTGATTGGCTAAGATACATAAATAGTTTGAAAGTTGCAGGTGTTCCATGAAGAGTTAGACTCCATTGTCCAGCAGGTAGCTGAGAGCCCCATAACCTATTAAATATTAGGGTTATGTCTTTACACTAGAATAGCGGAGTATTATACAACTGATTTTATGAACAGCCTTTATTCAGGCCTGAGTCTTGTTTTATGGGCCTTTTTTTTTCTTAGAAACCCTTTAATGGCGTTGCCTCCTATTCCTTTCCTTTTCTTCTGCCGACCATAAGAGCAGTTTGGGCCTTATCATTCTGTACAAAATAAGACATTATCAAAAGATTTTATTTTTATGAAGATGAAAGGCAATCAACCTTTAGCTATCAGAATTAATGTTTCCCTATAGTTTATATCTTAGTAAAACTAGTTTCTTCTCTCTTATACAAAGGAGTATAAAACACTAACCTAAATAAATTATTACTATCTTTTATTAACGTCCACTTTTTGCAACTCAGGCTAATTGGGACGGTTATCTACAGGTTACCACCCTTTTCTAGCCAGGGTGGGACTAGGATGTTATTTAATAAATTTCGTCACTAAATAATTTCCTTTGCCCAGGCGGGAATCGAACTCGCCACAAAATAAATGAATTTATTTGTTTTGGTATTCCACATGATTCACAGTTATATCACAATCGATATTGAATTTCGATTGCATAGCAATAAGAACCTCATTTTTAAAGAAAACATATTACGTTTTCGCTTTAAAGTTGATTCACATCAGAGAGCTCTTACAAAAGGGAAAAATTAGACCCCCTCAGTTCATTCTAAAAACTTTAAAAGGAATACTTATACTAATGAATATTCCATTCTATTGAGCATTGGAAAGACGTTTGGAAATATATGGACAAAACCAACGCAATTCATAATTTACAATGATTTTAAGTAAGTATCTCTAGGTGACATGTTCGTTACAATGCAGACAAATTATAAATTCTATTCCTTGTGCACATATTCATGAAGAGGTATAGTTAATGGTGGTATGAAACGTGTAGGGGATACTCATTTCATCAGAACTCCCCTAGGGGAAATCAACTATTGAGGTTTGTATTCATGGCGTGAGTTTCAAACAAATCTTCAAATGTCCATCGATCCTTTCTAAGAGGGGCGAAAATTGCGTCCATACAAAGTTTTGCATATAGCCGTAGTTGTGAAATTTTTGTATAATCGTAACGAAATTTGATATTAAAGAAAGAAAAAAAATGAGAACGAGTAGGTCATGGGCTGAAATCGGACAAGGGGACGTTAGATATGGGGTAAAATAAAATGTTAAATGTAATTTATTAAATTCCAGTTTGTGCACTGAGGCTTATCGGGACGGAGTGTGCTAGAGGATACCACCTTTTTCTTGCCAAGATGGGACTCAAGATTTTATTTAGTTCGTCCCTTAATCAAGTCTATTGCTCAAATGGGAATCGAACCCGTGACTCAAGGTTTGTCAAGTTATGTGAATTAAGCTCAACGCTTTAACTCAGGTGGCTATATAAGTCGGAATATCTCCTTTATTATAAGATGGGTCATAAAATATAACATTGTCAATCTTGAGGTAAATTTAATTTTGTAAAACTGTTGTCCTACAGTTTTTCTCTGGCTCGAATATTAACCGAGATATTTGGATTTCTTAGTTTTCAACCTTCAGTAAACCTCCACTCCTACAAATGTGATTTTAGAGCACCTGTTCAAATAAACATGTTGACCTAAAATTTTAAGTCTATTTAGACAGGCATTACAGGGGAAAATGAAGAATAGATAGTGCAAGATCTGCTTCGTGTCTAGCGCGTGGGAAATCAGAGTGATTGATTTTTTGTTTGAGGTTATTAATTTATATGACCATTGAGCCTCAGAGAGTAAGAGGCATGGGAAGTCGGGGTCACTAAAGAAAGTATTACAGTGTACAAAGTATCCTTTATACTATAATTTAGTTTCACCCTGATAAAAAATTTATAGCACTAATTCAAACAGTAAGAGCAAACAATTTACTTTTTCTGTAATCGTTGAATAATGGTAACATTACTAAACTGAAATGAGTGAAGAAAGTGAAACATTTTGCAATAGAGTGAAGAAAGTAATCACTTTCTTCACATGTGAAGAAAGTGAATTGCCTTCTTAATTAGTAATAAGTATAAATTAAAAAATAATTTGAAGTTGGAAATTAAATGCTTTTAAATGTTTCTTAACATTGTAAGAATTTATTTTAACAAAATAAATTGAAATGTGAATGAATTATTGGTGGAAATAATCAATATATTTTAAAATTTAAATATAATAATAATTACCTTCCTTGTTTATAACTTGCACTTGTTTATAACTCCACTACTTCACAATCATCACTAGTTGTTTTATAACTATGCTTATAACCTTTCACAACCATGCTTATAACCTACCAACAACATACCATAATCTTCACAACATCCTAATTTTGTTCATATTCTGGTTAGATCTGATCATGTATTACACGATTACAGAAAAAATGTAATATTACACTCGTGACGAAAGTAGAATTTACAACTCTCGTGAAATTACCACACTCGCTTCGCTCGTGTGGGCAAACGTTTCACTCGAGTTGTAAAATGATCTACTTTCGTCACTTTTATAATAAATAACTATTTCAATGACTATCGGATATTATAGGTCTGCAGGTGTTAGGATAAGCAATTGAGGAGTTACAATTATATTGGTTTTATTTACACTCTTGCTTGGCTCAAAGTTATTCTGAGGCGGGAAAAGTAAAATGACAACTCGGGGACCAAAAACACAAAACGATAACGACTGAGCCCAAAGGTTGAAATGGTGTGATTTAGGTGCTCGCCGACTGTGACCGAAGTAAAATGGAGATGCAAGAATAAAGAAATATTGAACTACAAGCTAAAACCAGTGAACTGTCACTGAAAAGTGAATAAGTGGCTATAAATTGTGCACTTCTAATTACAGAGTAGTCACCTACATATGTTTGGTAATGAACGCTCCGTAAAAAGTAACAAAGTATAACACATTACGAAAACACTCCAAAGGAATACTGAAACAAAATAACTTAATCACCTTATCATAAAAAACCCACGTATATTCTGGAATATGCCATGTCAAGAGAATATTTGCATAAACGATTTCTCGTTTCAGATGCAGTAATAGCTGATAATTTCATTTCTAAAATATCCTTCTAATAAGTCTGATTAATTTTTTTTCCGGTCCTAAAACATCGGCGTCTAATTTCTTTGAAGGGTAAATTATAGGGTCTGCGCAAGGCGAAGTGCACGCTTTCTATATAATGAGTGCAATCGGACAAATCTGAAAATAGAAAAATTTGTTCCAGTAATTAAGATTATTAATGACCTTTTCAGCCACGTGCATTGCAAGACAAACAGGAAATGAACTTTTTTTTTTTTTAATATGCTTCATTTTCATAATTGTGTTTTGGAAAACAGAAATTACGCACCTGTTTTATTAAACAGGCCATGATTGCATGTGCTGTGGACAAGAAGTGGATGGATTTTGGCAACAGAACATGGGACTAATAATTATAAGCTGCACGACATTCAGCTAATTGGTAATTAAAAATTTAAATGGCATGGAAAATGCAGTGCATCGTATCAAATTTGAGGGTCTCCATTAACTACACTCTGAGGATTATACAGAAGCAGGAGCACTTTAGAGATTGCTACCCTTGAAGAATACTCCGTTAACTAGGCAAATTAAATGTTACGAAATGTTTGAAAGAATTACTATATATTAAATATTATTATTTTAGCGCATGGCTTAACTATTTATTCTGTTGTTAATGCAGACATGTTTTAAATTCATTTGTTGCTAACAAAAGATTTATCTATAACTATATCTACTAAATATAGGCAGTGTGTAGTTCTGACCTAGATACGACTAGGCACATAAGACAACCCACAGGACAAATATTTTGGCCTGTCGTAACATATTCAGGATCATGGATGGGAGAGACACTGGAAGATTTGTAATGGTCAATATTAGGCCCTAAATGCAAAGTATCCATAATAAATATTATATTATAAATACATAACATATCCTATAATAGGGAGTGCGTTGTATGATACAGACGTAGTAAATGGCTGGGGAAAATCAACAAGCCATTGATGTGCGAATTCTGTTCACCTATAATCCGTTTTTTATAGTTTCAAAAGACGGAAAATCTGAAATTCCTTAGGGGAATTCAGCTCTTGAATGATTCCCACTCATGGCGCGATTTTCGAGTCAAAATGTCTATCCATCCTATCTATGAGATGATGAAAATGAGGTCCGTTCAAAATTAAATATATATATATATATATATATATATATATATATATATATATATATATATATTGGTCTGTTAACTCTAGCGGTCGCAATTTTTGTTTGGTCGTTACCAAACTCGATATTTAATTGTTTTATGTAACACGAAAGATCAAGTTCATTAATGGAAAAAATCCTTCCAGTGGAGGTGGGGGAAGGGAGTTTAGAGGGGGGACTTTCGAAAATTCAAAATATCTCCATTACTATACGTCGGATCGAAAAATTGTATAGGCCAAATCGTATTGCAAATTAAATTTAATGTAAATATTGTTATATGCATTTATTCTCTATTTTTAATATTAACGGAGATGGTTCCATTTTTCAGTTTTCATCCTTCAGCCATATGTAATAAACCACATTATTCGAAACCTTTATTATATGAGATTAAGAGCTGCCACAAGCACACCCAAAACATGACCACCAGAAGAGGCCGGTTGGAAGACCGGCGAAATATCGTGGGCCACCACAACATAAACACCGCTGGAGATATGCCGAAAAAGACAACTGATGTATGAGATTAATGCAACTTTGTTCAGGGCGCCCCCCTCCGTCTTAAGTTCTTGGACTACTAAATTTATTATATAGATTTATCTATTGTTGAACTTCACGAGGGAAACCTGTTTTTTTTTTACGGTCCCTGTGTGACGGACTTCATAAGATTTAAGGTAATTTTCCACTGAGGATTATGAACGGCTAATGTTAAAACTGTAACTTTTCCCTCCCTCAGCCCCAGTGCCAACTACTATAGTCTAATAATGGATATTGTATGAAATTTATATTCTACAATACTGTATTTAATCATTATACATTAAGACCAAGATAAGCCGTTGGGGTAATGTTTTGATCTTTTTTATAAAGAAATATCACGTTCTAATGAAAAAGTACGTTTTGGAATCCTAGTATAGAGTACATTCCCCGGTAAATGAATGTAAATTTAATGGTTAGCTAGTGCTGTTTTTTTAAAAACTCGAATGTAGGTCCATACAAACGTAAATTACTAAACCAGCTGAAGAGCCTTAAGAATTCGTAACGGAAAAATAGTAGAATAAAAATGCACAATAGCCATGTGGACTATGGATATCCATGAGACCAGGTGTAGCATGTCTCTTTACACACCCTCGCGTTCAGAAAAGATGAAAAAAAAAAGCCACCCTTTCCTGGAGGAGTAGGAAAGCCTACCTCAAGATTCATCGCCGGACCTCCAATTCTCCACGGAACAGCTCCTCCGAAACGGGCGAAAAGCTACGGACGTGCCCCGATCAAAGGAGGAACCCGATACGCGATTCGGATTTTCCAAAGATCCCTTCATGGCAAAGCAAACAGGCCGGTATCCGCCGATAAAGAGGATTTCGTCACGGGGGCCCCCCAAGCCATGGTATTGTCCCTACGGTCAGGTAGAAGGCCGCAAGGATGGCTAACCTTATTAAATATAAGCCTGAAGGGAGGTTTCACGGACCACACACCGGAGAATTGATTCTAACGCCCAGTTCTGATGGAAAACTTAGTTTTCAAAGGTTAGTTCCACTGAGAATCTACGTATACCCAGCGTTCTCTACGGTCTATTTAGTAGATCCCCACAGACAAGTTGTTTACTTTTCAGAACAAACACTCATATAATAATGAATAAATGAGAACTCAACATTTTTATTTTTAATTATTATAGGAGTCACGCTAGTAAAATAATTTCCAGCAATTGTTACTTCATGTATTTTACTCTAACTGGAATATTAGTAGAGTTACTTACGTTTTTGCATTTTCTGACTTAGACCTCAACGCCTGCTCTAACAATATTCAAACTATTATATTACTAAACATATCGTTCAGTTCCTACTGAAGCCAAAGGAGAGAATAGAATTGGATAAGACGTCGTTCTGTGTCATTCTAGCACGTGTCTAATCTCCTGAGTTGACTTTTCTATTTTAGCCGTAAACACATTTCTTTTTAGCAGATTTCCCTTAGGGGAAATCAGCTATTGAGGTGATTCTCATGACGCAATTTTCGAAATTTTTCTTCAAATGTCCATCGATCCTACCTAGGAGATGACGAAAATGAGGTACGTTCAAAACTTATATTATATAAATATATATATATATATATATATATATATATATATATATATATATATTTGTCTGTTCCCTCTCTAGCGGTCGCAATTATTGTAAAAAGAAAGATCAAGTTCTTTAACGGCTGAAATCGAACCAGGGGGAGGGGGGGGGGTGTAGAGGGGAGGTATTTCGAAAAATCGAAATATCTCTGTTACTGTACGTCGGATCGAAAAATAGTATAGATGCAATCTTATTGCAAATTACATTTACTATAAATAGTGATATATACATTTATTCTCTATCTTGAATATTAACCAAGATATTTTCATTCTTCAGTTTTCAGCCATCAGTAAACCACCACTTCTACTCGTGTTTCATAAACCATACTCTGGTATATAATAAACTACATTAGACGTAGCTTAAATACCAAATATTATTTTTCAGAGACCATTATTATACGAGATACATGCACATATGTTCTTGTGACCCCCCGTCTTAAATTCTTGGTTTTCTAAAATTTGATTGATTGAGATAAAAATTATACTGATTCATTATAAATTACAGTACTAGGTATAGGAAATAGTTCTCAATAAAAATAATGTTATATTCTGATATGTTTCAGTTATTGTTTTTCTTTCCGCTGAGCCCTTGGGTGACCTGTTTGTTTATATTTTAGACGCTTCCCGCCGGAAAGGGAGGGGAAAGATTTTTATTTTACCGTTTGTATTTATTCACTTAATATTCACGGTGGTGTTGTGTTAGCAGTATGTGGGTTTATCTATTATTAAACTTCGCGAGGGAAATCTGCCTAGTTTACGCATCCCCTGCGTGACGTACTTTTTTCATCGATACTTTTTTTACTGATATTCTATGGGAACAAATCCAATATTTATTGATAACGATCCGGTTTTAACATACGATAATTTGATGTTCATAATCAAAATCGCCAATATTCATAAATGTAATTTATATTCTTCTGCATTAAGTGATTGAATATTATGTATGACTAATCTGTAAATCAGACTGCGAGAAATATTGGTGTGGTTATTATTTTGGTTAAGAGAGGATTATATTGTACTCATTTATGATTCTAAAAATGTTACCGTTTGACTATGAAATAATACCATTGTAAATGAAGAAGTCCTAATGATAAGCGAAAAACAAAGCACCGGTTTTAAGTAACTTTCTGCTTACACTTATGTTTTTAAATCTCATTTTAGGAATATGGCAGAGAGGAAGAATACTAAGTTAACAAGACCCACAATTTAAATTAGCCGTAAGATTTGTTGTGGCATAATATTTAACGGCAATGTGTTAAAAAATGAAGTAAAATAAAATAAACGATTCTGTAGTTATAATCGAAAATAATATTTTATTGATTTTAAAACGCTTTAGCCGCCAGTAAATAAATATTAACAAACAAAAGCTAGTATAAATTTAAAAAGTACATCTATGCCAAATCGACGCTTTGTACCCTTGAAAACTGTTAGAATGAAAATGATTCTGTACTGACTAGATTTTTTTATATTACTTTATTTTATTTAAGACGTTATATATATATATATATATATATATATATATATATATATCAGGAAAGTGTGGCGAGATAATACGAGGCTTTGAAAAAAGAAATAAAACAGTAGAGAATAAAAAATTAATTAAAGCAAAAATTAAAAATTAGTTGTAGCAAAAGACAAGGAAGTTCGAATCAGAGTAATAAATCCAAGGCCACAAATTTATTTTAACTTTTGGAATCCTAAAATTTATGCATACCTAATTGAATATAAATATTCAGTGTAAATGAAAAATAAATTTCACGGTTTTGTCTTTTTTACTTGGCTCAAACCTAGAAGTTCAGAATAAATTACAGCAGCTCCAAGAGACATGTCACAATGGACTGGACTAGAATTAACGAAAATTACACTAAAAAAAAAAAGTCCTACTGGGAATTAGAGGCTTGTAATGCTCTAAAAATTTGATCCACTTGTTTTAAAGGACTTTAATATTTCCTACTCAATATCCAACTGGGTGAAGGAGAACTAAATATTTCAGAGGCATTGTTCAAGGTTCTTTCTTTTGAGCTCCTTCTAATGTACGAATAGTATTTTCTTGAAATCTAGAATATAAATAATGAATGATTTGAATAAATAAAATTACAGAAAGTAGAACTAATCATTAATTTAAATCTTTCAATATAGTTTAGTATATTTTTCAGTATTTTTTAAAATTATTTGTAATATTAGATCGATTAAACTTAAGAGCGGTAAATGAAAGAAAATAACTAAGTTTTAAAAGTTGTAATAAAACCGCGTAAATACAAATTGCGTATTTATTTAGTTATACTTCCCTTAATTTTCTTTTTTATGTGTGTTGATCTCGGACAGTAATTATCACTTCAATTTTTATTCCATACTTTGATTAGTTTTTTTTTTCTAAATCAAATAACACTTTTTTTATAACTTTACTATCAAATTATATTTATTAATTTAGTTACTTTGCAGGCTTTTCAATTTGTAGCTATTGTTGACTCTCGGCCAAAAAAAAAAAAAAAATGAAAAATAAGGAGCAGAGAAGAACAAGAATTTATTATTGTTTCGAATAAATGTGGACTACCTGCATCTAAAATCTAAAGTAAGGGTATCGTCTAACCAAAGAGCCGGTTGATGGAATCGTATATTAATCGAACTTTCTCATAACTCATCCTTGAAAACCAATATTCTGATGACTCATTGGCTCCATCTCTTTGAGTTGTTGATGGTCCAATGGACATAACAATATTCTAAATTACTCAGCCTTAGGATAGACACGTAAATTAAAGTATTAGTCTTAATATTCTATATGTTCATCGCTAATGGAAGCAAACGTATTGTAGAATTCCATGAATGGGTTAAAGTTAAGTTTGAAATGCAGCTATAATATTACTTTCTTGATAGAGCACAATCAAGCAGTTTGTTTTCAAAGATATATGTATGACACGTTAACGATCAAAGTTACTCTCTTCATCATCGGGTGCCCCGGGAACCAATAAATCGCAGACTTTATCCAAATCGGCTCCTTTCTTCGTACTCTATGCCCTGCCCATTCTACTATCTAGTGTGGATTTTCGCTACTATGTCGCCTATAACAGTAGTAGCTCCAAGGACACGTTATCTGCTTCTTATCTCAACTTTTAACTCCTAAAAGTTATCTCGTCAGGGCTCTGCTGGTGGTTCTTAGCTTCTTAATTGTCTTCGTTGAAGAGCCAAATTCTCACAGCTACAAGACTTGTTGGAAGGAGAATAATTCCTTTTCTTGGTTATTATTATCCTGTAGAAGGCAAAATGTTTTTATATTTTAAGAGAGCTTTCCAGGCAAGAACTCATCCTCTGTTGGTCTCTGGTTACTTGCAGTGTAAAGTAAATGCCACTGATAGATCACACTCTCCTCCCTCAGTGTTGCTCCTTCCAGTTTCTGGCCAAGACAAAGATAAAGCCCATCTTATGTAAATAATCGAACTCAAAATACCTCAATCTAGACTGAATTTTACATTTAAAAATTAGTCTATGGATACATATTTTACAAAAATGCATGTATTTAATTTGCGCAATAATAATAATTCCATATTTTAAAATTGTTTAATGTGTGTGCGTGCGTACGTGTTTGTGTGTGTGAGTGCGTGTGTGTTAAGTGTTTACGTGCCTGTTTTTATGAATAGTTTTTGTTTCAAAGTTACCAAGCTTTCTTTTCACTTATTTATTTACCACCTATTTTTAGTTCTAAGTTGCGTTTGTGTTTCTTGTTTCTTTTGTGTTCTGTTCCCTTATTTTGGTATTTATATTACTTCGAGTTCCATTTTTTGTTATTTTGTTTACTAGTTTTTGTTTTGTTTTCCCCCATGTTTAAGAAGAGCCAAGTCGTCGTAATTGCGGTGCCATACATAATAAGTAAATAAATAATTTGCGCAAATAAAAGGCTATTTATTTACTTGATATTTAATAAAAACCTAATACTTCAGTTGTCATAATTTTAGCTCCAATGACTGGTTAAGTTGGAAAAACAGGTCTTGATAAATACAGGCTAGAATGATTGGTCAGCAAAAGTATTGTGGGGGGTTTAGGGACTGGATAATGAAGAATAAACTCACATATTAAAGAAGACTGGCTTCAGGTGATTTATCTGAACAATATTCTACTTCTGGTCCACAGCAGAGGAAGTAGTGGTATTCTAGTAGATAGAACAGTGATGGATATGTTAAATTCTCTTTCTGTCCTAAATATCCGGCACGAGAAATCGCAAAGGATATGAATAGACATAACACAATTCTATACAGTCAATTGATACGAAAGGGAACACTTCAAAGGATAGCAATTGTAAACAACGCACTGAAGTTTGATTTAGATATAGTGACACGTAGGTTAGCGCCATTGTGAGAAGGCATCGGACTAAAGCGTGTAAAACGTGCGGAGCTACTCCTGTTTGCCAACGTTGGAAAGAGTTGATTTCTTTTTGAAGGCGAGTCGAAAGGAAGCCGTCTTCAATGAGAGCGGTGACTAGCAGGAAATGGCAGCACGATCGACGTGCCTGTCTAGACTGTCATATCTGTCAGTGTTACCACGTTCCGCTAGTGAAATCTATTAATGCTCAGAGTTCTGTATCACAAACTTTCGTTCAATTTAACATTGCTGCAAGTCACCAAAATATTTTCATTTCCCATATATTGATTTTGTAGTTGTGCTATTGGTCTTTCTTTTTATTGCTCTTGTCGTGAGAATATATATATATAAAATTGTAACCTCTGTCTGTACATTGATTTTTTTTGGGAAATTTCACGATAACTTTTCGTTTCACATGTCATAGACACCCTAACTGCATTTTGTTTATTTGGTGTCTGTTTGTTTGTTTGTTTGTGTATTTTTTTGTTTGTTACCTTTTCACGCATAAACGGCTGAACCGAATTTTATGAAACATGGTATGTATATTACTACTAACCCAACTTAGACTTTAGGCTATATTAATATTCTCTGAGACAAACAGGAGTGGGGGTTATAAGGGAAGCCAGAGATTAAAAATAGCGATATTTCGTTTTCTATTGGGTTTTTGGCAAAATATGATCAACAAAACAAAAGTTGTTTTATTTTTGTTATTTAGAGTAACTTTTGTTATATACACTTTTTTCGTATACCGAATTATTAACGAGATATATGCTAAAACCTATATCGTAAATGAACAATTTTATTTGTGACAAAAGACCAAACGAAATAAATAAAACTCGGTCTGTGTATTAGCACTAACGCCTTCCTTATAATAAGCCATACTAACATTTCTCGGGACGGGCAGGAGTGGGGGTTAAAAGGGAGGCCTGAAATTAATTATAGTGATATTTCGTTTCTTATTGGGGTTTCGGCAAATATGCACATAACAAAAGTAGTTTATTTTTTATTTAGAGAAATTTGCTCAACAATTCTGTTCAATATGAACTACCAGGTACCTCAGCTGGAAAAATGAATCCAAATCAATGTTAATATTTTGTCCTTAATAGCTGAAATCTATGCATAATGCACAGGAGACGGGAAATATGACAATTTGGAGGGCAATGAAGACTTACATAAAAAATTAATTTTATTATTAACAAATGCCAACAACGGGTATTAACCCTAAACACTGGGACGGGTAAATGTCAAAATATTGTGCAAATTAAAGCCTTGCCAAAAAAAAATACCATCACCATACCAGCCTCAAATCAATTCCCGGGCGAAGCCGGGTATCTGAGCTAGATAGTATATATATAAAATTGTAACCTCTGTCTGTGTATTGATTTTTTTCGCGAAATTTCACGATAACTTTTCGTTTCACATGTCATAGACACCATAACTGCATTTTGTTTCTTTGGTGTCTGTTTGTTTATTTGTTTGTTTGTTTGTTTGTTACCTTTTCACGCATAAACGGCTGAACCGAAATTTATGAAACTTGGTATGTATATTACTACTAACCCAACTTAGACTTTAGGCTATATTAATAGGAAGGCTATACGAATAGGAGTGGTGGTTATAAGGGAAGCCTGAAATTCAAAATAGCGATATTTCGTTTCCTATTGGTTTTTCGGCAAATATGAACATAACAAGAATTGTTTATTTTGTTATTTAGAGTAACTTTTGGTATATGCACTTTTTTCGTATACCGAATTATAAAGGCGTTATACGCTAAAAATTATTGCGGGTGTCAAGAATATTATTTGGCACAAAAGAGTCCACCGAACTAAATAAAACTCGGTATATGTATTAGCACTAACGCTTTCATTATAATAAGCCATAGTAACATTTCTAGGGACGGGCAGGAGTGGGGGTTAGAAGGGAGACCTGAAAATAAAAGTAGTGATATTTCGTTTCCTATTGGGGTTTCGGCAAATATTCACTTATCAAAAGTTGTTTATTTTGTTATTTAGAGAAATTTGCTCAACAATTCTTTTCAATATGAACTACCAGGTACCTCACCTGGAATAATTAATTCTAATTATTATAATATTTTGTCCTTTATAATTTTTAATCTATGCATAATGCACAGGAAACGGGAAATTTGACAATATGGAGGACAGTGAAGTCTTACATAAAAAAATAATTTGATTATTAACAAATCCACAGCAACGACGGGTATTAACCCGTATAACACTGGGACGGGTAAATGTCAAAATATTGTGCAAAGTAAAGCCTTGCCAAAAAAATACAATCGCCATCCAGCCTCAAATGAATTCCCGGGCGAAGCCGGGTATCTGAGCTAGTATATATATAAAATTGTAACCTCTGTCTGTACATTGATTTTTTTCGCGAAATTTCACGATAACTTTTCGTTTCACGTGTCATAGACACCATATCTGCATTTTGTTTCTTTCGTGTATGTTTGTTTGTTTGTTTGTTACCTTTTCACGCATAAACGGCTGAACCGAATTTTATGAAACTTGGTATGTATATTACTACTAACCCAACTTAGACTTTAGGCTATATTAATTTTCTCTGAGACGAACAGGAGTGGGGGTTATAAGGGAAGCCTGAAATTAAAAATAGCGATATTTCGTTTTCTATTGGTTTTTCGGTAAATATGCACATACCCAAAGTTGTTTATTTTGTTATTTAGAGTAACTTTTGTTATATACACTTTTTTCGTATACCGAATTATAAACGAGATATACGGTAAAACCTATAGCGGAAGTGAACAATTTTATATGGGACAAAAGACCCAACCGAAATAAATAAAATTCAATATATGTATTAGCACTAACGCTTTCATTATAACAAACCATACCGACATTTCTAGGGACGGGCAGGAGTGGGGGTTATAAGGGAAGCCTGAAATTAAAAATAGCGATATTTCGATTCCTATTGGTTTTTCCGCAAATATAAATATAACAAAAGTTTTTTATTTTGTTATTTGGAGTAACTTTTGTTATATACACTGTTGTCGTATACCTAAGTATAAATGAGTTATACGTTAAAACTTTAGCGGGCACTAACGGCTGTACGAACTTAACAAAACTCGGTATGTCAATTTAGCATTAATTCTTCCATGATTATAAGTTATATTAAAATGTTTAGGTTCGAACGGGAGGGGGGTTATAAGGGAGGCCTGAAATAAAAATTCACCATATTTACATGTTTAAGAGACGGGAAATATAAAAATATCGAAGACTGTGAAGCCTTATCGAACAAATAAGTCTATTATTAGCAAATCCACGGCAAAGACGGGTATCAATCCTAAACACTGGGACGGGTAAATGTCAAAATATTGTGCAATGTAATGCCTGCTAAAAAATACCATCGCCTCAAAGGAATTCTCGGGCGAAGCCGGGTATCTGAGCTCGTATATATATATATATATATATATATATATATATATATATATCTATATATACTGGGTGACCCAACTTCCAGAGCCACCCCTCTTAAAATCTACAATTATTTTAATACAAGGCTGATACTTGATGTGCCATAATTGGGGAACCTGAAGAGTTCTTCAAGCCCATATTCAACCTCCTAACCTTCTCTAGCATTTCTCCAGCGACCATAACTTTGGAATTTCCAATAGAATGCCCTACTTTTTATAGAGGATTCTTATAGACAATCAAATTCTAAAACGATTTTATATTACTAAATTTTTTGATTTGACGCATCGTTTAGCTGTAAAATGCGCAAATCGTTATTTCAGAAGTGACACATTTATTGAAAAATGCTGCGAGATGAAAGTTGTATACTACAAAGTTATCATTGGCACAAGTCTACGGGGAAAGGAATGGATCCGGAAATTTAAAAAAAAAAAGTATTAAACGAAATAACGCAAAATTATTCTTGAATGAGTCCAAAAAATGTTTACTTTTAAAAACATTCTTAGAATTAATTTATTTTATTTATTTATTTGAGCTTCGCAGCTTTGACGATGTTGCTCTAAAATAAAGCTTAAAAAACATTTTAAAAATTTATTTTAAACTAATTACGTAGTAGTCATTTGTAAAAGGAATTCATTTTTCCACCAGCACAGCTTCATGTAAAAAAACAAACCAATTTTTTCTTTGTATCACAATACCTAAAGCTGGTATTTGCAAATATTCGAAAATGTTCCCTCATTTTTGCACTTCAAAAGACGGTATCTGAAAACCATTTTGACACTTAGTATTTCTGCTACTAAAATTGAAATTATCGCCATTTACAAGAAGCTATACTGGTGGAAAAATATATCCCTTTTACAAATAACAACTACGTAATTAGTTTAAAATAAACTAATGCTAAGAATGTTTTTTGTTATGTTGATGTTTTAAAAATTAGACATGTTTTGGATTCATTCAAGAATACCATTGCTTTCTAACGTTTTAAGTACTATTGGAGATTTTAAGGGAGGTGGTATGGGATGTTGGGACATCCAGTGTGTGTGTGTGTGTGTGTGTGTGTGTGTGTGTGTGTGTGTGTGTGTGTGTGTGTGTGTGTGTGTGTGTGTGTGTGTGTGTGTGTGTATATATATATATATATATATATATATATATATATATATATTTATAAAACATCGTTAAAACTAAAGATTTAATGCAGGAAGTCTACATGTTGTTTTCCCTTAAATGCAGGATCCTGGAACTTCGATCACGTTATACGTATAGATTAGAATAGTCAACTGTGAATTAGATGAATAATAATTCTTTTCCATGGGAAACATACAGAGGTTTACAATAAAATATCAATTTGCATAAGTACACCCCTAAACATTTTTTATTATAGGTGCTCAGTAGTAGAACTATAGCTATTTATGATAACCAATCTCACAACATGACATGGAAACTCTGCCGAATAATGCATGTGAGGTTGAAGCATAAAGGAGAGGGTGGATATAGCTGGTGAAATGCCCTCATATCCGGACTGACTTCCGTGGGAGACTACACGATCTGTGTTCACGCTTCATAATTACGAACCAGCATGGGGGCTGTTGATCGGCCGCTACATATCAACAGGCTGCAACCAACCAGCCGGCAACGTTGTTAGGGGAATACAACATTATCAGACTGTCAATATTTCAGAAATAGTCGCGCGTTTGATCCACAATGTTTTTGTCTGCTTAGAAAACTTTATATGCACTTCAATCGTCGTATTGTAACCAAAACCGGGTCGTGGTTAGTATCTAGATTTACATTCAGAACATTTTTACTAGAAAAGTGCTGACGAGTTCTGAGTGGCAATGGGCTCAGGATATTACCAGATTCGATGATACGAATATTCAAAAAAGGTTTTCAATTGATATACAAGCAATAAAAAAAAATAACATGATGAAAAGCGAAAAATAGTATGATATAGACGCCTTTCAGCAGATTTTCCTTAAGGGAAATCTGCTGTTGAGGTTTTGCTTATGTTTTTCGCAAATTTCGCCAAATGTTCAACGATTATACCCCCAAGATAACGAAAATTAGGTCAAAACTGAGTGAATATATGTGTGTGTATATATATATATATATATATATATATATATATATATATATATACTAGCTCAGATACCCGGCTTCGCACGGGAATTCATTTGAGGCTGAATGGTGATGGTATTTTTTAGCAGGCTTTACATTGCACAATATTTTGACATTTACCCGTCCCAGTGTTTAGGGTTGATACCCATCTTGGCCGTAGATTTGCTAATAATAGAATTATTTGTTCGATAAGGCTTCACAGTCTTCGATATTTTTATATTTCCCGTCTCTTATACATGTAAATATGGTGAATTTTTATTTCAGGCCTCCCTTATAACCCCCCTCCCGTTCGAACCTAAAAATTTTAATATAACTTATAATCATGGAAGAATTAATGCTAATTGACATACCGAGTTTTGTTAAGTTCGGTTCAGCCGTTAGTGCCCGCTAAAGTTTTAACGTATAATTCATTTATACTTAGGTATACGACAAAAGTGTATATAACAAAAGTTACTCCAAATAACAAAATAAACAACTTTTGTTATGTTTATATTTGCGGAAAAACCAATAGAAAACGAAATATCGCTATTTTTAATTTCAGGCTTCTCTTATAACCCCCACTCCTGTTCGTCTCAGAGAAAATTAATATAGCCTAAAGTCTAAGTTGGGTTAGTAGTAATATACATACCAAGTTTCATAAAATTCGGTTCAGCCGTTTATGCGTGAAAAGGTAACAAACAAACAAACATACACGAAAGAAACAAAATGCAGATATGGTGTCTATGACATGTGAAACGAAAAGTTATCGTGAAATTTCGCGAAAAAAATCAATGTACAGACAGAGGTTACAATTTTATATATATATATATATATATATATATATATATATATATATGTTAACGCTCTAGCAGTCGAAATGTTTGTTTGATTGTTATCGAACTCGATATTTAAACGTTTTATGTAAAATTAAAGACCAACTTCCTTAATGGCTGAAATCCGCCTAGTGGGAGAGAGGAGGTTAGAGTGGAAAATTTCGAGAATTCCAAATATTTCCGTTATTATGCGTCGGATCAAAAAATTGTTTAGAACCATTCTTATTAGAAATGTAATGTTTTTATATATGTTGTTATGCACGTTTTTTCACTATCTTGATAACCGAGATATTTGCATTTTTTTTCAGTTTTTGGCCTTTACTAAACCTCCACCCCCCACCCTCCACTCATGTCGTATTAACAATAATATATTACATTATGAACACTTTATTTGAAGACTAAATATTGTTCTCATTGAAATTATATGTTTTGAGATAAATGCAAATACGGTTTGCACGTGGGAAATCTGCTAAGTAAGCGCAGCCCCTGCGTGACTGGCTTTTTATTTCCTAGCTTTAAGTTGAGGTGGTATTGTAAAGGCGGAAAAAAGTCGAATTCCAGAATTGGAAGCAATTATTAATGATGACTCTCCATAAATCGATTTTGACTAGTGATCCATGGCGTCACTACGCCTCGCATAATTCAAAAACTACTAGCCTTGGATTGATGAAATTTCATATTTAAGCTATTTGTTTGGCCTAGTTGTACAACATCCCTTTTTATTGATGTCGACGAGAGGGTGCGCTTAGAATGGAACGAAAATAAAATATTCCTAATCCTAATCCGTATCAATTAATGAAACAGAAGATTTGTATAGGACAATTTTCATTTATCTTAATAAGGTCTATAAATTATGATCTATGATATTTTTTAAACGAACGCATTGGAAGGAAGATATCGTATGGCCACTTTCGATTGAAATAATTTTAAATGAATCGCAGCAGAACATTTTGTGTATTTAATTTAACAGGATTTCAAGGAAGTTACGTAGTGTCCACAAGAGATTTTTACTATGTTTTCTCAAACGTAGACTCATGAGCCATGGCAAACATTAGCAATTTACTAAGAAATGAAAAGATAGTAAGGGGCCTGTAATCGTCTCTACCTTCTTTTCGAACTGACTTATCTGCCTTATCAATTTGCAAACACCAATAGTCTGCAAGCAAGGGGTTATCAAATGAACTGCAAACAGTTAAAAGAGGCATATCATGAGAAATGCAAACAACAGCCCTGCGCAGTATTTCTTATTCTACTCAACCTCGGTCTTATGATGAAAAAAATAATTAGTACTGACCTAAGGGTATTTTATAGACAGTGTGGGGGTCTAAATCACATGTGAGCAACCACCGGCCTGCGATACACTTTGAAAAACCCAATTAAACAAAAATATTACTCTACTTACTCCAAATGAAGAAGATGAGGAGAGCTTTGTGAGTTTGGCAGCACTTATTAATGCCAACAGTTCTTTTCAATGATAAAGGTTAATAAATCAAAATATCCTACAAGACTGACTGATAATTTGAAAAATTCTTAACGTCATTGTGTCAGTGGAATTAATCCAAACATCGATGGATTAGTTTCCCAAATTCAAGTTCAAGTGTCTCATTGATTTTGGTGTCTCTATTTAACTTTCATTGTTTTTAATAATTCTAAATTATAATGTTTTACGTATTTCTTTTCATTTCATTTTGTTATATTAATAAATTGTATTATAATTACATTGTCGTATAATTTCATGCCTTATCTCTCTCTGAGAAAATATACAAGTACAAATGTCATAATGTTAGCCTACTAAGAAAAAAAAATAATACATTTTTATTTTATTTAATATATGTTTTCAAGTATTGCTTAAACTTCTAAAATTCTTTAAAAGCTTAGTCTGATGAATACTATTTATACATCATATATTTACATTTATTTATTAGCAGATTTCCCCTAAGGGAAATGAGCTATTGAGGTTGTACTCATGACGGAATTATCGAAATTTTTCTTCAAATGTCCATCGATCCTACCTAGTAGATGACGAAAATGAGGTCCGCTCAAAACTGTATATATATATATATATATATATATATATATATATATTCTGTTACCTCTAAGCGGTCGCAATTATTGTTTAATCGTTACCAAACTTGATATTTAAACGTTTTATGTAAAAAGAAAGATCAAGTTTGTTAACGGCTGAAATCGGACCAGTGGGAGGGGGGGTTTAGAGGGGAGGATTTTCGAAAATCCAAATATCTCCGTTAGTATACTTCGGATCGAAAAATTGGACCGAATCAATCTTATTGCAAATTAAATTTGATATAAATATTGTTATATACATTTATTCTCTATCTTGAATATTAACCAAGTTATTTGCATTTTTATTAAATCTGGGCGGCTAACGGACGGGTGACTTTCCCGCCAAAAGCTAGTTCGGCCGTTTCCTTAACTACTCGACTCTCGTGAAATTTCTCTATTGTAAAACTTCACCTGGGAAATCTGCTTAGTTTACGCAGCCCCTGCGTGACGGACTTTTATACTGTGAAGTTGACTTTGTTGGACATTTCAATATTAAAGTGTTTAATAAAGAAGATAATTTTATGTAAATGTTTATATGCTACGCCTAATTGTTTCTGCTGAAAGGAATAAGTAATAATGTTCAGTTTATGAACGTCTTTAATGTAAACAATATTTTCCAGGCACAATATCATCAGTCGTGGCTATAAACTTCTTTATGTATCTCTCCCTATGATAGCTGTATTGTGAACATTGCAATAATAAATGTTTTAATCCGTCCAATATAACTTCTTGGCAGCATTCACAAACTTCTCCGGATTATATTATTTTCATTTTTTTTTTACTCTATATTCTGGGTTTACTGAAACAATAGTGGAAATTGTAGCAGAACATGTAGAATTAGTGCCACTTAGTTTTGATTCATAACTCTTGAGGAAGGGGGAAGGAATGTGAACGATTCACAAAAAAATGATAATTATTTCGACAGCAATGTAGAGGGTGCTAGAAATTCAAGCCGATGTGATGGCAGGCGGACGCACGCAACACCGAGCACCAACTATGGAAATCAAAAAGGTTCTGAGATCCTCTTAAACCACTAAAGCACTTGGAGGTTTTCCCTACATTCATAAAAGGTTACTATCTACCTCGTCTTCATAGATATTTCTAGTTCCTACTTGCTCATATAACTTAATTTAGATTAATTTTTGTAATTTAATTTATTTTTATTTTCTTTATCATTTTCATTACATGATAATTTTTGGTACCCATAAATTAAATGACGTACCAATATGATGGTTATGTACTTTCAAAAAGTAAGTATCAAATATATTGTATTATACGGGAACCGTGTGAGTTAAAGCTTTGACCTTATTCTCACATAGTTAACTTAAGTGGCGAGTTTGATTTATGTATGATGGGCTATAGAAATGTATTTAGTGACGGAATTCATTAAATTATAGTCCCTTCATTAAATCCCCTCTCGATTTCAGCCATTAACGAACTTGATCTTTCTTTTTACATAAAACGTTTAAATATCAAGTTTGGTAACGATCAAACAAAAATTGCGACCGCTAGAGCGTTAACAGACAAATATATATATATATATATATATATATATATATATATCATTTTGAACGGACTTCGTTTTCGACATCCCTTGGTAGGATCGATGGACATTTGAAGAAATATTTGGAAAATCGCGTCATGAGTACGACCTCAATAGCTGATTTCCCTTAAGGGAAATCTGCTAAAATCCATAGTCCCACCCTGGCTAGAAAAGGGTGGTAACCTGTAGATAACGCGCCCTAATTAGCCTTGGCTGCAAAAAGTTGACCTTATTAAATACTTTAATTTTAACCCTCCAGAACTCGCGTCGTGAGCAAAATACTCACACCCGGAAGAAAAAAGTTATATCTATTATAATATGTCTTTGGTGATAGTGCTGCTCTCTCTAGTTACACCTTGTAGCCTTCTCTTACCACCCTAATCGACTCCTTATCATTAGTATTAACTGACTGTCGCCAGTTCAAGGTTAATCAGCCAGAAAAAGTTAAGTGTGAGTGTTTTCTCACAGTGCGAGTTCTGACTGATAGTTTTTTTTTGGTTTATTGTGAGTGTTTTCTCATCAAGCGAGTTCTGGTGGGACTTTTGTTTTTTTTAATACGAGAGTTCTTCTCATCAAACGAGTGTTTTGGTGATTTTCTTAAAACGGTTTTTTTTTGGCTCTGGAACTTATCAAACCTCACCTGATTAACCGTTCACAACTGGCCACCCCCTTTTAGTAAGAAACGAAGTGAATCAACCAAATGTTCTGGTTCTAGTACTCTGTCGTAGTTTTGTGACTTGTCCGAGGAGAAAAAACAAAATGTCAAAAAAGAGTTGCCGAACATGTAGAAACACAGTTTGTAATGAACATTTCTTTGTTGTATGTCATACTTGTGTAGAACAAAACTTTAATTAGTTAGGCATTTAATTTTTTAAGTTGCATGATATAAAGTTTCTTCAAAACAGAATACCTTTGCGATTTGATATTTGTAATAAGTATTTGATGTTTATAATAAACAAACATTTTTTTTTTGAAAATATTTTATTTACCAATTTTTTTTTTAGGGAAATAGGTGGTGTGAGAAAAATTCTCACGCGCGAGTTCTCAGGTCACTCATTTTGACGCAAGTTCTGGAGGGTTAATTATTTCCAATAATAAATAATAACACAACAAATAAAATCGAATTAATTAATCATTAGGTAACTATTGAACATTCATAAAAATGTGCTGTGCCCTTTTTATCCTACTTGCTTTTTGAGAAATAATCATTTGATGTTTTTATATTATTTGATAAGAATAATAAATTTTCATTTAGTCTCACACAATACATTTTTTTTAACATGTGGTCATGGGAATAACCAATAATTAAAACATAGACATTTTTGCTATTTTATTGTTTTATATATATTGATTTGTCAAATCAACAGTTAAAATCCAATAATAAGATATGTTTTAAAACCCTTAACTTATCAAAGTCAGAATATTCGCATGGATTTAAAAAACAAATTGTTTCCCAAATAAAAATATTTCACATCCGAATTTTACAGTATTAGTAAGTATAAACAATTGATTTGAAACCCCTTAAAAATTGCTATTCTATATGTGTATAATAATTAAATAACTAAGCTGACCCCTTCCATACAATATACTTATAAATATATTATAGTAATTAATTTTCTGAATTTCTTATATACATAAATACGAACAAATAGCTCGGTCTACATCAGTTACCATACTCATATATGTCCCTTAACCGTATTAATTTATTTAACACTTCTGTAAAATTTCAAATTATATGCATTAATTCTAGTCTATGTGTTTGTACATTTGTATATGTTTACCCTGAAGGAGTAAATTACGACAATCATTAGCTCTAAAAACCAATGATAAATAGATAAACATTTTTTAAATTCACTTATAAAATGTTTATCTATTTCACTTTTGTTATTTGTCATTGTTTTTTTTTGGTATTTGTTATTGTTACTTCTTGTCATCTCTTATCTACGAGTATATTACTTTTGTTATTTCACTTTGCACAATTTTTGACTTTTGAAAGGACAAATCACCCTTGATGTGATGTCCATAAACAAATAAATAAATCAAAAAATATTCAAGCCTCCATTGTCTGTTATTTTATTTCTTGTATTTCTTCATCAGTAGATAGAAATATGTAGGCTACAAGAATCATTTTGAGATAATACTGCATTTACAATTTTAGTAATTAGACAAAACAAAAATGTCTATTTTTAGCATTGATAGTGGTGAAACTAAGTTGTAAAAATTAATCTGATTATGTATGATGATAAGATCATTTATTCTCCTTATCATTTAGGAATTTGGACTCAGAAGGAAAAGCAGAAAATAATAGTTATTTATTATACAAGTGACGAAAGTAGATCATTTTACAACTAGAGTGAGACGTTTACCCACACGAGTGAAGCGAGTGTGGTAATTTCACGAGAGTTGTAAATTCTACTTTCGTCACGAGTGTAATATTAAATTTTTTCTGTAATCGTGTAATACATGATCAGATCTAACCAGAATATGAACAAAATTAGGATGTTGTGAAGATTATGGTATGTTGTTAGTAGGTTATAAGCATGGTTGTGAAAGGTTATAAGCATAGTTATAAAACAACTAGAGATGATTGTGAAGTAGTGCAGGTTATAAAAAAGGAAGGCAATTATTATTATATTTAAATTTTAAAATATATTGATTATTTCCACCAATAATTCATTCACATTTCAATTTATTTTGTTAAAATAAATTCTTACAATGTTAAGAAACATTTAAAAGCATTTAATTTCCAACTTCAAATTATTTTTTAATTTATACTTATTACTAATTAAGAAGGCAATTCACTTTCTTCACTTGTGAAGAAAGTGATTACTTTCTTCACTCTATTGCAAAATGTTTCACTTTCTTCACTCATTTCAGTTTAGTTATGTTACCATTTTTCAACGATTACAGAAAAATTCTTTTTTAAATTTTCTTTGAGATTCCATTTTATTGGGAAACACAATTTGCTCCGGAGGTGCCTGGTGCTTTCCTTCTACATTCTTTAATATTTTAAATTTATAAATGCCTGTTAAAAGTGAGGAATGAGTGTTTAAGTGTCAATAATAATGAGCGTAGTTTGCATTCTGAGCTGTAGATGCGGGCGTGCTGAGATAGGATGAAAGATAGACTGCAATTAGGTTCATGAGACAATCGGAGAGAGAGGCACTGGATATGACACTCCTTTTGTTCCCACGCCATCTCGTGCTGGGGGCTTGGCCTCCTAAATATCACACCAATCCACCGATCACGAGATCAACACAGCCATTCCCATACTATGTCTTTTTACCACATTTCTCCTATGGAAAATCATCTATTGAGGTTGTACTAATTATGCGATTTTCTTAAAATTTCCTCAAATATCATCCATCGATCCTACCTAAGATATGACGAAAACTAGGTCCGTTGAATATATATAATATTTCTTATCCATGATAAGTTCTCAAGTTTCCCAGTAATTTATAAATCTTTTCAGCAAACTTATTTAGAGCCTTATTATGTAAAACAATTTTTGTTCTTCAACAGGCCATTTTCCCAATTTTATTTCAACTTCAGTCTGGAAGGTTTTTTTTTTTTGTCGTTATGTCAGGAGTTACAGTTGTATAGTAAATTTTGGTAGGTTGGTAAATGAAATAAAGGGTTGGAACCGCCATTATAAATTATTATAAATATTGTTGTCATACCGAGACCGTCGTCACTGGCCTAACTTTATATATGGTTTGTTGTTTGTGGTTGGTCTTAGGGTTTGTTTTAATTGTTGACAATTTTATTAAATATCTATTCTCGTGTGTTACAAATTTCCTTTATGGAATGAGCTGCCAACAATTGACCACGTGCTAGGAGATTAGTTTCAGTTTGCTATCCTAACTTAAAAAAAAAACAATATTCGTTCAAATTTCTGTGTGACAGACAGTGATAGATATTGCGGCTAAATATAGTCAAGGGCTACAAAGGAAAGTGAAAATGTATTCATATGTATCCATTAACTTTTGAATGAGATGTCCTGCTTGTATTGTCTCTCTCTAGCTTGCATAAACTAGTAGAAACAGAAATCATTTTACAGACAAGATATAAAATATGTACATATGTAATTTGAAATTTTATGAATTAGAACTGTGAATTTAATTTAATTTAAATAGCATAGTATAATATTTAATTGGAATCTAATTGCATTCTAATGGCGGGCGCCGAAGGACATTTGCCATTTTTTAAATATTTGCTCCTCAATCCAAACTTTATTTAACCTATGCCTGACCTAACTACTCAACTTATACCTATTAAAATTCGTTTTTCAAAATTAAAAAAAGAAATATGAAAAAAAACCGTTTGTATAAAGAAAGATCAAGTCGTTAATGGCTGAAATTAGACCAGTGGGAGGGGGAGGGTTTGAGAAGCGATTTTTGAAAATTCGAAATATCTCCGTGACTTTACGTCGGGTCGAAAAAATGTATAGAACCAATCTTATTGAAAATTAAATGTACTATAAATATTGTTACATACATTTATTCTCTATCTTGAATATTAACGGAGATATTTGCATTTTTGAATATCAGCCTTCAGCAGATCCTTACTTCTACCCACGTTACATAAACAATACTCTGTTGTTTAATAGACCACTTAATTGAAGCTTAAATACCAAATATTGTTTTCAAGACCTTTATTATACGAGATAAATGCAAATATGTAGTTGACCCTCCTCCCCCCTTTTAAGTTCTTGGACAACTAAAATTTGATGATTGAGATTACAATTATTCTGATTCAATATAAATTACAGTACTAGATATAGTAAATAGTTTTCAATAAAATTAATATGTTATATTCACATATACTTTAGTAACTGTTTTCCTTTCCGATGAATAATATTACTATCTATATGTTAAGCTCTAAGAGGTTAAATTTGACTGTATAATAAATACTTTCATTCTCATTAACGTTTGTATTTCTTCACATAATGTTCACGTTGTTGTTCAGTATTACCAGTATATAGATTCATCTATTGCACAACTTCACGAGGGAAGTCTGCTTAGTTTATGAAGCCCCTGCGTGGCGGACTTTATAGTTTAAGTATACTATGTGTCACATTTTTGTTTGTAGGCTTTGAGAAAGGAAATATATTTTTCGTAACGTTGGCAAAAATGCATTTTTAAATTAAAGTTTCTCAGCTGACCGATATCCAAAAATAATATCTTTATATTAAATGCAAAGAATGATTCTGCTTGCATGTAAGTTTGAGTCAGTTGTCCAACTAAGAATTGTGTGGAACATTTATTGTCCAGACGGCTCGATAAAGGTGTGCTATAGACACTGATATAAACTTAAAGGGGATAGTGGCCATTGTCAACAAGTAGAGCGATGCCTTAGAATGGGGTTTAAAGGCCTCAGCAAACAGGGGGTAAGAAGCTGGCATGTGCTTCGATCCCTGCCCTGCGATTCCCACGGTATCCACGCCACCTGGTCCTTGCTCTCAACTAACACGTGTGAGGCATGCTCGGGGGGACACACGTCTGCTTCTTATGGATAGACGGTTTAAAGTCCCATTCCTAGTGATGAGTTTACATCTATAAATATATTTTTATAAATAGTCTATTTCTTCTCTCCAACCATGAACTGTTTTAGACATTTATTAACGGCTGAGATCTTGGAGAGGGGGATTGTCCCCATTACTTACACTTTGTTTGCGGAAAAGTCTTAATCGGTGTATCCATGCAACATGTGCCATTTGTCACTTTCGATTTATGAATTTTGTACGGAACAACCCCACGCTAGCACTAATCCTATAATAATGTTATACGTGGTATAATAAGGTAATTCTCATTTTCTTCGTCCTCATTCAAGATTCATTTAAAAAAAAACTTACTTACCAACAGAACAGGAACAAAAAAAAATACGTAAATATTATAAAATAAACTAGGAGCCAAACGTCAACTTACAAAAATGGATGCCCGTACGATAAGCTTGATGTGACCACCACATAACATCCTTGTAGTTTTATTAAATCACATCATTTGATTACCATATTCAAAATGTCTGTCGCTATTTATCAGATTGAGAATATCAGGGAACATAATTTGTAAATCCTTTCATAATGAAAAAAAAGAGGGCTCTTTACAATTTTTTTATATCTATAATATGTACGGAGAAATTTGTTATTTTCGCCCTTCTATAAACCTCCCTCCTCTTGCTTTAAAAAATGAGGCATACAGTAAGCTTTAAAACTATACTAATTATGAAATTTGAATGTTCTAGACTAGTCCTTTTCGAGTTACGTACATAGAAACAAATATTGGGCACAGGGATGCTCAAAAGTAATAATTAAGTTGACATGTCTTGCAAAAATTCGTACAAGGAAGTAAAAATTTATTTCTAACCTTCCTAAGTATAGCATAGCATACCCAAGATAAAAGACACTGGATTGTGTTCTTATAGAGCTTGATATAGCACGGTAATTGCCAGAGTATACCACGCGTACGCCTCACATAGCAGTGCTAGCATGAACACACGTAGTATTTTTTATACCTGCCTCCAAACACAAAATTAAACCTCACATTAAGGATCCCAACATATCAAACCAAAAATTTCGACAGTTGCCTTTTGGCATTTGATACCTGGCAAGAATTCGGACCAATTTGACTGTTCTATGAGTCCTTGGGAAGTGGAAAATATTTAAAGTAATTATTAACTAAATTAGAACCAGTTCAAAATCAGATTTTAATAGTACTAAAATCAATTATATTTCAGATGAAGAAAAACCTGTCAACAAATTTTCGAATCTGTGAAATCATGAAGGCAAACACCTGCTAATAAAGACCTAAAATAACCCGAATTTGCTATGATCAGGTCTATATCAAACCCACCAGCTTATTTTTGCAATTAATGTTTGTCATTAATAAAAGCCCCTAATAGAATGCAGACTAACCTGTAAGGTTGAAATGTTCCTCTGGGTAAAGTATGAAAACTCAATATTTTGATTTATTATTTAATATTAATTTATTTTACATATCAAGTCTTTGAAAAATCTTGTAATCGAATGTGTAAATGAGCTATCCCCATTTATTTATTGGTTTTCTTGTTAAATTTTATATATATTTATAAATGTTTAGCATTTTTTCCTGTGTCATTATTTTTACAATCAGCACCTCCTCGCAGATATCAATATGTATGTTTACTGATTGCTTGTCACTGTTTAGACGTACGCCATCAGGAGGTTTTCTGCATCTAACGTGTGTACTTTAGTAAATTACAAGTCATTGTTTAACTGTCTATTTATTTGTTAGTTTACATTTTCGGCACCACTTGTTTCTATTTGTTTGCAATTCTTCTTAATTAGGAGACATAGGTGACTTGCGTTATGAAACACTCCTTCATTACCCAATTAAATATTATCGTGTTGTGCTCACACGATCTGAAGTTGTATCTGATTAGTCAAAGATTTCAAAAACCGTCAGACGTACATTGTTTACATTTTAACCTTTGCCATTTCGAATTTGAAGTAATAGTATATTTTACCATAAATAACTCTAGTTTTAACGTCTCACCATGATATCTTGGTTACTCACTTCAGTTTCTGTAAAAGTAAGGACGTCAGATAAATCAAATGCATCGGAAGAAAATCATGAAAACTTCGTTTTTGAGGCAGATCCTAACGTTAGACAACTAAATACAAACAGGGGTTTTAATCAGTATAATCCAATGGCTGAATTGTATAGCCCTTGACGGTTCACTTTAATTAAACTTCCTCATTGTTTGATTGTGCATATATTTTAAGTGAAATTACTATTATTTATATTTTGCAAAAGTATTTGGAAATGAGTTATTGAGTGTGGGAGTAGTAGTTCACCTCTTAAATAACAAAAAATAGGGAACAAAAGAAAATTAAAATAAAAGAAGCCTTTTTTTTTCTTATGTAGTAACGCATATATTTGTACATATAAGCTATGCCTGGATAAGCTCGCTATGACAAGAGTTTAGCTAGGAAGGGATTGCAGATTACAAGTTTGATGTACCTTCGGTTCAACCCCGGTTTTATTGCGTCAACTAAAATTTCTATAATGGCAAACTCAATATGCGTTTTAATACAATTTGAGTTTGCAATTTGGGCTTCCTCACTGCGATATGACTATTAATTTGATTCTTAACGGATTTATTTTCCTGCTTAGGATAGCTTACATAATTGTTTAGTTTAAATATATGGATAAGTTTAGGTCCGTTACTTCTGACGTATGTATTTGCAGAGACGGAATGCTTCCTGATATTCCCCGTCACTAGCTGTCACATTTCAACGATTCCTGAAAACGTAGGTTTGTGATTCTACAAAAATATGTACGTATTTGTGCAGTCAATATGGCCACTTGGACAGGCATCAGAGGTAAATCTCTTGAATCAATAAGGCATGTTTGACATGAAATGAAAGAAAAAGTGTGAAGTAGTTCAGGAATGATCATTTGTTTTGGATATCTGGAAAGGAAAATGTTATAGAGTTAGGAACAGGTAATGAACTCTATTGAAGAGTTGAACAGGTAATGAAAGGTGATGTACATGTTGGAGTCATTACTACGGCACGACCTATGCGGAAGGCTGGTCCAACTGGCCATAAGGCATCAGCTCCCACACGCGTTGCAGATGCCACGCGAGGATACCGTGGGAAAGGTCTGAGAGGAACACCTGAGTTTGGCATAAGAAGGCCCAAGAGGACAAGACGTAGAGAGGTATGGTAATAGGAGCGCGCACGTGATGAGACCACGTGTTGTGGGGGCAGCCGTGGGAAAGGGTTCCTAGAGGAATGTGGGCTCCGCTTGCCACCTGCCACTGCTACGCCGATGGGAAACCTCTACCACTATCTAGCCGAGCCTATACCTGCCTCTTAGCCACTCTTATTATTGTCTGTGTCCGCTATTTTATCCATTGTTTGTTACACCTTTTCCACCACTGCCTATCATAATTCTTAACAAAGGCCCTCCATTTTCGTGCGTCCGACACGAACACTTGCCGAATCCCCTGCCACTTTTCAGGAAGGTCTGCCGAGACCTTAGAAATCAGACCTGTCATCTGTAACAATGGTATATCAATTGGAGCAAGGTGTAACTCTGGCTTGGAGAAGACAGTTGAACGCTTGCACAGATGTCTTCTAAAGTAAGAAAGGTATTTAATTTTTGCGCAAACGGAACAATTTACTCACAGATTCACCTATTACCAACTCCTTATTACTCAGACAGAATCCTTCCAAGTACTACCAATAAGGGCAAAACTGGACAGCGATTCCTCTACTTTCTACCAACTCTCTGATCAATTACAGAGAGACTTTTCCAGTCAGTGCTCTATATGACACTTCCTATGGCACAATCCTACAGACCATTCATTCTGCAAGTCCAATCTTGTAGTACAATGATGACTGGCACGCTTGACAACCGCGTTAGTTTAGGTTTGCTTATGATCCTTCTATATCTACTGGATTGCTCTTTGATGTCCTTGAAACAGTTTACAAGCCTCTTGCTTTAAGTCATATAGAGTTTTTCTCGTGTACCATGTCAATTAACGAGTTTTAAACACGAAGTAACTACAGCTCTAAAAATCATACTATTTAATAATAATAATGGCTTTCTGGGAACTTTTGGAGAGAATTCTACCAGGGATGTAAACGTTTGTTGCCTTGCACAATACTCCTGTGAAAGAGAATGTCATATAAGAATCTGTAATCTATCTCTGGGTTGTTTAAAATCTTTTGTAATGTGACGTGAGGTGAAATATACCGCCAAATAAAGACACGAGTTAACTTGGTTTTATAAAAATACTCGGAAGCATAAAATAAACTATCGTTTCCTCAATGCCGTTTACATTAGATATATCGTTTATTTTTTATTTTTTCAATATCTTAGTTAAGTAAAGGAATTGTTATGGCTTAAAAGTTATGTGTGTGGGGGGGGGGGGGGGGGTAAATTCATTCGTTCTAGAGGACTATTAATAAAAACGTCAATTCTGGTTTGCTTTAGAATTTGTTGCCTATATTATCTAAGTGTTCTTCTTACAATCCATAAACAATCATAAAGCAGCTATTGACTATTGACTTATTTCCAGGAGATCTCAGCCTATCAAAAAGTACCGAAACATAAGCAGTACTGAGATTTGTGCATGTATATGTATATAGAAAATACATGTACTATGAATTAAATGAAGACATATATCTCATCAGTTAATGTGGATTGTGCGCCCAATCAGGGCAGACGCTATTCAAATGGCGTTAAGACAGCTGCGGGTTTTAATTGACTCAAGTGCACTGTGAAATTGACGACACGTCATGCCCACTTGAGTAACTCCATTGATGTAACAACTTTTTATTCAAAAGGCTAATTTATTATGATTAAAAAGTCTACTCCTTTTCTTTTGAATTCCAAAGCCTAATAAATTGAAATCCTATAGAGAGAAATTAGGGAACATATGGAACTTCTAATTCGAGAAATATTTGTCGAAGATCTACGGAAGGTTCAAAACTGATCGGAACTGAATATTTGCAAATATCTATTCGCTCAAAATCCAAACGAAGACATTTCTATTAAAGTTTAAGGAAAACCCAAAGCTACAAGCAAACAAATGAGACAGAATTCATAACTGAACTTGAGTAAAATTAGCAATGGAAAACCCACAATTGTCTTTGATGTGGGAATATGAGGTGTATATCGATCGTATGACGAGTTAGTATATTATATTCTCTTAATTAACTCATCAATTATAATAATTAATTTCAGTAATAGTAACGGTTTTCCCCGACTAAATACCTCAAGGCCAGACAAAATTTAATGCCTTGTTTACTAAATAAAGTAAGGAGAATAAAATTTGATTTTTTTTTTTTTCATTTTTATTTTCTGGTGGTGGTGAGTGTGATGAATCAGGTTAATCAGAAACACTTTTTTGTGGCTCCTCACAATTTATTTTAATCATAGACATCTCTTAGTTTGAACCATCTTTTTATTTCTTCCAGTAACAAGAAGTTATTGAATATGTCCATTGCTCTATCAGTAATTCTTAATTTCTTTGTTTTAATAGTAATGTATTTAGGGTAAATTTTATTTCTTCTACATCTTAAGTTGAAATAAATATTAACATTCGCTTACTTAAACTTTAATTTTGGGGATATAATAATGTTTTTTAATATATTATGAGGAGCCAAAAAAAAAGTGTTTCGTGATTAACCTAATAAAATTAGTCATGCTTTTCTATATGTTGGATTCGAGAACGTTGGAAATCTGCTTAGTTAGAAAAAGCACATGCCCGAATCGCTAACATATATTTTTCTGTAAACTCTCCTGGGCTGGCTGGTGGAGGTCCATCATCAACGGAAGGATCAAAAAGGTCAAATACCTCCACTCTTAATATTTCTTTTATTACAGACAAAGTACCTTCGGGGCGAACCGTCCCATCTTCAGTGTCTAGAGTTGGTCCCTACTGAGCCGACATCTCCGGCGAGACTTCGCTCTAGAGCACTGATGATGGGGGTTTGCCCCGAAAGTACTTTGCCTGTAATAAAAGAAGTATTAAGAGTGGAGGTGTTTGACCTTTTTGATCCTTCCGTTTCTAAATATTTATATGTTTCGTGTATAATAACAGACGGAGCCCGTTAACGGACAATGGGAAGTTAAGAGAATGGGTAAAATCAAAAGAAACCATATTTTTTATAAACCTTCTCTTAAATCCTATTGTTTTCGCTTTTGGCGAACCCGACTGTTATGCAATTTTAAAGTTTTTAAGTGAACGTATTTTATCACTTATTTTAGTATTATTGCTATAAGATATACTTAGAGAGAGGAGATAAAGACGTCCAATTCTTCACAAGTTTTTTTAATTTTAGCGCCAAGCTCTTTCGACGCTTTCTGTGGTCTAGAGTCACTTGCTGCCTTTCCCTATGAGCGCATGCAAGTAGCTCTGAAGAAAGAGACAATGGTCTTCGAAAGAGCTTAGCACTGAAATAAAAAAAAACTTGTGAAGAATTGGACGTCTTTTTCTATCTCCAAGTACACAATATTCTTCAATTCGTCAAAAAAGATGACGTCATTTTTGTCCTTGCACGAAACAGCAAATGTACATATTTCCCGCAAACTTTCCCGCAACCTTGGAGTTCCGGAATATTGTTATTTATGGAAGAAAGTGAAATGATATAGTGTCATATTACTATAGGGGCCCATTACGAATAAGAATGAGTGGAGGAGAGAGAGATAAGTATAGAGAGATGGGGCTAGGGAGGTAACGGCCCGGTAGACAGGTGGGTAGTAGAGCAGGAGGCCCGAGTTCCCACGGTCTGGTCTAGTACATCTTACGTCAGCCACCCACCCGCCCGTCTGTCTGAGATCAGCTTCCTTCTTCTCTCTAGGGCCTTCCGAAGAAAAAAGATACGGTTCGCATAACGGCCGACCGCTGCCTGATAAGGGTCTAGGGCTACTGGCTAGTGGGTGATGTGTTGTTGCTTAACGGGCAGAAAGCTGCGAAGGCAACCATAGAATTTCCCCTAAGGGAAATCAGCTACTGAGGTCATACTCATGACTCGAACCAACCCAGGAGATGCCGAAAGTGAGGTCCATTCAAAATTATATATATATATATATATATATATATATATATATATATATATATATATATATATACTAGCTCAGATACCCGGCTTCGCCCGGGAATTCATTTGAGGCTGAATGGTTATGGTATTTTTTTGGCAAGGCTTTACTTTGCACAATATTTTGACATTTACCCGTCCCAGTGTTTAGGGTTAATACCCGTCGTTGGCATTTGTTAATAATAAAATTAATTTTTTATGTAAGTCTTCACTGTCCTCCAAATTGTCATATTTCCCGTCTCCTGTGCATTATGCATAGATTTTAGCTATTAAGGACAAAATATTAACATTGATTTGAATTATTTTTTCCAGCTGAGGTACCTGGTAGTTCAAATTGGAATAAATTGTTGAGCATATCAATATTCCGACGTAAATTACTTGTTCCACACATTGTTCCTGGAGAAATGCATAAATATAAAAAAGAAAAAAAAAGTTAATCTAAATAACAAAGTAAACAACTTTAGTTATGTTCATGTTTGTTGAAAAACAAATAGACAATGAAATATCGCGAATTTTTATTTCAGGCCTCCCTTTTAACCCCCCCCCCCTCCCGTTCTAACCTAAACATTTTAATATAGCTTATAATCGTGGAAGAATTAATTCTAATTGACATACCGAGTTTTGTTAAGTTCAGTTCAATCGTTCGTGCCCAATAAAATAGTTGATTCCCGCTTTAGTTTATAGTGTATATCTCGTTTATACATTGTTAAAAAACAAAAATGAATATGACAAATGTTACTCTAAATAACAAAATAAACAACTTTTGTTATGTTCATATTTGCCGAAAACCAATAGGAAAAGGAATATCTCTATTTTTAATTTCAGGCCTCCCTTATAACCCCCACTCCTGCCCGTCTCTAGAAATGTTAGTATGGCTTATTATAAGGAAGGCGTTAGTGCTAATTCACATACCAAGTTTGGTTTAGTTCGGTTGAGTTTTTTGTCCCAAATAAAATTGTTGACTTCCGCAGTAGTTTTTAACGTATAACTCATTTAAACTTCGGTATACGACAAAAGTGTATAAAACAAAAGTTACTCTAAATAACAAAATAAACAACTTTTGTTGTGTGCATATTTACCGAAAACCAATAGAAAACGAAATATCGCTATTTTTAATTTCAGGCTTCCCTTATGACCCCCACTCCTATTCGTCTCAGAGAAAATTAATATAGCCTAAAGTCTAAGTTGGGTTAGTAGTAATATAAATACCAAGTTTCATAAAATTCGGTTCAGCCGTTTATGCGTGAAAAGGTAACAAACAAACAAACAAACAAACATACACGAAAGAAACAAAATGCAGATATGGTGTCTATGACATGTGAAACGAAAAGTTATCGTGAAATTTCGCGAAAAAAATCAATGTACAGACAGAGGTTACAATTTTATATATATATAGATATATATATGTATGTGTGTGTGTGTGTGTGTGTGTGTGTGTGTATGTCTTTTATCGTTCTAGCGGTCGCAATTTTTGTTAAATCGATACCAAACTCGATATTTAAACGTTTTATGTAAAAAGAATGATTAAGTTTGTTAATGGCTGAAATCGGAAAAGTGAAAGGGGGGGGGTTACTGTGGGTGGAATTCCGAAAATTTCAAATTAAAATACCTTTAAATGTTGTTATATACATATTTTCCCTATCATGAATATTAACCAAGATAATAAAAGTGTTTAGTTTTCATCCTTAAGTAAACCCCCACTCCTACTCTTGTCATATTAACAATAAACCATTATGTCATGAAACATTTTATTCTAAGCTTAATTACCAAATATTGTTTTCACTGTACTTTTCCTGTGTGCGATACTCGCAAATACGTCGTATGATGACGACATGTAAGATTTTATGTTCTTACTTCTAAAGTGTTCATTAGTTCTATGCCATACTCGATATTTAATTGTTTCATTCAGCTCTAAATATAATATTACTTAATGGCTGAAATTGGGCCCGGCATAGGGGTAGGGTTTAGAGAGGGGGGAAAAAATATGCGTATTTTACTGTATATATAGACCAGTCCTAAGATGGAGGTGTGAGAGAAGCTACAATGAAAATAATAAATATCCCAATTTTGTGTAAGGAATCGAATGGTCTTAATAGGTCATAGTTTTTTGGAAAAAGATCTTTATGGTAGTAAAAGAAAATCCATTAGACCAACAATGACGGATAATTTAAAAAAATATCAGATCTTCCCTTCAATCTGACAATTAGTTAAAATATTCATTGACTGGCCAGGTCATACAGCCGTATGAACTCTTAAGAAGATGCTAGAATTAAACAACCAGGAAGTATTCAAAATTATTATTTATGAGAGTATTAAATAATATTACTAAATGATTAAATAATGAATGACCTACTTGAGGTAGCCAAATCTTTAATTAGATCTACAGCTGTCACAACAACCTGATTCACCATTTAATAACTTCTAAAAGCTTGAAAAGTCCATCTTTGACGCTATCCCGCCTCAAATCTGTTCATTCATAAAAGTATTAATATAACCCGTAATTTAAATCGAGTAATGCAATAATGTTGTACTTAGCTCTTTCCAGGTATTTTATATATTGTTATGACAAATATTAAAACTGAAAAAAAAACCTCTTAATAAAAAACTTTTGGAATATTTATATCCTGAAAAACTCGGTAACGAAATATTGTCAAATGTCTGATTTTAGGCCTCCTATCCATTTCATTGACCTAAAACATATTAATACAGCCAATTAGTATAAATTGGGTTACAGGTAGGCCGAATGTTAACTGTTAAAAGAAATTAATAACCACTTGACTTCCTTGTGTTTTATTTTGTAAATTAAATAAACAAATCTTTTGCAGCGATACAAATTATTACTAAGTGGATCATAAAATATTATTGATCATCATTTATAGACATTTCTAACCTAACCTAAAATTGCCCGAAATCTCCCTTATCTGTAATATGTACAAACAAACATACAATTTTTAACTTTCGGTGTCCCTTCCCTCTAAGTCGATTTCAGTAAAAAGGAGGATGATCCTGCTGTTAAGTATTAAATTTCTACATTTTCAAGCTATTTGTTTTAGCATATTTCCATTAAGGGGAATTAAATATTGACGTCCTTTTTCGAATGTCTATCGATCTTACACAGGAGGGGGGAGGGGTTTAGAGGGGGAATGTTTGAAAATTCCGTTACTATAAGTCGGATCGAAAAATATATAGAACCAATCTTATTGCAAATTAAATGTAATATAAATACTGTTATATACATTTATTTCCTATCATGAATATTAACCGAGATATTTCCATTTTTCAGTTTTCAGCCTTCAGCAAACCACCACTTATACTAATGTTACATAAACAATACTCTGTTATATAATAAACCAGATTATTCAAAGATTAAATACCAAATATTGTTTTCAAGAGACCTTTATTATACGAGATACATGCAAATATGTTCTGGTGATCCGTCCCCGTCTTAAGTTATTGGAAAACTAACATTTGATTGATAGAGATAAAAATTATTGTGATTCACTATAAATTACAGTATTAAATTTAATAAATAGTTTTAAATAAAATTAATAAGTTATATTTTGATATATTTCAGTAAATGTTTTTCTTTCCGTTGAGAGGTAGGCAAACCTGTTGTTTACATTTCAGACGTTTGCCGTCGGGAGGTTATTAAAATTGACTGAAAGATTTCTTACTACCATTTGTATTTATTCCCTTAATATTCACGGTGGTGTTGTGTTACCAGTATGTAGTTTCATCTATTGTTAAACTTCTTGAGGAAAATCTGCTTAGCTTACGAACTACCAGTGTGACCGACTTTTTACGCTATGTGAGATAAGTACAAAGGTACAGACGTCATGCCGAAACTGGTCAAAATGGATTCGGGGATGGCTGAAACGGGTAATTTCGTTGAAATCTGTACAAGGATGTAGAAACCTTCCGAAAATAAAAGCATTGGTCTTGCTTCTGAGACTCTGCGTCAACTAGCCATCTGAACACAACAGGCACATCCGTATGATGGTTACGGGCTACGAAAACATGCCCTACGTTCCAATGGGATTTTTTTCCGTGTCTTTTTAGAACGGTTTGCGTCAGTTTATTTTAGGAGTATTCAAGTGTAGCATATGGCCTTGCAGTGCGAAAAGGATTACGTTCCCACGCAGAGACTACTTGCGTCAACGCCCCCTTTATGGTGCACCATTCACTTATGCAGGGATCCTCATGACAGCAATACAGATCCGGTTAGGGGCTAATGTCCTTGAAGAGTGATACACCCACATGAAATAGGAACCAAACTGCAACTAATGAATGAACACTCCGTCACAGGGAGGGGGGGGGTATGACACGCGAGTGGCGAAACTGATATATGTACAACCAAGAATGTACACTAAGAAAATCGTTAACTATGATTGTACACTTTATTGCTGAGAATTCGTTTAATTATTTGGTGTACGTCCTCTACATCTGTGGCAAATTGCCAGATAGGCAGAAACCTATTAAATGAAACTATAGTCATTTATATTTTTCTAAAATATGAAAATTCTATTAATTCGATGTTCATCAGCCTTTTGAGCATGGGAAAGGTTCTCAGAAAATTAGGCGATTATTCTGCATACGGTTTGCAATAGGTTAGTACTGCGGTCGGCAAAAGAGCCAAATATGAACATTACAACAATTTAAAATTGGAAGCCAAATCTGCTAAAGTTTAGTAAACTTTTATTACACTAAATAAAACTAAATTTCATACTTAATTAATATTTACTAATGTATGGTACACCTAGAGTGGCGAGTTCGATTCTTGCCTGGGCAAAGGAAATTATTTAGTGACGGAATTCATTAAATAACATCCTAAGTCCCACCCTGGCTAGAAAAGGGTGGTAACCTGTAGATAACCCTTCCCAGTTAGCCTGAGTTGCAAAAAGTGGACGTTAATAAATAAATAATAATTTACTAATGCGAACAATGTACTTGCATCTCCTTGGAAAGTTTGAGTAAGTCAGGTTCGTATGCTGTTGTTTTTAATTTTAGGCACGATTCCAAGTTCTTTTAACTTAATAAAAAAAAATTATACATGTTCTCGATTTATAGAAGAATTTTAATTTATCAAAATAAGATGTAATTTTTTTCTTACCAAGTTTTTTTTTTTTTGTTTTAAATGAAAATATTATTGCGCCTTCCGTGGATATTTGTGCCAGAGCCGCACTTAAAGAGCTTAAGAGTCTCTGGAGCCGACCACTGGGTTAGTGATTTTCATAATCTACAAGAGTAGGGTACTGGAGGTTATGAAGAAGGTAAAGACGTTACCTCCATCGATACCCATACCAAGAACTTTATCATAAGAACTTCTCTACAATTATACAAACAACTCTTTGTTCAAGTCCCAAAGCGACTTTCTCAAAGGAAGTGCGATGAAATCATATGTGAAAATAAAAAGAGAATTGCACAGGCAGTAGCATTAACAAAAATAGCTAATTAATTTACAAAGCTACAAGTAATATCTGCTTCCTATTTTAAATATTAGTTCAGCCAGTGGTAGACATAATATTGTGAATTCCATTATCATTAAAAAATATCCAATAAAAAAGGAAAAGATATTAATTAATTTATTAAATGGTTTAATACAATTGGTCAATTAAAATTCTGCATTTTTATAATTTCAGCTTCCATAGACTAACTGTTTGGAGTACCCAAGTAAGTAGTTAGTCACTAGAATTTACTAGACCAGCTACAAACTATTGAGACTGCACCACTTATTGCGATTTATGAAAAATTATTTCAAATATTCTTCTTCGAGACTACCTAGTAGATAACAGAAATTGAGGTCCGTGCAAATGTTATCATACTCTGTAACGGTTATATAAATGAACTTCTGTGTGGTGGAGTGGCTTTCTAATTATTCTTTTATCAGGTATAATCCTCTCCACTATTTCTTGTCGCTTCGTTATTAGATTGCCTCAAGCTGAAGACAACGACGGGATGCCACAGTGAGTCCTATGGGACTCTCTTCTCTCCCTTGTTCGTTTCTTTTTAAATCAGAAATCCATCTTCAATGGAACCTCACACCAGGTTTAGTCTGTCTAACAACGAAATATGTACACTTTAGAAGGGACCTCATTTTCGTCATTAACTGGGTAGAATCGCTATAGGTTTGACGAAAGTTTTCAATAAAAAAAATGGAGTTTAAAAATAGTCATGGATCAACACTTACCCTAATTGAAAATCTGCTAAAAATCCATCAATTAGAATCAAAATATAAACAAATTCTTATTTTCCAAGTATTTATTTTGTTGATTTCCATTGAGTATGTTATTGATAGCACATTCGATGGTTATTAACTATTAATTTAATATATTTTCGTTATTGGCTTTTCATTCTAAATGTCTATAATATTTCATAACAATGTTTAGCTTTATTATAGAAGCTGTTGTGTGATTGTTCTTCTAACTTTTGTTTTGAATTGTTGAGGTGATTATTTATTTTTTTTTTTACATGTTTTGGCATATTTAGTTCGTGGTTCTATTATTTTAAACCGTTATTATTTATTTTTATATATTTTTCTTTTACTCTGTAGAGAGAGAATAATATTGAAATGCTTAGTGCCTTGGTAGGGAAGTGTGACTCATCTCTGACTCAACCTGAGTGATTGGCCAACGTTTTTATACCTGGGCGTTCCCATTGATGCAGTTTAGATTGCCCTTACTACTTCCGTCCATTCTCTTTAATTTCACACATTATCCAATACTTTTCTTTATTTCTTTTTTTTTTATCCAAAAGGTAAAGAAATTAGATAGTATTAAGGGAAACTCCGTTCTAGAATGTTTTTTTCTATGGGAAGAAACAGCCATCGAGGGCATGTAGAGGCAGGTTTTTACAGTGATTTTGTATTGCGCCCAATCATGAAATGAAATGAATCTGTGTTTGAAGTCGTAAACATATATATGGAGGTTCAGCAGTTTGACAGCAGATGGCAGGCAACGATTTGAGGATTGGAGGGATTTTGCGCTTTTTGTAGCTATAAGTTAGCAGGGTGGTCCCAACATTGCTTTTGTTTAGTCTGGTGCCAGTGCATCTAATGGTTTTTAGCCATTTCCAGGTACTTCATTTCCGCCAATAACTTTCGTTCTATTTGGGTGGCAATGGGATGCCATGTGCAGGTAGAAGGCCACATGTTTCAGTCAGAACTAAGAGGATTTTGTATGGTTCGATTTGCTGCAGGAAGTTCACCATTCAATAAAATGTTTATTTATTTAATAATGAAAGTGAAAATATTTGATTCGACAATCTACGAAGGGCCATGACCTACCTCACGTTTTTGGTGGTAGGTCAAGTGGTCAGCTAAAGCATTCCCTGCCATATTGTGGTGGCATTGCAAAACCATAAATAGCTTTATTTACGCACACGACTTAATGCTAACTGAGAAACAGATATATATCTCTGCTCAAAATAAACTTAGGTGTGGAATTCCCAACCTCCCAATTTTTGGAAAATATCTTCAAACTTCCATCAATTCTACCTTGGAAATGGCTAAAACGAACTTCTTTAATTAGATGTACCTACACACACATACACACACGCACGCACACACACACACACACACACACACACACACACACACACACACAACAAAAAATGCTTTCTAACGTTGATCGATCCTACCATTTATCCTGCGTCCCTGAAAGAGCTACAAATTATGCGGTCAATAAGGTTTTTCCAAAGGAAAACTCATACACGCTCATACTCATATTCCGTTGTATATGCCATTGTATGGACACAAGAGGTGTCTGTTATAACGGGCCATTATGAACATGAAACGGGCATATTATTATGGATATATGATCCCAGCCACTTTAGCATTCAAGCCTTCGCTGCCCGTGGTCTATTGTTGACTAGAGCAGGGAGTCATTTGACAGTCTGCAAAGCTCGTGCTGTGAGGAGCTGCGTATCTGTTCGCCGAATCGTCAGGACTTGGTTCCCAGCATGTCTAGAGAGGGCCGGCCTCCATACAGAGCACCGCCCCCCTCTGGAGTATTCGTGCGTGCCCTGGTACAGGAAGGACACGCTGGAACGTGGACGGAAGGGGCCACTGGCTTCCTGGAGGAGTCCATCGCTGGAAGGTATGCCGACGGCCTTGCGAGCACTGGAATGTCGGCATTGTCTTGACGGCAACTCATTGTCTTCTGTCCACGAGCTACATACAAAGCAGGTTGGGGATGCTCCTTCGCCTTCTGTTTACAATGGTTAACATTAAGTTTCTGTTTACATTAACATTTCTCCGTGTCTTAATGGGCGGAAGGCTCTCACGAGCTCATTTAATGAAAACATCCTGTGTTGCTCAACGAGGTCTCAACGGCTGTAAGACAAATGATGGTCTTCTCTTCATTTCATACCCATTGCGCAGGAAAAAATTCAAAAATTCATCCAAGAAGCTGTCAGATTACAGAAATTTTAACCTCTGCTATCAGCGTTCAAATCCGTAAGCAGAAACAATTATTGTGCCTCTAGCACGCCAACAAAGAGACTCATAGTTCACATTAACCTTAAGTATGTTGTCTTATTTTGGGATTCTTGGCCTCCCAATGTTCCTTGTCAGAAGTCATCTTATTATCATTACCACAGCCAGCCTTTTCTTCAAGTCATTCGTAATGTATCGAGTGCTACACTACCACCCTCTAGTACATTATGGATTATGGCTTAGTTTTAGGCTTCAACACATAGTCTCATCTGTACCTTCCTAAGTAGCGGTATGAATTCTCCATATTCAGACTAGCAATGCGTTCCGGTTCACCTTCCAGACTTTCACCTCGAGTCATAAACCCAAGTGACTTGTACTTCCATTACTTAGACATATAGTGTTATCATGTTCAAAGCCTGAGCCCAAATTAAATTTTAAGGTTTGCCTAATAGTTTTTTCGATGGGACCAATAGGAAATAGATTCATAATTGACAATATTTGCGTGTCATTCAAACATTTAGGAAGTATACTGCCCTTTACTATTAGTGCATTAATTTTACTATAAAAATATTCTAATTTTATTTACATATATTTCCTATTCATGTCGGAGCTATGCAAGGGGGTTGTGAATTTGTCAGCAGAATTCTCTGTAGTGCGGATTTGTTTTAGTCGTGTTGTAGTGACATTTCATTACTTCAGCTAGAGACCTGGACCTGTTGTTGAACTATGCCCAGCGCTTTATATTCTAATTTGGCGTACTATGACGATGTGTTTGTGCAGGCATTGCTAGAGCCGGGCAGTCTAGTATTCCGTTGTAGAGTTAATCTAGGAACACAATAGGTCCATTGTTGTCTAGTTATTGTAGTCCCAACTCGTTTGGCCTTCTTTAACTCATTTATCACTTAGCTAGGCAGCTCGTGTGCCGGATGCATAACACCATGCACGTCACACTAACTCACAGAGTTGCTGCTTTCAACACCAATCATCAACCCAGAATAGGCTTTGAACTGATAACACAACTACTTGATAGTTTGGCCTATGCCATTATATGTAAACTGATAACCATTTATGGTTATCCTTGGCAAGAACTAAGAAAAATTGTTTAGAGCTATCTCGTCTAGAAGTGAGATTCCTCTTCTCATTTAAAGTCATTGATTACTAGTGACGAACGTTATAGTGTTTAAGATAAAGAAGAGTGCAAAATACAGACTAAAACAACTGTAAGAATATATTTTATATTCGGTCTTAGTAAGTCCTTGGTGCTGTTGCTAATATCAATCGTAAGAATTTGTAGCATTGATTTTGATGATAAGAAACAAGGACTTCATTCCAAGAACATTGTCCTAGGAAGGCCCGTTTTTTTAAATTTTTGATATCTACCTTTCACCCTAAAGCACGTTTTAAAAATGATTTAGTTTAGTAATTGTCAATTTAGTACTGTGTGGGGATTTCTAAATAGATCTAATTCTGAACATTGTATTTGTGGCTTTTACCGGATTCAAATGGTATTTGGTGAAAGAGAGGACATATGGAACGACTGACTGTAAATGTTGATGTTAATTTTTGTAGTTGAACATAAATCTGAAAGGAAGATTCTAGAGAGACAGCTGTTTTGCAGAGATGCCGAGGCCAATGTTGTACCTTCGTGGAACGTGACAATATTTGTGCCTAATAGAAATCAAACATAAATTTTGAAATCCATATGGACATGAGATTCCTCAATCGTAAGATAGGAAATGTGTATGTGAAGCCAGAATATAAGATGAAGGTAGTAGTGATCATGGGGTAAGCCTTTTTTTTTCCAGTATTCTATTGTTTTAAGGTTGATAATTACCTTCAGTGATCATTATTAATTAATTAATGATATGCCTAATGAATAACGACAATAGAAGACAGTGTTTATAATTGTATGAATATTAAACAAAGCTGGTAATTGCTAATGATTGTCACTCATCAATCTATCGACGTGGAGTAGAGTATTTGGAGAGTTCAACGTGGAGGGAAAATATTTTCGTACAGGTTGTTAGTTTACAAGCAGCTAAGATGATGGGGTAGTGGAAAGGTATACGACTCAATGCTAGTGGGGAAAAAAATCTCAGAAATGAAATAGATTTTAATTATTAATTTTTATTTCCTCCATTCTATGACCTGTTCTTTCCATATCGGAATGCAACGGCGATAAAATGCAGTAAGTTTTTCACGGTTACTTTTTACTTCCTTGTACAAAATAATGGAAGTATTGAAATAAAAAAAAATTGTTATAGTAAATATTTTTCAGATTTCAACGAAATTATCCATTTTACACTCACTGAATCTATTTTGAATAGTTTCGGCATCACTCCCAAAATAATTGAATTGTTTTAAAATGTTGAAAGTTGATATTTAGGAATCTTGTAATGTGTTTCGTTGTCCACCCTTTTGACTGAAATCAATACAGAGATGGGGGATGCGTATCTATTATAGGTACAAAAGATATGTATAAGACCCATTTATTTGTTATTAAAAGATAAATAAATATAAACTATGTTCAATAAAATTTGTTCGTCATATATTTCGTATTCAATTTTCAAGTGAAAAGTCTTTTTATAAGAGGAGCAAAGTATGTTATTTATTTTACTTAATAGCAGAACGAATAAGTCAAGAAGTGTACATATCAAGTTTTTTTTTTTTTTTTAAATATTACATAGGCTGTCATACTTCAAGTAGGAGATAAGTGGTGCACTTCTAATTTGTATAGCTAATTTAAGAATCAAATTTCGTTCACTTAGATTCTTAGCAGATTGTTTGGATTTATCTCCACGCGTTTTTTTTAATAATGTAAAGTTGCCATAACATCAAATTATATTTACTGATAAACGTTGTTCTGCCAATAATTTTTCCGACTTAGTTTATGAAGTATGGCATGATCTCTTACTCTAACTATTCAAAGAAAGTTTGTAAGACTAATTCGATTTACAAGACAGCATCCATACACATATTTCTTCTCGAAGATTGCAATTAATCTTAAATCCTTCCAGTGAGATTATTTCATTTTATACTTTTTATTTCGATCACTATTGTTATTATAAACTAATATATCTCAAGTTATCCGAAGAATACCTTCTCTTGATAATAAATTAATGTTGATGCTGGAGCAATTATAGCACAAAATGTTTCAATTGTGTTGATCTTGTACTTATATTTTCTATCAACATTTAAAGACAAGTGTCCTCTTTTGACTACGTAAAAAATGTATTAAGTTATGATCTTACCAAGATTGTAAGACCCAAATCAATTATGAAGACTACAGAGGAAGCTTCTTGTTAAGAATAATGTCCTATAACAAGCCTGAATGTTGGAATTAAATGTAAAGCAATTCAATTCGAATAATGAACCCGGAATTAGAATTAGAAACGCTTTCAGAAAGAAATAAAATCCAGGGGAAGATATCCGCGAGCATCTGCTATATCCGAAGAAGTTCTGTTTCTTTCTTGACCCCCCCCCCTCCCAATATCTTGAGCCCCAAAATAAAACCAGTTTTTAAGAAGCGCCCCATATGTGGACAGTGTCACAATTCTCGTTCTTTCCCACGAGTCCGAAAATTATTTTTAGAAATTTAGGCTTTGAACAGCCGTTAAAGCCAACGTAAACTTGTTTTATTGCCAGCTGACTGACGCCAGCTCCTGCATATAAGTCGGCTGTTAAAAAATCATGAATTTTAATTGGCCGATAATAGCCCACTCTGAGATACTCGTTTGGAATAAAAATCTTCAAATCAGTATTTCTGAAAAGGTTGCTTTCCTTTATTCTTTATTCATGATGACGAGCAATTATATTTGATGAGTGATCATAACATTTGATTATTAGTTTGATAACGAATGTATCAACAGGGAAATTACAAAGGTAATAATGTCCAGGAAACAAAAGTATTGCTTATTTTTTATTATATAGATCAAAACATTTTCATATTTTGCTAACTGCTGAAGATGATACTTCGAAGATGTTATTACTTACAAGACCTTAACTTTATACATTTAATTAATCAAGAAAAAAATCTTATGATTATGATCGCTTTTGTTGACGAGCCAGAATTACATGATTGGTTTGACGTTTTTGCAACAATGATTAAAAGAAGGCCAAACTTAATTAATATTTTTGTCTCAATTTTGTAACTTACTAATGGGAAATTGATATTCTTATTATTTTTATTCTGAAATATTAGTTTCCACTTTTACTATAAAGTTACTAATGGAAACATCACACAGAGTAAAATTCCTTGACAAATATATAGTGCCTCAAAGAAAATAACTATCATTGGTAAACATTCTGGATTACAACAATGAAAGTAAAGTTAATGATATTTTTTGTTTCTTATCAAAAGTTTGTGAAAGGTAACAATATAAAAGAAAGAATTGTATTAATTTTATGGGGGTGCTTATTCAATAATAATCGGCACATTATTTATTATATGCAGTTATACGTGTTATTAGAAGAGTTATACTTATCTTAGAGAATAGTCATGTTAATTTGATATGTTAGAAAACTGATCTTTATTTAGACATTAAAAAAGAATGAATTAATCTACATTTACATTAAATTATAACCTATTGAATTCAGTATTATAATTATTTAGATTAATATTAATATTGTATTACGTGCCAATGTATATGGTGTTCAGTTGTAATTCTAGGAATTATTATTATTTTATTTACACATACTTTAAGAAGTATAATATATTAATAACCATACTAAGACTAATTGGCCAGACTCTTGGCAACTTGTTGTAAACAGAAGCCAATAAAAATATCTATCTATCTATCTATCTAGTGACTAATGACAGTAACTTCAATAGTTTCCGCCAATGGCTATAAGCCGAGCTACGTAAAAACTATATAGAACAACTGGAACAAGATTCAATTTGTAATCGCTACGGACTCATACAGATCACTCCAAAGTTAAAAACAAACCTCTTGTTTGGGTTCCTTCACATTGGTTCGTAAGGCAATGAAATGGCGGATTTGGAAGATAAAACAACCTTCTTCTCCCCCCAGATGATTTGAAACGTGAGATTCAAATTATTCATATTTCAAAGGTGGAGTCAGACTGGTCAAAGAAACATGACAACAAAATGCGACAAATTAAAGAAATCACTGCAGAAAAATCCGAAAAGAGTAGGTTATCCAAATCGGACATACAAAATTAAAACACAGTTATTAATTGAATGGCTTATTCCTACCAACTTTCGATTGTTGTAATGCCTCTCTTACTGTCTCACATTTTCTTCTTAATTGTAAAAAATGCAATCTTCCAAGAACAGCTTTGAACCTTAAACCGAATTTACGAGAACACCTTCGAGACGTTGAAGAAGACATTAAAAGGCTTTTTGAATTTTTAACAGAAAATCATTTGTTCCAAGAACTATAGGTCCTTCTACCTTAATGACAATAGCAGATGCGGTATACTGTAATAAATAAATAATAGTAAAATATTTTATCTCATCAATTTAAAAAAAAAAGAAAAAAAAAAGGGTTTCTGAAGTTTCATCTTCCAAGTTAATCCATTTAACAACCAAATTAAAATCATTATAGACAATAGTCGCAAAAATATTTATATTTAAATATTTATAAAAAATGAGTGGATTTAAACACATAGCATATCACAAAAGTAGGAATATAAAAATGTGTACGTATAAGTATCCAAAATGACAGCAGTTCCTTCGCTCATTCATCAGAAACCAGATATTCTTGAAAACAATTTCTATAACTTCCTTGTGATCAGTAAATATTCTGTTTCATCTGCTTTTTTATTTTAGTTTCCTTCTTCCTTTCATATTTTTATTTATTTATTCGAAAAATCTGTATGTTATTATAGTTTTCCTTATCTTGTATCTTGGCTTTTCATCCACCGGTTGAGTATTTTTAATAACAGACATTCTTCTTCTCCTCGAGTGTAGTATTTAAAATAATCGCATTCTTTCGTGTCTTTGAGAAAAATGTTTTATATACTACCTCACGAATTTCCACATCCAATCTGATCTTATTTTCATAAGATATGCTAGTACACAATAGCTCATTAAGCTAAATTTGAAATGTTATTTTCACACAGAAGAAATGTTGATGTAATTTATTATTTAGATTATTTTATTAATACGTCTAATTTTTCACTACCTAACTGCTTTATTGCTTCCTATATTATGCATTCTGTATTAAAATATTTTTGTTTATAACTTCAAAAGACGCTAAATGTTCATTCTCTGGCACTATTCAGCCTCTAGTTTTTGTGAAAGGATAGTCTCCAAATATAATAAGTAATAATTTCCTCATTTTTGTATTGTGAAATAAATAAATAATTGAAAATTTTATGAATTAAAAATGATAATTTGACAATGAATGATCACAACCATAGCGACACACCACCCTCCTGTGGGTGGTCATAGTACTTCATGATGGAAAACCCTTAACAAGGATGTCTTGTAATCCTAATTTAGTCTGAAGGTTGTAAGCTAAATGAATCATCTTCTTAAGAAGCAAATGAGATTAAGATTAATTGGTATTAACAAGGAGTATGGTCTGTAGTTAATTAAAGACGGTCTACAATTAGAGAGATATTTTCATTTATTTATTAGTTTATAAGGTCAGATGAAATGAAATGATGAAATCTCAGTCCAGATGGTTTGGGGTTCCTCCCATATTGAATATATACTTATTCAGAATCACACAAAATTAAATTTTCGAGCTTCTTCTGGTATAGTATGAGTTTACGTTTGTAAGTTAAATAATTTAACAGATCTCAGCAGAGAGAGATCAGCTAACGGGGCTGTACTCTTTGGAAACAAATGTCCATAGAACCTACCCAAGAGATATTAAACGTATGAGCCGGTCGAATTTGTAATATGTGTGTGTGTGTGTGTGTGGCAGTGAGGGAGAGAGCATTACGTACGCATGACTGTTAATGCTCTAGTAACAGTAATTTTCGTTACTACACTTGATATTTAAACTTTTAACTGCAAAGTAAAGATCTAGTTCCTTAATTAGTAAATCCACGCAGGAAGAGAGGTGGTCTACTTGAGAATGTAAATACTTCCGAGGGTATGCACCGGACCAAAAACAGTTACTATACTGAAGTGTTGTCCTTCAATTATTGTTCTATACACTTCTCACGAATTTCAATATTACTCTAGTTGATCAGAGCTTTTTTTTTTTCATTTATATTAAGTTTTACTTTTTTCTACTGCGGATAACCAAGACGGGTTGTCAACAGACAGGTTGCCAGTCTTTTCTAAACAGGATTTTATATAGCGAGGTCCTCACTAAATTGCTACTGCCGATTTTTTTTTTTTTTTTTCATCTTTGTGTCATTACACGAAACAAAAAATCTTAGCTTAGTTATTACGTGACGGAACGTTGATGATTCTCGAAATTCCCAATTCAATCAAATGAAAATTGGTCATTAAATTTTGCTGGCACTGTAAATACAAGAACAAAAAACTTAGACATTATAAGGCATTTGAATGGATCAGTCTGGATAAAATAAAATACATCCTTATCCCATATAAACAACGTTAAGTATAAACTAATTTAAATTTAAACTGAAAACCATTAAACAGTGCAAAAACTTACTATTGCTTTGCAGGGATTAGCAATTTGTAACGTCAATAATAAAAAATATCTGGTCCTCCAAGGTGATATGCAGTACATTTATTTACGCCCACTTTATGCATGAATGACTTTGGGACGGGTTATCTACAGGATACTATCCTTTTCTAGTCAGGATGGGACTAAACATTTTATTTAGTGAGTTCGTTACTTAATATGAAGCTATGTGGGAATCAAACCCATGATTCTAGTCTTACCAAATGCAACAATACCAAAGGCTTCACTCATATGTCTGGCCTGATCTCCTATGGTGAAAGAAGAGGAAAAAAAAATATAGCAGGTGACGTGATAAGTATTCAAAAAATAATAATAATAATAATACTTCCGTATGGTACAGAATTAATCAAAAATTGATGATAAATTGTGATAAATCATGAATGAAAAACAAATAAGCCACTCGCTTGAACGCCATTGTTAGATGAACATGACACGATAACATTATAGGCAGGCAGGATGGCACGCGCAAGCAACCGTTACCAAGCCTAACCAATAATTTTAGATGTTAAGATATTGGGTTTACAACTATTTCTCTTTTTATTTTTTAAATCCATAGGCCAGTATAACGTGATGATCTTTGATAGCAGGGTTAAAAGATAAAGTCAAGGAATAACCTACTTACCAATCAATACTTAAGGGAAGTCAGCTATTGAGGTTGTACTCACGAAGCGATTTTCGAAAAAAATCCTCAAATGTCTATCGAACCTACCTAGGAAATTTTAAATATCATTGAAAATTAATTATTAAAATTTAATTGTTGCTTAATGTGTTTCCCTGAAATGTATTTAAATTTTTATAGTCTATGGCCAAGACAAGCACAGCCAGTCATCAATTCAATGAATATTTCTTGTTTAAGTCTATCAGAATAATTATTTAAAGTAACATTATGGCTAATTGGAACATGACGGTTTCCTGTCCCCTATAAGATTGTATGTGCATAAAATGAAAATTAATTATGTAGTTAAATAATATGTGTCATATTTTTTAAATATTGGTCATGCATATTGTTCCAATGAAAGACATTAGTAGGGATTTACATACTCTATGGTACAAGTATATTTTATATTACCTACACAATATAAGCAAATTAGGAATTCTGCTCTACCTAATCTGTGGATTGTGTGACAGACAACATCGACAATAAAGTTCTAACCGAAGAATTTATTCTTTAATGATAAAGAATGCCATGACCATTGAAGTTGACTACAAGAAATGCTCAATATCAAATCGATGAATTATAAAAGAAATTATTGTAATATTTATTTTATATGGTGTGTACTTAATTTACATCAGCTTCAATTGAACACTAATTCTGTATTTTTTCAGAAAGTTTAAATATTTCTAAATTTAAATTTAATATGTTTTGTCCAAGATCCAAAAGGCAGAGGTATTTATTTTTGATTTATTTACTCCACTCATTTTTCTAATGTTACGAACATCATATATTAATAATAATAATATGGTTATTTTTGGCTCAGATTCCAGCTAAGGTCCAATGTTTGATATTAGAGGTCTTAACATAATGTAAATTTGTGAATCAATTAATATTTAAATAGCATTACCGTATTGAAGTTAAAACAATTATTGAGGGTCTAAATAGAAATACAAAAATAAATTTAAAATTATAAATTCTGAAAAGGCTAAATAGCTAAAGGAGAAATATCATTAAACTAACCAGCTATAGAATAATAAAAAATCCATGATTAAGAAATATTTTTTTTTTACAAGTACGGATACATGAAATAAATAAAATAAAATTGTACCCACATGTTAAGTTTAATATTCCTTAGAACGGGTATTAAAACATAGTATTATCTATTTTCAATCAGCAGCGACTTATGGGATAAGACTGTGATTTAGAACAAATGATTTAATAGGCTAAAGAGTGCTTAAAATGATCGAAACAAAGTTATCCAATTGCTATTTCCTAGAGTTGTCATTGGGGGCGGAAAATGAAAGTCCTTAAGTTAACTTGAAATTCCAGTTTTGGGGTTTTTTTCAGGGGGGATTTTATCATTAATGCAAGAAAATGCCAGGCTTATAAACAGTGATTGCCGGTTAAAATTTAACGTGGGAGTAGGGTTGGTGGCGGGAAGTTAAGAGTTTGAAATCTCTCATTAAGTTATACATAATGCATTGGGCCAGTCGTAATGTCCGAACTAGAGGCAGAAGTTTCTTACTTATAGTTTTATCGACTCCCAGTTTTCAGCAAACGTCCACAAACAATCGTTTAACATTAATCGAGCCATATTTAATTTAGGACAATGAAATACTTTAAACGATTTTTCCTCTGCCTGACCGTAGCATCATAATTTGTCATAATAACCACTCAGGATTGTAGGTCGCTGGGCATATGGAAATACACGATCATTATTAAAGACTATCGATAATAGAGAATCAAAATATTTTCTTTCTCTTTCCTTTTCCTCGATGATAAAGCTACTTTTATTTATTTCATCAGCTGCAAACTTCTGGATCTCAAACAAAAAGTTATTCAAAGATTAAAATATCTTGATCTTATAGTCCATAGTTTACATAGTTTGACTTTCAATTTCTTGATCATCCACTCCTGTTTGGCGTCAGTATTTCAATTATTTATTAAATCATGGGAATATTCCAATGTATGTTGTGTCCAAAAATTATTTCAGTCAACCGACTACTTTTAGATTTATTCAATCACATACATGTAGGTTGAAATTTATATACCTTTAACGGTTCCACAAACAATGTAATATGTACTAGTTTGCTATGATTCAGATATGTATATTGGTACAAAATAACAATTTAACTAGATATTTTCTACAGGATTTATAACCGATAAAGCCATAACGCTAATGAAGATTTTTCCATAAGTTGTCTTTTCGAAAAATGCATGGCTCTTTTAAGATAAGCAAATAACTATTGATTCATGAACAGTGGTAGGTTATATCTTTGCTATCGAGTTTAATGAGCAGTTTAACGATTACGTTAACTGCTTTTATGGTTAAATTATTTAAACAAGTTCGAAATATATGCAAATAATGACTTGTAAAAATAATATCTCCGTCGAACAACCTGCATACTCAGTGCATTTCGGTGTTCATGAACCTCATTCAACATTTTAAAAGACATTCGATAAAATTGGATAAAATCCCGTTTCCAGAAATTTATTTTATCATCAATTTCAAATGCCTGTATTTCCTTTTAAAATACGTAGATTACACGATATATATATATATATATATATATATATATATATATATATATAATTTAATAATATTTTCAATGTAAAGAATTATGATAACAACTAATAAACTCAGAACCAATCAGTGTTATGAAACTTAAAGAACTTACACGCCCATATCACATCTATTCTATATATCACTCGAATTCGTATCACATAGACCAGAGTCCAACAATTTTCTTTAAATGTTCGATCAGTGATAAAGCAGTATAGACTTGCTTTTATCAATAAAATTAATGAAGTGTTGGGAACACTGTATGTTCTTTAGAATTAAGAATAACAATTGTAATTTATGTTTGTAATGTTTAACCATTATACCGTTTTTAAATATCATCCATCTGTAATAAAGATTTTTTTACGCTTGTCAAATTTTATTTGAATTGGTTTGAAGGAAATATAACTTTCTGATATCAGCAAAATCATTGTATTAATTTATTGGAAACCTAAATTGAGCGACGGTTTGATGCAATGCCAAAAAAAAAGAAAAAAAGTGTTGCTCACTATGTCGAGTTATTGAAAACTCGCGAGCTCAGCTCACGGCGTAGACATTTACAAAAATGAAACTTCAAGAAAATCTTTCGGTTTCTCGGACTGCTAAGGATATCACACGATTGGTTGTACCTTCTAGTACCGAATCAATCTCACAACTTATGGGACATGGCGCATGGACAGAGGAAGTACGAACGTGTAATAGCAAAACTGTCAGGAAGCAAAGAGGTCATTTGAGCTGAAGGAAAAATTATTTTTATTCCTGAAATTAATTATTTTTCGAATTCTTGTGATATCTACTATGATATATTTTTTAAAGAGTCACTCTATAAATCCATTGCACACATGTAATATACAAACCTTCTGTTGCTTGAACAGAAATCATTATTATCATATATTTTAAAAATATTTTTATTCTGTGTTATATTTGCTAAGTTAATGAATTGAAACGTAATTGCACATCAAATTTTACTAGTAATCACATCAGAAATAATACATAACAGATAAATTTCATTAAATAATAAGTAACAGACGAATCACCATTATTTGCCTTAAATGTTTCCCTAACTAACGAACGTTTACCAACTAAAATATTCAAGGTTTGGACAAATATTTCTATGTGTACTGGAACGGCCACACCAGAATAAATTTAAACAGATAACATCCTCGTTCGTATTTATTTTATTAATATTTATTAATAAATTAAATATTTTCCCTACCTTATTATTTCCTTGTAGGAAGTACGCGACAAATTGCGGTATCCGATTCCAACGGAGCAATCCGCTTGGAGCCTCATGGATCCCATTTTGATTCTGTACGTATCTTGCAGAACTCAAAAAACTGCTAGCCTTAGAGTGTTGAAAATTATACTTAGGACTGTTGTATCATATAGTTGTGTACCTCCTCTGTCAATCAAAATCGACTTAAGCCCCTGTCTTTAAGACGTAAGAGCAATGGTGGTATAGAAATGGCGAAAATAAATAAAAAATGCGAATTCCTAATCACCTATTAGACATAAAAAAAATACTATAGACCATTTTACATTATCACGAAAAGATCTATAAATTATGTTCTATAACATTTCTTGATACGATTTATTGGAACACAGTTGTCGTATATTACATCAAACTGAAATGATTTCAAATGAAGTGCATCAATACATTTTGTACACTTAATTTGAAAGGACTAGAAGGAAGTCATGTTTGTTAGCCGATTGAAATCAGCTATTGAGGTTGTACTCATGATGGGATTTTCGAAAATTTTCTTTAAATCCATTAATCCTACGCAGGAGACATCTGAAGAAATTTTTCGAATATATATATATATATATATATATATATATATATATATATATATATATATATATATGTATGTATGTATATATCGCAATTTTTGTCTGATCGTTAGTAAAACTCGGTATTTAAAAGTTTTATGTAAAAATAAAGATCAAGCTCGTTAACGGCTAAAATCGAACAAATGGGAAGGGGTTGTTTAGAAGGGGAAAATTTCAAAAACCTCCATTGTTATGCGTCGGATCGAAAAATTATACAGAATCAATCTTATTGCAAATATATTGTTCTATACATGTTTTTGTATACAATTTTTCAATATCATGATTATTAATCAAGATATTTGCATTTTTTAGTATTTGGTCTTAAGTAAAACCCCACCTCTACTCATGTCGTATTGACAATAAGCTGTCATACTATGACGCACTTGGTTTGAAGCCTAAAAAAAATATGACTCTCATAGCGTGACGGACTTTGTCTATTTTAACTTTTAATTCTATCTGTTTTATTAAAAATAATGTTTAGGCTTTTCATGGGAGTCGTATCATTATTATTGGTGGATTTTCTATCAAAGTGTTGAACTCCTTTATTATTTACAACGGTTTATACTAAGTTATGAGAGCGTTAGTCATATTTGTTCCTCGTCAGTCATATTTGTCGTACCCGATATGACTCAGACTTGTTGTGTCGAGTCGTGACGCAATTAGGACGTGAGGGAGGCGGCGAAGGTAGACAGAGAGGTCGTTAGAGGTAGCCCATGACACAGATGTGCCACATGGGCAACGGCAGAGAGGTTTAAGGGCCATAGAGGCACAGGGGCAACAGCCGACACACCAACACACGCACACCCTCACCCGTGAGAACCTACAGCAGGTGCAACAACCAAAGCACGTGTTCTGCTTTCTCCACTCCCCCCCCCCACTCCTTGAGATTTAATCACTATACCTTCCCTTCCTTATTCTCCATCATACTATACTCTTCTATGAGTTTTTTTTTTTCCTGGAATTTTTTATCTACCCTCATGACCACTATAATACCGTATTAAGTACTACAGCTTTTCTCTTCACATTGTAGAAAATAAACAATATTTATTTCAGATATTTATTTGGTATATGCCCCACATCAAAGGTGATTGGCATGATCTCTTTTTAGAATAATATATTTATCCCTTCATGTAAACCTTGATGTTATGCTTATATCAGAGGTTTTCTCATGTCGTTACTTTGCCTATTAGAATATAATAATTATTCTTATTATGTCATTAGTAGGAGTGGAGGTTTCCTGAAGGCCAAAGACTGAAAAAAGCGAATATCTCCTTTAATAATCAACATAGTGGAAAAACGTATATAACAACAATTATAGAACATTACTTGCAACATTATTTGCAATATTATTGGTTCTATAGAATATTTCCATTCGATACATAATAACAGAGATATTAATACTTTTCGAAATCCCTCCTCTAACCCCTCCTCTCTCACTAGTCAGATTTTAACCGTTAACGAATTTCATCTTCAGTTTTACATAAAACCTTTAAATATCAAGTTTGATAACGATCAAATAAAAATTACGACCGCTAGAGCGTTAATAGTATATATATGCACACACACACACACACACACACACACACACACACACACACACACACACACACACACACACACACACACACACACACGAATGGACCTCATTTTCGTCATCTCCTGGATTTGACCGATGGACATTTGAGGATTTTTTTTTCAAAAATCGAGTATGAATACGACCTCAATAGTAAACTGAGAGTTCAAAGAAAAATTAAACTTATTGTAGATCTCTGTTATTACGCATCAGATCATCAAAATGTTATATAAAAAAAAAGTATTACCAAAGAGATGTATTTTTGGTGTTCAATAATGAATTTATGTCATTTATAGGTGATCTACATTACAAAAAAATATGAAGGTCAATTTTGTAAAAAAAAGAATGATAAAGGACAAAGTAAACTCATAGGTAGAAGGTACTCTCTCCTTAAAGGGCACTGAACGGCGGGAAAAAAATAATGTACTACACTTTTTATGTATAGTCAGTTATTTGCATTTTGTAATTCATGTTGAACTTAAATTTGAAGCCCTGTTTACGAAAGCTTCTTATTGCAGTAATCTGCTCAGTTTCCACAATATCTCGGTGAGATTGTTTTATGACGATGCCGTATCAAATTTGCAATAAGAAATTACATACAGGACAGGAAGTAGGGATATGGAGTTAGGTTAACAGGTTGCACTGCCCACTGGGAGAGTGGCGTATGGTTAGTCACGTGCGAATCTGTACATAGGCACGCGCCGAAGCAGCCAACATTGACGGAGTACGTGGGAGTCGCGTGCTAGCGTGGGAACCACATGACTCGCTATGTCCTACAACTGTCGCACTCTCTCATTATCAATATAGCCGTGCCATGTGGTCGATGGCTATGACGGTATGAATAACTCCAGGATGTGGCCTAACTTGCGTAACACAAGCCGCCCTGGACAATGATTATCTAGACAGGTTCGCGCGTGTTCAATGTGTATAATCCTCCTTATAATTCCTTGCGAGGTCAGCAGCGGCCTATTAGGAAGAATGCTTTTCAGGAATTGAAGGACACGGGTGCGAAACATGTGTCACGAGATACTTTTCCGTATATGTATGATTAACTGGCATTCATCTCCGGTGATTTTATTTGCTTTGAGTGTAGTCTCGGCCTGATATCATCTTCCTCAGAGCTACAATATCGGGAAGCATAAGAGTCGGTATATTCAGAGTAGAAGGAGGTTGTTGTCTGTAACGAATATCCGAAAATATATTGCAGCAGAAAATTTCTTCCAACAGCATATTAATCGTTCAGCAGATTTCCCTTAAGGGAAATCAGGTATTGAGGTCGTACTCATGACGTGATTTTCAAAACTTTCTTTCAAATGTCCATCGATTCTACTCAGGAGATAACGAAAACGAGGTCCGCATAAAAGTTTACACACACACACACACACACACACACACACACACATATATATATATATATATATATATATATGTATATATATATATATATATATATATATATATATATATATATATATATATATATACATACATATATATCTGTCTGTTAACGCTCTAGCGGTCGCAATTTTTGATACTCGGTTATGTAATAAAACACATTATTCGAACCTTAAATACCAAATATTGTCATCAAGAGATCTTTATTATACGACATATACGCAAGTATGTTCTGGTGACGCCCCCCCCACCCCCTCCGTCTTTTGTTTTTGGACTACTTAAATTTGATTGATTGAGATAAAAATTATTCTGATTCATTATAAATTACTGTACTAGATATAGTAAATAGTTTTCAATCAAATTTATATGTTATATTCTGATATATTTAAGTAATTGTTTTTCTTTCCTGTGAGAGTCGGGTAAGCAAGACTTTTTATTTACATTTCAGACGCTTCCCGCCAGGAGGGGAAAGATTTCATATTACCGTTTGTATTTATTCACTTAATATTGACCGTGGTGTTGTGTTACATGGTGTATTTATCTATTATTAAACTTCACGAGGGAAATCTGCTTACTTCACGCAGCCCCTACTTGACGGACTTTTTTAAGTTCAGATGTTCTCTATATGTTTCGCATGTATATAATTTGTTTAACCACGTTTACCAAAACATTTAATAACTTACAGCAGATTTCCCATAAGGGGGTCAGCTGTGTCTTACAGACAGTAGACAAGCTTTCAGGCCAGTATTTACGAGTCGTTTTGGCCAATCTTTGCCTTTCGTCTTATTGAGTTTTTTATTTGTTGAAAGAAATTCTGGAAACCGCCAAAACTTTTTTTTTTAAAGCCCGAATCGATTGGGTCTGAAAGAGACAGAATGCAGTGCCACATGCCCATGAATAAAAACCTATAAACCCATAACTGATAGCGAAGCACGAGCTAGGCCACGTGCGCAGCACGGCTCATCAGACGCAGTGTCGCGCACACCTTGCGCTAGGCACGCGACAATGGGAACGTTACAAGAGGGGTGGCGAGTTGATCATGGCAGAGGGAAGTCAGAGGGGAAGAGAATAGATCACTGTCATGGTTTGTAAGCACATTGTTAAGGACAGAACCGGATTTTAATCCCCAACCATGGGGGAACCACTCAATGATAAAATATATCCCATATTCAAGGGGCAATTATCTATACTAACACTAGCAGGTTTGGTTCATCAAACATGCATTATTCTCACAATGCAGGATTTTCCGTTAGATATCTTATCTTTGTTAAATATTCGTTTAACATCAACATTTGGTAACAAATTGTCATGCTGCAAACCATTCTAACGCTGAATGATTCAAAACCAAATAAACGTGTGCAGTGAATGTTAATATTTTATTTAAAGTTACACTTCAAATTAGAATAAGTGGATCTTATAACCTTACTATTCTAGCTATACTGGAAAATAAAACAAGATAATTACCACAATACATTAGTAGTAAGTTACTTGTGCAATAAACAAGCATAACTTGCTTTTTGAAGTGTATACTATGAATGTTTTTGAAACTCTCAGGTACGTAGAAGTTCTCAATTAATAATGAATGTGTTATCTTATCTCTCTTAATAAGCTGCAATGTCTTGAACTGTGGAGCTAAAACAAATACTTATATATATATTTATTTATATAAAGCATTTCCCAAAGTTTTCTCAGAGACTATTTAAATTCCCCAGGAAAAAAATCTTTTTTAGCTCATTCTAGTCTGTCAGTTAGTCCGCCCGTTTGTCATGCAATTTCAAACGTCACAAAGGATTCCAATGAACATTTACGTTTTGGAGTGAGCTATCCCTTAGGCTACATGATAATTTGAATTTCGAAATAGGAGTAGGGTTTAATTTGAATTAGTCAATAGCATCATTAATGTTCCTTTAATGAAAAAACCTCTAAAGAAACTAATGGTTTATAATGTACGATTCAGCCTTAAACAATGGATTTACGGAGATGCATACTTCCGACTTGCTTTCAAATGGAATTGCTTGGCGTTGCATAAGAATGGTGTCATAAAATAGGGCTTTTTTTGTTGTGTGTGTGTGTGTGTGTGTATATATATTAAGAAAATAATTATAATATACTTACACTAGGCTATTCCGTTTTACCTTTAACAGAAGCTGAGGCTAAATTCGTCAAGGCGTATATTCGTTAGTATTAGTATTATCGAAAGAATTAAAAGAATAAATTGTGCAAAGCAAATATTTAAAATGTGTATTCATTTAATATTTCAAACTTTCTTTTCCGACTATCATATTATAATTTGATTCACAATTATTATTCATGAGTAATTTTTGCGACTATTAACAATAAATAATGCAATCTTAGTAATTTGTTTGAGATTGTACTTATTTTTACCGTCGATGGTGGATAAACACAGTTTTTGTTCACATTAATTCTTCAACTGTTGCCTGATCTTAACGGAATACCTTACTAAAATAATCTAATCTTTATATTTCGAGGGGAAATATAAAGAGGGGGGGCAGTGGGATAGGTCTGTACCTCTGATGGTACATTGGACCTCTCGAAATAAAAATGGAAGGTATTCTTGTTGCTGCTTTCCCACCGGTTGATACGGCCGAGATTGAGGGATGTAGAGCACAGTCAATATCACAATATGAATGATGACTTTGCTGGACATATAAGAAATATGACCGGGAGAATAAAAAAAAAAAAAAAGAAAAAAAAGAAACAGTCAATTCAAAAGAAATCACAGATATTCGATGCATTAAAAATATTAAGTTCATTATTAAGAATAATTAATATTAATAATATTAAGAATCCAGTTCCAATTGGATGTTTAGATAATATTGAATTTATATTTGCTTCAATCCGCCAACGACAGGTAGTAGGCAAACACTGCGTAAATGAAAAGAGGAAAATAGAAAAGGAATATTTGAGATAAATGGAAACTCAGAGAAGGTTAGGTGAGTGAAAACCACATAACCACGACTAGACCTTGAATTGTTGTGTTATCAGAATATAGATAAGGCATAATCATGTTGCAACACTATCTGCATACGTTCCCCTAGGTCAGTTTTTCTCATTGTTTATTTTTAGAAACTATTTACATTGAATAATTCAAGTGGCTTAATCACATTATAAACCGGATAACCTTCATCGCTTTTTTTCCCCGCAATCATCTTACTCCTGGGTTTTCACGCACGCCAGGAGATCACGTTGACTCTCAAACTGATTTCAAAGACAAAGATAACACCTATAATTCAAGTTCAATGCCAGACTATATCAGCATTTATTATTGACGTCTCCTCATTTATGTGTTTTATTTTCTACTTGATTTAATATTGAAAAGTATCCAAACACTCCCAGTATATTTCATCAGAAAGAATTACTGGCAAGTAGAACATTAAAATCAATTTTTAATTTAGGGTATACAAAATCTGACTTACCAAGTTTACTGGGAATGCGAAATAGGCAAATTCTTTCTAGAAATGTACTATTAATGGTTTTTTTCTTTACAGTCCGGTGTTTTAAAAAATAAATTAACTTCAAGGTTATATTGGTAAGACTAATATGGACGGAATATCTACAGATTACCACCATTTTAGCAGATTTCCCTTGAGGGAAATCAGCTATTGAGGTGGTACTACTGACGCGATTTTTAAACATTTTCTTCAAATGTCCATCGATCCTACCCAGGAGATGTCGAAAATGAGGTCCATTAAAAATTGTATATATATATATATATATATATATATATATATATATATACGTATATATATATGTATATATATACGTATATATAGTTATATATACGTCTGAGTTATATATACTGTTATATAGTTGTTATATATGTCTATAGAGGGGGGATTTTCGAAAATTCGAAATATCTCCATTACCATACGTCGGAACGAAAAATAGTATAGAACCAATTTTATTGCAAATTAAATTTACTATAAATTGTAAATTGTTACATACATTTATACTCTATCTTGAATGTGTGTGCACATAACGGACGAGATGAGATCGGAGAACTTCGGTTCTAGTCATGAATTTCCGCCAAAAGCTAGTTCGGCCGTTTCCGTAACTGTTCAGCTCTCATGAAATTTCTCTATTGTAAAACATGACGTGGGAAATCTGCTTAGTTTACGCAGCCTCTGTGTGACGGATTTTCCTGTATAGAGATTTAGTTGCTCATCAATGACCCAAATTTGTCCCAGAAATTTTATATTTAACATCATCATTTTGATACACATTAGAATATAGAAAGACTAACTTCAACATTGATACGCAGTTCAAATATTCGCAATATTATCTTTACTTCCAAATAAACCATTTAAATACTAGCAGTCAAAATGGAAACAAACTCTATAATAAACTTTTAGTTGCCTTCACCAAATATTAAAATAAGCCAGGGTTAGTCTTAATTGCATAGAATAAATATTTTCATACCAAATTAATGAGTACAAATGAGCACTCAACGGGAGCTCTTATCAAAAAAAATCCGTCACGCAGGGGCTGCATCAACTAAGCAGATTTCCCACGTGCGCCACGTATTTGCATTTATCTCAAAACTTAAAAGTTCAATGAGAACAATATTTGGTATTTAAGTTTCAATAAAGTGCTTCATAACATAATAGAATATTGAAAATATGAGATGAGTAGGAGTGGGGCTTTACTGAAGACCGAAAACTAAAAAAATCAAATATCTCAGTAAATAATCAAGATAGAGAAACAATGTAAATAGCAACATTTATAGATCATTACATTTTCAATAAGATTGGTTCTAAACATTTTTTCGATCCGACGCATAATATCGGAGATATTAAGAATTTTCGAAATTCTCCCCCTCTCCCTGGTCCGATTTCAGCCATTAACGAACTCGATCGTTCTTTTTGTTTAAAACGATTATATATCAAGTTTGGTAACGATAAAACAAAAATTGCGACCGCTAGAGGGGTAACAGACAAATATATATATATATATATATATATATATATATATATATATATATATATATATACAGTTTTGAACGGACCTCATTTTCGTCCTCTCCTGTGTAGGATCGATGGAGATTTGAAGAAAAATTTCGAAAATCGCATCATGAGTACAACCTCAATAGCTGATTTCCCTTAAGGGAAATCTGCTAAAAAGGTGTTTCCCTTTGATTCTATATAATTAACAGATAATTTTTTTTTAAAAAGTCCGTCATGAAGAGGCTGCGAAAACTACAATTTCCCACATGCTGGTAGGACATACTACAGATCTCATTTTACCATGTATTGTATATTTCTAAATACAAATCGGATGAGTGGAAGTGGGGGTTTACTGAAGACTAACAACAAGAAAGTACGAAAACTTAATATTTCAGTTGCGAAAAAAATGAATAGAACATCTGTAAAACATAGGTACGGAAATGTTTTCAATTTTCTAATCTCCCCCACCTTTAACCCTCCCCCCCCCCATCTCCTGTTCTGATTTCAGCCATTAACGATAATGGACTTAGTGATGTATGAAACGGTTAAATATCGAGTATCGTATAGATTCAATAAACATGTTCGATATAAGAACGTAAAGTCTTAATTGATAACGTCATCAGAAAATGTATTTGCATGTATCTCACACAATAAAAATTCAATGACAACAATATTTGGTATTTAAGCTTGGAATAAGACGTTTCTTGATATGACGGTATATGGTTCATATAACATAAGTAGGAGTGGCGGTTACTGAAGACTGAAAACTAAACAAATACAAATGTCTTGTCTTTAATTTTCAAAATAGAGAACAAAAGTATATAGCAACATTTATAGAACATAAAATGTGCAATGAAATTGCTTCTATACAATGTTTCAAACCGAAGTATAATAGCGGAGATATTTGGAATTTTCCAAAATTCCCTCTCTTTTCCCCCCCACCCAATTGGACTAATTTCGGCTATTAACGAATTGATATTTACTTTTGCATAAAATGTTTAAATATCGATTTGGTAACAGTCAAACAAAAATTACGAGAGCTAGAGCGTTAACACACACATACATTTGAATAGGCGTTATTTTCGACATCTCCTGATTTGGATCGAGGGACATTTGAAGAAATTTCTCGAAAATCGTGTCACAAGTAAAACCTCAATAGCCGATTATCCTCTTCTAAAAAAATTCAAAATAAAACACATATCAGGTAAATAATTTACCAAAATTTGAATTAAAATCCTAATCAGCAAGATAGTCAAGGATACAAGTTTAGCATTTTGCTCCCTCTCCCCCTGAAATTTGAGAATGACTTATGTTGAGTAAGTGACTATTGGCAATCGAGTAATACAGCTTACAACTGGATTACATTAATTTATATCAACTCTTTAAATGACATATATACTGGTACAGATAGATGAACACAAGGGCTCTACGGGAAAAAATTGGTTTTTATTTATTTATTGCTAACGAAGTTGGCCATGTTTTCCGCTTTATGCACGTCATTATTAACATGCATGCATTGCATGACATTCAATGTTACGCACCGCGATCCTATAACGATATATTAAGTTTATACTTAGACAATTATTCTTTAAGTTTGGCAAAACACATTTTAATGAATTTCTGAGTCCAGTTTTCTTTTAACTTTCTTTCTCTAAATCGGCTTTTCCTTCAGATGATTTACACGCGCACGCGCATGTGTGTATTTCCAAATAATATTTCATTCCTTGCTAAAATAAAACTAGATTTGGACATTAGGCTTTTGAAATAGTCCATTTAAATTTACGTTTTTAAATTGAAATACCGTTGCGGAAGAAGTATTTGACTATTTGATGGGGTTTATAAACTTTTATCCTTCATAAGCAGATTAACTAAAGTTGTTAGGATTGGAAATGCATTAAATAAAACTTGAAAAGAGAATATTAGGGAAATATTTATATAGAAATCAATGATGACTTAATAAAATAATGAGTCCTGTTAAACTCCTAACTTTCTACTTTTCCTTCCGGTAGCAGAGTATTGATTTTACTTCGGTAATACCGAATTCAAACAAGCTATAGTTCCAACATCCTGCGTTTTCTATTGTTACTATTGCAATAGTTATTCCTTTAAAATAAATATGTTGTCTTGCATTGGCAGTAGTATGATTAGGCTCCATTTAATGAAAATATTAAATTGTATCCTGCATGAATATAATCTGTTTCCAAATTCTTACTTGAATCAACAGCTCCCGAATTATAGATCCTTTAGAGATAGATTAAAATAATTTAAGTATTCTCAAGACGATTTTAGTACTGCAGGTGTGCAAATGTGTGTATGTTTGTCTGAGATACAGGGAGAGAACTTAAAGTAGATTTTTTTTTTTTTTTTTTTTTTTTAATTTGTAAATATATGATTTCAAATGAAATAATTTTAAGTGAAATGTAACAAATCATTTTATTTATTTAATTTAATATGAGTAAACGGAAATCATGTGGTATCCACAGTAGATTTAATTTTTCGGTTGATATTGTCTGTAATATTCAGCAGGCCCAGGAGACGATTCATGATTATTGTTTTCAAGAAGTGAGTGATTAACTCATCGAACAACCCCCAATTACCTAGGAAATGTGTTGTGTATTTATATGTATACATAATCTGTAAACTAAAATTTCCTTGGTTGGTGTAATTCGACTGTGCAAGTCAGCAAGAAGTATGAAAATTATTTCCTTGCATTGAAGTTGAAATGAGGAAAACTGTAACAAGATCTGAATAAAACAGGAGTCCTGAACAAATAAACATTCTTTAATACATATGGATGAATACTCAAATAGGAATGATGAATACAAATTATAATTATATCAGATGAGGATTACCTTATATGTTGTTTATTACAGATTGTTAGGTTTTATATTCTACTTCTATAAATCCGGTCGAGCAAAGAAATATTAATTAATCTCATAATACAGTATTTAAGATTAACTAATGCGTATTTGCAACAAAGTTTTCTCTGAACTAGAAAGCAGATGTAATATTTTTTTTTTTTTTTTAACTCTGTGCTATTATGTTTTACTGAGACGGTTGGTATTATAGATTAATAATACTTTCTAACTAGGGTGGAACTAATTGGAATTTATTTAGTGAGTTTTTTTCTAAAAAAATCGTATTTCTCAGGCCCAAAATCGAACAAACTAGGTTTAACAAGTTATTAAACGGTTATTATGTTACTACGTTTAAAATTAAAATACGAAATTAATTTTTAGATACCCAACCATTTTCCCCAAAGGGGTTCTTATGTATTTTATAACCAATTAAAAATAAACTCAATTCTTCAGAATGTATGTATTCATCGTCTCTTCAAGGTCTGAGTCAAATTTTCTTGCCTTTTCACTATTTATCTGAAACAATCATGTACTTCTTCAACATTTAAATATTTCTAACAGTTCCGACATTCATGAATTTCAGAATAACTTCTATTCATACATATTTACCGATATTTGCTTTAGCTATTTCAATCAATTATCAACTGACTCCAACAATTTATCCATCTTCTTGACGTGATCAATCAATAACGGACCAGGAAATGGGTACGGGCTCATGCGAGGAGAACTTAAAAGTATCTGAAAAATGAAATGTTTATTTCAAAGGCTTATTAGGACTCTTTTTTTTTTTTTTATGGAAGAAAAACTCTTTTTCAGCTAACGAACTCAGAGGTAATTTCCATCTGCATTCCAAGTTTTTATTAATTCAAAATTTAGGATAAAATTCTATGTGAAAATAATTGTAGACTTATATGCACGTGTCTTGGTGTTTTTTATGAAGTAGTAAAATATATTAAGTTAAACCAAAATCCTGAATTTCTCCTGTCCGGCATCCGTAAGTTTCACATTACAAAGTGTTGTGAGACTTAATTAGTTTTAGTAAAGTTAATTTACTTTTGAATTAAATCCATTAAAAAAAAGTGTATTTGGTCTTCATGATGTATCTAAACCATCGAAATATAGCCAGTCGTGAAATCTTTAAAGTTTGAAGAAATGGAGATAATACATAGTTGTTATCAAACAGTTACTGCCTATCCGATTAACACCAGCAAAGAGGGGATTATTAATTTAAATAAAAATTACCATTTTCAACAAAGGGTTATTTCCACCTGCATCTGGTAGATCCCATAGTGTTTCTAAGAGTCAATATCACAGAAATAATTTTTAGTAACAGGAAGTTTCGATAACATTGTTCATTTTTACCTATCGGTGAGGCCAGGAGATAAATTCAAATACAGAACGCATATCCTTATACAGTTATGCAGTCTATTCTGCATTTTGATCACAAGAGGAACTCTCACTACTCTCCAATCTGATTTTAAAATAAAATGTTTCATGGTATATTTAAACGTCAACAGGTGAGATAAGATAGGGCAAGACCCAGGGGGTGTAAGAAGTGGCACGTGTTTGCTTAGATAATGGATCTGAAGGCAGCACGTGCGTGGGAATGCAAGCGTTCCCACGGTAGTTCGGGGCACCTGGGCGATCTCACCAACTGTGAGCTGCAATTAGGAAAATTAACATCAAACAATGTAAGAAAAAATAAACCTCAGGCGAACGTTCTCTATACTGGTTCTCAAGTCATTTTCGGTTAGTTTTTCACAGCTACAGAAATGCCAATATTTCTATAAAATTTGCTATAAAATAAACTCCCACATCACAATAGTCACGAATTGGAATATCTTACTTTCGTAAAAAACAACTATAAGAGTTCATTTTAGAGTTTACTAAAATCTGTTGGGTTTGGCCCATGAAGACGTAATTCTTCTAGAGACATCTACTATTAAATGGCAAGATCCTTTATTAGACTTAAACGTTATCTGCTTTTAAGGATTTACTCATGATACTGCCAAATATACGCCAGAAATGGAACCTTTTCATATTAACTTCAGGGTACTTTCAATTGGTGTTGCCATCAACAGGAAATCAATATTTCTACGATTAGAATAAGGAAAGGGATAAGCTCACAAGGATATACTTTCTCTTTCTCTTCTAAATGAGTGTTTCCAACAATAAAGGCATTAGCAAGAGTTGAGCGGATATCATTTGAAGTCATAATTGTTAGAAAGTCATCCTGTCCTTGGTGGCAAGAACTTACTAATGAAAAGCATAGGATAGTATTGTATAAGTAAACAAAATACGACTGTAATGTACTATAACCTCCATTTTTTTCACCATTTTTTTTGAGTTATTAATAGTATTATAAATATAAAAATATATAAACGTATACTTTGTGCAACTAAGACTAATCTAAAAGTTACAACCTTTTCTAACCAGCATGTGATTGAGGATTTTACTTCGTGAGTTCGTCACTAAATCAATTCCTATTGCTCACTTGTGAATCGTACCTCTGGCTTTAGCAAGTTTATTAAGACCAACGACTTAATCCATTTGACTAATATGATTATATTTACACTACCATACAGATTTATAGCATATATATGCATACACACACAAATATTTGTCCGTATGTATACAAAATTATAATTCTCTATTATGATACTAGTGGCTGGAACTCTTAATCTGTGTCCGCTCCTTCGTTTAAAAAAAGTCCGTCGCGCAGGGGCTGCGTAAACTAAGCAGATTTCCCACGTAAAGTTATACAATAGAGAAAACACCATACCAGTGACGAAAAGTAAAGGAAATGGCCGAACTGGCTTTTGGCGGGAAACTCACTCTCATCCGTTATCGGCCCACATTTAATAAAAATGCAAATATCTCGGTTAATATTCGAGATAGAGAATAAATGCATATAACAATATTTATAGTAAATTTATTTTTCAATATGATCGATTCTATACGATTTTTTGATCCGACGTATAATAACGGAGATATTTCGAATTTTCTAAAATAACCCCCTCTAAACCCCCCCCCCTCCCACTGGTCCGATTTCAGCCATTAACGAACTTGATCTGTCTTTTTACATAAAACGTTTAAATATCGATGGGGTCGTTTAAATAAGGGAAATCTGCTAAAATAATTTATATAACCAATTTTATTTATTGTATTATTTACTACAAGTGTTATTTCTATCATTGCTTTATCTCGAATACCAACATAGCTGTTTCTATCTTTCTTTTTCAAACTTCAGTATACTCCAAGTCCTACTCAACAGTTTTTCAAATTGAGCTAATATATCACTAAATATCATATTTCCTATGAATAAATATTTTATTTCATATTATGAAGATTTGTGAAATTATTTTCGAGAGAAATCTGCTTATATGAAGCTGTCTCTGCATGACAGTCATTTCTTATTCGTTTTATACAGATAATTTAGTGTTAAATTTAATTTATTTGGTGCATTGTTCATAATTTCTTGGTAAAAATAAAGGTTAATTTCATAGTGTTCGCAATGTGAAGACTCAAAGAGTGCTCATTATGAGGCAGTGGTAAACACTTTCCTGTAAATAAATAAAGAGATTCATTGTTACGATTACATTGTCCATCGGGTGTAACTATTAATATACTTTGAGTATTCAGCATCGAATATGTTTGTGAAGACAGTGATTTTCTGGAATCTTGTCTTGCAACAGGCTAATTAAAAGAAGAGATCTGATATTTAGATAAGCGAATAAGAACACAACTGTTATGAGTAGTCAAATTGATGAGTAAAACCAAAATTATCTGTTCCTAGTTTGATATGGATTAATGCGAAAATAAAAAAAAATAAAATGGTTTTCTCCTTCACCTCAGATAATATTAATCTAGCTAGAAAATGAACAGTAAGCAAATATATATATCAATATGCAATTTTTTTGAAATAATAAAATATTTTATATTGACGAGATGAAGTAATGGTTATCTAAGGTTACACTGATAATTAAAATCCTTTAATATCTATGTGAGACAGAAGTAACGAAAAACAAACTTTAATATGCATGTAAATATTTTTAACAATGCCTTTTTGCTTTACGTCATCCAAGTAATGTATGCATTAATTGTTAACACTTTGAAGTGTTTAATTGTTTTTTTTTATGAGTTACATTCTTTAAGCCCTTAATTATCCATTTAATTCTCTCCAAGTACACAATATTCTTCACTTCCAACAACACTGCTGTGAAATCCATTTAATTGTTTCCACCAGGCATTTCTCACTCGGGCCGTCCACTTTGAGGAAGGGGCCTTACACGATATATATATATATATATATATATATATATATATATATATAGATATATATATATAGTGTTGTTGTTTTCTAGAGATCTGGTCAGTGTTGGTTAAAAAATCTTATTTCATTCCAATATTTCGATAATATTTATTTTCTCTTCTTCAGGGCAAAACTAAAGATACTTAAAAACTATTGTACATTACTGTTGTACCTCTGTTTACATTAGGAGTACTAAGTACTAGAGTTTTTTAGTCTCTTTAGTCTTGCCCTGAAGAATAGAAAATAAATATTATCGAAATATTGGAATGAACTAATATTTTTTCACCAACACTGACCAAATCTCCAAAAAACAACAACATCATATATTCACATATATATATATATATATATATATCCTGGTCGAAAACAACAACTTTATTATATATATATAATATGTATTATTTCATTATGTTTAGGAGTCAATAGTATTACTATAATTAGTTAATGATTGCGATACGAGGTACAACATATTGAGAGGGTTAGATATAGGATTTTAAACTTCATCATTTTTGGTGAAACATTGTTCAGGCGTCTTGCAACGGAGGGCTGAGCCACTGGAGGTAAGATGGCTGTGACGTGGTTAAAGAATATTTGAATACGCACGAACCAGTATCTTAGTTGACATAGCACTGGCATCGATAGACAGGAGACCCGGTTTTAGCGAAAACTGCCAAATTCAAAATCCATTTCTCTCATAAAATATTAAAGATCCCCGCAATATGTAAAAACATTAAACGTTTCAGTTTCATAAACTAAACAAGTTTCCTAATTTCTCCATAAACGAGCACATTTTTCTCATTGCATTTTTTTCAGTCTTTAATCCCATAGTAGGAGCATTAGAATTGAAATTTAAGCTAGACATGAGATATTTAGTGGTATCATACCACTAAGAGAAAATTAAAAATTACGAAAGGGCGTTAAGTGAAGCTGAAAATGGAAAATAAAACTGCATATCTCTTTAATATTTGTGTTACTAAAACTTTAGTAAAACAACAGTCATGTGATTTTAACTTATCAAGAACAACTACCGTGAATTTAATTTTTTTGCGTAATATTACAGTCAGATCCAGTTAAAGAAGTATAAAAAGTTGTTTTAAAAAAAGTTATAATACATTTTTCTCGTAAAACTATATTTTTTTGTTTTCAGTTTCAATGATTAGTGAGTCACCATCCTGAATTATGTCACTTGATGAAGGACTAAATGTGACTCATAGTTTCCAACAGGAGAATCTTTGTGCTGGACTCAGGTTACGAGTATGAAGTGGGGAAAAAAAACAACTAAGTACTAAGTCATCAAAACTGGTTGCAAAATAGATACATTTGAGCATATAGGCAACATATTTTTATTCTCCTTTGATAATATCTTGCATTTTCAACGAAGTCTGCTAATTTCGGTATTCTAAGGCAAGCCATTTTGAGTTATACGAGACACATACAGTTCTCCAAATGAGTTCAAGGAAGGTGAAAACGGATTATTCCTTTGAAATCTGAAAACCGAAAATGTTAGCTACTACAATACTTCCTTTCCTTCGTATAATCATTATAATGTATAAAAATTGTAACACATACGATAAATACAATAATGACAAAGCTGTGACGGGTTAAATAGGTCAAGACGTAATGTCTAGCGCAGTATGAACAAAACGTGTAAAACTCTACAATCAGGCAGTAATTGGGTTTTGCTATAGTTGCTGAAGCTCGCTGCACCGTCGACATTATCAAACGCACGCTTACAGAAATGAGCTCAGTAAGGGATATTATATAGCCCAGCGAGCTGGAAAAGAGTAGTTTTAACTAGAATAATGGACATAATATAAAATAATTACCAAATATTATTGTCATTGTTCTTTGCTTCAGATTTTAAAGAACTACAGAGAACGCGCCGGGGCTCAGGTTAGCCATGTGAGTTAAAGCGTTAACCTTAATCTCACATGGTGAACCAAGAGTGGCGAGTTCGATCCCACCTGGGCAATAGGAATTTATTTAGTGACGGAATTCTTTAAATAAAATCCGTAGTCCCTCCCTGTCTAAAAAAGGGTGGTAACCTGTAGATAACCCGTCCCAATTAGCCTCAGTTGCAAAAAGTGGACGTTAATAAATAATAATAACAATGATAAAAGGAGAATGCTGTTCGGACACCCAGGAAGTAGATGGGATTGAGAGGGCGACCAAGGTTCAGTGGCTAGAACAAATCGAGGGTGGCTTGCACTAGTGGGACATTAACCTGTTGCTTTCCATCGGGACAAGTGTCGACAGTAAGTTGACGCAGCCTTTTCTCTTGGAGGACTTTATTGTTAGTCAGTCATCAACAATGTAATAGAGAAGAATATAAATGCTACAAAATCGTTGGCGTTAATGTTGTTTAGTTTCCTGACACAGCTGACTGATTCATTTATTCTCATTGATACCATGCAGTTTTAAGTATTCATCTATTCATAAAAACTTTCGTCTGGGGCTGCGTAAACTAAGCAGATTTGCCCGTACTATTTCAAGACACTACTGATCTCATTTCACCACAAATTCTATATTAAAAAAAAAACAGATGAGAGGGTAGGGAAGACACTGTAGGCTGAAAACAAGAAAGCACGAATACCTCGCTTAATATTTGTACGAAAAAATTGTAGAACAACAATTGTAGAAAATCAATTGTTTAACAGCCCCTTCTCTAAACCTCAAATATTACAGCACCAAAACAGCCAATATCAAATATGATCCTAAGTATTGACTAAAACGGTTATATATAAAGTATGGATAAGATGAATATTTTCGAAACAAGAACGTAAAATCTTATTTGTTGACGTGATGAAAACAATGAATTTGCACTTATCTCACGAAGTACAAGTTCATTTAACCTTGGAATGAAGTGGTTCATGAAATAACAGCTTGTCAGTAATATGACATTAGTAGCGGGGATTGGGGGTTTACAGTTTGCCGAAAACTAAAATATGGAAACATCTCGGTTAATGTTCAATATAGAGAAAACAGGTAAGTAAGAACATTACATTTTGCAATAAGACTGGTCCTATAAAATTTATCGATCCGACACATAATAACGGAGATATGTTAAATTTTCGAAATTTCACCCTCTAAACTCTCCCTTCCTACTGGTCGGTTTTCAGCTATTAACAAACTTGGTCTTTAGTTTTACATAAAACGTTTAAATATCAAGTTTGGTAACGATCAAACAAAAATGGCGCCCGCTACAGCGTTAACAGACAATTATATATATATATATCTATATATATATATATATATATATATATATATATATATATATACACACACAATTTCGAATGAACCTTATTTTCGTTATCTCCTGGATAGAATTGATGGACATTCGAAGAAATGTTTTAAAAATCGCGTCATAAGTACGACCTCAATAGCTGATTTTCCATAATGGAAATCCGCTAATAAATAGACCCGAAACATATCTTTTTTTCAAGTACTCAGAAGGTGTCTTGACCCCGCCATAATCCTCTTTCTAAGTAAGTCAGAATCAAAATAAGATATTTCACGTTCGCTGTTCCTAACGGCAGGCACGATAAACGTGTTGTCACCGAACACATCTGTACACACAACCATATATACACATTAACAAACCGATAAGGATGTTTCAGAGCATGAAACTGCACTCTGTACTACCATAAATAATGCTAATGTATTATGGAATAATGCACGTATGGCGCTGTATTTATGTAAACAGGAATTCTGCCTAGGCTTTGAATCCAGTTCATTTGAGAACTAATTATGAGGATGAACGCAAATATATCTCCATATTTTAAACTCAGCATTGGGCTCTTACTCTTTTCACAATCCAATGCATTGAATCGCATTTACAAGTTGTCAATTAATTTAAAATTCCCCGCGCATTTATAGCGAGCGGTTATTTATCTGGGGACTGTATGAAACACGTTTTTTTAGATGAAAATAAAAGTAAATTATTTATTAACGTCCACTTTTTGCAACTAACGCTAATTGGAACGGCCCATCTACAGGTCACTACCCATTTCTAGCCAGGGTGGGATTAAGGATTTTATTTAATGAATTCAGTCACTAAGTAAATTCCTTTACCCAGATGGGAATCGAACTTGCCACTCTAGGTATACTACGTCAGATTAAGGTTAACGCTTTAACTTTCTTGTAGAATTGCAAGAGTGGAATTCGCATTGTTTACGGAGAAGCCAGCCAGACAGTTTTGTTTGGGGAGTGGAATAATACAGGGCTGTTATAAAATGTTTTTCTTTGTCTACGCCATTCTAGAAGTCTCTGTGAATCACTCTTCCGATAAGATATCAGATGGAATTATAAGGAAGGTGTCCTTATTTTGTTTATTTTGTGAGTGCATCATTCATCAAAGTTAATTAAGCAAGATAAGGCTGAGAGACAGCGCAGTTACAATGTATTTTGTATTTGTTTTTTTTAAAAATCCAAGTGCAATTTAATTTGTTGTCTATAAATCAATAAATCCTGACAGTTCCTGTGTTCAAATTATAGCTAATTTGGTACTCAGCCCTTGCAAAGACAAGCCTTGAACCAATAGGTTATTGCACCTTGAGAACCGCAACACTTGTATGCGTATAGGTCCCATTTATTACTCTGATTCCAATGATTCAGCTATCAATTTAAGGGCAATACAATTTACTATTTAATGATACGAAAATTAGTTTGAACAAGTTATTAGGAGGTTTGGAGGTAATACAAACCTCGCCATATCTCATGAAATCAATGAGTAAATAGTAATTATTTATGAAGCCATCATTAAATAAAAACAAAACGAAATGCAACATTAAAAGAAGTTAAGTCATTTTCAAATCTATTTTCGTAACCTAACAATAAAATGGTGTGTTCCTGCCAACATATCACATTTAACACTACTTCTGATCTTATTTTTTAGAATTAAGGATTTCAATTTAACTAAGTTAATTAAGAGAACCTAATATCCAAGCATGGCACACTCTCTACATCCTGAACCATATGTGATTGCCTTCATGAGAAGCATCTGAGACTTGTCTATTCGGAACTATAACATTTTAAAACATTTCGGTCCGTGAATTAATATTTTGAGTACAGCGACTTGCTGTCAGTCGTACAGGTAAACTTATTTCAGGGATCTTTCTTTTGTGTAGGTAGGTCTTAATTTTATCTGCTTTAGTTTTTGCTCCAAGTGACACTGCTTTTACAATTATCCTCTCTTGAAATTTTCGTTTGTCTCTGCGTGCCATTATTATCAAATTGCTAAGTCACAAAATTTGATGGAGGAAGACATTTTTTGTAGAAGCGGCAGTACCCCATGCACTACTAAAAATAAATAAAAATCCATGCCGAATTACGTGAGTTCTTATTAATGCTTTGTGTATTAGTCGACATACTCAAACAATTGGAAGACTTCTATTGTCCTTGTTCATATTGTTAGCCATAGAAGCATAAGCGGACGTAAAAAAATAAATTTAAAAAAATTGTCCTTGACTGAGACTAGGGACACTAAAAAGAGGGCATCTGTGAACGACTTTGAATTTCCGGAAACATCAAAATGACTTCATTTGGGTCATCTTTTCGAAGGCTTATTTAGCATCATAACATAAAATAAGGAAATGTTTCACTATCAATAGACTGTACTTTGAAAACTCCAGGAAAATAACAGGAGCATAACTACATCTCCACCAGAAGCTCAGTGAGTGGTAGATAGTCCATGCTCAAGGTATCGAGTAAAGTATTATTATATGGGGGGGGGGGAAGGCAAAAGTATTTATAAGTTACGTTAACCCGCAAAGACGTTGATTTCCTTGGCGGATCACTGATTCAGCCTTAATTGAATGAAATGCCTATAATTGTATGTAAAACTATTTTGAAATTGACCTTTATTCGAGGGCTAACGAGCTAATAAAAAATAATGCCTGAGAATCAAACTTTTCCTCCGGAGGAAAGATTGATGACATGGAAGCGTCAAACTTCGAACAGTAACAATTATTGGAGGTTGGTCATTGGGGGGGGGTCTAGCCCTCTCCCTCGTCCTATAATAAGGAGAGCAGCAGTGAGAGAGAAAGAGAGAGAGGGTGCAAGAGAGAGGGAGAGAAAGAGAGAGAGGGTGCGAGAGAGAGGGAGAGACTAGGAGATCACCTTGAGGAGCAGGCCCAGGTGCCCGGACTACCGTGGGAAAGCATGGATTCCCACGCACGTGCGAGGCTCCAGCCCCATTATACCAACAGCCCACACTTAACACGTGCCACTTCTTATACCATCCCTCACTAGATGTAGTCACCTGGACTTTAGTTACCAGTCACCGGTTATGTCTTATCCATACAAATAGTTTATATTAGTGTGTCGACATATAAGGAATACTTCACAACAATTATTTGAACCTGTTTATTAACGTGTGACGTCGCCCATAGTCGATGGCATAAAATAAAATTAACCAACCCTTTAAATTTAAAAAGAATTCGGCCACTGATTTTTATCAAAATCACTTTTCCATATATACTGAATATATACTGAAATCCAACTCCAACAATTTCGGCGAATTTATTCACTGAGTAATATGTCCTTCCCTTTCCCTCCTTAAAGCAGTTGAGGGAGTCCCTTAATTTCAATCATGGCACCAGCAATTTCGAAATTTCCTACAAAATTGAATTCGCATTTCACCGCCATGCCGTGAAATTAGAGCTTAACTAAAATGACATATTCAAAATGAAACGAAACTAACTGTAAGAACTTTCGTAGTAATTACCTCAATTATTCAGTTAGTTTGTTGTATACTTGTAAATAATATTGGAATGGGTTAGCTGCCACTGATGATGAACTAATTGCATAGTAAATGCCACTTTTAAGTATAATAATTAGAAATGGATAAGGTCATAAGATTAAAAAGTCTTGAAAATGATATAAAGTTAAAATTACAAAATATGGGACGGAACGATGCATACACCAGGTAAATTTTTTTAGTGTTTTTAATTATTTAAACCCATTAGTTTGTTTGTACTTTAGCATTTTCACTGTCCAATTCCCTAAAGTGATTTTTTTTTTATTTATCAGAAAATGTAATTCTTCAATTTTTTTGTGTACTGTATTATTTAGTATGGTGAGTGTTTATGTATCACTGAAGACCATTCCTTTCCTTCCTTGAAAGCTTAGAGGCGTAATGTATATTCACATTGGAGAGCATGAGGTTTCATTTACAATCTTGATGATAAACCACCAAAATCAGGTCGTATAAATACTGTGTCATTTGAAGAGAACTAGTGTTTATAAATAAAATGGATGTCATTCATCCAACTAGATGTTGATGGCTAAACTAATATATGAACAAAAGTTTATAAGTTAATTTATAAGTTTGGTAAATTTCTCTGAAATTCGATTGAGCTTTATGGAGAGAAACGGGCGTTAACCTTGACGGATTAACCGGTTTAGCATTGGCCCCTCAATCATAGATTGATTGATTATATCACTAATGTCGGCTAATGAATATCCACGAGATAATGGATTATCAGTGATCTAAAATAACATTGGTATAATGTACTGGTTAGCTTATGATATCCAGTCAGAACTAAATTCAAATAACGCACCAACTAGTTTCTGTCAGCCACACTTTTCTGCCACTTGTACTTCATTTATCAAATAAGCAGGTGATGTTTGTAATAGTTAGCTTCAACCTTTTTAAACTTTATCAAACCTTTTTTATATATATTCAAACACTTTTAAAAACAATTGGGTAGGCGAATCCAAACTAACAGGGGTTCGAAATTGTCAGTAAGACATCAGACATGTCAGACTGGAAATTAATAACAACCCGTACTCAGAAAATTCTGGATTGTTATAAATTAAAATAAGTATTATGAAACACGAAAATCAATCAAAATAATTCTTTTCTTTGTTGAAAATAAACACTTTATACTCCAATAACGAGAAATAATGTATTAGTTTTGTTAATAATTTAAAGAAAAATAAATGCAATGCAATATTCAAATTAAGATGAGCAAAGGAAGTTTGTTGGTTATTAAAATCCTAAGTACATTTAATAATAGACTAATTTACAGTATTCATTAAATAGAGTAAATCATCTGTTTCATCACTTTTCATGCATAAATATTTATATGATAACAAAAGATTATTAAATAATGAAAATTAATGTAACAATAAGAACAATTTTGAGTGTATTATTAAGTACAAAAATTATAATATATCTCATCGCCTGACCACGTTGTTACTTTTAGTGAAAAACAAATATTGGTACTCTAAATTAATTTAAAAATTATATAAAACACGATGAAGAGGTTTGACATTTCATACAACCTCCAATTTATGGAATGGGGAGGAATTAACCCATAATCATTGAATTTTTCTTTAAATTTAATTGGGGATTCGGTCATTGAGAAGTAGCATTATTCAAAATCCGAAAGTATTATCTCTGTTAGTTCATCGAGATAGCAATAAAAAACAATAACCATTTCTCTGTGATTTGTTAATTACTAATTAGTCAAAAAGACTTGGTGTAATCAGAACACTATCAAAATATAACAGCAACGGCCGTGGGTAAGAACTTACATGTCCTGTTTCATCTCAATTAGATCTAATACCATCACAATCAACTTAATAAGTTTACATTCCTTTCTTTTTCAGCAGTTGGACAAAAAGCTGTAAACCTTAAATAGGCATCAATTAGCACTCACCAATCGACAAATATCAGCACAGTTCGTACAAGCCACTCTCCGGACCTGTAGCTTAGTTGGTAAAGTACCTAGCCAAGGAACGCAGAATACCGGGTCCTTTCTGGCACAAAAAAAAATGTTCCCCCAAATAAAATAAAAAAAAATTAAATTATTAAACTCAGCCTTGTTGCACGTCATAGCCTTAAAACATCGTAAATACAGGAAACGGAAACCGATCCGTCAGGTTTTTATAGACTTAATGAAAAAAAACAAATCTTAACAAGCTGAAATCTGGGTAAAGAAGTCGTACGAAAGTGTTAATTCCCAGAGGAGTGTCAACAGGTTTTATGTAGAGGCAGTCTCATTTGTTATGTAAGTCACGACTGAATCTTTCACATTACTAAACGTCACCATCATGTTTACATTTTAGTTATTTCCTTCTAGAAAATAAGATGACGATCTTATTAAGATAACGAAAAACAGGATTATGTAATCGAAAATGGCATTAGAGTACTCAATAATTAACAATGGATATCACCTTAACATCTCTAAGAATAACACTTGTCTGACTTTAGACTAATGTGGACATTAGTAAAGATAAATTAGAAATTCTGCTGTAAAACACTGGCGCGTATAATTAAACATCGTGTAAAAAATTATATCAGACGGATTAAAACATTTATTGTTGCAATGCTCGGAATACAGCTATATTATAGGGAGCAATATTTGAAGATGTTTATAGCCACAAGTGATGACTTAATGTCACTGGAAAATATTCTTCACATTGAGGACATTTATAAATTGAACATGATTTACTCATTCAGCAGTATGCAACTAAGCAACGACATAGTTTATACCATTATCTTGAAAATTAAAAGTTATTTGCCTGGGCAAAGGAAATTATTTAGTGACGAAATTCATTAAATAACGTCCTAAAATCCCACCCTGGCTAGAAAAGGGTGGTAACCTGTAGATAACCCGTCCCGATTAGCCGAAGTTGCAAAAAGTGGACGTTAATAAATAATAATAATAATAATAATAATTGAAAATTAAATACTATAATTTAGAAATGTCCAGCGAAATCAATTAACGCGTCACAGTAAACAAATAAACAAGAGTAAATACCTATATGTTGAATAGTACTAATCAGATTAAATTATATAGAATCTTAGAAGTTTAAGTATCTGAAAACATTTAATAAAAAAAAAAATGTAAAATGTATTTTTTTTCTTTTTGTATATTACTAGTAAGATTACTAACACTAAATGGGCCAGACTCAGGCAAAAATATGTACGTATTAGCCAATAAAATCTATCTATCTATCTAAATAATTATAAACATATAATGTGGCTGGGCACGAATAATAAACGTGAAATAACACTTGCAATTTAGCTCCTCGCTATCTTTCTTGTGATATATTTTTTTCCTCACATGCATCCTCAATGCAATTCCTCTCATTTTGATTATTGATTCTATGAATCATGTTTACGTCTTTACTATCGTCAACTTCTAACCCGTTCAAGTATCATGCAAATAAACTACCACGAACCACTGGTCATAATTGAAATTTAAAAATCATGTGACATCACATTTTATATATTTCTTAAGTAACCAACCAAGTGTTTATTGGGATTTATTTCTCTTGAACATAAATCAATTTCAGTATTTGATATGAATTATAATTATTTATTAACGTCCAGTTTTTGCTACCAAAGGTAATTAGGACGGGTTATCTACAGGTTACCACCCTTTTCAAGCCAGGGTGGCGTTAAGGATTTTATTAAATGAGTTCGTCACTAAATAAATTCTTATTTCCCAGGCAGGCATTGAACTCGGCATTCAAGGTTTACCATGCAAGATTAAGACCAACGCTTTAATGCACATGGCTAACCGGAGCCACAAATATATGAATTTAAATTTGTTGGACGAAATATGTGAATATTAATTGATATATTGCCTAATAATGATCACTATATATTATCATAAAATATTATTAGTTTACATTTCACATATTTTCAAGGGGGCTCAGCTTGGCCGTGCGAGCTAAGGCGTTGGTTTTAATCTCGCATGTTAGACCTAGAGTGGGAGTTCGATTCCCGCCCTTGGCAGTAGAAATTTATTTGGTGACGGACTCATTAAATAAACTCCTTGGGCCCACCCTGGCTGGTGGTAAACTGTAGATAACCCGTCCCGATTAGCCATAGTAGCATAACCAGGATTTTTTTAAGATCCAAGATTTCTAGCTCATTATTATGGAAGAATAAATTTCAAAATCTACAGAGTGCAGCAATCTAAAATTACATTTTTAAAAAATGAATTTAAAATTGAAGATATTCTTTCAATGTTCTTATCTTTAAAAAATAAAAATAAAACGTTTTTTTTTTAAATATTAACACTTGAATTTACCTGTAATTCTGGAAAATAAGAATTTTAGTTGAATTAAATTCAAGTATTTAGGAACACTACTAAATGTGAGTATTGGTACCTACTGTTTATTCCAATATGATCTGTTTGTTTATTTATATCTTTAGTTTGTTGTCAAAGAAAGATTCGATTGTGCCGTTGGGCCTATGGTCATTATTGAGTAATGAAATATAATCTGCTTAAACCGGTAAAAAGCAATTACTGACTCCATGGTATTCACATTTCAGGAGTATTGACCGAAGGAATAAACGCAGTATCAGATTAAACCTTCTGTTTTGCTGGCTGAAATAAAGCAACCACAGCGGAGTCCTATCACCCCACTCAAAGGTTAGCCAACTAAATGCAAAACTATGCAATAAAACTTCCAAAATAACTTTCTGCTTAAAAGGAAAATACAGATTTCCTTGGTTGGGTTAAAACTACGCAATAGACTCTGTCAGTGTTCCGGATTATGTGGCAAGCGTGCAAAAGTGACCTCTGCATTGTGAAGCAAAAAGACTAAATTGTCATTTGGCTGGCTCATCGATTTATTGAGTAAATGGCTTCGTTCAAGAATTTATTCAACATATTACATAACATAAAAACTATATTAAACATATTGTATTAAATTTATAACTGGCGATTAAAGAATATATTATTATTTATTAACGTCCACTTTTTGCAACTATGGCTAATTGGGACGGGTTATCTAGAGGTCACCACACTTTTCTAGCCAGGGTGGGAATAAGGATTTTATTTAATGAGTTCTTCACAAAATAAATTCCTATTTCCCTAGGCGAGAATCGAACTCGCCACTCTAGGTTTACCATATGAGATTAAGACCTACGCCTTAACTTACTTAGAATATAGACTTCTTTTCAATTATATAACAGTATTTTTTAAAATTAGAATAACTAATTTTAATATATCACACTTCTCTTTTAATTAAGTATAATCCTGAACTAAGATATATTTTATATGTTCAACCAAGGCTAGATATCACTCACAGTGCCTTTTCTAACGAGGAACACTGAAAATGGGTGATGTTATGACATTGCCTACAGACGTCATTCGAGTAATGCTTCCATTGCAATTTTTTCCGGACCTTTATAATTGTGTGAATCCTGAATGTCTATATTTTTAGATAGAAAGTGGGATTGTTTACAGTTGGCTATTCGATTATGTGAAGGCCTTATTCAAAAAAAGATAATTGACTCAAGATTTCTAGTTGTAAGTGTTGTAAAACTTCTTAAGATGCCAATTATTTAGATAAACGACAATTTGGTATTAGTTTTTCGGTATATTATTACCATATTTTAAATTCAAAATACTAATTACCCCTACTCTAGCTATTCCCTGTTCTCCATTGTATTTTTATTTGTCATCAAATCAAATCAATTTTCACAGAACATACAGAAAGAAATGCGATGTCTAATAACAAAACCTGATTTTGAAGCTCAAAGTATCATTAATCGCAACTAATTTCGGCATTTTTATGGCAGAGAAGATTTAGGGTTAAAATTAAAAAATAAAGAAGTAAAGGTACGTAATGATTATAAACTGTAAATCGTCATTTGACCAATTTTATTTGTAATCTACTGAATGCCCCTAGGATTACATTGTATCCAATTGGAATAACAACATCTTATTTGAATTTCTGATTTTAGCCTTCAGGAGACCTCTTCGAGTACTTCCCTTTAAATTTTCAATAAAATCTAAATTTAATTTGTTAGCCTTCAATGTTAAGCATTTATCATTTTATTTGAGGAAGTAGCTCTTGCACTTTATAACTTGCGTGGTTTACATATTTTCAGGAAAACAAAGACAATAGCAGGAAAAATTTTGATGTTTAAATACTCACAGTCCAAAAGGTGAACAAAGGTATTTTCAATTCTTTATTTTTTTCGCATCTCTGTACCTATTTTATTAGAACTTAGCTCCCATTTCCATAAGGTTAGTTGTAAGGTTCTACGGAAGGAATGACCAATTGAAAGGGAAATTATAATTAACTCTGATGATAATGAAGCACACTATAATACACAATTACGTTAGTTTGATGGCAGATACATTGTTCTACACTTCAGTAAAATGAATATTAATTGGAGTTATCAAGTCTTCAGATTTATGTAACTGAGGCGACAATAAAATGTTTGTTAAGGAATTTTTATGAATATTTTTTACCGTTAAACACATCAATTAGGCTCCGGACGACCCAAGTAAATAAAATTTAATGTTATCCAGGTTCTCCAACTTCAGAGGATTAGCAAGCCAATTACTTGTGAAACATTGTTTGCTAACAAAACGAACAAGATAGAAAGTATAATTCAAACAAGGAGTGTTAAAAATAAAAAGGACAGCCTATTGACAGAATAAGTCCTTGGGAATAATAATTCTTGGCTTTAATGCATCCTAAATTAGGCCTCGTTATACGCCCTATAATTGGCTCATATTAAATAATTTTTTTTTCTGAAATGAGGAATTCCTTAAAAAACAAAACAAATAAATCATTTCTTTTATGAAAAGAGACCTTTTTTATTCCAAAAAAATTTTGAAAACGTAACTTGGAATTTATTTTTGAGGAAGTACTTCAAATATCTACCAAAAAGATTTTTGAGAGAGACAGATTGGAAGAGAGAGAGAGAGAGAGAGAGAGAGAGAGAGAGAGAGAGAGAGTGAGATAGAGTGTGTGAGAGTGAGATAGAGAGAGAGAGTGAGAAAGAGAGAGTGGGTGAGAGAGAGTGAGAGAGAGAGAGTGATAGTGAGAGAGAGAGAGAGAGAGTGAGAGAGAGAGAGTGAGAGTGAGAGAGAGAGAGAGAGAGAGAGAGAGTGAGTGAGTGTGTGAGAGAGAGAGAGAGTGAGAGAGAGAGAGAGAGTGAGAGTGAGTGAGAGAGTGTGAGGAGAGAGAGAGGCGAGAGAGAGAGGAGAGAGAGAGGAGAGAGAGAGGAGAGGAGAGGAGGAGAGAGTGTGTGAGAGAGAGTGTGTGTGTGAGAGAGTGAGAGAGAGTGAGAGAGAGAGAGAGAGAGAGAGAGAGTGTGAGAGTGTGTGAGAGAGAGTGTGTGTGTGTGTGTTGTGTGTTGTGTGTGTGTGTGTGTGTGTGTGTGTGTGTGTGTGTGTGTGTGTATGTGTGTGTGTGTGTGTGTGTGTGTGTGTGTGTGTGTGTGTGTGTGTGTGTGTGTGTGTGTGTGTGTGTGTGTGTGTGTGTGTGTGTGTGTGTGTGTGTGTGTGTGTGTGTGTGTGTGTGTGTGTGTGTGTGTGTGTGTGTGTGTGTGTGTGTGAGAGAGAGAGAGAGAGAGAGAGAGAGAGTGAGAGGGCTCGTGCTGGGCGGGCGGCTGGGCACGTGGGAAGCTGGAGATCTTTCCCACGGTAGCAAGCTGCCCCCACCACCTTAGCCCTGCCGACCGTTCGTCTCGCCCAATAGAAATGTCTCTCTGTGGATCTTATTGTCCCATCTCTATAGGGACTTCTTTATCCATTTACCCCAACATGGCCGGGTTCTTTTCAAACCACCTCAACACCAATCAATAGTGCGTCAATGATCCCTCCCTTCTAGGACTACAAGATCCTTTTTTTTTTTTTTTTTCAAATGGCAGTCTTATCTTCCTTGTATAACTGGACATATGTATTTTTGAACAAGCGTAGTAATTTGTCTCTCTGAGTCAAGGGCTAATGAATGGCTTAACGAATGCGACACGGGTTTTGGTTGGATAACCATTTGCATTTGTGACGTTCTCTCCTAAAGTGAGGTCCTGGTCTATTCACAAAGCTTATGGTGTATATTTAATACTTTAATGGTGTTTGTACACTTCGGGAAAAGGGATAGAAACCTGACAAGGAATCCTGCTAATCCCAGAAACAATAATAGTCATTTTGGCCTTCAAGATCCAAAGTTCATTTTACTACTTTTGCATTTACGGTGGCTTGAACACTCAATGACTCAGGTCCTAATAATTCATAATATACGTCCCTGCTTTTCATTGTTCCGAGTGCACTTCTGTCCATAGAAAACAAAGTTAAGGTCCATAAAATAACTGATGAAATTTTACTGGAAATCAAATGAGCCTACTACAGTAATTAGCTTATAAAAAGTTCCTTTGCTAAGCAAAATGTTAAAAATCTTTTTTGAAGCCGAATAAAAAAAACAGCTAGAATTTGGTTCTTGAAGGTGCCTGCTAATTCCTACATTCTACAGCGTACCATGATCGAAATATCATCTGTATTTAATCGGAACAATGGCGTTATGTTTTATATTATGATTTATTTACAATTGTCTACAAGTTCCTGAAGTAGTACATATAAATAAAGCAAAAAAAAAAGTTATAAGAGGACTTTTTTTAAAAAAAAGGTAACTTACATGTTCATTGAAATCACTGCGTGCAATCGTGGTACTAGATAAACCAGTTCTAAAACTTTAATGCAACATTACTAAAACAACATATAGCAAAGATTTTATTCTATTTAAGATCATAAATCTAATCACTGTTACAGAGTACGATTTTTTTTTTTTTTTTAGATCAACTTGAGACAATGGTGGAATGTAACACTCCTTTAGGAATTAACTTTCTTTTTCTTTTTTTCGAAAATGACTGGGTTGTTTACTGTAATTCAGGACTGGCAACTGACAGCCAAAAATTTTACCACTACTTTACTTTAATTATGATGATTGATAAGCAAAAAAGAGTTAAATTAGTTTTCTGAGAATAAACTCTGTTAGGAACTCTGTATGAAGGAACTCAAACTCGAAATGGGACAGGAAAAGTTTGTAGAAATGCACATGTCATCCACATAAACTAGGAAAGGTTTGGTGGGAGACATGGCAAAAAGGGTGCTGAATGCACAAAGCTACAGCGCAGGTGCAAAAAGGCGTGGCTAACACACCCATTCTTCAACCCTTCTCTTGAGGAATTTCAGGAAACGCCTGCAGGTACATCTGTACTAGGAATGTATACCAACAAAAATATTAGATCCCAATATATGGTTATTGAGAATATCTGCCTCCTGTGTCAATAAGCACCTGGCGAATCTAGGCTACATAATATAAAATCTAAGCAACTATATGCATCATGCTATTAATTAAACTCTGATTAGTTATTCCTCGAAAACGTAATTACAAGTGTAATAATATGCTCGTAATTCATTGGGTTCAGTGACTCCTGATCTACAAATATTGGATGTACATTAGATGGCATTCCAACCCAATTCTAAAGCATTAATAGAATACAAATACTTTATTTAAAAAAGAGTCTTATTTTGTACATGAGTAGCTGCTAAAACCAGAGTAAGCTAAAAAGCAAAAGATAAAATAAATTGAGTTATAAAATATTAAAGAAATGATAAAAGGAACAAAACCTAATATTGTAGAAAATTTATTGATAACATTTAGCTGGATTTTGATATGTTGAAAAAAAAAAATAATCCTAGGAAATGGCCTGATGCTGATGTAAATACACACGATAAAAAGAATATAGCAATAAATATTTACATAACTGCGATAACTAGAATAACGCAATCAATTAATTACAATCAAGATAAACTATCAACAATAATGTTTCAATTACTGCTTGAGATTTGTTGCTACATTTTCTGTACCGCGTGCGTGGCCCGTGGCTGTCCAACGGGTGTTTATGATAACGGGTGTGTGAAATTGTTAAGAAAGGCAGTTTGATTTTGCCAAAAGAAAAATGTAGATATCCTGAAATGAGGATGTCATGTTGAGCAATGTTTAATCAAATTCAGCCATTTAATTCAAAGCTTCCTCATGAAAAATGAAATTGTATCTCAAGTGTAATATATTTGAATTAGAGTGAAATAAATGATGTACTTCTAAAAGTAAAAAGTAAACTTAATTTCATTGTTTTTAAATAATATTTAATTTATAAAAATACAGAAGTAATGATAATAATGAATTATATAAAGAGAATAACAAAATAGGGGGTTTTTTCACCCCTAACGGAAACCAAATATGATTGGTGAAAAGTTTTTCATGCCCAAGTGTATTTACTACATCATGAAGCGTATTGAAAAGTGAACTCAGCTAGTAAGCATTTCTTAATTTATAAATTGCTACTATTAGTCAAAAAGGTTAATGTTAACAAAGGCAACTAATTTCGATTATGTTATCGCGTCTCAAGCTTTGAAAATTGTTCTCATGGGCTATAAATCCGTATTTTCATGGAAAAGAGCAAATGAGGAAGAAGTGCCAAAATAGATACGGTGATTTTCTTTGAAATCATTAAACAAAAAGACTTCAGGAAGAATGGTGACAATTCCATTAAAGGCCAGAATTTGGATAGCCAATCCCGGAGCACTTACAAGCAAACTATTCTTTGAGAATTTGGGAAAAGAGGGAAAAAAACTGGGGGAAAGTGGATGTCCGTTTGAATGTAGACAAGCGGAAAATTTATAAGATAAAAAATTAATAACTAAGTGCTTAAGGCCACTTTTACTAAATATTTGCAAAAATAAATAATTTTTTTTAGGTTAATTAGTTCTGCAATCGAAATAAATAATCATAACGGAAATTAGAGGATAATTAGACAACAGTAGCCTTAATAGAACTAGCCTGTGCCAAATTATGACTTTTGGAAAATTCATTTAAAAAAAATCATTTTGAAATTCTGAAAATAGCAGGTACTCTATGGTAAAGGAGAAGTAAGGGACAATCGTACTAAACGTACAGGTGTGTTGACTAGTGAATGCGAAGGCGTAGTTCTCAAACACCTGACACAGACAGGTAAGATTCAGCCGTAGGTATAACGGCTGCCTTCTCAACTATTTCAATAGACTAAATTTGATTAACATTTACAATACACTCATAGGTTCAAAAACAAATTTGCAAATAACGTAATGGTGAGTTGTCTAAGAAATCAAATAAAAACTTATAAGAAAGCAGCGTAATGATTGGGTTTCGATAGACTATAGAAAATTAAACGTATTAAACGCATTTAATTACTTAATATTTTCTTTAAAGAATGGATATTAATTAAAACTTTAACTTACACCGAAATTTTCATTAGAATATAATGTGCCTATTTCTAGGTGATGTTATAATAAATAGCAAATTATCAATTGAATCGGACTCTAGACGATAAATAAAACTGAATTGTAAGAAACGTTGATAATTTCAGTAACGACTATTGAAGAACATTGGCTTTGACCTACTGCTAATGCATTAATGGGTTATGCGGCTAATAAGATGGCTTTATTGGAATACTACAAATTATTCATAATTACGGGAAATTCCTGAAAAAGCAATAAGTATATATTGCAAAGGGATAATTTCTACAAAGACATGACCTATATTTGTTTGATGACATCTCCAAATTTACTATAGCGCCGGCAAACAAGGAAAACTGGCAATGTCACAAAGTGCAAATTTTTGTGATCAGTCTGGTATTAACGGAAGTTTAATTATAGGAAAATAATTCTATAGGGACATAAATCACTTTCGCAGTCGAACTTCCGTGGAAATTTGATTTTTATTTTCCCCAGTTCCCAAGTTGGGCTTCTTCTCCAACCATTCTGGTTTGGACCTATTGGATGAATGCCAATCTTTTGTTTGTATTTTCATATAAATAATCATAAGCCATGCGTTAAAACATGAGGAAAATCTATTGCAGAACGTGGGCATAGTACGCGGATCTAAACAAAGCCCACAATATCGTCAACATTTGTAATTCGAAGCCAGTTCGATGGAGGTTATTCAATGATTGTCTGAAAATTAGAGTGTTAACGACTATTTAAGTGAGAAGTGGGGGAACAATGACAACTGTGTCATCATCCGTCAAGCTGTGAATCTGTTGATCATTGACATTTCGAATGCAATGAAGAGGCGCAAGTGTCAGGAGCGTGTGCATATTTTCCCTGCATTTATATATGTGTATGTACGAGATGAGAGAGACTGTTTCCGCACGCGCCTCTACTAGTGAAATTAGAAATAAAGGAAGGCATTAATTGACAAGCAGTGTTTTGGAGTTTTAAAGTCCACACAATGCAAAGGGAAGTCAAGTGGTGGGACAATACCACCTGTATTGACTTCCGCCAACCTGCGTATTTGTTGTAGTGGCGTCGCACTATCGTCGGACGCGTGTGGGCATTGTGGTTGTATCTATATATGAGAGAGGGAGCGGGAGTTTTAGCGAGTGGCACTCACACGCGCCTCCGCAAGTGCAATTAGGAATCAAAGCCCTGTTCACTGGTTGCATTACACGCCTGCCCCAGTTCTGGAGCTTTAAAGTCCATTTAATGCTAAGGGAGTCAAGTGGTAGGACAATGCCACCTGTATTGACTTCCTCCAACGTTCGTATCTGTTGATCGTTGACGCACTGTTGTCGGACGCGTGTGGGCATTGTGTTTGTATCTATATATGAGCGTCAGTTTTCGCGAGAGAGAGACCCGCACGCGCCTCCCCTAGTCAAAAGCCCGGCGAGTAGATAGACAATTAGGTCCGTGCTGAGGCCGTGCCTCGGCACGAGTCGGTAGCCTCACCAAACAGACGGTGGGGGGAGCAGCTGCGGCTGTGAGAGCCTTCCCAGCGAACCGTTCCCACGCTCCCAGCGGCTATATAAGCCCCCACCACCCAACCGACACCAATCATTCCCTTGCCGGAGCTCACAGAGTACACAGCTCTCTAGTGCTCTCACAGTGCCTTACAATATACGCTCGTAGAGTTCGTTCTCTAATTTTTACAAAGTGCTCAGACTTTTAGAGTCAGTGTTCAGTGATCAACATGTCAACCATGTACGAAACAACCCAAGTGGATGTGGAGCAAGTGCAGCCCATTTCAAGGACTTACCAATATAGAAAGGTAAATGTCACTTTCAATCAAATACTGTCATTAATAGATTTTCAATCAATTACCTAGAAAATTCGTATGTTTTTTAAAATCATGTAAAGTAGAGTTTATTCCTACCAATATTTAGTCTTTACTCAACTTTGATTTCCAATAACCAATCTATCAAAATAAATTCAATTTCATTATTGATGTTAGATACCTTTTATCATTTTTAATTACTAAATATTTTAAAATTATTTTAATTTATACATCCTAAGACAAATGTCAAAATTGATATTATTCTTTAATTCTGATTTTCTTAAACGTTTTCATAGTTTTTCCCTGTTGCACTTGTCAAGTTTCTTTTGAAGTTTTAAAAATTGTTTTAGTTTAGTGATAAGTTTCCTATGACAATTTAACTAAGCATTTGTTTTTTTTTTTGTCCAGGTTATGAAACCTATGCTTGAAAGAAAGAGACGTGCCCGTATCAACAGATGCTTGGACGAGCTGAAAGAGTTGATGGTGTCCGCACTCCAGTCTGACGGTGAGAACGTCGCTAAGCTGGAGAAGGCCGATATCCTGGAGCTGACAGTCAGACACCTCCACAAGCTGAGGAAAGCCCGGAGGTTGTCTCTGGCACCACAGACCGGGACCGACGAGAGATTCCGCGCTGGATACACCCATTGTGCTGGAGAGGTGAGCAAGTGCTTGGCCTCTACCCCTGGTGTCGACGTGAGGCTGGGCACCAAGCTGATGACCCACCTTGGACACAGGCTGAACGAGCTAGATATGTGTTCTCCACTATCTGTCAGGGTGTCGGAAGCACCTCTCAGCCCAACCTACTCCCTCCCGCCTACACCCGCCAGCTCCAGATCATCAGATTCACCCGCACCTGAGTTCTCCGGACTCCTCAAGGTAGCACCCCAGCAGGTCTGGAGGCCGTGGTAAGCCGACAGTCTCCCCGACCAAAGGTAGACTTAACCAACAATCTATCCGACGTCTTTCAAGAGCTTTAAGACTACAGTGCCTTCATAATTATATTTGTTAAAAAGTACTTATGTTTTTACAAGTTATATTATATTATTAGAACATATTTTTCATTAGTTATTTCTTTTCTTTTTGTAATATTTTTAAAGAAGAGAAGACAATTGTTTTGGATAGCTTTAAAATGTAATAATTGTTCTCATAGTTGTTAGTTATTATTTAAAAAGAGGAAGCAAATGTTTTTTTATAGCTTTAAATTGTAATCATTGTTCTCATAGTTTGTAATCGTTAGGTGTTAGTTTTGTTATTCTATGTAAGTTATTTTTTGTGGCATTTTTTGCCATGTGATAGAAGACTGTAATCTGTGATGTTAGGTTTAATTTAGAGATTGTAAAATCCTCTATGCTTTTTATTGCTTTCGTTTTAAATCTTTTTTGTTTGTATTTTAAATATGAAGAAAAAGACAGCAATGAAACATTAAATTTAAATGTGTCTTTATTGAAATGAATATATATTGTAAAGAGTAAAATATATAAAAGAGAGATAGATATATGTATTACAAAAGACTGTGATACAATAAAATCAATTATGTTTTCATATTAATTTATGTTTATCATTTAAACCCTTTTCACAAAATAAACTAATTACATATAACTAATTATCAGGGGAGAGGAAATAAATTAAAAATATAAATTTAACATAAAAAATGAAGCATTTAAATGACTGTGTGATAAATGTAAATTTAAAAAAGAAAGTGAATTATAACCGAATTTTAAAAAAAGCAAAGATAAAAACTTTAAAATACTTGAATATACTAACATTAAAAAAAAAAAAAACAAAAAAACAGTGATTCATAATAAGTCTTGAAAAATCAACGCCTTAGTAAGAAATTATGATTAAATATACTAGAACTTGAAAATAAATAAGCTTAATTAAACTAATAGAAGTTATCAAAAGGAATAGAGAAATATTAGATTTAAAAATATAGGCAATATATGTCATGTCATATATGACAAATATACTTAAAACAACAAAAACAGATTAATGGATCATATTTGACAAGTGTAAATGTAATTAATGAGCTAAAAAAAATGAATTTATCATGTATGTAAATAAACCAGACTAAGATAAACTTTAAAAGCCATAATGTGATTAGTAACATATTCTACATAAATATCAAATTCTTCATTCTTATTATAAAAGTGCAGTCTGAAAATCATGAATTTTCCTTACAAATAATCCCCTAATAGCATTCGTTAAAAACATACTTAAATACCCCAAGACAGTAAGACTTGTGACATAATATATATATATATATATATATATATATATTTTCCCTTAAAAAGTTTATGATTCATTAAAATGAAGCCATCAGTAAATACTGTGTTTAGATCTGGCAGATACAAACCATATAATATAATGTAGATTACCAAAGGGCTTAAATGCTCTGATTAAGCATATTGGTATTCACCTAACAGGTGAATTGAACAGCTCTTATAACTGGTCAAGGCCTGATGATGAATAAAAACATCACCTGACGGCTGACATTAAATATACACATTATCAATGAAATTTTGTATATAAAATGTATAACGGTTATAAATAAACAAATAATTATAATATTCATTTAAATAATATATTATAGTAAAATTGCAAACTACTTCCAAAAATCAATGAAACTAATGTGGGCCCCGAAAATAATATTTATTCTATTACTAGTAAACCACCCAATACACCGTAAACCTTTAGGGGAGTTGAGTCCTTGACTAAAAAATAACAAGTGTACTAATTTAGAAAAGTCTAATTTTAATCTAACTAAAGAAAAAAGATTCAAGTAGTTAATGTTACAAAATAAATCAGTTTCTACGGAAAAGATTGTCACATGGTCAGATGATGCCATCACAACTGCACTGCGATTTGATGAACGTAACAGATTTAGTAATCAAACTACCATGATGAACATATTTTTTCCTATTAAAATGACAAAATTTGTAATCAAAGTACTTTATAAAAGGTTGAAAATATTTACAAGTAAAACCCTTAATCAAATGAAGCTCTGATTTAACTAAAAAAGTTACCTATTTTTTTATGAAGTAAAATTTCATTAATTACTTACAAAAAGAGAACTAAAAAGATTGAGGGCATGTAATTTCAGTGCACTTCAGTTTTCATGAAATTAAAAACGCTTTCAATTACATTAAAAAAAATCAATAAAAAAATCAAAAGACATAGACTTTCTGGCTATGAAAAATATATCAAAAGCATAAATGTATTATATGATTTATGCCCTACGAATTCCACAGATTAAGAGAAAATCAAATATAACTGAATAATATTACGAATACATCATATGTTTAATATTAGCCGGTAAATAATACGTCCCTTATTCTTATTTTAAAATTAAGGTCTCTTTTTTTTTACTAAGGGAGTTGTGATGAGTTATTCACGACCAGGATGAGACTGGGTATCTTATTCAGTGAGTACGCCATTACATAAATTATCATTGCTTACGCAGAAATCGAATTCACGACATAAAGCTGTTCTAGTTTATTAAGACCAGAGCCTGGCCTAAACACGCATGGCTAACATGAGCCTCCATATATTTGTTTCATTTTGGATTAGGAGTCGTTGAATAAGTGAAACAATTTGCATTCTGTATCAGTTAGTAGGGCTGTGCTTTTGATGAAAGCGTCTTGAAGGAAATATAACGTAAAAGGTTTAACATGATAAACAACTTTCTACACAAAAATGAATGCCTAAAAATATAGCATATTAATTTAAATATCCTAAAAGTTAATATCATTTAATTAAAAAAATATCCATAGTAATTGCGTTTTTGTTGAGCTAAAGGTGACGATGATACCAGTAACACTGTGCATATTTTTAACAAGACGTTTTATGTGAATTATCTTAAGGGGATAACATTTCATTTTCTGCTAATTACAGAAAATAAGATAACTGATTATTCAGAGATTTATTACGAAATAATACTGATTCATTATTTATTTATTCACCCTTCGTTAAAAGCGAATAACATCAAATAAATGGTTCACGTGAGGGTTTTACTGCAAGAGATAATAATACTATATCTATTTTTTTAATACAACTTATTTCATTGAATGGTATTATTCAATGTCAGAAGTTTTACTAATTTCAGCTATAAATTAATGTATGTGCCAGTTTTGATAAATTCAGTATAAATAAGTACATATGGTTTTATATTATTGTCATATACATAAAATGTTTATATTAGTTGGAGTTTTCAGAAAATAAGAAGAATAAAATATTTCAAAAGTTTAAAGTCATTCACTAGAAAGGTACTCGGGCTTTTACTGTTCCTTTATTTATTCAGGAGTTAATTACTCTTAATTATTTTCATTAAAACAGCATTTATTGGCATATTTATCCCATTATTAATTCAGTGTTATGATCGCTCAAAGAAGTAAAGCAATAAATAAATCAAGACATGGGGGTGGATTGATTTGATGATGGCTTGTTCAGGAGAAGTCCGTTGAGCCGGAGGGCGCCACCTGCTGGGTAGTGGCTTGTCGAGATGGCTTGGTATCATGCAGAAATGAAGGCACTCATTTCTATTCCGATATACCTCATCAGCCCAAGGAACGATTTGGCCAAGAGGCCAATCTGGAATTCATGAATAATCTTCATCTGCGAATAAACGTTTTATCTAAGAAATCATATCCACCTCGAATAAAATTGTATATTAAGACTAGAAGGGCGTTAAGTGAAATGCATGAAGAAGAATTATTTCAGCATAAGTCGTTTGCGAATTCCACTAGCCCCTTATAACCCTTTCAATAACAGAATAAACCAACGATGATGCACTAATAACATTCAAATGAAACGCATACATTTTGGCTTAAGAATGAAATTTTTTATTTGCGTGAGGTACGTCTCCCCTAGATACCCTGTAACAAACGCTACTTATCATGAGAAGAGTAGGAAGTTTAGTCATCCATTTGTGCCATTTTTAGAATTATAGAACTCAGAAATAGTAATGTCCACGAGCATATCATTCTAACAATATAGGTAATATCACATAAAACGTTTTCGCCCCCCCCCCCAATAAACGGAGAAATGACACTCATTTGCGGAACTGCTTTTAAATAAAAGTCCGCTACACGTGCCTAGCGTAAACGAAGCAGATTTCCCACGCGCTGAACAGGCTAAAGATCTAACACCGTCTATTCTGCATGCTTCCTGTAAAATGAAACCTTTGAAAACAGGACTTAAAATTTAACCTGAGACGTTTAGTGGGTCAAGTGCTCGAAGAGAAAATCGTCTTAGTAGGAATGGATGTTTACTGAAGAGCGAAAACTAAAAAGTAAATCTCAGTTAATATATGAGTTTACGGAATAATGAATAGAACAAGAATGGTAGTAAATTAAGTACTCAACAAAAATCGATTCATTGTTGTTGTTGTTAAGGATTATAATGATGGAGATATTCCAAATTTTCATCCCCCTCCCCCTTCATTCATATATAACTATATTACTAATATAATGATATGTGATGAGCATATAATAAACTAATTATAATAAGGAACAACACATTATAATAAAAAATTAAAACAGAAACACATAGACGACCATTCTTAGCCTTCCTCATTCTATCTTAGCCCATATAGCTTTTCCCTCCCTTGTCTCTTCCAAATTAGGCATCCTGATTAACTTTGTCATTCGTTCATCTCCTCTATTATCATCTCAAGATTTGAGGTGTAGTGAGAACTTTTTCTTTCAGTAGAAACATTGGTGTGGTCGAGCTTTTTTCCCTTATGGTAGCGCTTCTGCGCTCCAGTTGATGTTTAACATGGCTCTGCTCTATTTGATTATGGCTTTGTTTCTGGTTTCTCCATCTGTTACCTAAAGGTTTAAGGACTCAAATATTTCTTTCTAATTTCACTAGATTACTTTTCATTATTTACTTCAGGAACCAATGTTTGTTTGAACCCAGTGAGACTACTTTCCGTCTCCTCCATTAAATTATGTTTAAAGGAAATCAATTGACTTATTCCTCAACATAAGTAGTCATCTTTGGAGTATCCTATTGACATGGGAAACACATTCAGAACTTAAATTATCTTGACTATTAAAATTCGGCGTTGAACCAACCTCAGGATGAAAAATATACGTTTTATGGAATCACAGATATTAAGCCATTAACGTTAATACATGAATTTAGTATTAACGATAATTCGTTGCAAAGATTATACAACCATGACAGAGTTGAATGAATGACTATAAAGGTCTTTATGGAAGAAAATGATACTTATTACGTCACATAGCGCAGCGGGACGCATGTAATAATATAATAAATATGTAAGCCTCAATTTATAGGAATCGATTCATATTAGAGCGGCAAGAAATGGACCCTTGTTGATCTCAATCACTGAAGAAGAGAACCGCGCGACATCTGTGGGATCTTCGTAGAACCAGAGCTGGCGGCAAGCTCAAACTACAGTAACATACAACTAAAATGCTAGGTAAAGTCGAGTGAAATGTATGTTTGTTCATTGAAAGCCTTCAGTACAGTGAAAAATAAAAATAATTAATTAGACATCAATATAAATTATTTATTTAGGTGTGCCGCAATTTAACACTTTTTTTCTTTTTCTTATTATAATAGCCGGCCAAATCGCCAAGATGCAGGTGCTCCTGTATAAATAATTAAAAAAAAATATTATAACACTAAAATAATTTAGGTAAAGCCACCTTATAAAAACTAAAAAAAAGTTTAAAAATCTACAGTCGTAGGTAAAAGCACGGCTGTCCTTTTTTTTCTCCAGTGGATATTGTTCTGAGTAAAAATCTAATTAATTAAGTATAGTGTTTAATTATTCAGTGTTAAATATGTAAATAATCACACTTAATAGTTGCTACCCAGATACCCTCAATCATTCATTTGCAATACAACCTATTTTCTTAATTTTTCATAATGTTCAACGGGTTATGTAGGGCGTATTTCAATAACCAAATATAACTGTTCTTTGAGACTCAACAAGTAATTTATGTTCAGGCGTGGGTCGTAATAAACTTGGATTGAATCGTTGCCAAATTGGTATTAACATTTTATTTGGAGACTCACGAAATTAAATTTCTAGTATTCTCTGGTTAAAAAGAATGGGGCAACCTGCAGAAAACCTGTTCTCATGAGCCTCGGGGGCATATTAGAATTGTTATTTAATTCAGTTTCTTTTTTAATTAAAGTATAGTTCTATTTATTCATTTGTAAGACTTGTAAAAATAATAAGTAGAGATTTCCTCAAAACAATTCTGCAAGAAGAGTTACACCTTTCATTAAAAAAAGTCTCCATTTCCCCCAAAACAAGTGTCCATTCCTGTTATTTCAGGAAGCACAGCCTAACTAATTAGGACGGTGTGGCAGGAGTTATGAAAATGAATGTTAGCAAAACAATAATGGACATCTAAAAGCTTGGGGTTCCTTGGGGCTACCTGCATACAAAGGCATTTTTGTCTTCCGCGAATCAAAATAAAGCATCAGGAAAAAATTAGGGTTGAATTCGTGAGCCTTCAGGAATACTTTATTGAAGTACACCTGCGGGCCTCTAACAAAATATTTGTCTTCGCGAGCCGACCAATTCTATTGTCTGTAGGACAGTTTGTTTCTGCCTCTCCTTTTCTTTTTTGTCTCTCGCCTCGCTAAAAAAGTCCATCTCAATCCCAAACAGGTGGTGACTGCAGGTAGGCCTTGTAAAGATGTGTCTTACCTTTCGTTTAGGAATGTTTTGACTAATGAACTTAAGAATCGTAAACCAATGGCTCAGAGACATAGGAAAAAACGCTTAATGGCTGAATGTGCTATTGTTATCGCGAAGAACATCTGTTCACTTAGCAGAACCAACCTTATTCGGCTAATGATGACCCAGGTAAGGATGTTCGAATCGATTCGGTGAATAAATGTTTAAGCAACGGAACTCCTAAGCCAACGCGTACTAAAAAAAAGTCTACCAAAGAAATCTACAAAAAAGAAAAAAAAATCGTTCATAAGCACTGCAGATGCATACATTGTAAAATTCACTTAAAAAAATAAGCCATGGCCATCAATCGTTCCGTAATCCTGTATTCAAAATACTTCAACTGTAATCATAAAGCATAACTCGATAAATTCTAAGTCAGATTGATTAACAAAGCTAAAACTTCTACAAACATCTGAAACTACGGACGCGGGCATCATAATTTACACTGACAGTTCACATCCACTCATCTCGCACATATTGCACAAAATCCAGACATTAAGCAAAAGAAAACTATGAACTGGTTACCCGAACATACAAACATTAGACAAAGCACACAAGTAGACGAACTCACCAAACCAGCTACTCAATAAAGAATCACGACAACACTTATTGTACACGCCAAGATATTAAAGCCCAAGAAAAACATATGATACTCAATTCATGGCAGAAATTTTGGTTTGCCACAACTGAAAACAAACTTGGAGAACTGAAACATATACTTCGTGAATGGCGTTCCTCAAAAAGGCTATTTAGAAGAGAAGCAGTTTTAACGAGGTTAAAAATTGGCCATTTACGACTAACTCACACTTACTTGCTGGAGAAGACGAACCCTACTGCCAACACTGTAACTGTAGACTTGCTATAAAACATACTAACTGACTGCTATCGAAGGACTCACATAGACCTACCTGCACTTTGACTGAGATACTACATGACCGTGGCCAGTATGTAGACCGCGTATTACACTACTTGAAATGTAACTACATTTTCATAAAATTATAATGTAGGACAATACTGAAAATATTTGCAGAAATGAGCATACTTACGTAAATATAATAAAGTGATTATTGAAATTTAACTGATTCGTCACTAAATCGCCCCAGTCGCGAAATGAGATTATTGTAAGAAAAAAAAAATAAAAAAACAGTTTGCTAGCAGAGCACACTGGGCAAAACCTTCTATTAATACTGTTATATCCTAAAGGCTTAACCAAGCTGCTGCAAAACTAAGCATATTATTCCGGAGAAATTCTTTAATAGACATTCTTCGTTCAAGTAAAATATATCAAAATCAAGTTTCATCACTGAATGACCCCAAGAGAATGAGCTTTAGGATATTCTATGGTATGTACTATTCTTATACTGGTTTCTTTGCGTTAGATTAATTGACCCTAATTCTCTGATTCTCATTGTCATTTTATAAAACGAAATTATTTTTAAAAATTACTGATTGTGCTGCAGTTTAAATTAAAGGAAAATTGAAAGATACCCATGAATAAACTACAGCTTTAAGTAAAAGGTTCACTAAAGCTACCCAGGAACACCACTGTTTCAAGAAGGGTTAATTTTCTGGAAATAAGTTTTTTTATTTCAACGGATATTTACGCTTTAATATAGTAAAACATTAAACCACTTCAGCGGAGAGTTACAGTCAGTTTTTCAAAGATAAGACAATTCTTTAAAAAAAAATTGCATTGTTGAATAATCATAGTTTTGGTACCTGACAGCTTCGTGGAAGACTAACGAATAGGTGTGTTAGGGATGAATTCATTAATTTCTACAAAATCTGAGAAATTCCTCTCAAAAAAACTGTACACCTGTAGCGATTTCCCAAACTCAGGTAAGAAATGATACAGATCTTCGAAAAAGCCTGTCTTCTGATTATGCCAGATGTTTCGTAACCTAGGCCTTTGTTTGGCAAGTTTATCACAATATCTTACTGAAACCGTTACAGGGCTGTTTTTCCCTGTAAACAACTTTGTTATCTACATAAAAAAAATAGAGAAAAACAAAAGCCTTATCGAAGAAGAACTGTTTTCTTAATTAGTTTGACATCTTACCATCCGTACAGCTGAGTATTTTTTTAGTTAAAGAACAAGATTTGATCTATTAATCAAAGTACAAATGTTCAACGATGGAACAATAAATATTACTTTATCGACCTTTATAAGTGTTATTTAGTATGGTTACGTGTAATTATCGTTTTAGCTCAAGGTTCATAAATGATAATCTGGTTTTCGCAGATTTCCCTTAATTGAAATGAGCTATTGAGTCTTCAAATATCCACCGATCCTACCAGAAGATGACGAAAATGAGGTCCGTTCAAAACTACAATAAGTATAGACAGATAGATATATTGGTACGTTAACGCTCTAGCAGTCACAATTTTTGTTTAATTATTACTTAACTCGATATTTAAACGATTTATGTAAAACTAAAGCTCGTTAATAGCTGAAATCCGAGAGGGGGGAGGGGTACAGAGGGGCAATTTCAAAAATTCAAGATATCCCCGTTAATATGCGTCAAATTGAAAAAAGTGTATGGAACCAATATTATTGCAAATTTAATTTCCTATAATGTTGATATATATATATATATATATATATATATATATATATATATATATATGTAATTTCTTTCTCTAACTTGAATAATAACCGAGATTTTTTTCTATTTTCACCCTTTAGTACCTAAACTCCCACTATTACTCATGCCATATTAACAACTTATATCATTAACCATTTCATTCCAAGGTTAAATACCAAATATTGTTTTCAATGAACTTTTGCTTTTTTTAGAAAATCAAATACCTTATGTGATGACGCCATCAATTAAGATTTTAAGTTCTTTTCTCGTAAATGTTTATTTGATCTATACCACAATAGATATTTAACAGTTTCAACACTAAACTTCATAGTCGTTAATGACTGAAATCGGATCAGGATGGGAGGGGGGGATTCAAAAATAAAAACATATCTCTGTTATTATGAGTCCTAGAGAAAAATGTTACAGGAGCAATCTTGTTAAGCTAATGATGTTCTGCAATTGTTCTATACATTTTTTCATAGCTTAAATATTAAGCGAGAGTTATTCGTACTTTTTTGTTTTTAGCAGTCATCAAATCCCCACTTCTACTTATCGGATTTTAATTTAGAAATAGAAAACATATTGGGAGATGAGATACATACCAGCTCCTGGGGAAAATGCTTAGTTTGTGGAGCCAACCACGTTGGCCATTTCTTATATATATTTATAAAATGTAATAATGAGGCCCTAAAGAGACCGAGCGTTTTCGATGCAGTGCATCATCATCAGTGCCCTATTGACACACCAAAAAAACAATAAGTAACCTATTACAGTATTTTTTTAAAAAAACTGAATCTTAAAAAAATATATATATTTTTAAAATACCGTAATAGAGATTGGTTAATTATTGTTTGTTGGTCTATCGGAGGGCGCTGATGATGGTGCACTGCATTGAAAACACTCTGTAGCTTTAATAAACTGTTACTTTGGAAGTGTGCCCATGTTTCTTCTACCAGCAATTGAATTCCCACCTGCCAGAATACCAACTTTTGGTTTGGAGCAAACCATATGTTTGAAAGACATATTGTTATTATTTTTTTAATGTTTGCTATATGCAGCTAAGGCAAATTTGGAGTGTTTCTTATATGACCTAATTAAAATGCAAATTGACATTTCTGGGATGTTAAAGATCTATTTGTCATAGGTAAATTACAATTCAAAGACCAACATTATTGGAGTATTGAAGGCATGTGTGTCTTAGGTTACTTAAAATATAAAGACGTATTTTACTGGACTAATAATTCATCAACGAATCTTAGGTTAATAAAAGACAATGATGAACACTCTTGACTATAAGATACAAAAACAGACTTTACAAAACTGTTAAAGGTTTGACTATCTTCGAATAAGAAAAATACCAACACGGACTCACTTCACAGAGATCTGTGTATCTTAAATTAATTAAAATACAAAGAAGAAGATTACTGGACTACTAAAGGTTTTTGTATCTCATATATAATTAAAATAAAAGTCCAACACGCAAGGGCTGTACAATCTAGGCAGATTTTCCTAACTGGAATGACACATATCTCTCATTCTAATCTCTATTTCTCCCTATTTAAGAACCTTATATAAACAAGAATCGAAATTTAAGTTGCACATAAGATTTAATGTTTTATAATAGCTTGACGTCAATTTTTTAAATGAGAGTGGAAATTTATAGAAGACTGAAAATGAAAAGAATCTGATATTGACATCATCCTCATACCAGATACCTTCCTTAAATGCACTTCATTTAAAATTATCTAGATGTATGGGAAGTAACGATATCTCCATTCTAATACAACAAAACAAAAGTTGTCATTAAACATAATTTATAGATATTTTTAGATTTTTTAAATAATTCTAAAATGTTTTATGCAAACTTCAGCGACTCTAGCAATTACGGGAAATTAGTGATTTTTTACAATTGCCCCCTTTTAAATCTCCCCTCCACCCAATTTCAATCAAAAGAGGAGGTGCACTACATTTATTTTTCTTACCTGAGACCCAGTTTTTGTATACAATGCAAAGAAATAGAGGCCATGTATGGTGTACACCGATGGTTCCACTTCTACTCAAATCTCTATTCCATTTTAAGTGGTTATTGTGAGTTGATTGGAACAATGAGAGCATATAACCTTGTGCTGTTGGAGTAAGCTGCAAAGCAGTGTAAAATGTAATAAAAGTCCTAAATATGAAATAACAGATGAGTTATGCAAGATATGTTCACCCCGAAACTAGTCAAAATGGTTTCTGGTAGGATCAAAATGGTAATTCCCGTTGAAATCTGAAAACCCAAATTTTTCGTGATTACTTACAATATTTACTTCACTTGTACGTAACGTACTGAACAAAATTGCAGGAAATAATTTTGCTATAAGATAGATTATGGATTTTAACAGAGAGACTAAATGATCGTGTAATTTCTCCATGTATGGGACTTCTGTTCTGATTCATCCATTAATGAAGTTAAGGCTTTAGTTTGGCACAAACCCATCAACTAAGGGCCAATGGGAAGAAATGTATTTAAAAAGTGTTCCTTTTATGTCTCTGGAATATGCTGGATGGTAGAGGAACCAATTGATAAAGATCAATAAGAAGGCCAAGTCCTCTACTGTTTTTTTAATATTATGCAGAGTGCACTTTCAGAGTCAACGATCCATCCTCGCTCTGCATAATATTAAAAAACAGTAGAGGACATGGCCTTCTTATTGTTCCTTTTAGTTGAGCTTATGAATTAAACTTGAACACATTACCATTATGCCAGCCAGAAGGTCAAGTATCTTTAAATGTCTACAGATCCTGCTTAAGCTTACCAAAATCCTACTCAGAATAGGGCTTTAGATGAGGCGTGAAGTAAAAATTACAAAACATTCATATCATTAAAAAAATGTTATTTATTTTACATCCACTTAATGCTACTGAGGCTAGTGGGGATGGGTTATCTAAAGATTGCCCCTTTCTGTCCAGGATGGGACTGAGGATTTTATTAAGTGGGATTTTCACTAAATTCCTGTTATTAAGCATTGAGTAGAAAAAAAAATATTTGTAATCAAATGTGATCATAAAATAGCATTCAACAATAATTGTTCTATACACTTTTGCCTAACAAAAATTAACAAAACTATTTGTTTTTATTTATTTTCAGAGCTCAAGTGAATTAATGCATCACCTTAACATCTCATGCCTAACTTAAGTTTTAAGTTCTGCTTGAAAAGGGAATGTGTAGAAGACAACTTCAATGTATTGGAATTCCGCAGCCCCAAAAGGACAAACATTTTTGTTTTGATTGATTTCAGGGTTTACTTGACGACTCTATACACCTTACATTTGTGGAGACACTTAAGGACAGGATTATAGGGGTGAGCATTGAGATGGTTCCAACCACCTACATAAAATAATATATCTGAGTTTTAAATTTTAGATTGACGAGATAGGAATATGATGAGTTTCCACATATTTTGTATTATGCATAGTACAAATCTTATGACTACAAAGGTACGTTTATGTTTTTTTTTTAATCATAAAAGTATTATATTTAAAGCTCCTTGGAAAATTACAAATCAAAGGACAAAACCAACTATAATACTAGGAATTCCACACTTGTTCATTTGTGTACTTAGATCATTGTTTTTTCAGTCTGTAGCTCTGAAGATGAGTCCTGGATCGCTGAAAGCACTGAGTGCTTAAAAAGAAAAAGAAAATAATGAAGGAGGCTGATGTTTCATTTCACAAGACAAATACTACAAAAATTAATTCTGCAAATTTAGGCTAACCTCACACTACATATATTGACGAACCTCAGTTTGAGGTTGTCAGTTGGTTTTGCATTGCAGTTTGATTAGCAGTCTTTGTTCTCTGTCTGTTATTTATTCTAATTAAATTATGATCAATAACAACTTAAGCTAATTATACAGCTTCGACATGAAAACAAATCTAAGACAGCTTTGATTACATATGTATTAGTATAGTTTTTTTTCCTTTCCATTCATATTACAAATCTTATTGAAACAATGGTTTGGTATCAATCAAAAATGCTCTCAAATCTAAATACTACACTTTACAGGTCTAGGTAATATAGAGATAACTAGTCTGAAATATTGTGAATTGAAATTTAATTTATATGCAACAATACCAAAATTCCAATAAAATCTTCAAAAGTCCTACATTTTTTTTTTTTAAATAGGTCATTCTTTAGATGAGGATGTTTTAACACTAATTATTATATATGTTTTAGGCAGCATTAAAGGATGAATTAAAAAATACAATTGCCAAGAATTTCTTTCTTGTTGATCATGCTATCCTACAGTTAGCAAAAAATGATTTTATCTCCCCTCCTACAAGCATCATGGATGGAATTCACAGAGTTACCATGTAAAAAATGGCTAATCATTACTCTTACAGATAAAACTGGATAATAATACATTTAAAGTGATAAACTTTTATTTCAAGTACAATCAATAATTTACAAAAATAAATCTTATCAATTAAATACAAAATATGCTTATATTAACAAATTTATATACAATAATGATGGTTTATATACAAAGGGTTTTGAATGTTCTTCTTTGAAAAATGGCATCACCACCAGCTATAATTATTAGTTTATTTATAATTTTGATTAAAATCATTTAAAATAAATTGGTGAGTGAAACAAATTTTATCATAAGTGATTTATATATACAAAACTTTTGATTTGTTATTCACTGTCAGAAAAAAAAAATAAAAATAGGATTTAATGAAAACTAGGATAAGAAACATACATCATTATTTAATTTTCATTTATTACTAGCAATATTTGATATTGACTGTTTTGTGAGTTGTGGGCTTTGAAAAGGTACTACTTTTCGAATATCAGCAATAATAGTTTAGCTTTCACAGGTTTAGAACTTGAACTGGCTCCACCATGTATGCTTCCACAGTATTTCCCCAATTTTCCAACACAGGCATGTAGAATCACTGGAGCCAGGCTGAGCTCTAAATATGTTACGAATTCCAAACAAAGGACTCTCTAACAGGGTTTAGTTTTCTTGTTAAACACACATAACATTTTTTGACCAATTGCCATAATTAAAATAAGCAAAACTACAGAGATTTGGAATTAATTCTTAATTTCTAGATAAATATTAATCAAGTGGCTCCCAATGTATAAAATTTATTTTTAAGGTTAATGAGGTGGTCAAATGGAATAATACTGCAATGAATATAACAAAAAAGACAAACAAAAAATATAAATAATTAATAAGGAACCTCTATTTTAAATCCTTCCTGCTAATCTGTAAAATTCCTTTAAATTGAAGTTCTTTTTTAAATAATCTCGCTTAAGGAAATTCTTAGTTTCTTCATAAATAAGTTACTTTTTCTTTCTTAACTTTTCATTCATCTAGAATAATCAAAGTTATCCAGCCACTTTGGTTATTTTAGTTAAAAATGGGCAGTAAATCCAAAAGAAGGACATGAATGCACAACAGCTCCATAATATATATATATATATAGTGATGTTGGCCATTTTTTGAAAATGAATACCATTCTTCTTCGACAGTCAGGTATGTAATAAATAATCACAATAATCAAATAAATAACTTATCAGTAAATCTGAAGGTTTTTAATTATTAAAACGTAACAAATCTTCATTTCTAAACTCTTTACTTGTATGAATTGAATTATTAGTCACCCTCATAGCTTTAAAATAAATTCAGTAAGACATGTGGTACAAAATATGCAATGGTTGCTCAGGACAGATGAAACAACACCTACATCTATAATATTAGTCAGGATCTAATAAAAAATATATACCACAACGCTTGTTTTTATATATCATCTTCATTTTTATGGCTGAATGTCTTGTATAGAGATGTGTTTCACTAACCTCCAGCAGACAAGCCTTGGTTATCTTGCTCATTTATATAATAAACTATTGCTTAAAGTTCCTTTGTCCTTCAAATCAGAAATAAATGACACTCCCACCGATTTTTAAGTCAGTAAAAAAGCCACCATTTATAGACTTAAAAAATTCAGTACCAAGAGTACTATTATCATTCCATTATGTGGGCAACTGGTGCTGCCAAGACTCAAAATATATACATAAGATTTTAGGGCCAATGCCTTTCAATTACAATCCAGGAATGTAATACACAAGGTAACATCAGGCAAAATGTATGTTCGCTTCATTGAAGGCCTTCAATACCCTGAAAAATAAAAAATTATAAGTAAAGAACATCAAATATGTGGGCATGTGAAAAATCGTATATGTGCATATCTGTATGTTATTCCTCTAACATAGTTTAAGAGCAATGCAAGAAATTCAAAATATGAAGCATATTAAAATCTCATATAGATGATAAGTATGTTATATAAAAGTATACAGACTAGTATTACCTCAAGAAATCGTCTATATCCATAGTTCTTGGCCGAAGGTCACTTGCTTTTATTTCCTCAAGAATAGAAGTTATTTTTGCTGACATATCAAAATCATCAGGTACAACCTAAAATAAAAAAATTAATTGAACAAATGAAAACTTAAGTACGATAAAAAAATAAGTTTTAGGCAAGTATTAAACAGTTTGTAGGAGAGCTGACAAGAGAATTAGCACTAACACTGCATAAATTGTAGACTATAATCTAAGTACTCCTAGGGTTGAACTAGGTGTTATAAGGCAAGCTTGAAATAAAAAATTATGGTTTTACTTTTTCTATTCCTTTTCATGTAAATAACATTGTTTATTTTATTATTAAGAGTAATTTTAGTAATGTATTTGTCAACATAGTAAAGTATAACAAAATAAGGCCATAAATATATAGTTTGTGATAATTGAATGACTGATTCAAATTGATAAATTTGGGATTTGTGTTTTTGAAAGCCAGGCTAGAATTTAGACTTCATTAATATTTGTATGCTTAATAGAATGCTGTCCTCGGGAAGAAAAAAGGCGTTTGTTGATATCAGAGGGAAAAGAAGTAGGTTTTCATGTAAACCAAGATAAAACAAAGTGCATGGTAGTGAGCCATAACCTACTTCTCAAAAGCAGCTTGAACATAGGGGACCTATCTTTGCCAAAAATAGAAAGCTTCAAATAATTCGAAGCTATAGTAACTTCTATTAATGACCAGTTTCTGAAATTGACCAAAGAATAACTAGGGCGGTTGTATTATTTTCTTGGATTCTTCATTATTAAGATTTAAGAAAATCTCACCGTCCTTGAAACTAAGGGTCTATAACTCCATTATCAAACCTGCTCATGTGTGAGTATGAGACATGGGCATTGATGAGTACCCTGGAAATAAATGTTGAATGGTTTGAGTATAATAGGCCCAAATTGGGATTGTGACTTAGGACTTTGGAGAAGGAAGACACTATAGGAGATTATATCTGGAACGAGAAAGTTCATTTCACATGATACGTTTATGGGAAATGAGCATGAAGCTGTTACACAAAAGTTGCCAGGCTGGATATGTACAAAAACCTAGAAATATGTTATAACACAATACTTTCAACGGGTTATTAACAACAAAAACTCAAAACATGAAAAATGTAAAAGGCTAATGTAAACATTGAAACAGGGCACCAAAAAGAACTCCATCAGATAGACAGCTGAGCAAAGATAATACACAGACAAAATGACAAAGAATATAGGAACATTAAAAAATAAAATAATAATTAACGTCCCTATAATAATAAAAAACAGCAGAGTTGCTGCCATTGTTATTTCGACAAATGGGCTTGTGCCTAAAAGTATTTCAATTTACCAGAAGAGATAATTTTATCCAAAAATTGTATTATTAGATACTGCCAGTATTGTAAGAAAATTCATCAATACCCAATGGAGACAGATTGGATAAGTCTTCTTCTGGTAAAATTTTTTTCAGGAAAGTGAGAATCTAACCCCACAAAAATCGAATCAATTACTAACAAAATATAAAATGAATGTAGATATGCCAATTGAAAATTCAGTAATTCAACCAAAGAAGACTTTACTACCTTTATAGAATGAAATACAACATCGGTAAGGACTGCTTATCTGTAAAGACGAGTAAACAATTAAAAAATCTTCCCCAAATTGAAGGTATCAATCAACCAACAACAGACCATTGGATTAGGTAAAATGAAGGAGCTTTTATGCAACAACTCAGTATAACATTCGACAGGTTAGAAAATGATAGTCCTTGTCATGTATACTTGGCAATCACCCAGAAAAGAAGACCTCTACTGACAAATTTGAAAATATCACTTGATCTTGTTAATAACAAAAAAGAAAGGAAGAAATTTAATAAAGTAAAATTGGAATTATTGTATTTATAGAGAAAATATCCAATATTCATATTTAAGAATCCCTGTAACTTGTCCTCAAAGAGATTTAAAGTAAAAGAAAAAAATATAGGTTTGTTCAAGTTACCAGAGATATTATACGTTCCTTTATATTTTGAGGTTGTTTAATAAGAACATGATATTATTTAAAACACCAATTATGATATGGTATAGGGAACATAACTGTAACAAAATTATCTGTGAACATATTCACTGCAAAGCACACTAAGCAGAAATGCTTGAAGTTGTTCACACTCTAAGAATTGAAAAGAAAGCCAACACAAGCTACGGTACCTTTTCACAAAAATTATGGAAACAACAGATGTAAAGTCCTTAAATAACTCAACTTATCAAAAAATCTAGTTCTCCTTCAAATTGGAAGAAGAAAACAAACTACCATTACTAGGTGTGTAGATGGAAAATCAATTATCTGAAATTAGAAAGGCGACAAAAAAATACAAAGGTTTTAGGAATAATTATCAGGGGGAAAGACGATCCTGTCCTCCATCATTTGAAAAAAGAGAAATCATGAAAACACCCAACGAAAAGGTAGCTCTGGAAATGAGAGAGCACAATCATCATAAAATCCAAATCTTGGGATCCCTTGAATTGAAGAGTGAGGGGAGCCCATAAGTGATCAAATGGAAACACCTTTCTCAGCCTCTACGTTGTACCTCCACGTAACATCATCCAATTGTAACATGTTGAAAAAATATGTACATATTTATTTGTGAATTTTAACATGTAAAATAAATATTTTACTACTACTCTTATACTATTCGAGTATTATTATATGTTTATAAATCTAGAAAAAACTTATTTTCCCCCTTTGTTATTTTTAAATCTTATTAATACTTCATTAACCTAAATGAATTTATTTAAATTTAATAATTTCTTTTACTGGCATTATCAGAGTCATAAACATTTTTATTTTTGTCTGTTATATGTGATAACAAGTTAAACCCAAAAGGCTTAGTACTGAAATAAATAGCTCCTTGAGAAGACGTTCTTTTCATAAAAACTACACGCCATTGAACAAATATTGTTGAGAGATATAATTGGAAATACTAATGATATATGAAGAAGCTAGTAACACTTACAGCGGGAAGTCAACATAGAATGTGGTAACACAATAATATCTAAAGGCCTTAACAGTATTATATTGACAATGACTGTCATTTAAAAGCATAAAATACATGAGCTAGTTTGGATTTTTTCTAATTGACTAAGCTTGCCTGAAATAGTTTTATGGACTTACCTGACTTGATAAGGAGCAATAAGTACGGTAATTTTTTTCCAAAACAGCTAAAACAGCTGTTTGTTTAAACATTGCAGCAAGCAGCTTGTTCTTCCTAATGAAAGCTATTCTCGTGAAGCCATCCCATTCCTTGTAATTAATATTAGGTGGTGGGTTCCTTGGTTCTATTCTTACAACATTTGATTCCACTTTAGGAGGAGGTTTGAAATTATTTTTACCAACCTAAAATTAAAAGATAAAATAGTGAAAAATTGATTTTTTTTAAAAAACCTTATACCCTTGTACATGTAACATCCACTATCTAATGAAGTTAATTACCCTTATGTGTGCCTGCTCATTCACATCCATGTACCATAAGCATTGATTATTCTTCCCACAGTACAGGAACAGTATTTCAATGATGGATTTTGAGCACAAGTAAGTTATTTAAATTATTTATTCACCATTATGTTATTATTATTATTTATTTATTAACGTCCAATTTTTACAACTAAAGCTAATTGGGATGGGTTATCTACAGGTTACCACCCCTTTCTAGCCAGGGTGGGACTGAGGATTTTATTAAATGAATTCCGTCACTAAATAAATTCCTTTGCCCAGGCGGGAATCGAACTCGCCACTCTAGGTTTACCATTTGAGATTAACGTCAACACTTTAACTCACATGGCTAACCTGAGCCCCCCATTATGATATTAATTTCTCATTTCTCAATCAAGTGAAAAAAACATTATATTTGTAGTAGCTTGGAGGATTCCACCCTACATAACCCAACCAACAGACTCCTACTTAAATATCAGTATGAAACAAGTTATGTCAAACATTTTAAATTTAGTTTGAGTAGTTCAAGATCATTCCTGTATGATGCTTTTATTGAGGCAAATCAAACATTCCAGTATGCCACAATCAAGGTGAAACCCATTAAATGATAAGCTATAAATCTAAAAAAAATATTTGCAGATTGTCCATTAAATATATATATATATATATATATATATATATATATATAATATATATATATATATATATATTTGTCTATTAATACTCTAGCAGTCGCAATTTTTGTTTGATCGTTACCAAACTCGATACTTAAACGTATTATGTAAAAAGAAACCAGTCTTATTGCAAATTAAATGTACTATAAATACTATTATATATATTTATTCTCTATTTTGAATACTAAACGGTATTTGCATTTTTTAGTTTTCAGCCTTCAGCAATCCCCCACTTCTACTCATGTTTACATTTCAGATGCTTCCCGTCTGGAGGTTTCTTATTATCGTTTGTATTTATTCACTTAATGTTGACGGTGCTATAGTGATACCAGTATGTAGATTTATCTATTGTTAAACATCACGAGGGAAATCTGTTTAGTTTACGCAGCCCCTAGCTAGCGTCACGGATTTTTTTCTTTCTTATTCTTTTTCTTTTCTTTACCTTATATGCCTCTGTACTTCACCAATTCCCATGAACAAATAATTTAGGAAGAACTATTGAATAAATAATCAATACAATTCAAAATATCTTACTTTCATGAGTAGATCCACTCTTGCAAGAAGTTGGGTATTAATTGATAGTCGACAATACAGTTTGTCCCCAGGTTTGGCAACTAGCCTATAAGCAAATTCTTTCTGCACCATGAGGACAGCACAGCGGAAAAATGGACGATGAAGCAATAGCTTAAAGATCAGCGGTGATGATATTTGATACGGTATGTTTGCAACACACACATTAAAGAAAGGTAAATCAGATTTAAGGACATCACCAACTTTTATCTCTAGCTTCGGCCTGTATGGAGTTGTAAGAAACCTCTTCTCCAGCTCACCAACCAACCTGAAATGAAATAATAGATGTAGAGATAAAAATGATTGATACGCTTAATATAGGCAAACATTTAAATCTAATTAGTAAACAATGAAAAAAAATATCATAAATGTTATTCAACATGGCTTATGGTACAAGTCAACGCTTCTTAGCTCATTACACTAGATCTAATAATATATCATACTCAGAGGCACAGCAGAACCAGTGTAGTATATTCTCCAAGGATCAGATGATTGGAATCACACTCCGATTGATCATTTGATGGAAGTAACACTACTAGAACAGCCTTTCAGTAACGTGGTTTAGAGAGTGCTTATGACCGTCTAAATAGAAGAACAGATAAAGGACAACCCTTAACTTCATCATTGCAGAAACTAGTATATTTAAAAGAAACCACAAAAGACTCGTTTAGCAGATTTCCCTTAAAGGAAATCAGCTATTGAGGTCATACTCATGTCCATCAACCCTACCTAAGAGATAACGAAAAGGAGGTTCGTTCAAAATTGTATATATATATATATATATATACATCGTGCCAAATTTTATATATATATATATATATATATATATATATATATATATATATATATATATATTTATATATATATATATATATATATATATATATAAAATTTATATTTATATATTTGTCTGTTAACACTCCAGCAGTCATTGTAATTTTGTTTGATCGTTAACTAGCTTGATATTTAAACATTTTATTTATTTATTTATTTCTTGTAGCGTTCGCAGCGGGGCGATATTGCTCATAAAAACAAAATAACAAAAACAATTTATATAAACAAAATACAAAATGAAAATAGAAACAAGAAAAAATTAAATAATACAAAATAAGAATGCAAACAAATAACAAAACTCGACTAAATAACAGAACGCAAAATATAACAAAACACAACTAAATAACGGAACGCAACTAAATAAAACTCAACTAATTAACAGAACGCAACAATATAACAAAACACAAGTAAATAACGGAACACAACTAAATAACAGAACACAACAATATAACAAAACACAACTAAATAACGGAACACAACTAAATAAAACTCAACTAAATAACAGAACGCAGCAATATAACAAAACACAACTAAATAACGGAACGCAACTAAATAAAACTCAACTAAATAACAGAACGCAACAATATAACAAAACACAAGTAAATAAAACATTTTATGCAAAACTAAAAATCACGTTCGTTAATGGCTGAATTCGAACAGGGGAAGGGGGGGGGGGTTTAGAGTGGGAATTTCCAAAATTCTCATAATCTCTGTTAATATATGTTGAATGAAAAATTGTAGCAACCAGCAGTAAAACTGGGTCACATTAAAAAATGCTCAATAAATTAATAGTATGCATTTACAGTCAAATGACATAAAAAAAATATTGTTATTATGTTAGTGTGAGTGTGTTAAAAAATTAAAAATAAATATTATAAGATATAATAGAACGTACCGCACGTCTATCTCAAAAGCTATAACCTTCTTAGCTTTTTCAAGAAGTTTTGCTGTTAAATTACCAGTACCAGGACCAATTTCTAAAACAGTGTCAGATGGAAGGAGAGCAGCTTTTTCAACCATTCCAGTTATAATCATTGGATTTTTAAGAATATGTTGCCCATAGCTTTTGTTAAACATAATGCCTAAAAAGAAAGAAGATATCCTCAATAAAAAAAGTAAAATGTTACTTGAAATCTTAAACTCTAGATATACAGATAACAGTCTGAGTTATTCTTATGAAGTAATGGTTCTGGACACGAAATATAGTTAAAAACAAAATAATCTTGCTCATCATAACTTCTTAGTCTTTGTCTATTGAATAGTAAAAATATTTCTCACACAAAAACACTGGGTTTGCACCAATTAATAAATATAATTAATGATTTATTATCTCATTGACACTTCAGCTTTATGTTTTTAAACCCCTTTGCTTTTTAGCATATTTCCTTTAATGCTCAATCAGTGCAATTGAGGTTGTAAACATGAGTTTTGGAAAAGTTTTTTCAAATGTTCATTGATCCTACCTAGGAGGGTGAACAAAAACTATGGTCAGTCCAATAGAATAAATAAAGAATGAATAGGGCATGATACGATTTCCCAATTCCTTTTGCAAGAATATATTCTACAGTAAAGACATCAGGAAAAGAAGAAAATTCCTCATAAGGGGACCTCTATAGCCCAGTCTACATAACGTGTTAATTTTAGATATTTAGCTGGCATGAATATGAAACCTATAACTTCAATGTAGCTCCAGTATGTTCTCTCACTAGCAACGGACAGTAATGATAGTAATAATTTTCATGTGAGTTTAGACAGACATGTATTATATATACAATTAAATACGTGCAACACTATTAAATACATTGTAATATGTTTCTGGATGAAGTGGGAAAGAGAATGGTTATTTGCCCACACAATATTATGAGAAATAAAGCACACAACTCTAGAATGGTCTTCAAATATCCATAGTTTATGAAGAGAAGACGTCATACTGGTAAGCTTAAGACAAGACCATTCTCGGATAACCCACAATTATCTCATGACAAGGATAGAAAATTAAGTATTGAAACACTTTCTATAAGTTTTCCCCCTTCTATTTTCCATATATTCAAAATATTTATATAAGTAATGAAAATTATTATTATAAATAGATTTACCATTTAATTAAAAAAAAAAGAAGAACAAGTTATAAAAAAGGTAAATTCATATGAAGAAGCAATGTTTTTATAAATAAAAGAATATTTGAAATAATCGTATCTCTGCAGAATTCTATATTCATGGGATTAAACACACAAGCCACTATTCACTCTTAAACATCATTTTAAAATTCATACTTTACATTATCATTGAGATGTTAGATAAATCTAATTCAAATAGTTTATTTCAGCAAAGCATAAACTTTACAGTCATAATTATAATGTCTTAATAGCCTAGTGGCTGACAAGGAATGATTAACCAAATATATTTGGCTTAACTCTTATCATAACACCACAACAATTCATAACTGTAATATCTCCAACAATTTAAATCTTTGTGAGACCAGAAAATATGAAGAGAATTAAACAAGTAAAACAAATTATTATATGCATATAAAGAAATAATAAAAAAGAGCTTTACTAAATAATCCTAATATTTTTATAGGTGATAAATGTATATCAGTTGCAGAATTTAGGGAATATGAAGGTCCAAGTAGAATAAAAAAATAAAGGTTTATCTTGTCAACTTATAAAAACCAATTAAATTCATCTCCTCCCAAAATTAGAAGTATTTTCAGGGTGTAAATTAAATAATTACCTTGCTTAACAACATCCTTGTGAATGCGACTTTTTTTCTCAGCTTTTATTTTACCCATTGCGATACTCAAGTCACTTATATTCCAAGACACTCTATTTATCAACTAATACGGTATAACAAATACAACATAATAGGCAAAAAGGTAATTATCTACAAGCCAAAATATAACCTCCTACCAAAACAATACCACGTGCTTTACTTTTACAAAGAGGTACTATGCATTTGACTAGTAGCACTGTAGAAACAAACCTTCTCTGACAGCTTTGACATTTAGTTATAATTATTTACTCTTTTTACCATTATACTAAATTGTAGTTGTCCTCTGATTATATATTATATAAATATATATATCTTTTAATATATTAGAGGGGGAGAATTTCGAAAGTTCAAAATATCTCCGTTATTATAAATGGCGCCAAACAATTGTAAGAACAAATCTTATTGCAAATTTTATCCCCTATAAATTTTTTTTTTCACTATCTTGACTATTAACCTAGATATTTGCATTATTTAATTTTCAGCCTTCAGTGAACTCCCACTCCTTCTCAAGTCATATTAACAATAAGCTCTGTGACAATTTCCTTGTCTAAAGTAAAGATAAAAAATTGAAACGGTACTTGGCATTATACCGTTTCTATTCAATCTAATGGTAAACATTTGACATACATATGTTTTCGAAATTCTACGTTGTCTGATAATCCAGATAAAACAAAGTGACACAACAGTTTCTTAACAAGCACCGGTTTTTCCATCTCTCTTTATCTTCCTTTTCCTCATCTCTTCCTCTCCATATCTTCCATTCCTCCTGGTCTATTTTAGCCACAGCAATAATCTTTTTATCTATTGTTAAACTTCAGGAGGGAAATCTGCTTAGTTTACGCAGCCCCTGCGTGACGGACTTTTTTAACCCATTGAGATGACCCACAAACTCTAGTCCACTGGCTTTAAAATATCTTCATTGTTGTAGTTTACTGACGAAGCTTATGAAATCTCTTGCACTGTCACCACAACTGACTAATCTTTAATTAAATGGGCCTTGTAGTTGGGAGAAGCTGTAATTAAACATTTTGGAAAGTATGCAGGCCTCCACGAAGACAAGAGAAAATCATCCGGCAATCATCAGATTCCTTTGAGCTTTAATACACTATTATTTACGGGTTTTCTTCTAATTACTCAGACCATTAAAATTCATAATAAAGTGGTTAACTGAGAGTGGGCAACTGAAATTTTGAAATATATCAATATTTACCAGATCCAAGAATTTTAGCCTTGTTTGGATAGAACTAAATAATAAAATTATTCTTTTTATTTATTCCGTCCGCACGCCCATTATGACCCAATGATGTTTCTCCCCCGAGTTCCAGCAGTTCAGTAGGAATTAGCCGGGATACTTCATTCTTAAAAGACAACATTTTTTCTTCAAATGCGGGTCTTGCAGGTGAAACATTTCCCACCTTATCGTTTAATTGAATTAGTCCACCAGATAGAGTGCGTACCGGCTGGTCCATGTTTCTTTTAAATCTGTGCGCGCAAAGATAGAAATAAGTTTAACTGAAATCAAGTATTTTTTTTTAACACACACACAGGCACACACATGTATATATATATATATATATATATATATATATATATATATATATATATATATAATTGTAACCTCTGTCTGTACATTGATTTTTTTCATGAAATTCCACGATAAGTTTTCGTTTCACACGTCATAGACACGATAACTGCATTTTGTTTCTTTCGTGTATGTATGTTTGTTTGTTTATTTGTTTGTCGCCTTTTCACCCATAAACCACCGAATTTTATGAAACTTGGTATGTATATTACTGCTAACCTAACTTAGACTTTAGGCTATATTAATATTCTCTGAGACGAACAGTAGTGGGGGTTATAAAGAAAGCCTGAAATTAAAAATAGCGATATTTCGTTTCCTATTGGTTTTTCGGTAAATATGAACATACCAAAAGTTGTTTATTTTGTTATTTAGAGTAACTTTTGTAATATACACTTTTTTCGTATACCAAATTATAAAAGAGATATACGCTAAAACCTGTAGCGGAAATGAACAATTTTATTTGGCAGAAAAGGCTCAACCGAACTAAATAAAACTCGGTATGTGTATTAGCACTAAAGCTTTTATTATAATAAGCCATACCAATTTTTCTAGGGACGGGCAGGAGTGGGGGTTGTAAGGGAGGCCTGAATATAAAAATAGCGGTATTTCGTTTTCTATTCGTTTTTCTGCAAATATGCACATGACAAAAGTAGTTTATTTTTTTATTTGAAGTAACTTTTGTGATATTCACTTTTATCTTAAAACAAAGTATAAACGAGATATACACTAAAACTTTAGCGTGAGCCGACAATTTTATTGGGCACTAACGATTGAACCGAACTTAACAAAACTCGGTATGTCAATTAACATTAATTCTTCTATGATTATAAGCTATATTAAAATTTTTAGGTTCGAACGGGAGTGGCGATTATAAGGGAGGGATGAAATAAAAATCCTCGATATTTCATTTTCTATTTGTTTTTCGACAAATGTGCACATAACAAAAGTTGTTTACTTTGTTGTATTTAGAGTAACTTTTATTTTATACATTTTTTCGGGAGCAATGTATGAACCAAGTAATTTGCGTAGAAATATTGATATGCTCAACAATTCTTTCCAATATGAACTACCACGTACCTCACCTGGAAAAATTAATTCAAATCTATGTTAATATTTTGTCCTTAATAATTCAAATCTATGCATAATGCACAGGAGACGGGAAATATGACGATATGGTGGACAGTGAAGTCTTACATAAAAAATTAATTTTATTATTAACAAATCCACAGCAACGACGGGTGTAGCCCCTAATCACTGGGACGGGTAAATGTTAAAATATTGTGCAAAGTAAAGCCTTGCCAAAAAAATACCATCACCATTCAGCCTCAAATGAATTCCCGGGCGAAGCCGGGTATCTGAGCTAGTATATATATAAATTTTTAGTTCTTCTTGTAATAACTTTATAAGTTCAATTACACTTAACAATGATTGAGTAGAAATTGGCCAGATGTTACACTTTGGTGACAGATAGCAAAGCTAGTTTCTAAAAAAAAATGACCTTCCTTGCAATAACGTTCCTCAATCGCCGTATCAGCAAGGGCACATAAAAATAGCTTTTGTGTATCTGGCGAGATGTTTGTCCAGTGCATATTTATTTGAAAGACGTTACGCCAGCACAAGAAGCCAATTTAAAAATCCAATACTGGATCAAATGACTGCTAACAAGATTGAAACAGGAATTAATCTCTAAGTTGGTATTCTGACAGGTGGGAGTGAATTCAATTTGCAGGTAGAGGAAAAATAACCACACTTCCACAGTAACAATTTATTAAAGTGGCAGAGAGCTTTCGATGGAGTGCAGCATCATCCTGGATGTAGACCCGGTGGGCCTTAGGACCAGACTCCTAACTTGATGCACAGCGATGAAAGAACTCTGTCGCTTTAATAAATTTTTACAGTGGTAGTGTGGCTATTTGTCCTCTACCTGCCAAGGAATTGCTTATATATCTCATTGTTTTTATCATCATTTTAGGCCTCCAATCAAATTAAGGTGGAGCAGAGGTTCGGGTTGGGTTTCTTGAAGTTTTAACGTTTTAAAAACCTATTGGAGCCTAGGTTTCGGCATATATTAATACATCCCTTATATAATATAATGTATTAGGTTCCATTCGACAATCATTCACAGTTCTTCAGAGTTTAAAAAAAAACAAAAAAACACACACACACACACATCACGACTTCAACGGGTTCCAAGGTGGTGACACGTGTAAACATTTATACATGATTAGCAAATCGATATTTGAAGTGTACACAGATTGGAAATAAACTACATTTGGAAATCGATCTCTATACCGCCCATAGAACAGCTGTAGAACCCCTAATGACTTCAAAAGTTTTCTATTAGTCCTGACGTGATTCTCTGGTGATTGGCTCCATGCGATTTAGCAGATTTTTTTATTTTTAGAAAATATACTCCTGAAGAGGCTATTAAACATAGCGAAACTTAATAGAGTTTTTATTAAGTAATGGGGAGAAGACAGTATTTGGTATAATTTATGACCTTCTGCCAGCAACCATTCCAATAAATATGTAGTAATGATATGCATAATATTGCGAGAATATTTACACTACTGATGGATGGTTTTCTAACAACTTCGCTGTAAGAGGAGGTATTTACAACCCTCTTGATGGTTTTAGCAGATTTCCCTTAGGGGAAATCAGCTATTGAGGTTGTACTCATGATGGAATTTTTCTTCAAATGTCCATCGATCCTACTTAGTAGATGACGAAAATGAGGTCCGTTCAAAACTGTATATATATATATTTGTCTGTTACCGCTCTAGCGGTCGCAATTTTTGTTTAATCGTTACAAAACTCGAAATTTAGTCGTTTTATGTAAAAAGAAAGATCAAGTTCGTTAACGGCTGAAATCGGACCAGTGGGAGGGGGGGTTTAGAGGGGAGGATTTTCGAAAATTCAAAATATCTCCGTTACTATACGTCGGATCGAAAAATTGTATAGAATCAATCTTATTGCAAATTACATTTACTATAAATATTGTTCTATATATATATTTTCCGTATAATGAGTATTAACCGAGATATTTGTATTTTTTGTAATGAGTTCCGCTTTCAGTAAACGCCCACTCCTACTAGGGACATATTAATAATAAGCTGATATCTCATGAACCACCTCATTATTAGGTTAAATACAAAATATTGTTTTCAACAAAGCTTTATTTTACGAGGTACAAACAAATACGTTCTGTTGACCCCCCCCCCTCCCTTTTAGCAGATTTCCCTTAAGGGAAATCAGCTATTGAGGTCGTACTCATGATGCGAGTTTCGAAAAATTTCTTCAAATGTCCATCGATCCTTCCCAGGAGATGACGAAAATGAGGTCCGTTCAAAATTATATATAGATATATCTATATATCTCTCTATATAGATAGATATATAGATATATATAATATATATAATATATATATATATATATATATATTTGTCTGTAAACGCTCTAGCGGTCGCAATTCCTGTTTGATCTTTACCAAACTCGGAATTTAATCGTTTTATGTAAACAGGAAGATCAAGTTCGTTAATGGCTGAAATCGGACCAGTGGGAGGGGAGGTTTAGAGGGGGAAGATTTTTGAAAATTCAAAATATCTCCGTTATTATGCGTCGGATCGAAAAATTGTATAGAATAAATCTTATTGCAAATTAAATTTACTATAAATATTGCTCTATTCATTTATTCTGTATCTTGAATATTAACCGAGATATTTGCATTTGTATTCTGCGTGATACTGGTCACCAGTAGGCTATGTTCAAACTTTCCGGCGAGAGCTCTTGCGGCCGTTTCTATAACTTTGCCCCTCGTGAATAGGTTTAGAGGTTAGGTCAACTGTTTTTTGGGGCTAGAAACTACTGGGTTGTTACGCCCTAAATAATGTTTTAGGTTTACCGGTTTTTCTTACTACTACAGTTGTTATTAGGCAGATTTCTCTATTGTATTACTTCACGTGGGAAATCTGCTTAGTTTACGCAGCCCCTGCGTGACGGACTTTTTTTCTTGGACTACAAAAATCTGAGTGATTGAGATAGAAATTATTTTGATTCATTTCAAATTACTCCACTAACTATAGTAAATAGTTTCCAATAAAATTAATATTTTATATTCAGATATATTTCTTTAATTGTTAGTTTTTCCGGTCTATCTATCGATACTGCGCTACAAGGTTGGCTAACCTGTTTGTTTACAATCCAGCCGCATTACGTTGTAGGGACTATTAACTTATATTGTAAATTCACTGAAAGATTTCTCATTGCCGTTTGTAATTATTCACTAATATTCACGGAAGTGTTACCTGTATGTATATTTATCTATTGTAAACCTTCGCTGGCTAACCTGCTTGTTCCTTAATCATGTGAAAATCTCATAACCGTCTGAATCGTATTTTGCCCCCCCCCCTTTCTATTTTCTTCCCGGATTCCTAAATTTGGAATGGTTGTGATTAAAATTATTCTGGTTTATTATTAATTACAGTACTAGATATAATAAATAGTTATGAATAAAATTTATAACTTATATTCAAATATATTTCCGTAATTGCTTTTACTTCCGGTTAATGCTGGCTAACCTGATTGTTTACAACTCAGACTGTTTGCTATCAGGACGGTTCTTACCATTTGACTTGCCCTTTATTTGTTTACTTAATATTCACAGCAGTATTAAGTCTTACAAATAATAGATATTCTGTGGTGCTATTTAGTGTTGGTGTAATAAGTGTTCAGAGCGCTGCTGTCATTAAAGGTAAGTCCATCTTTTGTGTTCTTGTTGTTTTTTTGAGATTGAATTGATTTTAATTTAATCTCGGATCCTAATGGACGAGAGTTACTTTCCCGCCAAAAGCTAGTTCGGCCATTTCCTTGACGGAGTTTGGCTCTCGTGAAATTTCTCTATTGTAAAACTTCACGTGGGAAATCTGCTTAGTTTACGCAGCCCCTGCGTGACGGACTTTTATGGTTAGACAGTATCAAGTAGAAGGAGCATGACTTCACTTCATGATCCTGTGAACCCACTTCTTACCTTGTTCCATTCCTTGAACTTTTCCTTTGGAAAAGTATAGTATACAAGTGTAACCTGTAGATATAGCATCGAAAACACAACCACTAATATTAAAATCATTCTACCGTTGGTAGGTTTAAAGAGAAAAAAATAAATCGATGGCATATCGAACTGTCATGAACCTTTGTTTGAATGACGTTCAATTTAATTAAAAATGCCTTTGTAAAATCTCTTCGTTACCTCCACAGTCCGTAAACGTGACAAGCTCAGACAAAAAATCCTAAATAGCTTTGAGCATAATTCACTAAAATTTAATTGGGCATTGTAAATTGACATGTGAAGCGAAGTCTAGATTTAACTCAACTTTTCGGAAGTTCGTATGTCCGTTTCACGATAACTGTTAAAGCGGTAACTAGTTTTTATGGAACTGGGTCTCATTTAAGGCCGTCACAAACACCACAATGTTCTAAATTCACCTCCATTTTAAAACGGTGGTCATTTATTTCAAAGTAGAGGATGGAGACGATTACTGTTTTGAATTTCTTTGTTTTTATTGTTTATTATTATTTACGTCCACTTTATGCTACTATGGCTAATCGGGACGGGTTATCTACAGGTTACCACCCTTTTCTAGCCAGGGTGGGTCTAAGGAGTTTATTTAATGTGTACGTCACTAAATAAATTTCTATAATAGATAATATATTTTACACTAAATAGTATTTTTTTTTATTTATTTTGTTTTTGGTAAAATATATGAACAATAAAAACTTCCTTGATTTCTAACTCGTGAATATTATTTATTGGCCACTCAGACGTATTCCTTTAAGAACACTTTTTTATTAAGAAGCTGTCGTCTAGTTTCATAATTCAAGCCAGAACGAGTTATTAATGGATGGCTAATTACGGAATTTGAAGAAAAAAATTAAAAATGGGAATCAAATAAACCAGAGCATTTTCGCCTGCAGAAAGTACAAACAAAATATTGTCTGAAATAATCCAAATGAAAGGCAAATCGATAACTTAAAATAAAATTCTGAAGTTGGTTTAATCTTGAAAACTACTACAGAAGAATATTAATGCAATTGGAATTCTAAGTAAAAGTGATGTGTAACTGCAGAGATTTTTTTACTATTATTTTATCTATTGAAGAAGTATTTATTTTTGAAGGAGTGGTGCAAGATTTCCATTTGCCCCTGCTTGAAACTCACTATTACAAAATGGACTCCACAGAAGCTGCCAAAGACAAAAATAAATGAAAATTTGAAGCAACTTCAAAAGATCTAGTGATGCTGTGTACGTGGAAGCTTGATTCCCTAGAAAAGGGAGTAACAGGGGAATATTTGATGACTGGGAAAGGGTTTAATCCTGCTTTATCCCTTATAATCAACTAAGCTTGAATCCTTGCTCCTTTATTTAGCAATTCTATTTATAATATCTGAAAATAGGGAGAATATATGGATTAGATTCAGTAAATTAATTTTTAATAAGTATATTTTTTTTTCTTCTTCCATAACATTTTTTATCCGATTCATTGAAATGGTGAAATGTAAATATCTATATGACCTTAAAGAACAAATAGTTTCTTTAGAAATAAATTTAAATGAAGTGCAGTAAAACGTTTTGTACCTTTAATTTAATAGTAGTAAATGGAAGTCATTCGGTGCTCACAAGATCATAAAGAAATAAAAATTATTTTTATTTTTGGAATTCTCACCCCTTTCTGAGACTGTTTATTCCAGCGATGTCTACATCCCCCGCTATATTTCGAATATTATTCACGTTTAGTGTTCTATTCAGTATATCTATATACTAGTGTTCTAGTTAGCATATCTATATTTTCTAGAATCTACATTGCTCTTCTCGTTCGTATTAGTACTTCTACAAATCTCAATATTATAACTGGTATTTGTGCGTTAGCTTAGAAACCATGCTATGGGAGCATCAATTTGGTTATCTGTGCTAACGAACACAATAAGCACGAAGTGATCATATGAATTAGTATTAACCATAAGGTGCATAATAATTGACTTTTTATTGCTTTTTACAATAGTAAATTTTTTAATCTGTTTTTGTCGGGAAATATTTGTGGTGAAATCGATTATTATTATTATTTTTAAACCATCAAAGTACTTTCTCGTAAGTCAACAAATAAATAAAATACATGGCGTTTGTATGTTTTCAGTAATACCTGTTAATATTCATTTCTCATATATATTTACTTCTCATTGTATCTGTGATTATGTATACAATTTAAATTTAATTCTGTGTTAGTTGACTTCATTTTCATTCATAAATATTTTTTGTCATTTCATATGTGTTAAATACTCTATCGGATTTTTGAATCAAGAGGCACTGAAAATGCAGCCATTGCAGTGACAATAAACTCTGCCATAATAAACCTGTTTTGGAGGAAAATAGGCCCCGTTTTTTTGTGCTTGAATTTTTTAGTTTGTTTAGATTGGTTCCTACTACCCATCATCACTTGAAAATTTAATTCATCTAACGCTATGACAATGGGTAAACCCGACGTTGTTTAAAAACATTTCAACTTTATATTTATCCAACATAAATCCCTGTGTTTCATGAAAACTACCAGCAAATCCAATTATATTAAGGAAAATCTAACAGGAAATTCCTTTCACTTTGAAAAGTAGAATTTCCCTACTGGGATTGGATCTCTTTTGATCATTAGATTGTCTACTCGGTCTATGGTATAAAAGGAATAAGTATACTCAGCGGAATATTCCATATTATGTTAGTTTACGTATGTTTCATAGGAGACGTGCAAATTATACACCTGCATAATCAAAGGATGCAATACGTTATTTTGCCACTAGATCATAGAAATTCAGGCAGTACGTTGAAACTTTTACACCTAGAGGCACTGAAGCTCAACTGGCTGTAATAAAAATAATTTTTTTTAAAGAAAATATTATTTGATAATTCCAAATAATGTCAGTTACTTTTAGCAGATTTCCCTTAAGGGAAATCAGTTATTGAGGTCGTACTCATGACGCAATTTTCGAAAAATTTCTTCAAATGTCCATCGATCCTACCCAGGAGATGACGAAAATGGGTCCGTTCAAAATTTTATATATATATATATATATTTGTCTGTTAACGCTCTAACGGTTGCAATTTTTGTTTGATCGTTACCAAATTCGATATTTAAACGTTTTAAGAAAAAAGACAGATTAAGTTCGTTAATGGCTGAGATCGGAACAGTGAGAGGGGGAATTTTCGAAAATTCTAAATATCTCCCTTACCATACGTCGGATCAAAAAATTGTACAGGACAAATGTTATTGAAAATTAAATTCACTATAAATATTGTTCTATACATCTCTTCTCTATCTTGAATATTAACCGAGATATTTGCATTTTTATTAAATGTGGGCCGATAACGGACGAGTTTCCCACCAAAAGCTAGTTCAGCCATAACTGTTCGGCTCTCGTATGGAGATTTCTCTATTGTATAACTTCACGTGGGAAATCTGCTTAGTTTACGCAGCCACTGCGTGATGGACTTTTTTTTTTTATATTAGCCTACTCAAATTATACCATGGCACCAGTACATCAATGCTTTGCACAAATTACTGCAGTTTACGTCCTAGTAAAAGAGGCCACTGACAGAAATTGGCTTGACTTTATTCTCATAATGACTCCGCCACAAGACCTCTGTGTTACTTCACACTCGCACATTATTACCGTATGGGAGGCTGTCTGTAGTGGCTCTTCAAATCGCTCTCGTGAGATGAAGGAGAGTGTCAATGCATAACCTGATATTATGAAGAGGCTATATGAGCTAGCACTGATATGGCTGAGAATTGGACACATGATTACTAGATAGGACAGATCTACCTACCTGTGGCTGCTGCAACACTACACTTAGTGTCAAACACATATGCGCTATTTGCACTTAGGTCACGACATACATGGTTCAATTAAATACTTAAAACAAATCCATTTATTTGTAAAATTGCATGAGAGATTGTAATTAATTTACTGATTTCTTCTAAATTTAGAGTTTATTATATTGTTACGTTTTATTACAAAAATCAGTAATAAACGTTGTTTATTAGAGTTCTTTGGATTGCAAAATTAAACACACACGAGCTTCAGAGTTTTTATCACTGCACAATTTATGTAATAATGCACTATACACTTGGTTAATTATTCTTAATTATTACTCACAGTATGCACTGATAGCGTCACTGTTCTTCAGATTACACAATCCAATAATCCACTCACGTTCACTAAAGTCCACAAAAAAGACAGCACTGCACTGTCTTTGACTTCGCGAAGATAACGGCACTGCACTGTCTTAAACACAGCACTAAGCTGTTACTTACAGTCACGGCTCAACACTGTTCTTCACATAAAAACACTTTACCGCGCTGGAGTAAGTCGCACTGTAGCACTGAATGCACTGATGGTCACTTGAATACAGCTGAGAATAAACTATAACTGACTAGGGTCGGCCAGGGTGTCTTATATAGATTGCTGGAAAAATCAAAGGATGAGGCCGAGACTATTTCAGAACAGGACTCGAATGAACTCATTCCTCTGCCGGCTTCTTTGATCTACCTCGCATTTCCCAAATACACGACTATCTCTGTTTAAGTTTTCGTGTATTTAATTTTCGTAACAATATTTATATATTTTTGCATTGAAATACTTAATTTATTTATTTAATTGTTGCATATTCTCATACCTACACAAAATTCAAATATACGGACAAAGTTTAACATACAAATTAAGTCTGTGGTGTGCAACAAGATTTCAAATTATAAGCATTAATTGTATTATATAGGTATGTATGTACACATCTATATGTTTGACCCGAAGGAGGAAATTACGACAATCATTAGCAAAAGTGCCATTTTCATTCATTCATTCCCTATTGATCATCCACCACCTATGTTCATCACCAATTGCTCAACCTAAGTTGCGGAACCCAAGTAATAATTAGAGTCCATTCTATGAAACTATCCCCTCCTTGTCTAAATTCTCACTTAACAATATGTCTTTGGGGCAAGACTGGAGTGTAGATTTAAGTTGTAGTTTGCATACTCATACTGCCCATCATGTCCATCATTAGATAGCTTATGCAAGGCTTCATGCTACCCAGGGGTGGCTTCTAACAAATCTGGACTTGAATCGTATTTTCTCGACTCATATCTTTACTGGTATGGTTGGAATTTTCCTCATGATGCCTTTATTGCTACACGGTCTCATGCAGAGGGCAATGGGATACCACTGCATGTTCTTGTGACCCTCTAATTCCCTTGTTAGGTCCCGTGAAAATCTGGTTTTCCAGTTTACAAGGCGAGTAAAATATTACTATGAAACTAAGGCTTTTCGGGACGAGCTATTTATATCCCGAAATTAAATCGTAAAAAAAAAATTAAAATAATATTTTTAAATGCCTTGGACAATAAACGTCCGTCACGCAGGGGCAGCGTTAACTAAGCAGATTTCCCACGTGCGTCATGTTTTTGCATTTAACTCAAAAATTAAAAGTTCAATGAGAACAATAATAGGTATTTAAGCTTCAAATAAAGTGCTTCATAATATAATGTAATATTGTTAATATCAGATGAGTAGGAGTGGGGGTTTACTGAATCCCGAAAACTGAAAAATATAAATATCTCAGTTAATAATCAAGATAGTGAAAAAATGTACATACCAACATTTATAAAACATTAAATTTGCAATAAGAATGGTTCTATTTAGTTTTTCGATCTGACGCATAATAATGGAGATATTAAGAATTTTCGAAATTTTCCCCCCTCTAACCCCCCCCCTTCCCTTGGTCCGGTTAACGAACTTGATATTTCTTTTTACATAAAACCACTAAATATTGAGTTTCGTAACGATTACACAATAATTGCGACCGCTAGAGCGGTAACAGAACATACATAGATATACATGTATGTATATAGATATAGATATATATCTACAGTTTTGGACGGACCTCATTTTCGTCATCTCTGAGGTAGGATCGATGGACATTTGAAGAAAAATTACGGAAATCGCGTCATGAGTACGACATCAATAGCTGATTCTGCTAAAATGGCCCAGAAGACTTGGCTTTCCATTCTAAAAATAAATAATAAAAAAAATACTTAAATTCTTGAAAGAGGTATGAATGATGTGTGTACGTTTTTTGAATTCCACTCACAACTCATCATTTTTTTTCATATTTTTTCCGGCAGGGGGATGTAAGCCCCTCCGTGATGAATTGTTCCTGGTGGGGAAAATGGGTGTCTTTGACAGGGTATTGGTGGTAGTTGGGTCGTTCATCAACATAATCCCTAGGCACACACCCACTCAGCGGGACTTAGCACGTTATCGTCTGGGGCACGCCTCGATAGGGCCCTAACACTACTTCATTATCTATTATATAGCATAGTTTTCAGAATAGATGTCATCCTAAGGCACGTGCCCAAAAGACCCACGTTTAACCCAAATAAGCCTCGTTATTCAAAATTAGTTGAAGTATATGTACTTGATTTTACGCGATTGCTGAGGACCCTTAAGTAATAATATTTCCTACTTCCAACTAAAAATATGTATTTTATTATTTTTACTCAGCACAGCGCGATAATAAGACGCTTATGCCATATTCCATCAGTTCTATTAATTGTAATTAAGTTAAATTATATTATATTGTACCTACTAATTATCGTATCGTTCTCCATCCTCGTTTAAACATGGTTCACTAATTTATTCTCATGCACCGCTTATTTGTTCCAAGTTATATGCCACACTTTATATTTTTTTATAATTTAAGTAAGAAGTATATTTAATGGCAACGATTAATCTCACATGGTAAACCTTGAATGGCGAGTTCGATTCCCGCCTGGGCAATAGGAATTTATTTATTTAGTGACGAACTCAATAACTAAAATCCTTAGACCTACCCTGCCTAGAAAAGGGTGGTAACCTGCAGATAGCCCGTCCCAATTAGCCGTAGTAGCAAATAGTCCGTCACTCAGGGGCTGCGTAAACTAAGCAGATTTTCCATGCGAAGGCCTACAATAGATAAATATACATACGGGTAACACTACAGTGAATGTTAAGTAAATAAATACAAATGTTAATGAGAAATCTTTCAGTCAATTTGCAATACAAGTTATAATCTCTACAACGGAAAGTAGCTGAATTGAAAACTAACAGGCCAGCCAACCTCATGTCACTGAATAGATAGATAGACCGGAAAGACAAACAATTGATGAAATATATCTGAACATAACATATTAACTTAATTGAAAACATTTTACTAAAGCTAGTGCTGTAATTTGTAATGAATCAGTACCATTTTTATCTCAATCACTCAAATTTTAGTAATCCAAGAACAAAAAAAGGGTCGGGGATCCACAGAACGTATTCGCATATATCTCACAAAGTAAAAGTTCAATGAAAACAATATTTTGTATTTAACCTTGTAATGAAGTTGTTCATAATATAACATCTTATTTAATATGATATGAGTGGAAGTGGGTGTTTGCTGTAGGATCAAAACTGAAAAATGCAAATATCCCGGTTAATATTCATGATAGAGAATAAATTTATACATCAATATTTTAGTAAATGTAATTTGCAATAAGATTATTTTTATACAATTTTTCGATCCAACGTATAGTAACAGTGATAATTCGATTTTTCAAAATTTCTCCCCTCTTATCCCCCCTCCCCTGGGCCGATTTCAGCCGTTAACGAACTTGATCTTTCTTTTTACATAAAAAGACTTATATATATATATATATATATATATATATATATATATATATATATATATATGTAGTTTGTCATATAACTCATTTTCGTCATCTCCTAGGTAGGATCGATGGACATTTGAAGAAAAATGGCGAAAATAGCGTCATGAGTACGACCTCAATGCGTATTTACCTTAATGAAAGTCTTCTAATAGTGGGCGTAAATTAATAATAATGATCATATTTCATTAATTTATAAATGTACTAGAATGCATTCATTGTACATATGTGTTTATGTACTACTAGCTTAGCTCGGTACATATTTTAAATACTGAATGAGTATGTATAACATTAATTAAAAGGCATTACACATTACATGTTTATGTTTTGTACGGTGGGAAGTTATATAAATTTCTTTTTGCAAAATCCGCAGCATGTAATAAATTAAGCTTAGTTCACGTAGAACCTGTCTGACGGAACTTTTTTTAGCTATTTGTATTGTTCTGTTCTTCAGTGTGAAATCATTCCTATTTATTAGATTTTTCGTTGAAGCAATTGCATCACTAAACATCTCATGGTCAGTTTAAATTTCAAACCCTCCATATATAGAGATGCGAACTACTTGCCGACAGTAGCCAATTTATAGATGATGTTTTTAAGTATTTAAGAAATAATGGATTATTTGATGAAATATAAAACCTCTTATCTACAATTATGAAAGTTATATATAGCAAGCACTTTGGAATATAAGTTTTGCCTCCTTCCAGTTTAACTATTTATAGTTTTTCTTTTATTTTTATTTATCTTTTTTTTTCTTTGTTGTTTTATTTTTATTTTGTATTTTTTCCTCATGTTGTAAATATACTAACAATTTATATTTAGTTTTGTCCATTCTATTTATTTTGAACATTTGTAAAAGTTAGCTGTGTAAAAAATTTAATATTTATTTAATTTTGTAAAATTATATTCTAACATGTTCAAATATGAATCGCCATTGTAGCGGCATGGTTCTATTTATTTTGTACTTTTGTAACATTTAGCTTTGTAAAAATGTTAATATTTATTTAATTTTGTAAAATTATATTCAAACATGTTAAAAGATGAATCGCCATTGTAGCGGCATCTCAAATAAATAATAATAATATATAGAGAGAAACAAAGAAAAGAACGTGATGACGTTGTCTGCATGTTGGAAATCTGCTGTTTACTCAGAACTTGCTAAACGGATTCGTACGAAGTGAATAAATAATGCTCTTCAATTATTAAAATATTAAAAAATTGTATTTAATTATATTTGTATAGCTTAAAATATTAAGAGTATTCATTTTCTTATCTATTATGATTATTTGGCTAAGGAGAGTACCGATTGACATTGATATTTGAATTCTAGTTCACCAACTCATTTACCCAGTACCAAAACAAAAAATAAAAATGTGATTACCGAATTTCCCAGCAATAATCCTGAAAACCATAGATTTATTTTATTTTGATTTACGTAATTAAAGTGATTTTTTTTTAAACAAAATAAAAGTATATCACAGAAAATAGAAAAATACTATGAATTAGAGATAATGCCTAATCTGAAGTGAAGATATAGCGGTAATTTTAGGACCTATGTTATTCTTATCAAAATTATATATCACGTTTCGTTTCCTGATGTAAACATATATTTCGGAAGAGGACCTTCGTTCGCTGGAAGGATTCAATGACTGTTTCCTCATCCTATCAGTTAGAACGCACCTCCAAGGAAAGCCTTTATTTTTCTTTATCATACAAAGCTATGACAATTGTAAGGATATGACATTTTCCCCTAACAAACATTAGTGTCCTTGAAGAAGTTTCCCATAATATCACATTGTGATCTTTTAACAGATTTGCCTTAGGAGGAAATCAGTTATTGAAGTTGTACCTATGATGGGATTTTAAATAATCTCTTCAAATGTCCATCGACCTAAGAGATGACACAATGCGGTCCGTTAAGTTTATATATATTGTATCGGTGATGTTTTGAAGCATCGTTTAGCCGTAAATTGCACAATTATTTATTTCTGAAATGGCACATTTTATTGAAAAATGCAGCGACATAAAAGCTGAGGTCAACAAAATTATAGTTGGAACAAGTCTTCAGGGAAAGGAATTCATTTTTCTTTTACCAGATTTCCCTTGAGGGGGAAAAACAAATATTAAGCGAGTTATTCGTACTAGTAGATCCTGTTTCGGGGCTCAGGTTAGCTATGTGAGTTAAAGCATTGGCCTTAATTCACATCGTTAACATAGAGTGGCGAGTTCGATTCTGGGCTGGGTTAAATTATTTAGCGACGGAATTCATTAAATAAACTCCTTAGCCCCACCCTGGCTAGAAATGGGTGGTAACCTGAAGATAACCCGTCCCAATTAGCCTAAGTTGCAAAAAGTGTACGTTAATAAATAATAATAATAATAAAAGATTTGTAATATGACAGTGTATTTATTATCATAGTTTCAGAAAAAATAAATTCTTCTACCCAGTCAATATTAACAATTACATACTTTCCTAACGCCTTTTAAGTGTCCACGCTCCTTCTCAAGGGGTTATTCTGCATAGAAAATCAGAAAAAAATGTGATAACTTTGAACGTATTATCTTTATATTATTGTAATATTAATATTAGAAAAATGTATTACAACCATCATGAGTATTCCACTATAAAATCTTTCATATGCCATTGTATGACAACGTTTTGCACTATAAAGTCATATACTTAAAAACAAATAGACTGAAGATATTGCAGCCCTTAATTATTTTAAAAAAACAATTGAAGCAGACAAATATATTAATCTAGGTAGCTCGAACATAACTCACCTTCAAATAGACCTTATTTAAACAGGCGAGTCCGTCCACTGTTTACCCAAATGTTATTTATTTTTTAATAGAAACGATTACATCATTTACATTATATCAGAAACAATTACAAGCATTCTTTAGTCTAACTTTCGCCAACAACTCTTTAGCCCAGTACAAGCTTTTATCATTCATAGTACCATCCTCTTGGCCTACTTCCACTAATATCAAGAGTTTTCAAATCTCTCAATTTTCTTCATTTCCAAACTTGAAATGATCAAAGTTTTGCTCCAACTTTCACAACTTTAGATCCAATTATTGAAAATACTGACAGATTCTCCCACTTTTATTAATGTCTTCTATTTTATTTTTTAATAGCATTCCTACAACGTATTATTAGCAGATTTCCCTTAAGGGAAATCAGATATTGAGGTCGTACTCATTGAGGCCGATTTTCGACATTTTTCTTCAAATGTCCATCGATCCTACCTACCTAGGAGATGACGAAAATGAGGTCCGTTCGAAACTGTATATATATATTGACTGTAACAGCTCTAGCGGTCACTATTATTGTTTAATCGCTACCAAACTCGATATTTATTGTCTTATGTAAAAAGAAAGATGATGTTCGTTAATGGCTGCAATCGTACCAGGGGGAGGGGGGGAGGTTTAGAGGGGGAGAATTTGGAAAATTCGAAATACCTCCGTTACAACAAGTTGGATCGGAAAAGTGTGTAGAATAAATATTATTGAAAATTAAATGTACTATAAATATTCTTATATACATGTTTTGTATATCTTGAATATTAACGGAGATATTTCCATATTTTAGTTTTCAGCCTCAGTAAACCCCCACTTCTACTAGTGTTACATAAACAATACTCTGTTAAATAATAAACCATATTATTCGAAGCCTAAATATTAAATATTGTTTTCATTGAACATTTAATTTGGGAGATATATACGAATATGTACTTTTGTTTTGGGATTACTAAAATTTGAGTGATTGAAATAAAACTGATTCTGGTTCATTACAAATTACAGCACTAGCTTTAGTAAATTGCTTTTAATAAAATTAATATGTTAAATCAATATGCTATATTAAGGTATATTTAATTAATTGTTTGTCTTTCTATCTATGCAGCGCTACGAGGCTGGCTGGCATGTTTGTTGCCAATTCAGTCGCTTTCCGTTGTAGAGATTATTAACTGGTATTGTAAATTTACTGAGCATTCATGTTTGTGTTACCTGTATGTATATTTATCTATTGTAAACCTTCTCGTGGGAAATCTGCTTAGTGCAGCCCCTGCGTGACGGACTTTTTTTTTTTTTTTTTAAAGCGCTGACTTCGTATAACGTTTTGTTTTTATTTTATTTTTTTTATTAATTGTTTTTGACAACCAGCGATAGCACATTTCCATATTTCTGCAAAATCTTATAGTTCGTGACAAAATTCGAATAATTCATTTGTGCTACGCAAAGAGGAAACCTCATTAAATTCAATAATTTTATAAAACGCAGACACAATAACCTTCATTTGACATAATGAAAGTAATAAAATTGAGACTGTCCTGAAACGTTCGATGCCCGTCACACATCAAATTTACCAAAGTTCATAAAATTATTTTTTCATTTAGATTCTGAATTACTTCATAATCCTGAATAAGCAACAGAAAAAGCAAATAAAGACCCAAGAACGAACTCCGCTTAACGAACTTGTTCAGAAGTCATTCAGATATAACCGTAGCTTACACTGAGGTTGCCAGGAAGTTCTTATAAGCAACATTCATTAAAATATATGTATTAATATAAGAATACTATTATATATATGATACCGTGTGATTGTGGTAAGGACAGGTAAAAAGACTGCTACAAGAGTCAACCAACACATGGCTGATCTAAAACATAACAGAACAAAGACATCCGCCATAGGTAAACACGCAAGAATTTGTCCTCACCAAATTAAATTTGACGAGACAAAGGTTTTACACCGAGAGGACCACCTCTGTAAAAGATTAGTCCTGGGAGCCCTAGAAATAAATAAGAGAACAAATACTATTAACGGCGTGGACGGTGTCATACTTTCAGAAACGTGGAAGGCCATACTAAAATAAAACTCCAAAACATATGAGTAATTGAAGTAGCAATTCAAATCAAATTTATGCCTGACGAAGATGGACGCATTTCCATCGAAAATTTGAAGAACATCAAAAATTCCAACCGCTGGAGCAGATAGCCGAAGTCCTCACAACAATGAAGAATACAATTGTATTTATTTTGGGAGCTTAAAATTGTACTCATAGAACCATATTTTGCCATGGAAATGTATTTGACAATGTATTATGCTTGATGAAGAACTACATAGCTGACTAGGTTTGAATGAAGTTCATTGAACTATAAATCAGATGCTGAAGATAGTTGGGATGAAATGTGTTTCACATCCCATTGCTGGAGGGACATGTAGAATACTCATTTGAATAAATTATTCCAAGAGAACGCTTTGATGATATTCATTTACAATTACTCATTATGCAATATGTTGAAATTTGTGTCTCACTCATGGCTATAAATATGCATCCATAGGTCTTTGAATTACCTATTATCATTTACCTTGATTATCAAAAGGTTAGATTTGTTGTTATTGTTCCTCTTAGGGCCTGTGAGAGATTTAAGATAGCAGATTTAAAACGATAAAGCTGCAGATATCATGGGGAAATGCTCAACGCAGGGTAACACAAACATGAATTAAAACATTCGCAGTTGCTATTACTAAATTAATTAGCTGATTTTAATTAATACACCATGTGATTGTATAAACTCTTAGGGATCTGTTATTATTTTCCATGTACCCTAGAATGATAATTTATTTAGGAGCAATGCCGTCTACATTAATTAGATCCTGTAATTAACCTACGAATAAAAATTTGAAAAGCTAAACATTAATATTTTTTAATATGAAATCGTGGTTTACTTCAGCTTTCTGAGGAAATTACAATAACGACTTTTTTATGGGGAACCTCTTATTAGTTACATTCCTCAACATTTTTAAAGCAATCATATATTTCTATGATATCGGATAAGTGACTATAATAGTTAAACGCCCGACTCGCAGGGGCTGCGTAAACTAAGCAGATTTCCCATGTGGAGTTTTACAATAGAGTATATCTCTTGTATACGATAATATATATGTGTGTGTGTGTGTGTATAAAATTAAATTGAAATATTAAGTCCAGTTAAAAAATCTTAAATACACTTGGATACCCTGAGAGTGCTTTAAAAATTAACTCTGGATTATATTTTTGATAAATTTTTGCAAGAGTACTAGGTCTCTGATAACACCTGTGTGTACTATCAGAACTTATCAGACTTCCTCTTCCCTTCTTGATAACAGAGTCTTGAACCTGATAGAAGAATAAGAGGGTTAGGACTCTTATGTTGTTGTAGGTCTGGCATTCAAAGGCCGGTGGAACTTATTTTGAATATTATTTATTATTATTGTTTTATTTCTCTTTAAATTTCACTCTATTCTTACCAATTCCGTGATTCATCTTTTTTTTTGTTCAAAGCCTAAATATTTTTTACAACTCAAAAACGGAACCCAATGGTCCGTAGACGACACATGGTGCCTTGTTATTAAGGGGAACATTTTAGCTTCTAGTTATATTACCTCGAATGCTCTCTACATTCCAAATCATTAGAGAAACCATACAATATATAGTAATTCTGTTCAGATATGCCTATAAAATTAACTTATGAATTTATTTAGTTTATCAATATATAATATTGTAGACCTGTTATTCAAATATACTATAAAATATTAAGAGGGGGGGGGCAATAGTAAATATAAGGCTAAAATATAACCGAACAATTCAAAAATATTTCAATATTGGTGCAATTATTAAATGGAAATAGTTGCTCTATGTAGCTCATATAGAAGGCGGAGTGAATCTAGTTTTTAGCACTCATTTACTATGAGTCCGGGAAATGTGAAGAAATATCTTTTCTTGCATCTATTTTCTAAATAATACTGATCAGTTAAACATTGAAGTATAAATCTTAATATCTTCTTTTTACAAACTACGTACTAGTAGTAAGTCGTTGTCTACTTCTTCTCTTATGCCAATAATGAATTCCTCCCCTTACTTCACCGAACACGTCTGCATCTTCTGTTTTCCAAAACACCATTCAAACTTGAGAACAGCACTCTACAATATATAAATTAGTTTAAAACAAGCAATAAGTAAGAATAAATTTGTTTTCTAGTATTTTCATTATTTAAAAGTCAAAGTCATAAAAATTTCAAAAAATGCTGTATTAAAAAAACTTCTACAACGATAACATTCGGATGAAAGCATTTTTGACACAAAAAACAATGAGTTATAATGCTTTGAAAAGTATTCGAATACAAAAACGAATGAATAGTGTTGACTGTGTTAAATTGACTCCTCATTGAAATTAACATTTCAGGACCTATTGGAGTTAGCATTTTGGAAATCTCAATGTAAATACATCATAAGTACCAATTTTTCATATTTTGGTACCACTTTATTAGATCAGTTATTGAGGTCAGTTTCCTATACAATTTTAAGATTAGTGAGATACTTGATTAAAAAATTGTTTTTTGTAGAAATTATATCATTTGAAAATTATATCTTTAACTCTTAGTGGAACCACACTATTGGGTTTTTTTCTCTATGTATAGTAGGCATACAAACACACCCCCGTTAGGCATCAGCTGGCAATTATAGATTCCAGAGAAGACTTGCCTAAAGGCTTGACAGTCTACTGATAACGCCTGATAACATATCACACTTCGAATTCCCTTGGTCATAACATAACCTAGGTTTCGCCTTGAACCTTTAACTGAGAAGAATCAGAACGATTGAACTCACCTGTTGTCCTAGGTCTGGTATTCAGATGACAGTGGTAAGGGGAGGGGGAGGCTACAGGAGGGGAGGGGTGGGTCCTCCTCCCTCCGCTCAGTCCACCTCCGTCACTCGGCCCTGCACCAGCTAGCTCGATCCACAATTTCCCTCCAATTTCACGAAATCATCTGCAAGTAATTATCACCAACAAACGGTTTATCCCTCCGGGAATTTTTTAAAATGTTGTGGGTGAATATATCCATGTGTATTTTTACCCTCCGTTATTCCTGAATTAATTAAAAAAGAAAGAAAAGAAAACAAAAAGATCATCAAGAAGAGTGAATATTCTACACTAAACGTCTGTAAAGGTAAATATTCCTCTTAAAAAATAATGGACACTGCTCTTAATATTTCGAATATTATAATTTTTTGTTCTAAAATTAATGTTAAACGCTATGTCTTTCTTTGTCATGTAAAGCGAAATTTATCTACAGCCTTACATACTATAACTTATATTACTCAGGTCAAGAGGTATATTTTACTAATCAAAAAACAGTATCAACTTCTAACATCTATAGACCACAAGCACAACGAATAATTATTTATTCTCATTGGTTTTTAATTAATTTAAAAATCAATAATAACAAATTTTTCTACCAAACTATGTCAAATATGAAATAACAAAAAATAACTCCAACAGAAAAATGTATTTCTAAGAAGAAACATACCTACAATATTAAGCCATATCTAAGTGATAAGAACTGTTAAAGACTCTTAAAAATAAAGGAAGAAGTAGATCATATATCAGTAATCTCATCATTAAAACAATAAAAAAAAATATTATTTTCATCTAAATATGAAGTGATGGTAAAAAAGGATTTTGGAATATGCTTCGTTGTTCTCTGGTCAGTCTATACGCTCGCTGCCAAAAATATTTCAAAATAAAAACAGTACATGTATGAAGTCTGCTTGTCCAATTAATGGCTGTAAAATCAGCCGCCAGGCCTTAATTTTTCCGATATAATATAGTTCCTTTACTTCGTTTGAGGAAGTAATTAAAAATTCTCATCTGATTTTGGAATATCCAAAAATAATCAATTGGAATTCGTACTTTCAAATATTTTTAAAATAGCCCTAGATTTCGAAAGCATAATGTATTTCCAATAAGCTAATTCGACTTTAGTGTGTATAGATATATCTTAAGGGCTAACCTTAATTGGGATTGTAAACAATGCTGGCAATGAGAAATAAAAAAGTGCCATATTTCGCTTCTCTTTCGTTAAATATTGATATTAATTACAGTAACTTTTTTTAATGTCAATTTTTTCCCATTACAGTTCATAAACAACAACTACATCAGGAATATAGGAAACATGATGAGTAAACAGTTTAATCGAATTGAATGAAACGTATTATGTGCCTAAATTTTACGACCATATACATATCTACGTGTTCATGGATATTTTACAGATAAATAACAGTGGTGGTTGTAAGGATAAAACTCAGTATATTTCACATGACGTGTGCAATCAATGTGTACTTAAAGCTGTTTTTGAAGGGTTTTTTTTTTGCCAATGAAATCGAAGCACCATCGAACAGTAAATAAATAATTTATCATTTTTGGAGTAATTTATTTTGTGATAACATTTTGGCTGTTCAACATGTATATAAGAGATACAGTAAATACATTTTTTTTTATTTTGAGTGTTTTTCGTAACGTATATTTAATTCAACAATAAGCAAGATGCGAATAAAGTACTAGCCGATAGCTCATCGACTCGACTGATTTGAATAAAACTTAATTTTTCGGCAAATATACGGAGTTGGAAGCTATTCATTTTATTATTACTTGAGTAGGTTCTGGAGTATGAGATATGTACTTACGACATCAAATTCATAACCCCCATGGACTTTTTTGTTTCCTAATTTTATGCAACTCTTGACTGGCTCGAGCCAACTTAGGAATTAATTTGGAATAATTTGAGTTTCTTTAGAAATGAATGCAAGACATAAGAATTACATCTTGTGTTGAGCCTGGAGATTAAATTGTGGAAAATGGTTTAACAAGCTAATGTCTGTATACTATTATCAGCTGAGCGGGCCTCAGGTTAGCTGAGTTGGTCATATTACATTTGGTAGACCTACAGTCGTGAGTTTGATTCCCGACGGGGTAAAAGGAATTTACTTTGTGACGAACTCACTAATCCAACCCTGGCTAGAAATGGGTAGCACCCTAGTGATAATCCACCCCAATTAGACCATATTAGCATAAAGTAGGGGTTAATAAACAAAAAAAAAACCTTTTTATTATTAGCCTCTATTTCGTTAGCATATATGGTATGATAATGTGAAATCTGTCTCACTCGCATAAACAATCAAGCAATCGATTTCATTCGCGGTATTCAAATCTAAAATTAAATATGAGCTCGTTATCTACATGGCAGTTGAATCAAAACGTTATTCAAAACAATCATTCATTATAATTCTAAGATATCGGCAAGGGACAGCTCCATGGCTTTGATGTAACTGCATTTCGCATCACTATATCAAAACCTTATTTTCATGATTACGGTGATGTATTATTTCCTTTGTGATTTCGACCAAATAATTTCCTATTCTACTTCATGATTTCACATTTCTCTTGAGAGAACCAGTTTTATAGTCAATATATATATATATATATATATATATATATATATATATATCTATCTGTGTGTGTGTGTGTGTGTGTATATGTTGACTACAAGAATTATGGTGACTATATGTTGACTATACAATTGTGCTGACTATAAAAATATGTATATAACATGATTGCATCTAAAGGCTATGATAAACATTTTTCACCCTCCATCATATATGATTTTATTAGAAGATAGGGTCCACTCTGAGTTCCTATGTTCCTTGCTAAAAATGACTGTCTTTAGACAAAGATTGCTTAAAATTGCGAAAGCCAAACATCAATATAAAGAAAATAAATTAAAACATAATGCATAACAGCAAGTTTGTTTAGTGTTCAATATTGGTAAAAGTTATAACCCTTTGTTTATTTCTAACCATGGAATTTTCTCTCTGGTTGCGATCCCATTTTTGGAAACAATTACTAAATCCCATTAACTGTCCCTACCTTTACTCACTTCTGCAAATAATGTTTTCGATGAGCCTTTATTATTTCAGTTACATGCAAACATACAGTGTGATGACTTCAGGAATTGTGATTTTACAATACTTGACGCAAAATTGTTTATTTCATCTATATGATGCGTGATATTTCGCTTTTTCATTCAGTACTAAAGATCATATTAATTATTATCTGAAACAGGGCTAGGGGGTTTAGAAGGTGCTTGTTTCAAAAATTCAAAATATCTACGTTATTAAGACTCGGATGGAAACATGTTATAGAACCAATCTTGTTAAAATATTGGTATTCTACAATTGTCGTAATATACATTTATTAACACGAAAATGTTAAGGGAGTGGTTATTGTTTTCTTGTTTTATCCTTACCATAAACCTCCGCTAATACCCATCGAATTTGGACTTAGAAATCGAGAATATATTTTGAGAGGATATTACTAGTGTGTCATTCCCGCCCCGGGTTTTTGTATATATTATTATATTGTATAACAAGGGCATGTCTTGGTCTTTGTAATTGCAGTCACTGTCTACACCATTCCTTCCAGTCGAACACTTCAAATGTGTTTTTTTTTTGAGCTTATTATAACAACTACTTTAGCATGATAACCGTCTGCGACAAGACAGCCACCATTTAGCGACTGTCTGCCTAATGGGGCTCTAGAACATTTATTCTAAGTAATTTTAATTACCTAGTAGTCTGATTCCTCCTGGTGGGACCGATTAGGTACTACTGCTTCACTCTGCATGTTTGTGGTTCATAAGTATCTAAATTCAAGTATTATTAATCTCATTTACTGAGTGAAAAAGTGTTATATTCCGTGACACTTTTATACATGTACTAGAGGACACGACAGACGTTGTTCTGCATGATATTTCAAGCTATTAGGATATTAAATTAAATAATATTATGTTTTAAACAAAACCTACTTTTAATAACACAAAAAACAATTTTTGTTAGGGGCACGTATGCCTAAAAAGAAATAGAAAATGAAATATCGAGAATATTTTATTCAGACATCCTTTATAACACCTACTCCCTACCCTAAAGAATTAATATAGCTTATAATCATCTTAGAATTAATGGTAATTTACATATAGAGTTTTGTTAAGTTCGGTTCAATCGTTAGTGTCCAATAAAATTGTTGGCTCCCACTTTAATTTTTTAGTGTATACCTCGTTTATACTTTGATATACGACAAAAGTGAATGTAACAAAAGTTAGTCTAAATAACAAAGTATACAAGTTTTGTCCAGTGCATATTTGCCGAAAAACCAATACGAAACTAAATATAGCTATTTTTAACTTTAGGCCTCCTTTACAACCTCCACTCCTGCTCCATCTTCCGAGCAGATTTTTGAATCTAAACCATCCAGGGCGTCACCCAGACGCCTACAAAAAAAAATTCATTCAAATCGGTCCAGCCGTTTAGCAGTTCAGTGGCATACACACGCACAGTAGAATTACGTACATATACCGCCAGTCACTGATGAAAGACAGTATTCTCCCCACATAGGAAAGGTCAATATATATGTGCATATATTTAAGCTTACAAAAAGAAATCTTTTCAGAAACTCTAAGTTTTAAGTATTTATTACTTCATTTTTGACATAGAAATGTTCATTATTTTGTAATTCTGTACAAGTGTATATATATATATATATATATATATATATATATATATATATACAAATAAATTTTATTTAGTCTCTGTTCGATATCGTGACACTGTCAAATCAGGAGATCATCCGTAGGAAATTACATTAAATTTTTAGTTAAATTAGCTGTTTAGACTTAATACAAGTATTATTTTTTATTTTGTTTTAGTGAGTATTTCTTTATATTTAATTTGTATTACAACAAGGGCCCTGGTCCCTTAAGGGAAATCAGATATTGAGGTCGTACTCATGACACGATTTTCAATTTCCTCCAATGTCCATCTATCCTACATAGGAGATGACTAAAATGAGGTCGGTTCAAAATTATATATGTATAATTGTGTCTGTAACGCTCTAAAGGTCAATTATTGTTGCATCATTTCAGTTCGTTAATAACAGAAATCGGACCAGTGGTAGGGGGGGGGGTATAGAGGGGGAGTTTCGAAAAATCTCCATTATAATACGTCGTATCGAAAAAGTGAATAGGACGAATCTTATTGCAAATTTAATGGTCTAAGAATGTTGTTACATACATTTATTCCCTAACTTCAATATTAACTGAGATATTTGCCTTTTTTTAGTTTTCAGCCTTGAGTAAACCCCCACTCCTACTCTCGTCATATTATCATATTAAGATGTTATATTATGAAGAACTTTATTTGAAGCCTAAATACTAAATACTGTTCTTTTACGTTTTGAGATATATACAAATACGTGACGCACATGAGAAATCTGCTTAGTTAACGCAGTCCCTGCGTGACGACTTGTTTTTCTTTTCCACGCTGGTATACCATTGTTCTTAAGCACAAAAATGTTTAGAATATTTAATCAGTATGTATCTCTTCATTATTCAACTCATGACTGTCCAAGAGCAAAAGCCTGTCTACAAAGCATATGTTTCTACACCTAAGCTATATCATACAATTCCAAAGAGATATAAATATAAGAGATATATAAATCTTTCATTATATTATTCACTCACTATCAACCATACTTTCTTAGGGCGGACAGTGACGGTGGTTCCGTGATATAGGCAACTACTGTCTGGGAGGCAGCGAAAATGAAGTCCCTGCTCGCTAAGTAAACTTTGCCCTAATAAATATTAGCGAAGGAGAAGGACGTATTCATTGATCCTTGTATATTGGGTCTTCTACCGTCCAGTATTCCAGCCGAAAATATCTCATTTTTTTATTTACCGTTGAATTTCATGAGCTGAAATTATGTTTCTAATAGCTCTATCTTTATTTTCTTCCCTCTTTCAAACTATACAATTATGAGCTATCAAAAAGAGGTTGAATAATTAAAGTCCTTCAAGTATGTATATCGGACATGGCTAAATTATTTGAGCGTCTCGGAAATAAAATGTGCTATTGAAATGTTGGAACGTTACTTAATTTGTTAAAATCAGTTGTATTCTTAATAAAAACAATTATCACGTACATGAACTTCAGAGAAAGTTAAATGATAGGTACAGCACAATATATTTTTTTTTAAATTTATTAACGTCCACTTTATGCTACTGTGGCTAATTGGGGCGGGTTATCTATAGGTTACCACCCATTTCTATCCAGGCAGATTTCGCAGATGGGAATCGAAACCACGGCTCTAGGTTTACAAGAGAACTGAGACACCTAACCTTACTCTCTAATTAAGTCTCATGCATAAACGTGATATAATTTTTTTATTTAGGTTCCCTTACTGCTACTTAGGCTAATTGGGATATGTTATCTACATGTTACTACCCAATTCTAGCAAGGTTGGGATTAGGGATTTTATTTAATTGGTTCGTCACTAAATAAATTCCTATCTCTCAGGAGGGTATGGAACTCGCCACTCTAGGTTTACCATGTCATATAAAGGACAACGTTTTAACTAACGTGGCTAACCTGAGCCCCTAGAATTGTTTATAAACCTATATTATAATGCTGGCAGAGAACTTTAGTGCCTAATAATTAATAACTAACAAATGGGGTTCCATAAAAAGCAGACATTCCTTTCAAAAGCAGTAAAGTAAGAAATAATTTTAATTAAAATATAAAGATTTTGTTTTTATTATCTTCCTTCGTCCTAAGTTCAGAGGTTATTCACCTTGTAAAATCTTCTGCCACTACTCTTAAGGCTTGACCTTTTTTCTCCCATTTGAGATTTTATATAATATAATGTAAAAGATTTTGTAGGTTAGTCGTCGCCTTTTTTTTTTTTTTAAAAAAACTAAAGGCCCTAGTAAATTTATTTAAATCGCTAATGACCTATTACATTTATAATTAAGCATTTTAATTAATTTTTCGAGGATGTTCTTATACTAAACAAGATTAGGCAAATGAAACCCATGAAAATGAAAAAGGTATGAATGGATGCATACATTTTTGACAAAGAAATGTTCATTATTTTGTGATTCTGTATATATATATATATATATATATATATATATATATATATATATATATATATATATATATGGTATCGCAATGGAAAATAACTGGTATATATTGCGTATTTCCAAAATTAATTCTCAGGATGAGTTTATTTCTGAAGAAAATGTTTATTTAATCTCTGTATGGTATCGTGATACTGTGGGGGAGGGCTCTTGATCAAAATACTATAATGTAAAAGTTTTTGTAAGTTAGTCGTCGCCTTTTTTTTTTTTTAAAAAAAAAACTAAAAGCCCTAGTAAATTTATTTAAATCGCTAATGACCTATTACATTTATAATTAAGCATATTAATTAATTTTTCGAGGATGTTCTTATACTGAACAAGATTAGGCAAATGAATGGGGGAGATATCATCTTGGTTTTCTCTACTATCGGGACTAACTAACTGCTGGTCCTTCAGGAGTGCCTTAATCTTTATGTGTTTACACAGATAAGAGAATGCATAGTTAGCATGAATTAGTCGTCTGAACATATGCCTTGGTTATTTATTTATTTTTTAACAGCTGACAGCTATAATGATTCTCTGGATAAATAAAAATGCCAATACCACCAGTTAACATTTCATTAATCACCAAACTACTTTCAAAAATATTCCTGTTGGTCCTTTGCTAATTACAGAAATTCAAATGGTAACAGTATTTTTCTTTATATCTTGGAAATCAATTCGACACTGCAAATTTTTCATTTCCCTTCAGGGAAATCTGCTAAAAAGGGACATTTATTTTAAAAGTAATGTGGACATTTAAGAAACTTTTAAAAATCGCGCCAAGGACTTCCTTTTGGAATCTTACTCTGTGTCCTTTAAAATATTTTTTTTTATTTACATACTTTTTTATTTTTCTGAATTACTCTTGTCTTGCCTCAGAAAAATCCACATTGGGTCTCTTACTTTTAGCATTAAATTTTTCGAAACGGTTTTTTTGTTATTTGTTACCGTCCAATTTGTGCTAATAGGGCTAATTTGGACCTATTATCTACAAGATTTCAAAATTTTATATATATATATATATATATAATTTTGAGTGGACCACATTTTCTTGATATCCTGGGTAGGATCGATGGACATTTGAAGAAAGTTTTCGAAAATCGCATGAGTACGACCTCGATAGCTGCTAAAATTATATTTTATACACCAGTCAACTATAGATCGTATGGATCATGTAATTGGTGAGAGTGGATATGGAACTAATTTTCAACTGAGTAATCGATGTTATCACATAGTCTACTAAAACCCATTTATTGGATTGCAGATTTTCCCTGGTTTGGCAGCCTGGAGAGGTGTTCGCGGTTTCACTACCAGAGTGGGACTGACTATTGACTGTTGGTCTACTCACTCTTTAGCTCCCGTCATTTTGGAATTATTATTAAAACAAAAATTTCATAATGAACTTTATAGGCCAAAAAAATTACTAATTAAAAAAAATAGGCGCGAGAGTTGTAGGGTGTATCCAAAACAAAAAGCCAGTCACACAGGGCCTGTGTAAACTGAGCAAATTTTCCACGTGCTAGAATGGAACACATTATTAATGCCATCTAACTATAAGTTCTCTATTTCTAAGTCAAAATTCAAATTCCTTCAAATTCAAATTCGATTCCTAGTGAGAGAAAAAATTAAGAACGAATAAATCATTTAAAACTTGAGTTTAGAATATGTACAGAACAATATCTTTAGAGCAACAATAGTTTAACATGATTTGTTCTATAGCATTCTCCGATTCGACTAATAATAGAGATATTTTGACTTTTTGAATCCCTCCATCTAACCTCCTCCCATTAGCTGTCAGCCGTTGACTAATTTGATCTTTAGTGTTGACTGAAAAATTTAAATGTCAAGTATGGCATAGATGAAACACACATTTCTGAGTCAAGAATGTAAAATCTTAATTAATGACATCATAAAACAACGTATTTGCATCTATTTCACTTAGTAAAGGCCCGTTGAAAAACATATTTGGTATTTAAGCATGAAATAAAAAGTTTCATGAAATAATGGCTAATTATTAACGTGCGGTCAATAATAGTGGGGGTTTATTTGTAGAAGACATGATGGAACTTGTATGACTGGTTAAAATGAAAAAAAAAAAAGTCCGTCACGCAGGGGCTGCGTAAACTAAGCAGATTTCCCTCGTGAAGGATTACAATAGAGAAATTTCATGAGAGCCGAGCAGTTACGGCAAAGGGCCGAATTAGCTTTTGGCGGGAAAGTCAATTCGTCCCTTAGCCACCCAGATTTAATAAAAATGCACATATCTCGGTTAATATTCAAGTTAGAGAATAAATGTATATAACAATATTTATAGTAAATTTAATTTGCAATAAGATTGAGTCTGTACTATTTTTTGATCCGACGTATAGTAACGGAGATATTTCGAATTTTCGAAAATCCTCCCCTCTAAACCCCCCCTCCCACTGCTCCCATTTCAGCCGTTAACGAACTTGATCTTTCTTTTTACATAAAACGACTTAATACCGAGTATGGTAACGATCAAACAAAAACTGCGACCACTAGAGCGGTAACAGACAAATATATATATCTGTGTGTGTGTTTGTGTGTGTGTGTGTGTGTGTGTGTGTGTGTGTGTGTGTGTGTGTGTGTGTGTGTGTATTTATCATAGACATTTAAAGACTAGGGCAGACAATCCTATATGCAAATACTGCAATAAGCGCCTAACTATAAAACCTATAATGACAGACTGCACGCAACGAAAAACCTTGACATACCCCACAATATGACAGATCTACTAACTGACAATAGCCAATATATACCACACATACTTCTAAAAAATAAAAATTTCCCAATACATATAAAATGAAAATACAATAGGTCTGCAAAATAATTACAAAGATTTAAACAGAATAACTTTTATTATATTCTACTAGGCCAAGTATATGAGAAAATCTCAGATATTTAAGGAATATTTTCCATACAATATTAAGGTTTACATGAAGGGATAAATATATTATTCTAAACAGAGATTATGCCAATCACCTTTGATGTGGGATATTAACCAAATAAATAAAATACTTTGAGAAATTCGTAACTTGTAATGTCTTCTAGATGGACTTCTTTTATTGCAAGTTTAGGCTTGTAGCATGTACCTCAAGCATTGTTGATAAACAAATAGCCAAGCTGTTCTCTGAATACGTAAGAAGGTTCTCTTCCAGATAAAGTACGTGGAATGTGTTGCTCCCAGCTGAGAGTGTAGCAGATGTCCCTTTAGCCACTAGGATTAGGCCAGCTGGAATACGTTTCTTCTCCACAGGCATAATACCAACATGACGCCATTCTGCTCTCCCTTTATAGCAGATATTTGTACTTCTGTAATGGCATTCTCGATACAGCTTAAAACACCTGCCATAAGTCTTAATTTGCATCAAGAAACAATTCATATATTTTAAAGAGGTTGTATTTGAGATCCTCCATTATTAAAAATACTACTGTAAAAAAAAATTGTTTACCATTTTGACACGGCTTCAACAGACCACGACTTCTAATATATTTATTGATGAAGAGATATTGCTTCACCAAAACTCCCCATCATTTATAAGATAAAATCGCTGAATGTAAATAATTCGTTATATTTAAGATGGATATGAGGCATTTAGATTTGATTTCGATAGCAGATTTTCCTTAAGGGAAATCAACTATAAAGATTGTACTCATGACGCGAATTTGGAAAAATGTCTTCAAAGTCCATCGATCCTACCTAGTGAATGACGAAAAAGAGGTCCGTTCAAAATTAATTAAATATATATATATATATATATATATATATATATATATATATATATATATATATACTAGGATGGATCGATGGACATTTGAAGAAATTTTTCGAAATTCGTGTCATGAGTACAATCTCTAACATTTCAATACGTCTAATAATAACAATGGTATCTACGATTCTAAGGTTTCCGTCCACTCCAATCCCCACATTTTGCGTCATCTGGGTAAATTAAAATGGGCCATTTAGTAATGTATGGTTTGGTGGACATTTAAGAGACTTTTTTTTAAGGAGTTCCTTTTTGGAAACTTACTCTGCCCTTTAAAATATATTTTATTTACATACTTTTTTTATTTTTCTGAATTACTTTTGTCTTGCCTGAGAAAGGTCCACATTCGGTCTCTTGCTTTTAGCATTACCGAACCGTTTTTTTTGTTATTCGTTATCGTCCAATTTGTGCTAATAGGGTTAATTTGGACGTATTACCTATATTTTACTACCCTTTTCTAGTCAGGGTGGGACTAAGGATTATATTTAATGAGTTGGTCACTAAATAACTTCTTTTTGCCCAAGTGAGAAGCAAACTCACAACTCTAGGTTAGACAAGTGATATTTGAAACCGATTTAATGTCATAACAACATTTAACGCTATATAGTTTATAAAAGGGTCTTTGATTTGTAGCACCTCTGATATGTTGGAAGATTGGACATTCAGGTAGAGAAATTACCTTCTACTAGCTATCCTCAGAGGTTGAATAGTGTCAATTATTACTCACGCCAAGCGAATAAAACCACTCTAATCAAGGTTGTACTTTACCAGGCATTTATAGCTCTTTCTTGTGATATTCCTCTACCTCGCTGGCTGTTTACTAGCGAGTTACTCAAGATCGATAAGGATTCACGGAATGAAAGGCTGAACGATATATGAATGGATTGGTGGGTTGGGGCCCTCATATGTCTAAAATATTTCCCATTCCATGGCCAACCCGATTTCCTTCGGTTAACATTCAGTTTTTCATTGTCAGATCCAGTCCTCATTCCAATACATAATCGTAGGAAATCTGTAAGATGAAAAGCAATATAAATTAATATTTTTACAAAATTAAATCAAATTAGGACAAATAACGTGCAGGTTTTCATCCTTCTTTAGCAGGACTAGGGCATAATATTTACTAATTCCCTACAAATAAATCCCAATGCGAAAGCTCAGTTTGAACATATAACTCGAGGATTACCAAAATCAATAAAAGCAATATTTCAGTCCACAAAACCATTTAGTAGGAATCACTAATTAGTGAAAATATGCAATATTTTCTAAATCGCTATCCCCACCAAATAAATTAGTCGTACATGTTATTTTAAGTTTCGGAGGTTTAAAATGGTCTATTTATTTATACTGATCTGCTTGAAGCAGTGTACGCATTTCTTGTCATCTTTGAAACCATTTTTTAGAGGTTACATACTTCAGTACTCCGCAACGGTTTATTTCTATACAAATTTAGAAGTTTGTTAATTGCTTTGTTTTATATCTTACTACTACTTAACTAATTAAAAGTTTTTGTTCTTCTCTCAGCCATCAATTCCATTAAAAAAAAATACTGATATTATAATATATGAAATATATTATATATTCTTCTCTATAAGTATAGTTGGCTAAAATGTTTTTAGCACGTCGTTTAAATCAATTGAGAGAGGCAATTGTAGTAAACTAACCGACCTCAATTTAAAAATAATTCTAAAATATTTAGGCCTATCTGCAACCGGCGATTCCTTTCTTTTAATAAAAGATTAGTTTAATTGATATTGAATTAACTTTATTTGACATTGAATTGATTTAAACGAGCCCAATATTAGAATATTTTTAAACATTTTGTTTTTAAAACCTGCAGCATGTCATAAAATTTTATGATAACATTTTTTTTAAATATCTCAATTCTTTTTGCATATATATTGCCTCCCTATTTTCTGCTAGGATTGCCGATTTTCTTTTATTTTTATTTTTAATGCGTTTTTTCCCTATCCAAAATTTGGACTTTTTCAAAATCTAATTTTTCAGACAAGGCGGTTTGGCATGTATTTTTGTTTTTGTATTTTTTATATACTTCGCACATCATGGGTTATCATGGGTCGTTTTTTTAAATAAATGCTCCGATTCCCCAATATAAGCTACATTGCAGTCATTATATTTATTTTTATAAATATCATATGTTTTGTATTCTTTCTTTCTTTTATATTTTATCCTACTAAAATTCGTCTCAATTTCGTTTTCATGCCGGAATATTTATAAACGTATTTCAATTTTCTAATGAAGCTAAGTTTTATGATAGACTGTAGGGCCAACAAATGGCCAAAACCCTTTTCAACGTTAAGTATTTATGCCAATATATATATATATATATATATATATATATATATATATAATATAATATAATATAATATAATATAATTGCTCCTTCTAACCATTTCCGCTCGTAAGATTTTCACTTCAATATAATATATCACTCAGCGTGACTGGTCTAGCAGAGGTTTATGATAGTTTTGTTTACAAATTGTCCTAATGTAGAAATTGAAAAAAAAAAAAAAAATAGATTTGTCACTTGATTTTTATTCCATGACTGGGAAATATGCTTAATTTAGCAGCCTAGAGTGACGTGCTTCTTAAACGCACTGATAATGTTCTGTTCATATCATATTTTCCCTGAAGATTTGGAAATCCGTATTAGGGTACTTTTAATGAATCTGTTATTCTATAATGAATAACCCTGACCTTTTCAAATTATTCTCACTTACTTAGCAGAGGTATTTCTGGGAGCGTACCACAATTAAGGAATTGTGATTATTAGTAAACTCAAATGTAACTCACATCTCTGCCCATCATTGTCTAGTTTCCGGGGAACACTCCCCTTTAATTAAATTTTGCTGTTTAACTGATTGCTAATTCACTAATCACTTCTTCTTCTCATAACAAATAAACTGTATTCACTATCTATTTTATGTATGTTTCAAATGTATATATTTAAGCATATTTTCGTTATTTAATCAAGTTTACAATTAAATTAAAAATTTCTTCTAGGAAAAGAAGAGTATATTAAACATATTGTGACTAAATCAATACAAAACACTCAGCAATACAGAACGTCTGTCGCGATGTTGCATCAGAAAGAGATCAGATTTTTCATAGCACACCTTCTATCTTTATTCATTCAAAGCCCAACGTAAAAACACTTGACATTTATGCTGAGCACAGTGCATGAGTTTCATTTATCTGAAAGATGAATACCCATAAATACGAATAATATTAATTGTAGGACGTTTCCCCTGTTGCCTCTTGCCATTAAAATACTATTTTATATAAGGAAATATATGCTAAGAGATTAAATTGAATGCTAGACTAATGAATCTGCTTTGGGTGTGATCTGGGAGAAGAACAAGGGATGTAATTATAGCGGTAAACTGAAAATAAAATTTTGAACCTCATGGGTAGGATCAACAGACATTTGACGAAATATTTCAAAAATCACGTCATGAGTAAGACCTCAGAAGCTGATTTACCTTAATGGATTCTGCTAAAATGCAACCTAAATTAGTTCAAATACAAGAAAAATGCCCACAAAAAACAATCATTGAGAAATGAAGCTAAAGTCAAGAAAATTGAAAATTGCCATTTGCCAGGAAAAAAGGAGTTATTATTGGTCAATATCGTAATGCTGGGAGGTGAAATATTTTAATTAGGACTACAGAAGAGGGCCAAATCCTTAACAAAGAAACAGTATTTCAATTGTTGCTAGGCATTTCAAAATGTATTATGGCATTCTTTTGTAGAATTAACAGTCTTTCTTAATTTGGCAGTTGGGTCAAATTTAGAACTTCTTAACCAATTATTTTTTCTCTAAATTTATTTCTGAACGGTCCACTGCAAATTTTGCATTACCAAGAAGTAAGGAGCTACAATAAAAATATGATTGTTTATCCGAATACAACCCATGGATCCAACCAGGAATTCGCCTATAATTATTGTCACAACGAAGTTTGTAAAGTGGAGTACCTTCCCTACCCCTATAGATCCAGGGACAGAGAAACTAACAAATATGTTTATTGTACTCCTGAAGATGTGCTTAGGCAAAGAGAAACATGTATAGCATTGTTTAGGAATAAATTTAAAATATACACCCATCCTAAAGACGCATTTAATGCACCTTATCATCTTAAATATTTTAGTATTTTGGAGCAGCTGAGAAAGAAATACAGAAAATTCAAAATCTTTTCTGTTGTGTTGTATGGACTATCCTAAGTGTAAAGAAGATCTAAAAATCTGTATGCTAGTGTTAAAAAAATGTCGTAAGACAGTTTTTAGATTTTTCGTGTTACAACAGATCTGATATAATATTATTGTATATATAAGAGGCTATTATTTTTTTTTTAAATCAAACGTTTTTTCTGTGTTTTTCAAGAAAAATGGAAAGAAAAATGTTCGTAATTTATTGAGATAACAGGCATCAGAGGCCTAGGATCCTTTAGGTATGAAGTTAACGTCGACTATCAAGTCAACTCCGCTGGTCAAGAAAAGAGCCATATATACATATATATATATATATATATATATATATATATATATATACACACACACACACACACACACACACACACACACACACACACTTGGTCCAACAGTGCAAGGAAACAATGAACTTTTAGAAATACAATTTAGATTTTATTGTAGAGATGAAAATGAATGATATGCTAAGTTTAAGCCCTTGCAGGAGAAAATAAACTGGCAGCTGTTTATTCCGTCCTGTAACCATGGTATTAATAAAGGTGGTTTGTTGTTGAATCATGAAGTAGAGATCAAAGGGAGCTCCGGAAAAATGAAATATAATCCACTGACTGAAATATGAACTGGGGTAAACCTGAATTCTTGGTAAGCCTTAAGTCTCCGGGAAACGAAGTGTTGCATTGATTAATGTCAGACATCTCCATTTAGTATTTCCCGGTAGCTCAGGAGACAACACATACCTCCCAAGCCCGAGTCTCTTCTACCTGACAGCTTGCTAAATGTCCCCAATTTGCCTTATGCCAAGTTTCCTGCTAATTATTCGCCCCTTTCTCACGCCCTAATTTAACTCCGGCTATTGTATGACGAAATATAGCGCGACTTGAGGATTTGTACCTTTTATAGCTACACAATATTTATTCATTATCATTCAAAAATCCAGGTTGCTTAGCAGCACCCGCATTCAGAACCAACGTAACTTTTCATTTATAGCAGATTTTCCTTAAGGAAATCAGCAATTGACGTTGTACTCATGACACGATTTTCGAAAAATTTCCTCAAACGTCCATCGATCCTACCCAGGAAAATGAGGGGTGATCAAAATTGTTTATATGTATGTCTGTTAACGCTCTAGCGTTCGTAATGTTTGTTTGATCCTTACCGAACTGGATATTTAAACGTTTTATGTAAAAATAATGATCAGGTTCGTTAACGGCTGAAATCAAACCGGTGGGGGGGGGGTTAAGAAGTGTAAATTTCGAATGTTCGAAATATCTTCGTTTTTTTTTTACGTCGAATCGAAAAATTGTTTAGAAAAAACCTTATTTCAAATTAAATATTCAATAAATGTTTATGTATGCGTTTTCCCATTATTTAGATTATTAACAGAGGTATTTGCATCTTTTAGTTTTCGGTGCTGAGTAAATCCTTAACTACGGCTCGTGTCATATTAACAATAAGCTGTTATATCATGATCCACATTATTTGAAGTTTAAATGCGAAATATTGTTCTCCTTGAACTTTTACTTTTTGAGATAAATGCTAATACGTGACGCACATCGGAAATCTCCTTAGTTAACGCAGCCCCGGCGTGACGGATTTTTTTGACAGTATTCTTTCAAATTTGTACCTATATTAAAACTGGATGTATTTTACTGATTCTTCGAAACTTTTAAGACCAAGTATCATGCTTCAAAGTTTGTGACTGTATAAGTTCGGCCAAGTTAAGGGAGGGTGGAGAGATTATTACAATAGTGATTTGTTGATATCCTTCAAATTCCCGTCGAGTAAAAATCATTAAGGCCGTGCTTCAAAAAGGGCACTACCCTATGAATAAGCCTACCAAATCAAGGCACGTGGATGTACATTAGGACTTTAGTAGGTATTCACCCGTCGAGATATGCATAATGCTTCTGTGTGCAAGCACCTTTCCCCGGAAAACAAAGAACTATGTTTTAATTGTATCATTTTACACTTGGCAATTTACTGAATTTTCAAATTCGAATTTCTTCCAGAAAGGTTCACCTTTACGACGTTAATAGTTTAGGGTATCGAATATCGCGGTCAGTGTTCTCTGAGATAATGAGACGCCATTATAACTGTAAGCAATCTCTATAAGGTGCCATTTCCATTAGGTGGTGTATTCGACAGTTCCCCTATATGAATATGCCAGAAACATGTATTGCTGCAGAAGGAAGCGTTCCTTAGAAGGGTTAAACTCAGATTTGACATTGGAAATTAAGTGCCTTATAATAATACACTGTTTGCCATGTGAACAAAGTTATCAATTCTGTAACGTCTTCACTGTAATCATGTAAATATCACTTAGTGTTAACCATGGACCTTGCCAAAATATTAGGCTAGGTTACTTGAGGTCTAAAGTTAACCACCCAGGGTCATTCGTTGAAGTTAAAGGTCATTGTTAAAATAGGCCATCAGGTACCTACTATCTTCCGTAAATGATTTCTTTTAAGATGGCTTTAACAGATTACGTTACTACCCGGCTTTGGAAAACATCGAACAAGAGAATATCCTCCGAGCAACGTAAGCAGTTTGATTTTGATTGAACACAATACTATACAAATTGTCAATGATATTGCTTTCCGTAAAACAGTTTTGCTCTAATACATTTACTGAGGTGGAGGATAAACACGAAACACGATGATCTCATCATTCAGCGACTGTGATAATTCAGTGAAACCAACCCCATTTCAACGATGTCATACATACTAATTCCTGACAACTTTTCCAATTTCGGAACCTACGCAAATGAAAAATTAATGTATTTACTTGGTTCTGTTGTACATGAATTTGATTCTTTTTCTTATGTAATATTTCTTTAATACAGAATAGTTCCAAAAATTGAACATTCTCGTGATATATGACTGGCATTTCACAAAAGCGGAACTTACCGTAAGCTACAGTACAACTCATGAAAACTAAACCATGTGAACCACCAGTAATGATGTTGCCGGCAAACATATTATTTATATATCGCTGTTTTTGTAAAGCGTTCAATATAGTACAGCTACTATTTAGAATAATATTTACTTTAGAGAATGGATAATTTCTTATAATAGCTACTTATACTTGTAAATTAGTTAAATCCTGCCAGACGAAGTATAATTACACATTAAAGCCTATCCTTTTCATGCTGACCAAGTACAAGGGTTTCTTCTTACTGACTGGTTTTCTTTTTTTCCCAGTACTTTTACGGCTCTTATAAGTTATTACCTCATGCTCAACTAATGAATTCATTTTAATTATTTTCTCATCTGCATATGAATTACTTTTGATCTTCCTGGTCTAAACCGCCGCCCAAAAATTGGAACTCTTTCACTGTCCGGATTATGTGTAAGGGTTATACCTGTATTAGGTCTGTTGTATTACTCTTTAGTACTTCCTCAAATGAGCGATATGTACTTATCATCGGTCTCAACTAACAAGTACTAACCATTTGGTTGCGCCGGCGATCAATTATACCTTATGTATTTGTTTATATAACTCCTTATTTTTCAGCTCTTAAATATCATTTCAAAAAAGGAATATAAATTTAAGTGGAACCTAATAATAATATCATCAGAACTTTGAAAAATTTTGTTTTCTAAAATCGTCTTCTTTTTTTTAAACTCTTTTCCAATTCTAAACTTCAATACTTGGCAACTTGATTTTAACTTGATGTCAGTAGTAACTGGTTAATTACGGTGGCTTCCATTATATTCCCATCATGTGTTGATGATTATCACTGCATTAACCTCAAGGCTATGCATATACGCACGTATAGTATATATGGGGCTTATATCCACTCCTGTAATCCTTGGGATTTATTAGATCATGTAGGCAATTACGTCAGTAATTATTTCAGTTCTACGACATCTTTATGAATTCCTTCTGGGTATATACTTATATATATATACACATACACACACACACCAGGATTAAGTGGTTTAGAAGGGAGTCAATAAGGAAATCGGAATATCTCTTTGGGGATCTCTTGCTTCGAAAAATGTTATATTTACAGGCTTAACGTTTTAATTAATTCTGTACAGTTATTGTAAAATGCATTTTTTTCTTTAATATAATATAAAAGGTATTTATATAGGTAATATAACATGAAAAGTCTTATTTTACGTTTAAATTAATTGTTCTCTGGACAAGGAAGGAGGGTCCAGAGAAGGGATAAAATATAAAAATTAAATTATTTTGAGCTTCCCGTTCTCGTATCGTGTAATATTATACAACCAAATTAAATTGTTATTAATTTTTCCTGTTGTTGAAAATGTAATATTCTACAGCTGTTCTAGACATTTTTTTTGTCCAATTATTTTTACTTTTTTTATACAGTACATCCTTGTAGGATGAAAAGGCAGTATTGAAATCGTGAAAATTTTCAGCTTTCAAAATTTAACGGAATTATCCGATCCGATGAATTGGAACGGACATATTGTTTATCACATTCAAATAAAATAGCTTTAAGAGATGTAGACCCAAACATATGGTTTATTTAATTTAATAGGACATCTGATTTACATCAGAGTTTTTAGTTTTCTGCCTATGGTGAAATCCCTCTTCTGATAATACGACTACTACTTACATTAATAATTTCACTTTCAATTTCAAGTCCTGAGACATTGCAGTATGTGGAAAATTGGCTTAGCACGCACCACCTGCATGATTGACTTTTTTTATATAATATTTATTTATTTATTGGAGCTTCCCAGTGTGGCGATGTTGCTCAGACAAAAAAGCTGCATAAAATTAAAAAAACTAAACAAAATTAATTTAAACGAAAACAAAACCACAAAACAGGAATTGAAAACGGAAATAAAATACAAGCCGGAAATGGAAAACAAACAGAAATGGAACACAAAAAAACGGAAATGGAGAACAAAAACACAGAAATGGAACACACATACACAAAAAAAAGAAATAGAACACAGAAAGAGAAATGGAAAACAAAAACAGAAACGGAAACCAAAGACAAAATTGGAAAACAAAAAAAACTGACAATGAACACAAAAACAGACATCGAACACAACAAAGGAACAAACAAAAGATAGAATCCAAAACTACCGACAAAAACTGAAACTTGAGGATTGAAAAACAAAACATAAGAGTCTCGTTGGATAATAGGGAAAACAACTAAAAAATATTAAACAAAATATACTAAAATAAATAAATTGATAGATAAAATTGAATACGTATCTAAGATGTGTTATCAATGAATTTAGAATAATTGAGATTTAGATAAAATATAGGTGGCTTTTGCAAAAAGTCTATATCTCCCTCATACAGACTCACATCACCGGAGTTTCATGTTCTATTTGAGTTGCTGAGAACGAATGTCATGAATTGCATTCTGGCGGGAAGGGGGGGAAACCCTTTTTGATCGACCAAAACAAACGATCTAATATTAACATAACAAATTTTCCAAATAGTTCATGAAGAGCTCAGTAAACGCACAAGCACACACACACACACTTTTTTATAATAGAAAATTTCTCATTTTCGTAAGAAATGGTTGTTATAGCTTGGTGTTTGTACATATGTCATATTTACTCTTTTAAAACTAACGGTTGAAGTGTCATGTGTACAATTCTCTTACAACTAATAAAAACCTTTTTTTAAATACAGAAATATTAAATTCTAAGGGATGGCGAAGCTCCTGGACTCAAAATAAACAAGACATCATTAAAAAAAAATAAAGGTCTTAATAATACTGGCCCTTAATGACTTCTCCACTAACAAGCAATTAAAACCATTCTCGGAATATGGCGCTATAATTTTGCTAATAAAGAAGTACTTAAGTTAAATGGTTCAAAATCGAATACGAGTTGATACATTTCTCTTGCTTGGTTGCTCTTAAGGGAAATCTGTTAAAAAATGAAAAAGTCACCATTCAGGTCTTAGAGAAATATTTCTTATAACTTGCACTTAGGTAGTAGAGCCCAGGTGTCCTACATATTTTCCCCAGCATTCTACGAACTGATGAATTGCACCCTTACAACACCGGTTGATTGAAGTGGGACTATGATTGTCTATCGATGGCTTCAAGAAAGATACTTACAAATTAAAAATATATTTGTTTAGTTTTTAGTACACATTACATCACTAAATAAAAATTTATAGACTCACGACACAAATTTCGAAAATCTTCTGGAAATGTCCATCGATCCTACCTAGGAGATGACGAAAATGAGGTCTGTTCAATATTTTATATATATATATATATATATATATATATATATATATATATATATATATATATATATATGCTCCAGCGGTCGAAATTTTTGTTTGATAGTTATCTAACGCGATATTGAACGTTTTATGTAAAAAGACAAATCAAGTTCATTAATGGCTGAAATCGGACCAGTGGAATGGGGGGTTTAGAGGGGGGGATTTTCAAAAATTCCAAATATCTCCGTTACTATACGTCGGATCAAAACATTGTATAGAGCCAATCTTATTGCAATTTAAATCTATTATAAATATTGTTACACACAGTTATTCTGTATCTTTAATATTCACCGAGAATATGCATTTGTTTTTAGTTTTCAACCTTCAGCAAACCCCACTTCTACTCCTGTTACTTAAAAAATACTCTGTTATGTAATATACTACATTATTCGCAGCTTAAATAGCATAAATTCTTTTCAAGAGACCTTTCTTATACGAGATAAATGCCAATATGTTATGGTGACACCCCCCCCCATCCGTTTTAAGTTCTTGGACTACTAAAGTTTGATTGATTGAGATACAAATTATTCTGATCCTTTATAAATCACAGTACTAGATATAGTAAATAGTCTTCAATGAAATTAATATGTTATTTCAGTAGTCGTTTTTCTTTCCTGTGAGAAGTTGGTTTACATTTCACGTGCTTCCCGTCTAGAGGTTTCTTATTATCGTTTTTATTTATTCACTTCATGTGGACGGTACTATTGTGTTACCAGTATTTATACTTATCTATTGTAAACCTTTGCGTGGGATTTCTGCTTAGTTTAAGCAGCCCCTGCGTGACGGACTATTTTTTTTTTTAGAAGAAAACTTTCTATACCTCATGAATACTCCATAGAAGGGGCAATAAAATGCCACTCATAATCAAACAATCAATTTTGATACTGAATATATATGTAAGAGTAGACGGAAGAGAGAGAGAGAGAGAGAGAGAGAGAGAGAGAGAGAGAGAGAGAGAGATAGAGAGGGTGGTGAGAGAGAGAGAGAGAGAGAGAGAGAGAGAGAGAGAGAGAGAGAGAGAGAGAGCGAAAAAATATTTTAGAGGCATTTAACAGTAAGTGGCAAATACGAAGGGTGTGAAGTATAAGAGAGGTATCGGAGTACATAGCCACGTGTAAGCGTCGACTGGACCCGCATACACAGACCCACAACCTCTGTTGATACATCTATTCATGTCTGCCGGCCTGTACTGGGCAGCAAACCAGGCAAGACCTACTTACATTTATTGAATCTATCTCTCTGGCTTCACTCAGAACGGAAAGGACAGCCAAACTGCCACAGTCATTCAAATACCACATGCAACTCAAATACCTTCTGCAACTAAGTAAGAATCCTAACGATTTACATCAAACTTCCATATTTAATTGAGCAGAATAATAATTTATGTAATTAACAAATATATTTTCCAAATTACTAGGGAAAGACCTAATTAGGACTAGAAAGTTTAAAATTTAACGGAGATATCATCTGAAGTCAAAACTTATTTCCCCAGACCATTTCAAACAATTATATGGAAATTTATTCTTTATGTTTGTTTTAAACAAAGTTTGACTACTTCTGCCTTGTGTAAAGTTAATCACAACTACCGAATAAAGCGGAGATAATTAACTACCCTTTTGCCCAATCAATGAATCTTATAAATAGTAAGATTAATAATTTCAACGTACCGACTAAGTGTCCTTTTCTTTATACATTTGATCGTACTTTAACCGACCGTATTTTACATTAACTGTGAAACTACTGCTTTCACTAAAAACATTTATTATATATATATATATATATATATATATATATATATATATAAAATCATCAATAAGGATCATACATCATCATTTATATAAAAAATAAAGATAAAAGAATAAGCTGCACTCTCACCTGAGATACCCCCCTAATTTGCAATATTCAAATTATTCCAACTTTTCGTATACAATTTAAATAAAATTAAAATAAAACAAAAACCTTATTACCAGAAATTGGCAGATTAGGAGGCTGACCATACAGGTACCCTCAGAAGGAGGGCAGCTTATTTTGTTTGTTTGTTTTATATATATATATATATATATATATATATATATATATATATATATATATATATATATAGGTCCTTGTAAAACTTTATATATACCTGGGAGCGATCTAGCGGTCCCAACTTTGATCGTTACAAAATTCCAGATTTAAACGTTTTATGTATAACTGAAGATCTAGTCCGTTAACGGCTAAAATCGGACCGGTGGGAAGGGGTTAAGAGGGAGGAATTTGGAAAATTTAAAATAACACCGTTATTTTGAGTCGGATTGAAAAGTTGTTTCTCTTTCTTGAATATTAATGGAGATTTTTTAAATTTTCAGCATTCAGTAAACTCTCTCTCCTACTAATGTTGTATTAAACTGAAATCTGTTATATCTATCATTTAGCAAGCTACAGGTTCAATGACGTCAATGTATTGTTAGTATTATTTCTTCAAACAAACAAAAGTCAGAGAACCTCTGAAATTCATCTCCTAATTTCTAAAATTCCTGCACGACTGACTTTTTTTGTCGTTTTGTTACAGTAAATAGAACTTTTAAGGCGGTGTGTAGGGTCTTGAAATATTATTATATAAAAGATCAGATTTATTTTATTGAGAAATACGTCCTGTTCAATACTTACTTATACGTTAAAATGGGGATGGGAGAGAAGATTCTTACTTTAAAATATAATTATACGAAAAAGGATTCCCATATATCATAGCTATCAAAAGAATCTTTTTATTTTCTGGATATCATTTCTCCTCTGAGTAGAGGATGCTTCGTTGTAAGAAGTCCGGTGTTGCTTTTTCATTCCTACTCAAGAGCTATACATTGAGTTCAAAGGCTGTATAACAAGCAATGTTTCAACCATAAACTCTGGATGTCTGTTGAGAGATCTCTCCATGATATGGACCTGTTTGCTATCCCCTAGATCAAATAGCCCCATATTCTGACTTTTATTTTTAGCTTCTCACGTGGCTGTCACTATCACACCTCACGTGTCTGCTCTTGGATCCAACCCTTTTATTTGTTATTTTACATTTCCATCGTTGTCAAGTTTATTTTAATGGTAAAATATATCTATTGGCTTGAGGAATTTAATAATGTTATGTCTTTATTTAAATCAATAAATCTGAGGTTGTCATTTTAATGGATATATTCAGAAAGGCAGAATGCTGCCTGGTTTTGACTAAATGCAAAAATTTCGTGTATATGACGAGTAATAAATTAACCACCTTTAACATCACATCTCATTAAACAAAAAAATATATCACGGGAAATTGAATTGGCAAATAATCTATTTCCAAATCATAATCGTAATGTGTATTATATATTTATTATTAATTTCAGTTGGTTTCAAAACCTTTTCTTAGTGCTTCTGCCCAAGAAAGACTCAATCCTTTCCCAAAGTTGTTGATAATTTTCTCTGTCATTAACCAAGCTTCACTAATTCCAATTTCCCATCCTCCACAAGTCTTCCTAGGTCTTGCATGACCCTATCCTTCCACGAGCCTACCTCTTCCATGACATACTTCGGTGTGTCTTACAACATTTTGGTCAGGCGGGTTCCATTCTTTCCAAACTTCTTTAACTTCAGCCATTATAATTGCTCAAACGATTTTATTATCGTTAATCAGATTAATAACTCCGGTGTTTCTCCTGAGTTGCCTCTGTGCTATTTCTTTACGGGTTTAATTTTGTTTGTCTTCTCGGACAAGTATCACTCTTTTTTTTTTCCTTTTAGTAAAATGTTTTCTGCCACAAATGACAACACTTTAATTAATTATAGGCGTTATAAAAGGATTTGCCTTAAAGTCAATAAATAAAAGATGTTGTCCTCCTGTGTATAATTTAATTCTGCTACCAATTTCACTGATTCACCATCACCATCTTCATTGTAATAAGTCTGTCAAATCAAGACTATGGAAGCTGCCTACCTTTGCTCAGGTAAGGACCTTGTTTCTTGATTGGACAGGGCTTACTCCAATGATTTGAAGATTGAGATAATTTGACTTCCAAGAGAAAGAGGCAGCAAAAATAAATACACTGCTGTGAAACAAAAATAAATAATATACAAGAAGATACGTTTTTTATTTCATGACCAGCTTTTTATCATAGGGCGAATTCTGTAGGTCTCATGAGCATCTGGTCCAAGAAACCTTTATGGTTTTGACGATTATTTTTATTTTATTTTCTCATTTGCCAATTTTTATTAAATGATGAGCAAGAACGAATCGTTTGTTATTCAAAACCGAATCCTCTTTTTAGACTCTTAAGTCTTGTAGTTCCAAAATAACTAAATGTAATTCAGAATCTTAAATGATTACACGTTTACTTTAATAATTTTCATTAATATATTCACCTTAGTAAGCTTAGAAACGACTTGAGCCAAAAGATCAAGCTTGAATGAAGAGATGAAATCCGAATCCTTTTGATTCATTAACCTTGGTTAACCACTAAAGAAATTAAGGCAATCTATCCACTCCAGCTAGGTGTCAGTCCTTTCTGTGTCGTGAGTACCTCATGGCCACATGACACACCACTTGACTACTTTCACAGTAAATCCTTAGCTCCTCCACTTGGACCGGCAGGTTATATCCTGGATGGGACAAAATAGTAAATGAATTAAATTTATCCGCTCAAAATATATTTATGAGAAAGCAACACAATCCAGTCTAAATTTAATATATTTTTACTTCAACGTATACTGAAAGAGTGGACCCCATTTTAATCCTCGACTACTTACTGAGGTGTTGCAAATACGTATTTTGCCTTAAAACACACCGAATACTTCCTACACCACACTAACTACACTAAATGTCTTTTTTATTATGGTGAACTATTTCTAAATAAAATTAATATCCTTCGCTACTCTCTCCTATGGTTTCCTTATTGACTTTCTCCCAATTCTCTGAATAATGCATATTATTCGTACGTCTCCTTCTAAAGTCGTATTAGCAGGTTTAAATATAATATAGGTAAATAAATATATACACTAAGTAAAGTAATAATGCTTCTTGTTCTCCAATTTTATTTGTTACCGGTTTTAGAAAAGAGGAGGGCTCAAATCGAACCTAAAAAAGACTCATAATACAAACATTTGGAGCCCTCAAAGAGTAGTTCAGAAAGCAGTCTAGGGGTTCGAACGTGTTTCATGAATAAATCTCGTTAGACTGAAAAACATACTGTTCAAGAGGAAGTTGGGAGACGTTTAGTGAAAATGTCAGGATTAAAAAGACCTTACGGTTTTGGAGGAGAAGGGGAACAGGCAGAGAGATTTATAATATTCACGATTATAATGATGAAAGAAACGGGTTTGTTATATTATAAAAAAATGTGAATGTTATTTAATGGAAATGAGATTTCATGTAAACACAATGTGGTAAAAGATAAAATGGTCTATCAGAACACAGGCATACCACAGACGTCTTTATCTTACGTCGGAGACCTCTACACTAAAATTCAAATTTGTCATGGTCATAAGCACTAAATTCGCATACATAATTCTTGAAAATAATTAAAAATAGCAACAGTACTGGATTGACACAGGTAAGTTCATATCATATGCAAACCTTTACTCCTTCCTTTCTTAGAACTCTACGATTTTAGCAGATTTCACTTAGAGGAAATCAGCTATTATCCTAATGATAGGATTTTCGAAACATTTCTTCAAAAGTCCATCAATCCTATCCAGGGGATAACAAAAATGAGGTTCGTTCATAATTGGGTATATATATATATATATATATGTGTGTGTGTGTGTGTGTGTGTGTGTGTGTGTGTGTGTGTGTGTGTGTGTGTGTGTGTGTGTGTGTGTGTGTGTGTGTGTGTGCCTGTTACCGCTCTGGCGGTCGCAATTGTCGTCTTATCGTTAGCAAACTCGATATTTAAACGTTTCATGTAAAACTAAAGATCAAGTTCGTTAATGGCTGAAATCCAACAAGTGGGGAGTGGGGTTTTGAGGGGAATTACGAAAGTTCTTAATATCTTTGTTATTAACCTAAAAATTGTATAGAACCAATCATATTGCAAATGGAATATTCTATAGATGTTGTTAAGTACTTTTTTTTCGTTAGCTTGATTATTAACCGAGATATTTGCATTTTTTTAATTTTCGGCCTTCAGTCAACCCCCACTCCTGCTCATGCCATATCCACAATAAGCTTTTGTATTTTGAAGCACTTTATTTGAAGCTTAAATGCCATATATTGATCTCATTGTTTTGAGGTAAATGTAAGAACGTGACGCACATGGCTAAGTTAACGCAGCCCCTGCGTGACGGACTTTTTTCGATTAGCATTGATAATGATGATATAACTAGTTTGTGATTAATTCTTAATTTAAAGATTTTTGTAACGTGTAAGTAGTATTGATGTTGACGATAATTCGATTAAGTGATTAGTATTGATAATACCGAAATTACTAGCCTGAGATTAATATATATTGAAAATATTTCGAAATTGTGACCTTGACGTCTCAGATTAGTAGAACTGAATTTAACGATTTTTCTGGAAAGTGATTAAGATGAATTGGCAATTCTGGAATGGGATAAGTATTGATAATAACGGTACAATTAGTCCATGATTAGTACTAATTTTAGTGATTTTTCTGGACTGTGATGAGTATTGATTTTCAGGATATTTTGAGTAATTAATTAGTACTTATAATAGCGTCATTACTCGTCAGTGATTAGTATGAATACTGGTGATATTTTAGTGATTTTTCTGGACTGTGATTAGTATTGATTTTCAGGATATTTTGAGTAATTAATTAGTACTTATAATAGCGTCATTACTCGTCAGTGATTGGTATGAATACTGGTGATATTTTAGTGATTTTTCTGGACTGTGATTAGTATTGATTTTCAGGATATTTTGAGTAATTAATTAGTACTTATAATAGCGTCATTGCTCGTCAGTGATTAGTATGAATACTGGTGATTTTTTAGCCTGTGATTAGTATCGATATTAACGATATTTTGAGTATTTATTTAGTACTGATAATAGCCTCATTACTAAATTCAACGATTTTTTTTTTTGACAGTGATTAGTAATTGGTATTAACGATATATTGTGTCTGTCATGAGTACTGATAACAAAGATATTACTAGTATGTGATTTGTATTGACGTTTCAAAGCTTGCTTCGTTCAACAGTAGTATTAATAAACTTAACACATTTTCTGAGAATAACCACAAGACTGTGAAGCTATGAGAAATAATATACATTACCTAAATCTTAATATATCGCCCTTGAAGATTCATTGTTGGGGTTAAAGACTCCCTGATGACATGATTACATCACACTTTCAGACTCCTTCATCTCCGGTTTCAGTCGATACCTCTCCTTCAGGGCCTTGTCCTTTAAGCCCTCGTCCATTAGTTCTTGTATGGCGGGTTTCATATTAAAGAAAATGGGCTTTTACCCCTGTTAGTACTGAGTATACTTATAAATCCTACTCTGAGACCTTTTGCTCAAAGTTTTGCTAAACACTGTTTAAGCTGATTTTCCTTAAGGAACAAAAAGGAAAAATTACTTGTTCTTTTTGGTGTCTTTAAAAGGGGATTGTTAGCGAGAGCTACTAAAAATAATGTCTACATAACAAGATTTTTGTCCCATTAATTTAATCTTTTGAACCTTTACTCTCCGTATTGAATAGACAAATACCGACCTTCATGGCTCCTAAAGCCAGAAAATACCCTAAAAGCATGTGATGTCTGATTTTTATTAGCATTCTTCCTCAATTCTTGTTTAAAAAGCTATTTTCGTATATTTCAAAAAGTCACTCACTGAAGAAAATATTTCTTTGTTTGCTGACCATCTTTCTATAGACGTAGAGAGCTTAGTAAGGTTTAAGAATTATCTTAAAATATACAAATAAAGTAACTTCTTATATTATATTTGTATATTTTTGGAGAGAAGATTTTCCTGACATCCATAGGTGTGTGGCAAACTCAAGTAGCTTTTATAAAACTCGGAAAATATTCTTTTTTTTTTATTGATATTATTTTTTAAATAGCAGTTGAGAACCTCAGGTACCAGGAATTTGGCAAGTTTAACGGACATTCAAGTTAAACCAAAAACAATTTAGTCAAATTATTAGCAGAATTTATTTATTTTGACAGTTTTATATACTGGATCGGCGTTTGAGTTTTTTTTTCTGCACGAAAAAAAATTATTTTAATTTATATAAATACTACCTAGTTAATCACAAAACTTTTTTATGGCTCCTCACAATTTTATTTCTTATAAACGCTGAGCGCTTTCGGGGACTAAATCCCCATCCTCAGAGCTAAAAAACAATGTAACACCATAATAAAGGAGTCTAAAAATCAGTTCTTAAAAATGTTTTACATAGTTGGTCATATAACAATCAGTCTATAACATTATAATTTTTTTTCCAATAATAACACCTATATTCAAAAACACAATTACAATTAAAATATAACAAATTAATAATTACTATTTAAACATTAAAATAATATTATTAGCAAAAATTACCGTCAGAGCGTAGGGCGATCTTATAGACTTGCTACGCGGCTAAACCCTGCCGATGCACACAGGCCAAGGGGATCGTTCCAAGCCGCTAGGGAGGGGGCAGAGACAAGTCTGGACATGAGAGACGCGTTTGTGTCAGTCTGCACATTTACGTTGCCTTTATTTATGGCTTTTTCCAGTTTTATTTCAATAGCCTCCACCATGTCCAACAGATAACCCTTAAGGCCACTATGAATTAATTTTATCTGGTGGTCTCCAGCATGGTGGTTGTGCTCCTTACAGTGTGCATAAAACTCTGAGCCTGCTCTCATGTGTTCCTTAGCCCTGATCCGTAACTTCCTCTCTGTCCTCCCAACGTAGCTGGCTTCACACATCCCACACTTCATCATGTACACCCCTGATCTGTCTCCTAGAGGAGTAGCATCCTTGATTTTAGAGACAAAATTCAGAAGTGACGCCCTCTTTCTGTAGGCTCTTCTTCAGGGGTGTACATGATGTGTGAAGCCAGCTACGTTGGGAGGACAGAGAGGAAGTTACGGATCAGGGCTAAGGAACACATGAGAGCAGGCTCAGAGTTTTATGCACACTGTAAGGAGTTTAAATAGTAATTATTAATTTGTTATATTTTAATTGTAATTGTGTTTTTGAATATAGGTGTTATTATTGGAAAAAAATGTTATAGACTGATTGTTATATGACCAACTATGTAAAACATTTTTAAGAACTGCTTTTTAGACTCCTAATTATGGTGTTACATTGTTTTTTAGCTCTGAGGATGGGGATTTAGTCCCCGAAAGCGCTCAGCGTTTATAAGAAATAAAATTGTGAGGAGCCATAAAAAAGTTTTGTGATTAACCATTCATCACCCTCACCACCAGCTAAAATATAAATATGTGAAATACTACCTACTTTTCGAAAGTTAGTTAATATTATATATAAATGTCATGTCAGTCTATTTTAATCATTTAAGATAGATAAGATTAGTGCATGAAATCGTTAATCTTAAAAAACAAGGAAAAATATTCCAAGTGGTTTTCGTTGGTTTTAATTGTTTATTTTATTTTTTGTGTTGCCAGACATTACTTATATTGCCTAACTTTCGATGTTTGTTTGTGAAACTAAGAATGCGCGCAACAAGAAGAGGAGGAATAAATCTTGAAGGAGTCAAGGGAACGATTTGTCCGAGCAATATATAATGGAATAAATAAAAGTTTGTTACATATCAAAGGGGTAAGAGTATTTTAGGAGAAAGAATAAAATGGAAAACATTCTTTTGGCCAGGGAGATAAATGTGCTTACCTTACTTTTATTTCATTATTCATCAGGGGGAGCGAAATGCCTCAATCAGCCTTACTTTTTTGTATCAGGTGTTAACATTATTCTAAGTAAAGGGTTCGTCCAACTTTGCCACTTTTATGAAAGTCTTTGAGCCATGTGTTAAATTCATTCGTAATTTTAGATTCGAAAAATTTCTGCTTCTTTTGTGAATGTTAACTTTAACTATTTTTGTAAGCGTTAGCTTTATTCTTAAGCATGAGATCATCAAACTTATGTATATTTTGTGAATGTTAAGTTGCTTTTAAAGCCGAATATGGTGGTGGATATTTATAAAAAGCTCCTGTCGATGGCTTAATAAAAAGATTTATTGGCATTTCACTAAACTATAAAATCACTAATTTTATCAACGGAAGGATCAAAAAGGTCAAACACCTCCACTCTTAATACTTCTTTATTACAGGCAAAGTAGGGACCAATTCTAGAGCACTGATGATGGGACGGTTCGCCCCGAAAGTACTTTGCCTGTAATAAAGAAGTATTAAGAGTGGTGGCGTTTGACCTTTTTGATCCTTCCGTTGATGATGGACCTCCACCAGGGTTTTTTTTTAATTATTAATTTTTTTAAATTATTAATTTTTTTTAAATTATTATTGTTATAACGATCTACTGCCAACTGGTGTTTCCAATAGTTTTAGTTGGTTGATATATTATTTGCAAAAGATTTCCGCGTTATTGGTAATTGGAAAACTCAAATCCAATTTTATAAATAATATATTGGCTCTCAGACAAAGGATTTTCCAATAGTCCCCTTTCAGCCATATTTTAGGCCACTAAGAGCACAGAAATGCATAGAAAATACATTCCCGGCGTTAATGAGATCATTATGTCAAACCATTGAACAGTGGACCAAACCAGCGATTAAATTCAATAAAACGGAGATGAAATTATTCATGCGTGTATATATATATATATATATATATATATATATATATATATATATTTTCATGTGTTTTGAGAATTTCGAAATGAAACTTGGTAGGTCTTGGTTGTAGTTTCTTTCGGCGTCGAAATCGACTTTCTAACCTCTTCCAGTAGATACTTCTACTCGCATCTAACTCTGCAATTTCGAATAGAAAGGCATGATTTTAATGATGGATTTTCATAGAAATGAAATATTAAAACGATTTTAGTTCTGTGATTTTCTACCCGATCCTTCCTGAAAGCGTATATCACCAAAAAGGGCAATAGACCAGACATATTCCGATTGACGTTTAATTATCTTATGAAAGAAGTACTGTAACAAAATCACCAAAAGACAATCAATATATTAACGGAGATCTGACCTGCCTGTCTCGCGAGACCGCCGGAGATATCGGCTCAATAGGGACCAACTCTAGAGCACTGATGATGGGACGGTTCACCCCGAAAGTACTTTGCCTGTAATAAAGAAGTATTAAGAGTGGAGGCGTTTGACCTTTTTGATCCTTCCGTTGATGATGGACCTCCACCAGGGTTTTTTTTAATTATTAATTTTTTTTTTAATTATTATTGTTATAACCATCTACTGCCAACTGGTGTTTCCAATAGTTTTCGTTGGTTGATATATTGTTTGCAAAACGCATATAAAATTGATTATATTCCGTTCACTTTTCTGGATTGACACTTCGAGAACAAAGAAAGATTAACACCAATAACGCAAGAAATGTCAATATGTTAGGCAACTGGTGATACCATGACCATTAGGAGTATTCCAAGTGAAAAATAAATGGTTGGATCTGTATCTGCAACGGATTATCACTGGATATCTTAGCAAGTTTAAATTAGATTGTAGACTAATTAGTGAAATTTACGCTATATTAATGCCATATTTCCGAACGTTTGTCGCATTTTAAATCAACAAAATTAAGCTAATTTGAACATAGAGCATATATTAACATGAGAAATGTCATTTTCGAAAAGAATTTCTAGGATTTGGTTTGATAATGAAAATTCACATTTTAGAATTTTAATAAATTTCATAAGCATTTTGATATTATTACTTTGTTCAAATTTGATGAAATGAAATAGTTCATTAATTAATAATTATATATCGTTGTTGATTATAGAAATCTGTGTTTGTCTGGAACAAACAGCGGGAGCTACTAAGCCGATAGGAAAACGGTAAGATGGCTTAACATCATTAATCTTCTCAGGTCACTTCCATCAATGGCGTCTTCGCTATTATCCATATAAAGTAGGGTTTTGCCATTCATAACCTCAAATAAACAAAAAATACTCAAACGGTTAAGATTTTCTTTTACGTGTGGTTGCCGGTCGCAAAAGGTATTGAATTAATTTTGGTTATAGTATTGTCACGTTTCGGAAAATATATTTACATTATTAAGGTCCTGAACAAACGCCTTTTCGCAAAAATAACACTTTACAGCCGATTACATTACTATTGGAATTCATCAATTGGAGAAAGTTTACACCCCAGTATTGAAAGCATCAGACTGTATCATTGTAGACAACTTTACTGACCTACACTCTTTTACTTCCGCGCTCCTTGTCAGTATTATAGTCAAAGACTTCAGGTTTTGACCATGTGATCATGTTTCTGGCTGACGGTTCCCTAGAAGATGCTAGAAGTATGTCAAGCGAAACGTCTTCTAAAAAAATAAACACAAGGTCAGTACCCGAAGACTTTGATAGTAAAAGTTTACCCAAGTTCTAGTAGTTGTGTGTCTTTTTTTAAAAAAATGGTGTTTGTTTCTTTATCAAGTATTTTCATGTTTTTAAAACTGGAAGTGTGTTTTTTAAGAAATTTATTTGTCAAACCAGTTTTTACTATCAACACTTTTTACATGTGGCTTTTTGTTTTGCATCCCAAAACGGTTAGGAATATCGAAAGCGAACATGAAGAACAAATTAGTCGGAGTATCCAATTACCCATTAGATCCTGTCAACATAATTTGTTTCACGTGACAGACTTTTCAAGTTCCAGACAAAATGGCAGGTCAGATCTCCGTTAATATATTGATTGTCTTTTGGTGATTTTGTTACAGTACTTCTTTCATAAGATAATTAAACGTCAATCGGAAAATGTCTGGTCTATTGCCCTTTTTGGTGATATACGCTTTCAGGAAGGATCGGGTAGAAAATCACAGAACTAAAATCGTTTTAATATTTCATATCTATGAAAATCCATCATTAAAATCATGCCTTTCTATTCGAAATTGCAGAGTTAGATGCGAGTAGAAGTATCTACTGGAAGAGGTTAGAAAGTCGATTTCGACGCCGAAAGAAACTACAACCAAGACCTACCAAGTTTCATTTCGAAATTCTCAAAACACATGAAAATATATATATATATATACACGCATGAATAATTTCATCTCCGTTTTATTGAATTTAATCGCTGGTTTGGTCCACTGTTCAATGGTTTGACATAATGATCTCATTAACGCCGGGAATGTATTTTCTATGCATTTCTGTGCTCTTAGTGGCCTAAAATATGGCTGAAAGGGGACTATTGGAAAATCCTTTGTCTGAGAGCCAATATATTATTTATAAAATTGGATTTGAGTTTTCCAATTACCAATAACGCGGAAATGGGAAGCCACTTCCGTCTGTGGTGGTATTGCTGTTACAGACAGCTGTTTGAATTTTGTGGCTGGCTGGGCATAATCACTTCTTCCCAATTACAACTTCTCTCTCCCTCTCTCTCTTTCTGCTTCTATATTCCGGGAATATGAGGTACTATTTAATCGAATCACCACTTTAGGAAACTACTAAAATTTTCTTTATTCCGATGTTATTTATCATTTTGGGGGAAAAGCTATTAACTTCTTTTCTTTAAAAAGCAAATATTTCATCATTGCTTCTTATGAATACGAATTACAATTTTATACGATGTTATTAAGCGCAGAGACTATCCTGTTTATTACTAACTTTGGACTAAGGATAACTTTGGACTAAGGAAAGAGTTGAATCTGGCTGGTAAGATCGATTGTCATTTAAGTGATCCCTTAAGTCTAATCAGCTATTGAGGTCGTACTCATGAGGCGATTTTCGAAATTTTTCTTTAAATGTCCATCGATCCTACCTAGGAGATGACGAAAATGAGGTCTGTTCAAAACTGTATGTTACTATGCGTCGGATCGAAACATTGTATAGAAACAATCTTAATTTCCTATAAATATTGTTTTATACATATTTTCCGTATAATGAGTATTGACCGAGATATTTGGATATTATAGGTTTACGCTTTCAGTAAACGCCCACTCCTACTTGTCTCAAATTAATAATAAGCTGATATATCATGAAATACATAATTAAAAGGTTAAATATTGAATATTTCAATGAACCTTTACTTTATGAGATATATGCAAATAAGTACTGATGACCCCCCCCCTTCTTTTGTTCTTGGATTACTAAAATTTAAGTTATTGAGGTTTACAATTCAGATGCTTTCCGTTCTAGAGTTAACTTGTAACTGAAAGATTTCTCATTACCGTTTGTATTTATACACTTAATATTTGCGGTGGTGACACCAGTATGAATATTTATCTATAGTAAACCTTCGCTTGAAAAATCTGCTTAGGCAGCCCCTCCGTGACGGACTTATTAAAAGTTATTACCCACATACGTCACACTCACGTGTTCCAATAAATTGCGATCTCGTAACTACTTCAGGTAATTTTACTTGGTCAACCTCGCATATGTAGCTTACGACTACAGTGTACTCTCTTATAGTGAAATTAGCTTAAATGACAAAATATTTCAACTACTGATTATTTTTTTTTTCAATAGCAATTACTATATGTTTTGTTTAGGGTGACAAACATCACAAAAGGCTAAATGTCGTTTCGTATTAAACTGAAGTACCCACTGACCATTTTGACTGTATGAGAATGCAAAGTCCTCTTATACCATAAGGGTAAGATTTGCAAAATCCTTGCCGTGCCTGAGGAATACTGATGAGATCCAATAAGGGATATCCAAGGGTCAATGCGGGCACACCCCTAACCCTTGGAAAATCCACCCCCTAACTTACTAGGAAACGAGTTGTTTGCCATTTTCGCGCACTCCTTAGCTTATGCTACCACCCATCCAGATATCTTGGAAAGGATAACAATACGCTTCCCACTGGTAGAATACTTCTAAAATGCATATCCAGATTTAGTGGCTGTTGGTCTAGAAGGAATATTTTCTTATCTATCTGCTTAAGTGACTGGAGTGAATGTTAATATATCAAAAAATGATCACTGGCATCCCTTGATGTTCTTCCAGTAAAACATATTGAGAGCATTTATTTTCTTAATACTATATTGCATAAACCTACATACCTTCCTATCTACCTATCGTCAACCTATATATCTCACAACCTATATCTGCCAATTGGGTTTCAAGTAGTCCTACAAGATCTGATTCTACGTTCAGAACTTCACTATATTGGAGCAACTTTAAGAATTTAGTTTATTTTAGTAAATGAGATGTACCCGATAACATTTTTTCTTCCAGTAATTACATAACTGAACGAAGAGGAAAGTTGTTCACAAGCTCATTTATTAAGCCTTATTGGGGATATATTTATATTTTAGTTGCAACCACTGCCCCACACGTCCCAGTACGACTGGTGTCCGTGGGAAGTGATACCATTACCCCCTCGAGTAGGGGAGGCCCGTAGGTTAAAATATACTTATTGTAACCTAAACTTAACCTATACTTTTAGTTACTTAAAATGTACTTGTAAATAAGTACTTATTTATTATATCGGCCATATTTTTAATTAATGAAAAGTACTGTATTATTTTTTTATTATTATCTACATGATGATGGATGTGCGTGTGTTTGGAAAATGAAATTGGAATGCTATTTTGACAACGTTTCAACATACGATTTAGAGTAACATTAGCACTTGACTAAGGAAAAGTAAGAACACCACTCATAAAAAAAGTCTGTCACGCAGGGGCTGCGGCAAACTAAGAAAATTTCCCAGGTAATGGTAAGACAAATTAGTAATTAAGGCACATTCTTTATTTCTAACTCGAAATTAGATTAGTAGAACGGGGATTTACTGTAGGCTGAGAACAAGAAAGTACGAATAACTTGCTTAATATTTGAGTTAATAGAAAATGTATAGTACAACAATTGTAGAGCATGAATACTTTCGCTCTTCTCATCCGATTTCCCTTTGCAGTAACTGTGTCTCTAAACAACTCATATCCAGCTTAAATATCCTGTTTACATAGGCTAGTTACTAAGGGTGAAATACAGATGGTGAGATGAGATCACAAGGGGGGGGATCTTAGTTTACCCAGCACCATCACACAGTTTTTATTATTTTTAATAACAGATTTCCATTAAGGGAAATCAGCTATTGAGGTCGTACACATGACGAGATTTTCTAAAAATTATGCCAAAAGTCCATCGACCCTACCCACGAGATGATAAAAATGAGATCTGTTCAATACTATATATATGTATCTAAATATATACTTTTACGTCTCTTAACGCTCTAGGGGTCGCAATTTTGTCTGAAATCTGATAGTGGGAGCGCCGGAAAGAAAAAATGTATAGAGGCAATCGTATTGCAAATGTAATTTTCTATATTTTTTGTTATGTACATTTTTTTTTTCCGTAGTGTAATGTGTGTAGCGTAACCGAGACATTTCCATGTTTTAGTTTTCGGCCTTCAGTAAACCCCACGGATCCTACTCATGTCATATTAACAAGCTGTTATATTATGAAGCACTTTATTTGAATAATAAATACAAAATATTGTTCTCATTCAACTTTTACGTTTTGAGATAAACACGAATACTTGACGCACGTGACGGACTTGGAGTTGTAAATACTGCTATAGAGATAAATGAATACAAGTTGATTATTTACCCAGAAATGTATAAATGTAACAATAATATTGATTTAATTTGCATTATATTAATCAGAAGGTCTAAGAGCATGTTCAACATCCTGAAAGCTCGTTATCAAAATTAGAACTCGATAGAACACCGAGCCAGAGAACATTGTGGTTTGTTTGCTTGCGGTTATTTCAAAGCAATACATGTAAACCAGTGGCACAATATATTGTTATAGGTACTCAGAGTAAATAATAATCTATGATATTCAGTTGCAACAGGCATTATTTGATTAATGTAAGTGCTTCATCAAATATTAACAAAGGGACTTCATTTTCACAAAAATAAAACACAAAAATAGGCTAGCTTCGTCTAAAACTATTGTCATATTGATTTTAGCAGATTTCCCTTAAGGAAAGTCAGCTATTGAGGTCGTACTGATGACGTGATTTTCGAAACATTTCTTCAAATGTCCATCGATCCTACCCAGGAGATGACGAAAATGAGGTCCGTTCAAATCTCTCTCTCTCTCTCTCTCTCTCTCTCTCTCTCTCTCTCTCTCTCTATATATATATATATATATATATATATATATATATATATATATATATATATATATATACAGAAAATCATAAAAAAGAAATCAAAAAAAGAATATCATTATTATTATATATATATATATATATATATATAGATATATATGTGTGTGTATATATATATATATATATATATATATATATATATATATATATATATATATATATATTTGTCTGTTAACACTCTAACGGCCGCAATCTTTGTTTAATCGTCACCAAACTCGGTATTTAATCGTATTATGTAAAAAGAAAGATCAAGTTCGTTAACGGCTGAAATCGGACCAGAGGGAGGGGGGGGGTTTCGCGGGAAGAATTTCGAAAATTCGAAATATCTCCGTTACTATACGTCTAATCGGAAAATTGTATAGAATCAATGTTATTGCAAATTAAATTTACTATAAATATTGTCTTATACATTTATTCACTATCTTGAATATTAACCGAGTTATTTGTATTTTTATTAAGTGTAACAGCCGAGCTATGGTCGCTTCTAATCGTTCTCGCCGAAAGCTAGTTCGGCCGTTTCCGTAACTGTTCGGCACTTGTATAGGGATTTCACTATTCTATAACTTTACTTGGGAAATCTGCTTAGCTTACGCAGCCCCTGCGTGACGGACTTTTTTGATTTAACTATTTATTATAGGTCTTTAAAAAAAAAATAATCTCTTTAAACCATTACTCTAGATTACATCCATTGAAATCGTGTGGCTGTGCACTTGATGTGGTTAAATACATAGGTTGCTAGTATTCTAGGTCAGTACATTGGCCAGGATTGGACAACGATCAGCAAGTAATGGTCGGCATCCAACATCATAATTGACAATAGTACTATAAATACTAGCTGGACTAATCGACAAAATTGGCAAGGTATCAGTAAATACTTTATTCTAAAAATAAATCTCAATATTGCTAACACATAATACAAGAAAAGAATATCATTATTATTTCACTGTGTAAAATAATATCAACTCTCAGTTTGAAAATTGAAACTACCACTTTGTTGCTACACGTCACAGGAGTTATAAGTTGTAAACAAATACAATAATGATGTATTAGTATCCAACTTCGTAGTTGCACTTGAGATCGTGTCCTGAAATAGAATTACCTTATCGTAATCGATAGCGTCTCTTTGAATAAGCTTTTCAATTGTGAAACCAATCACATATTTACCGAAAGGGAAGCCACAGAAGACTGTTTTTAAATAACTTCAGCGTTAAGGGGAAGCCTTCACATGTGGAACTAATGCGCAATTTTGAAGCTAAATGAGTTTTATAACGAACAATAGCCATAACTATTGTTATGGCTTTCTATAGCAAACACCATGTTTCAATACAGATAAATGTTTCTCGTGAGTATATATATATTCAAAAGGTTAAGCCATATTATATAAAAAAAAATATTCAGCTGTTTAAGAACATAACATTTTCCCTCAACAAATTTCGAGCTATCTAATACTACTCAGCTGCAATTTTCAATAAAGAATAGAAAAACAATAACGAAATTTTTACATATATATATATATATATATATATATATATAAATATATATATATATATATATAAAATTGTAACCTCTGTCTGTACATTGATTTTTTTCGCGAAATTTCACGATAACTTTTCGTTTCACATGTCATAGACACCATATCTGCATTTTGTTTCTTTCGTGTATGTTTGTTTGTTACCTTTTCACGCATAAACGGCTGAACCGAATTTTTTGAAACTTGATATGTATATTACAACTAACCCAACTTAGACTTTAGGCTATATTAATATCCTCTGAGACGAACAGGAGTGGGGGTTATAAGGGAAGCCTGAAATTAAAAATAGCGATATTTCGTTTTCTATTGGTTTTCGGCAAATATAAACATAACAAAAGTTGTTTATTTTGTTATTTGGAGTAACTTTTGTTATATACACTTTTGTCGTACACCTAAGTAAAAATGAGTTATACGTTAAAACTTTAGTGGGAGCCAACAATTTTATTGGGCACTAACGGCTGAACCGAACTTAACAAAACTTGGTATGTCAATTAGCATTAATTCTTCCATGATTATAAGTTATATTAAAATTTTTAGGTTCGAACGGGAGGGGGGTTATAAGGGAGGCCAGAAATAAAAATTCGCCATATTTACATGTATAAGAGACGGAAAATATAAAAATATCGAAGACAGTGAAGCCTTATCGAACAATTAACAAATCCACGGCAACGACGGGTATCAATCCTAAACACTGGGACGGGTAAGTGTCAAAATAATGTGCAAAGTAAAGCCTGCTAAAAAATACCATCACCATTCAGCCTCAAATGAATTCCCGGGCGAAGCCGGGTATCTGAGCTAGTATATATATAAATGAGTTGAAGTTTTTCGACCAGGTTATTTTTATATACGGTGTTGTTATTGTTTTTTGGAGTTTTGGTCAATGTTGTTGAAGAAATCTTAGTTTATGCCGATATTTCGAGAAAATTTATTTTCTTCTCTTCTTACATTGTAACCAGTAACCCTAAGTGCAATATTTACAGTAGTATCTTAGTCAAGACTAAGGCAAGCCCTGAAGAAGAGAAAATAAATATTCTCCAAATACCGGCATAAACTAAGACTTTTTTCACATTGACATTGACCAAAACTCCAAAAAACAATAACAACACCATATACATATACATAACAAACAAACAAACAAAATTAGCTGCCCTACTTCTCAGGGTACCTGTATGGTCAGCCTCCTAATCTGCCAATTTCTGGTAATAAGGTTTTTGTTTTATTTTAATTTTATTTAAATTGTATACGAAAAGTTGGAATAATTTGAATATTGCAAATTAGGGGGGTATCTCAGTTGAGAGTGCAGCTTATTCTTTTATCTTTATTTTTTATATAAATGATGATGTATGATCCTTATTGATGATTTTAGAACAAGTGTGGATAAGTTCTTCAGAACATCGTTTGTTAGCCCTTGTTCTATTAGTATATTCGCCGTTTTTTGATGGAGGACTCCTCTTGACCCGAACAGTAGCCCCATAACTGTTTAGTCTTGGATTTCGTATTTCTTTATGAAATAGGGGCAACAAGGTTCATATATGCTTTTCTTCTCCTGGTCCACCTCGTCTGCTTGCGTTTTGTTAATCTCAAAACGGACAGTAGGATCCAGAATTAAGCCTCTTTTTTCATTTTTCGTGATGGCTATAATATCCGCTATTATGCTTTATTATGAAAAACAACAAATTCGTTGCTTCATGACGTTATCTATTAAGGTTTTACGTTCTTGTTTTCGAAAATGTTTATTTGATCTATATCATACTCGACATTTAACCGTTATAGTCAATACTAAAAATATTTCACAATATTTTCGTTATTATGAGTAGGAAAGTGAAATATTATAGAACTAATCTTGTTAAACTATTGATGCTCTACGCGTCCAAGCATGTCATATAATTTATATGTAAACATTTCAATTGGAATTTGTGATTTTTAACGTAAAACGTTCTTTTACTCCAAATATCCAAATTATATATACATTATAGGTCGGCCACTTAACTTAACCAAATCTTATCCAATTTACTTGATATTTAAATGTAGCTGACTTATGTACAAAGTTTTAGTTTTGGGGTAAACCTAAGTCCTTTGATTTCTACAACAACATAATTTCCATACTGATGAGTTATGCTCTAATACAAAATAATCCCGTAACATCAAACCTTGCGCATTTCACAAAAATCCTTCCATTTGGTTTTCAAATATTTCAATATTTAGAAAAAAACTCGCTACTGAAAGCACCAACAATTTACTCACACTCATGGACACAACACAGACACATCACATGAAAATTCCGTCAGAGTTGTAATTTTTCCATGTTTAACTGATTATCTTTCACTTAATAAAAACACTTATTGCTGTAGATGTTTTTATAAAATTCAATTGTATGAATGATTGTTGATGTTGTTATAATGTTTTAATACATTACAACTGTTTCGTCTCCTTGAGGAAGGAAAATTTTATTAAATAAAGGTATCACAGTTAAATAAAGTAAATTGTTTTCAAGAGTATTTATTACAATAGAAAAATATCGCGATACAGAAATAAACTTTTGTTATAAACTATTGCACGAGTTGGTGCAAGCACTGATAAAGGCCTCCTCAAAGTGGAGGTTATTGTCCGAGAACTAACTTTATCCATAAACCCCTGTTTGCCAGAACAGATATAGCCTCAAGGGATCAAAAGACAAACTGACCGGCGTAGCACCGAATTTTGTGAGATTTATTTGAACAGACTTCCTATGTAGCCTTCAACAACTTCAAGTTGCATCTCTTTTCCTCCTTATATGTATCTTTTACGACAACTTTCCAATAGTCTCTCACCTTCCACAATGCTGAGTTAAATTCAAATTCATAATAAATTAAGTCATTCTCATAGAAAGACGGTTTCATTTCCTTGCGTAACAGAGTTTTATTAGACGTCTACGGCATTTCGCATTTAAGGACGTTTAGAATACAATTCAAACTTTATTACACAAATTCCAACAATCTAGTTAGGGATAGACACTGTTAATTTTCTATAACAAAGATTTCGTATCACGATTCCTTAAACAGTGTTCAGAGGTTGTTTTAAAATTTTAATCGCGTTAAATAAATTGAAGTGACTGCCCCACTCGTCATGATGACTTCCTAGGTCTAGCAGAACAAGAAGGGTCCCTTTGTCTGGCTTCAGGTTGGGAATAATTTTATATTTTATTACTATAAAATCATGTAATTTTGGTTAGCATTTGACATATGTTTTTAGCAGATTTCCCTTAAGGGAAATCAGCTATTGAGGTCGTACTCATGACAGGAGTTTTGAAAAATTTCCTCAAATGCCCATCGATCCTACCCAGGAGATGACGAAAATCAGGTCCGTTCAAAATTATATATATATATATATATATATATATATATATATTAACTGCACATATGAGTCCTTTTGTTATTTGCTTGGTCAAAAATATGTGGGCACTGATGATATAGAGGCTGAGCTGCCTCTATAAAGTGGAAAGCGCCAAATATATTTCTAGGGAAGGCTTGGTCTTTTTATTTCATCTCTTGAAATTCAACCCTCATTCTCGAAAACCCATAAATGGTTACCCGGAAAGTTACTTTCTTACTGGAGCAATGTGATTGGAGACGGAGCAAACATTGAGAAGCCTAACCAAATAGCGGAACTCAGTCACCTATAGCATCGTGAAGCTGTGCTCTAGAAGATTTAGGTCATTCGAGACATAAACCTTTTCCTCGTGGCCCTGATGTACACAAAGATACCTTCCTCTAACACCCAATAGTTTTCACATCGCCCTGGGTGTGTGTGCGCGCGCGCGTGTGCGTGGACGCGTAGAGCATCAATAGTTTAACAAGATTAGTTCTATAAGATTTCATAATCCTACTCGGAAACATTTTGAAATATTTTTAGTATTGTCTAGTACGGTTAAATGTCGAGTATGATATAGATCAAATAAACATTTTCGAAACAAGAACGTAAAACCTTAATAGATAACGTCATGAATCAACGAATTTGATGTATTTCGAATAATAAAGGTAGCTTGAAAACAATATTTGGTATTTAAGATTAGAATAAAGTTTTTCATGATATAACAAACAGTACATTGCTAATCTGTCAAGAGTAGGAGCTGAGGTTTACTGAAGGTAGAAAAATAAAAAAATGCAAATATCTCGTTTAATATTCAAGATACAGAATTAATATATATACCAGCATTGCTAGAAAATGCAATTTCCAATAACAAATTCTCTAGAATTTTTCGATCCAACATATAATAATAATGAAGCTATTTCGAATTTTCACCATTCCCTCTCTGAACCCTTACTCCCCCGGTCCGATTTCAGCTGTTAACAAACTAGATCGTTAGTTTTACATAAAATTCATATGGAGTTTGGTAACGATAACGCAAAAATTGCGTATTGGCATATATATAAAACTTGACCAGACCTCATTTTTGTCATCAACTAAGTATTGATGGACATTTGAAGGAATTTTTGAAAGTTGCGTCATACAACCTCTATAGCTAGCTGATTTCATATACTAAAACTCCAGTGCATCTTTTTTGGGGTTAAATTCACGCCATAACTTAATTAATGAATGCTCTATGAGCGGTCACGTAATCAATATTTAACCGTATTCTGTACAACTCAGTGTTTTGTTTGTTATTAATCGAAATAAAATCCAGTAGGGCTGGAGGCTTAGTTAAGGAGCTCAATGCAAAATCATGTCATTATGCGTTCAATTGAAAAGTGTTATGTTAATAAAATTATTAGCAAAGTAATATTCTATACTTTTTACCGTATAGATTTTTCCATATTTCGAGGAAGAGAGAGATAAACAAAGTTATTTACGATTTTTTCTCTCGTTTTTTTTTTTTTAACTGTCAGTTAATCTTCACAAGTACTTTTCACTCAAAGCGACAGTAAAGGATCTTATTACGGGAAAAATCATCAGCGTGTCAGTTCAGTATGTGTGAAATCTGCTTAGGTTACACACACTAGAGTAATTGTAAGTCTGTCTAGTGAATCGGATAACCTGCCAAATTAGAGGTGTTGGAGACACGTGTTGGACTAACGTAATCGTGTTGATAAACAATGCCCCAATTATTAAGCCAAAGCTTCTCCCTTTCAGTCAATAGCTGTAGTTAATCACGCAGGGGCTGCATAAACTAAGGACTACTGTATAACATCGCGTCGGATATCTGCTTAGTTTACGCTGCCCCGCGTGACGGACATTTTTACATATATACAGAGAATATCTGATGAGATGAGATCTCCAGTGTGTTATACCAGCATATGGAAAATCTGCTTAGTCTACGCTGCCCCTGCGTGACGGACTTTTTTTTATTGCAGTGGCACTGCCAAAAATAGATACTACTTTATTAAATTAGCTAGTTAATTTCCTTACGATACTGAGTTTATATCGAAGCCTAGTTGACGACGGAAAAATTTAGCACTCATTTCAGGGGAGTGACCTTGGCTCCTCCCCCACAACAACCCAACAGCATACAACCCTGTTGCTTTGCCCACTTTTCCACCTTTCTCCATCACAACACAGCCTGGCAAAAAATGTATATCTATTACCATAGTAAATATGTTTCCTAATTTTGTGTTGCTAAATGTTATTTATTTGCGCCCACTTTATGCAACTATGACCAAACGAAACGGTTACCTACATGCAAGAATGCTCTTTTCTGTCCAAAGTGAGACTAAGGATTTTATTATAATGAGTACGTCACTAAATAAATTCCGTTTGCCCCGGTGGGAATCGAACCCACGACTTTAGGTTTACCAAGTTAATGAAAATTAACGCCTTAACTCAAATGAGTAACCTGAGCCCCGATTATATTTGTAAAAAAAGAACAATTCGTCATACTTTAACTTCCCAGGTGTGAACCTAATTGTATTTATATTGTATTTTACAATTGAGTCAACGCGGTGAACCAATATTAAATGCATAACATCAATCTCTCAATTGTGTTTGTATTTTAAATGCGTTAAAGTAAAACCATCTTGGTTGAAGTTATGTCAATGATAATGTTATTGGGTTGCTCATTAGTAAAATGTAAAGACAAAACTCGGTTCACAGATGGGAATTCACTCTTCAGTATCGATATGTGAAGTGTGTGTGTGTGTGTGTGTGTGTGTGTGTGTGTGTGTGTGTGTGTGTGTGTGTGTGTGTCTGCGTGTGTGCTTCTGTGAGTATGATTATGGTTCCATCAAGGTGAGAGAAATAACAACCATCACCAAAACCTAGAATTAAAATACACTAACTAATTATGGCTGATATAGTAGACGTTAATAGTTCGGGCTGTACACAATACTACACTCTTAGCTGACCATAACACATTTTAACTCCATTAGTATTTACCCTTGTTAATTGTTTATTATTATTTCTAAACAAATGCAAACAACAAACCTGAATAGTAAATATCACCAGTAGCGATGCCTTTCCCCCTAATTCACAGTTTATCCACTTGAAAACTATAAATTGGACTGTCAGATCAGGCCCTGTTCAGTTCCTAAATACCTTGGCAGAGTTCGTAGTTCAAGTTAGTTAACCGCGCAGTAACCTTCTCCCTTGACAGCATACCAAAACAGTGACCGCATTAGTAAAATTTTAGACCAATAAAACATGACTTTTTCATTATTCTATTTAGGGAAAAAACAATAGCCGTACTTTGTTGTAAAGTTCAAATGCGTTATTTTTATGCAGATTTCCCTCAAGGACTTTGAGGTACTGGGTCTCTTAACTTCTCTTATCCACCAGGTATTTGGGTTCTTGTTTACCCGTCAACTTTATTCTACAGGAGAAATATAGAATATATTGTGTGTTGAAATCATCAGCCCGTCATGTAACAGCTCGTGGGAAATCGTTTAGACTACGCAGCCCCTGAATGGCGGACTATAAACGATGATACTATTCAATTACTAGATATCTCATGTACAACTAAAATTTCAAGTAGTCATTATTATTGGGTTCTTACTAAGATAGATGACTTCAGCAGTGTTACATTCAAGCAAGTGGCAAGTTTCAAGAATTTTCTTCTTATTCTAATTATTCTTAATTAAATCCATATGAGGTTCGAATAAATGTCATTTTCAATTATTGCTGTAGTATTATTTTAATTAGACAGATCTTGGACTATATTCAATATATCATACACTGCTATAGCGGTAATGTATTGTATTAAAATGGTCTTTTGATAATTGATCCTGTGATCTACACCCAGGATATGGGTCACTCTCATTCCTCCTGTGTAGCGTACATTCTCCTACCTCTAAGAAGGCAGTGTCGAAAATCAATAATTATCGATAATCGATAAGTACCGATGAGCTGCTCTCAGTGTTCTTTGTTCCCGCCTTCACTAGCGAGCGCTCACTAACGAGTGCTGTGCAGTTCAGAATTTATAGTTAATGAAATGTCTGTTTTGTGTATCTCCATCCTCCTATGCTGTATTTTCCGAGGTGTCAGTGTGACTGCCATAGGTAGGACATACAAGATATTTGAGTTTTACTGGCTTGAAGGGAACAGTGTTATACCTCCCACCATAAAATTCCAACGAGGGCAACGTCAGTCCAAGCCAGCTGCACCATAGAGGTCCAAGACATCTAGAGTGATCATTAACTGCCATTATTATTATTTTTTACCAAAAGTCATTAAACATATTTAATTGACGTTTTTTTTATTATTAGATTATTTTATTATGAAATAGAATTGTATTTGTTTATTTTTATATCGATGCAATAGCATTGATTTTGTTAGAACACGCCTATTTTCTGGGGACTTCTGTAGTTAGATATTTCAACCTCTCCATCACACATATTCAGTGAACATTTGAACATTTCTATACTTTGTAAATCAAGAATGAGATAAACAATGGTTAGTTTGACTCATTAGGTTAGTGTTCCTATTTGTTTTAAGGTTCTCAATAGTCAATTGCTAATTAAAAAAAAAAATATCAGTTTTCAAATGGCTAAAAAATCTTATTATTTATTTCAAGATTTAATTGATAATGTTTAATAAAATATGTAATTTGGCAAGGCAGAGCTTCCGCTGAGCTCAGTATGTCTTGAGCCATAAAGGAATGGGGCGAACTAGAAATCAGGCCAAAATTGGTTGCGTGCCATTCCTCAGCATTCTTCATAAACTGACGCATTAAGCAATGTGGCTGCGTAAACTAAAATACTAATGTAATAGTCTTTCCGTACTACCATGGCGTCAATTAAAATTTCGACAAAGAAGATATTTTTAGTGACAAATATTGAATGGAGTTCATTAAGCTTGGTTAAATTGATAAAGAAGAACGAAAATATATATATTTTTTTTATTCAGGGTAGTCCTTATTTATCTAAATGTTCTGTTCAGTGGATGTTCCAAGGAAGCGGTCCAATTATATGACGACAAAAATACCTTTTACTCATTTAATTCAGTAAAAAATAAAATAAGAATCAGAAAGTCTCCTTGGAGGTCTGAATGATTGGAGATCATTATCAGATTCTAAACTTTTAAGTGTTTTCATCAATTGCAGTTTCAAGAAACTATATACACCATATTTTATATTGTCATGATCTAATTAAGTGCTATCATTTATGACTAAGGCGTTTGTCAGTGACATTAATTGCTGATGAAATGATACAAAACTTCCCACTGGAGCCCCACCATTCTAAATCCAGTTTTAAATATTTTAAGAAGTTATCTGATAGCGTTTATCAAATCAACTAACCTTGAGCAATATGACAATATTTTTTATTTGTTTTTTAATATATTTATATACACTTATATATAAAAATTGATTTACGGATATATTGTATTTGTTTTCAAAATATTCATACATTTCATAGTAGTAACTGAATTTGCAATAATAGACTGTAAAATTTACCGAAGGTATTAAACTCCTTGGAACGATATGACAAAACTAAATCTGAATGTTAAAAGTAGAATTTTTGATATTAAATAAGACCTAAAATTCTTCATTTCAAGAATATATTTATTGATGTTCAAATAATTGGAGGGATACAAATGTTTTCGAGTTCATTAACGTCATTCCAGAACTCATTACTGGTATCAGGAGACAACATTGATACACGAAGAGTCATTAGTGTTAAATTAGGGTCATTGCTCGAATGAGACCTAAAGAAATCGAGACTTTTCATAAATGCAAAAAAAAAAAAAAAGAAGAAATAAATAAATTCAAGGCCTCTTCTTTATTTGTTTTATTGAAATTCTTAAATTTAAATGGCATTCCTTGTGTTATGTAACTTAATTCAGAATATCATAAAATGATATAGGTATTATAATTTATTACCAAGTAGTACAAGGTAGGTAATCCTCGTGAATTAGTGTTAATCTATTCAGTAAAAATAATTAAACAGTTGTTTGATATTTACTTGATATTAAAATAGAAAAAATTTAAATATTTAGCAGATTTCCCTTAAGGGAAATCAGCTATTGAGGTTGTACTCATGACGGAATTTTCGAAATTTTTCTTCAAATGTCCATCGATCCTACCTAGTAGATGATGAAAATGAGGTCCGTTCAAAACTGTATATATATATATATATATATATATATATATATATATATATATATATTTGTCTGTTACCGCTCTAGCGGTCGCAATTTTTGTTTGATCGTTACCAAACTCGATATTTAGTCGTTTTATGTAAAAAGAAAGATCAAGTTCGTTAATGGCTGAAATCGGACCAGTGGGAGGGGGAGTTTAGAGGGGAGGATTTTCTAAAATTCGAAATATTTTCTTTACTGTACGTCGGATCGAAAAATTGTATATTTATAATATATATAATAAAAATAATAATATTTATTCTCTATCTTGAATATTAACCGAGATATTTGCATTTTTATGAAATCGGGGCGGATAACGGATGAGAGTAAAACTTCACGTGGGAAATCTGCTTAGTTTGACCCTGCGTGACGGACTTTTATTAGATAAAAACTTACTCACTTTAAAGCCGTTAAAATTAGATAAAAAGCCCACAATTAATGTATTAATCATATGAATACATCAAATAAATTATTCGTTCCAGGAAGTCGTAAAATGAAATTAAATTCTTCTTTCAATTAAATCAGCCTCTAAATGTTAGATAGTAAAAGGCTCTTCAGCATCACTATATAGTATAAACGCAGGAAACCTCCATAGAGGACATGTGTTATTAAGTGAAAGAAAGTGAGTGGTCAAGAAGTAAGTGAAAAGAGTATTATGAAATTTATTTTAAGATTTTAGTCAGTACCTAGTGATATATTGTTGCAATGGGTATTTTATAATAAATGAAATAATGCATTTTATACTAAATGGCATGATAATGTAGAGTTTGGGAAAAATGTAGAGACTAAAAGGGAACGCTAATTTTCACGCAATCGATTGGTATAACTTAAATTATTCATGAAATTCAGGATTTATATATTTATAGTTTTAGACCAGTGCCACGCACGGTTCTTGGCGAATCACTATAAAGATCTTACTCGCCTGAATATAATTGTATTCATAGTTCCTTTATTGTTACCTTGTATTGCTCATGTCTCTTGATACAGTGCTCTATTAATGTCTGAGACCACATGACTAGTCTACTTGAAACGTGGTTGTTCAATCAACCGATTCGGGAGAACAGATAACCATAGTTGAATGTAAATGTTTACAATGCCCCAGTATATCAGCTCCATATTGATAGAGGTTATGGCAGATATATCGCTAGACAAAGCACCGATCATAAGGGCACAGAGTGCAATTAAATCCTGGTATATTACATTTACTGGGAATATGTATTTCAAACAAGCTCACCACACTCTCAAACACCCCTTTATGAATGATTCCTAGAATACCCGCATGAAAGCATACAAACATTCCCATTGTAATTATAGAAATTTGTGTTATTTGGACCCATGACATTGCAATGAATTAAAATATAAACATTTACAACCAAAGGTGGCGTAACAACAGCGAAAGAGTATAGCAGCATGTGGTCAGAAACATCCTAATTGGCGAGTTTTTTACTGTTAGATAAAAATAATTTTTCAGTCTGTCATTAAATCGGTAGCGATTGCATTAGTATTCGGCACAAGTTGAAAATCGCTAGAAATGTTCTCTCAAGGCAAGGTCTTGGTGAATGCTAATTTTTAGAATCCCGAATACCAGCAGATCTTAGTTTAACAATAAAATTCTACGAGTTGGATGGGACGAGTATATATACATACTTGTTAAAACATCATTTTTGTTTATACTTAGGTACGACGATGGACGTATCGAGAATAAATATTTTTTTTGAAAATCGTTTACTGAGACCTACCTTAATAGCTGATTATTCTTATGGAAAACCCGGCTAAAAATAAACAAAAACTTTGAATCAGGAAGGACCATTATTTTTGATTAGGTGAAATGAGAAAACAATATGTAAATCATTTGATTCAACTCAGACACAAAAGAATATGACGATGTTTCGAATTGCAAACTTTTAATTATTAACAAAGTTTAAAAGGTTATAAACCTTGTTTTCTTCTTAGGTAGTTGACCTCTCGAATTCATTGTTCATAACGACACCTACGGTTCAGCATTTGTCATTTCAATTGAAAAGGATAATATCTTTTAGACTTATTTTCTATTATACAAGTAAACCGTAAACGAAAATTATATTTATATTTATATATATATATATATATATATATATATATATATATATATATATATATAAATGTTCTCATTAAAGAAGCAATCTTAAGGATAATCTTAAGGAACATGTCTTAAAATAAAAAACAAGGTTAGTCCATGAACCGAGGAGACATCTGACCTCAAGAGAGACTTTGTTGAGACTGCTAAGGAAGGCACTGGCTGACACCACGTGGTACATCAAATAAATTGAAACAATCGATAGTTACCTACCATAGTACATGTAATCGATTATTTTGTATATACATTAAAACAATTTTCTAAAATATAATAGATACAAAATATTGTAAAATAGTTAACAGGCATATAAATATAAAAAAAAAGTCCGTCACTCGGGTTTAATAATCAAAATAGTGGAAAATAAACGTACATAAAACATATATAGAACATCAGATTTTCAATAAGATTAGTTATTTAAAATGTTTTGATCCGATGCATAATGACGAAGATAATAAGAATTTTCGTAATCCCCTCCTCTAAACCCCCCCCCTCCGATTGGTCAGATTTCAGCGATTAATGAGCTTGATCTTTGGTCTTACTTAAAACGTTTAAGTATTGAGTTTGGTAACGATCGAAATAATATTGTTAGAGCGTTAACAGACAAATAGGCCACTGTCTCTCTCTCTCGATTTAAGGAGAATCTGCTAATATAAACACAACTGAATCAAATTTCTCCTTGGATGAAATCTACTAACAGAATCCGCCAATGAAACGGGATGATTAAATAAAGTAATTGATTATTGAAAAAAAAAATGTTTTAATATTTTGTTACCAAGTAATTGATAGTTCAAGAATAACCATTAGGAATACAAAAAAACAATATATTTTCCGACAATTTAAACTTCGTCTGCCAATTGACCTCCATTTGAGTTCAGGCATTCTTCTTGCGTGGAAGTTTCACAAGACCTGTCGCAGCATGTTGACAGGCAATCTCGCCCACAATTCGTTGTTTGAGGGCTCCAATGGTTATGGTTGGATCTGATTGAAAAACTTTTGTTTTCATGTGTCCCATAGAAAGAAGGCTACTCTTGTGCATACACTAACTTGATAAGAAAATACTAAATAGGTTTTTTTCACACTATGTCATTGGCGGGCGATGTGTGTGTGTGTACTAACAAATTTGATCCGAACTAGGTTCCGTTGTTTCCTTGGAAGTGTCGCTAAGCATTTGAAAACATTTTTCAAAAGTCAAAAGAATTTATTCAACAATAGTTGCCCCATTTTAAATCCATCGTGCGTGGTATTAGAGGAAGTATTATAAACGAGGAGTATAACCGCTTCCGACGAAGGAGAAAAACTAGCGGAATAAAGGTTGCTACGAGATAAAAAGCAAGTATGGTGGTGGCGCACAATATCTGAATGCTAATGGGTATCGTCTATAGAGATTTTATTTTTCAATAGATTGTATGGGAAAATGATGATATGGGATATATACCATGGCATTTTGCTTAACTACCAAGGTTCTATTTCTCATTAAAGCGGGTTTTAGTATTAGGCTTTTAAAAATTTCATGACAAAGTAGGATTTTATTGATTCAGTTGATAAGTTTGATAACAAAGTATTGTACGCCGTTGGTGGGCCCATTTAAACCAGTATTTTTAACAAACACTTTAAATTATTAATAACAAAGAAAGCGGTCGGAATTCAACGATCTATCAAATGCATGATATTCTTGAAGTAGAATTAATTATTAATGGCCAAATATTCGTAGTGTAGAATTTCAACGACGCAGCGATTATCATTAGAATTATGGCTTTCATCGGAATGTAGAATTTAAAGTGATACAACCACTTTAACCCTAGAATGGTAGTGATATTATTTCCCGCTTAATGGTATTGATACGTAAATTTTACGTGTGCAACTGGTAATTGGTGAAATTATTCAAAATTTGTTAATGTTTGTGACTATTTTTTTTATTTTATTAAAACATACACTTATCTTTAACTTATATCTACGTTAATATCTAATAATGTGCACGGCAATCCTTTCAGGCGCTTTGTTCGAAACACGTTCCGGAGGTTGTGTGCTCCATTCTTACCAAGCACAATCCCACCTTCTACATTTATTGTGACTGGTCTGTCAATATTGTGTGGTTGAGAGGTTTTAGGTTTTTTTTCCCTCTGTATTTCTTCTCTTTCTTCGATTGCCTTGATGTCTTCTAAAATGTTCTCACTCTCATCGCTATCAAGCCCACTCTGTGTTGCCGAAGGTTCAACCTCCTCATCACTTGGAGAATACTCCGGATCATCATCGCTCTCCTATCCATAACCATCTATTTCATAATTGTCATTTTCCCCATCTGAGTCATCGGAGAGTTCTTTCAACAAATTTCTGATTTCTTCATCCAATGAATATTTTTTCTCCATTTTTCCGAAACTATAAACAGATTATTTATATTCTTTCTATACACCTTTGTCTTTTTTATATTCAAAAATAAAAGTTAAAAACATTAAGAGAAAATAAATTATAATATAAAAAATAAATTGGAAGAAAATAAATTGAGAATAACATTAACTAAGTTATGGCATAAAAACCGGTTATTAGTAGCGATACGTAAATTTTACGTGCCAAAATTTGCGGTTAATGGTATTGATACGTAAATATTACGTGTCGTTTTTATTTCAAAAAATAGTATTGGATGAGTGGGAAGGTTCACTTAGCTGCACTTGGCGGAGGTCAAGTCCGAACTGTCTGGAGGGCTCATAGCTGAGGGGTGGCGGTGGTGGGGTCGTTAACGGCCCTTTGATAACAGTTCAAACCAGATCATACGTAATTTTTACGTTCACTACAATTCTAGGGTTAAATTTGTCCGCCAAACAGGTGCTGCGTAAACTAAACAGTTTTCCTATACGCTAATGATGTCATATCAAATTCGTTTTTCTGTCTACACTAATAAGAAGCCTACTTTACCGCATCTTCAAATTTAAGTTGGGCATTAGATAATTTGTGATACGATCGCTTTACACAATTTCTCTCTCCGACTCATAATGCCGGAATGATATTTCGAATTTTTCTATTTTTTGTCCTCTAACCAGCCTGATTTTAGCCGTTAACGAACTTGAGTTTTACTTTTACATTAAACTTTTAAATACTGCGTTTGGTAACGACCAAACACAATTTGCAACAGTACTAGCAGTCTATCTCTCTCTCTCTCTCTATATATATATATATATATATATATATATATATATATATTTCTTAAGCAGAATAAATCAAGAGGTTAACCTAAATCATTATTCGCTCAAGATTGTAACTCTAAGAATACAGTTCGTGTCCCACTAAGGAACGATTAACCACTCACAACCAATAAATAATTAACTTATTTCAGTATTTAATTATTAGAATTTCGATTTCAATTCATTGTTAGAGCGGAGCTTCGTGCAAATAAATCAACTTCTGTTGAACTGAATCAGGAAGTATTTAACCTTTGATCTTTAGTCCGTAGATTGTCCTTAAGGCCTCACTTTAACTCAGTAATGAAGTTCGGAATTTTTTTCAACAGCCTTGAACAGGAAGTTCGTTGTCAGGAAATTAAATGTGGGCTCTAATACAAATCGTATTAAAACGAGTGCGTGTAATTTATTCATTAATGAATATCAAGTGCAGGAATGACTCTCAGATTGTTTAATCTCATTATATTCTGTATTTCGCACTTATTCCGATTCCTATGTAAACAATATTTGTAATTTAAAATGAAAATGAGATAGAGTGCGTGTGCGTGCTTGCGTGTGTATATGTGTGTGTGTGTGTGTGTGTGTGTGTGTGTGAGTGTGTGTGTGTTTGCGTGTGTGTGTGTGTGTTCGCGACTATGTTTGCTCCTTCGAATTTGGAAAGACTTCCTATTCTTCTTCTACTAAGTAGGATCGATGTGTTTTTCAAGCAATATTTCGAAAATCTCGTCATGAATAAAACCAATATCTGATTTCCATTTCTAATATTACTAACTATGGTGAATGATTAGCCAATCGTTAAAAAAAAAACGCCTTGTGCTCTACGACTACTATAATTTATGCAGAGTGCACTTTCAGAGACCAATCTCCATCATCTGAGACCTGCTCATTTGAGAAGTAGCCTGTACCAAATCAGCCGGTACTATTTGGAATGGGTACCATATTCATGCTGAGATATCAGTCAAGTATTGAGGTTAACGAAAGGCACATTTTCATACGTTCCAAAATAGTATTTAAATTTACATTTTAAATATATTTCTTCCCTCCCAGTCTAAATTCTCACTTAAAATATGACAGTGGGGCAAGACTGGAGGGTAGGTTAAAGTTGTAGTCTGCCTATCGTTAGTCAGTTTATGCAGGCTACAGGCTACGGAGGGATGGCTATCTAACAACTCTGGCCTTGAATCGAATTTTCTCCACTCATGTCTTTACTGGAGTGAATGGAATATTTCTCATGATGCCTTTATTGCTGGATGTTCGTATCCAGGAGGCAATGGGAAACAAATGCACGTCCTTGTGACCCTTCTATTCCCTTGCTCGGTCACGTGAAAATCAGGTTTACCTGTTCACGAGATTAATTGCCAGGTTATTTAGTTTTTATTTTACATTGTTATATTTTGAGTTAAAACGCCTAGTTGCGTGTGCTCCTGTATAAATAAATAAATATATTTATATGTGTGTATATAGTCTCCAGTAGGTCATGGCAACCTGTCTTAGCCGTCTACTTGTATTGTTAATACCTACAATGGGAAAAATAAAATTTCAAAAAAGATTTCGAAGGTGAGTTTGGAGGACACACGTAATTTAGCTAGGTCCACCAAGGCCCTGACTTCAAAAACCAAACTCACGTTTTAATTATTAAATTCGAAATACTTCCGCCTTCTAATTAGATTTAAAACGCGTAATCTTTTATTTCATAAGTTCAGTGGATCTAGACTGGAAGAAATAGCTTACAATCTTTCAGAGCTTAATACCTAACATTTTATTAGTTTATGCAGGCTACGTGCCACGGACAGATAAATAAGTTCTGCCCTTCTAAGTCTAATAAGAGTTTTTAAAAAGTGCTTATGATTACTCAACAATTTAAATAATTTCCACCTCAAGCCTTCTATATACGGGAGTACTGAATATATAAATACATAACCTTGATATGTAATTAATAAAGTTGTAATTTTTTTATCGGTGCTGAAAAAAATATTTCATAGAGTTGGGAGGGGGGGGGGGTATAAAGACCGAAATTACCAAACATTGTGGGTTCACTTCATTATTTTAACGATCTTTCTTACTGTAATTTTTATGGGAGCTATTCTTCAGGTTGTATTACGTTGTGTCCAAAACACAATTTATTGTTGTATTAAATTATAATATTATTTTTTAAGTTGTCAAGATTTATTATTATTCTATATGTATTTTTATTTTTAGAATCTGAGAGAACTCTATTTTCAAATTCCTCATTTATATATTTTCTCAAATAAAAACACTTATTTTAAAGCAATATTTTCCGCATTGGAGAACCTTGAGTTCTCAATGACAAAAGAAAAAGAAATGTTGTTTTTTCCAAGATTGATAAAAAAAAGCTTTGAAAAGTCTATGTGAGCTTTTTGTGCACCAAAGTGGGGATATGTCGACTTGGAGTAAGTGTAGATAAGGTGCACGCTCCTCACTAGCTTTTGCAAGGTTGCACTAACAGTTTCAAGGCCAACTTATCGTTGACAGTCGTCCGCATATAAGTGTGAATAAATGTCAAGTTAGTTAATGGATGGATGAGTTTTTCTGGAAAAAAAACATTGTGCATTGGGGATTGTTGTCCATATTTAGGGATGTTTATAATAGCTGCTAAAAGCTTAATATGGAAACATAACCATTTTTATGATAATATGACCATAAAAATATACGAATTTATATTATTTCTAATTCTAAGGAATTGTAAATAACAAACTCATTTTGTCAGTTCTTTTTACAAAGAAAAAACTTATGCATGACTACTTTTTATTTATAGAAAATCAAAATCGAAAATTTCAATTTAAAATCTTTTTTTTAATTCGCCTAGGTTGCGGAACTCATCAAATGCTACTCATGTCAAATTAGCTATAAGCTGTTATTTTATGGAGCACTTTATTTGCAGCCTAAATACCAAAAATTGTTCTCATTAAACTTTTACGTTTTGAAAGAAATGTAAACAAATGACGCAGCGTGGGAAATGTAATTAGTTAGTAGCAGCCCCCGAACGACGGACTTTTTGTATTTTAGCAGGTTTCCCTTAAGGGAAATCAGCTATTGAGGTTGTACTCATGATGGAATTTTCGACATTTTTCTTCAAATGTCCATCGATCCTACCGAGTAGATGACGAAAATGAGGTCCGTTCAAAACTGTATTTATATATCTCTCTCTCTATATATATATATATATATATATATATATATATATATTTGTCTGTTACCGCTCTAGCGGTCGCAATTTTTGTTTGATCATTACCAGACTCGATATTTAGTCAAGCTTCAAAAATCAAACTAAATATGGAAGCACAGCCATTTAAAATATATTAATTTATATTATTTCTTATCATAAGGAATAGTAAATAACATACACATTCCGACAACTCTTTTTACCGAGTAAAACTTATGCAGGATTCTTTTCCTTTACAGCAAATGGAAATCAAAAATTTCAAAATAATAATGTATTTCTTTAATTCGCCTAGGTTCCGAAGCTCAACAAATAAATAAATAATGTAATATAAAGTTTCATCATCTATTAGGCAATATCAATGTACAGTTCAAGGAATATTTCGAAAATAACAGAAAACCCATTAGATGACTTCCCCTTAGGGTAATCTGCTAAAATTAATATATATAATGTTAATAGTATACGACCTTCTTTGCTTATACCTTAAAATATCTGTATATTATATTCTAAGATACTTTATGATCCATTGGAGCATATATATCGTAAATGACTTTAGAATGAAGTAATTTTAAACATTTTGTTAATTTTAATTAATAGGAGTACAAGGATCATTATTATTTATAAATTTGTTAGATGTAAACATTATACTTCAGAAGAGTTAATAATTTTTGATTTATATATTTACTGAAGTAGGTACCAAATATGGATTTCGCAACGTTAGCAAATACTTCAATGAAACTGTACACCCGACATAAACGTTCTTTGAAATTCTGCAATCATAATACTATCATTTCATTGTTTGCTATGGTTAATCATATCAATTGTGACACATTGCCCTAATAAATAATTATTCTTGTTAATGATTGTTAAAAATACTTTTTTTCGCTCTATACAAACGCCCATTAAAGATATTTTCGTTTTTGTAGCATAATTGTATTAGTTTTGTTTAAATAACATCTATCAAAAATATATGATTAGTTAAACTTGAAGGTTATAAGTATTATGAATTTTTAAGCATGGTTTAAATTTAATTTTATAATATAAGTAAATCATGGCCTAACATATTATTCTATGATAACATTTCCATTCCAAACCTACTCTCCCCACCCCACGGATTAAAAAAGATTAAAGAGACCGCTAGGAAGAGACATGGTTCCAACCAATGATTAAGCTTCAAGAAATAGCGGCTTTCAATGCTTTTTCTAAAGTTTACTTTTGAAGGGAAAAAGAAAAAAAAATCATTGACGTCATTGACTGAAGAGGGGGATGCGACGCCTTCTTTTTGCTGGACTCAACAATGTTGACCGATCCATTATAAATTATTCGTTTCGTATCGTGCTCCTCCTTTAGTCCCGTCTTCGATTTAATCTGAACATTTTTTTTTTATACCATTTCTTCCCTTCTACCTCGTTATCCAGTGAGGTGCTAGTCACAGAGGAATTTATTACAAGAAGATTTTATGTGCAGCTTCATTATTCCGGATCATTGCAGCTGTGGCGTCCCCAGGACCCATATTTAATAAAAATAAAATATATTCGTCTGAATTAAATGAATCTAACCTTCACTCATACTCAGAATCATTAACTGATCACGACAACGTACTCACTTCCAAGTATTTCACCAGTGTATTCTTTAATATTGCTTTAGAATAAATAGTGTTCAGAATATATTTTTCAGTCATAGAAAATTATTTCACAGAATGAAATCCACAATTCTTACTTTCATCTTCCGTTAAAGATAAACTAAATGGTACCATATGAAGAAAAAACAAATTTGATCATTATTCTTTAGTACTCAACGCTAAGACAATGCAAATTTATTTATTTTGAAGGGAAACCCCAATTATTTAAAACCTCCAACAAAGGGGGACCGGTACTTTAGAAGTCATAATAAAACATTGATTATTTAGCAACTGAGCTCTTCACCTACTTCTTCAATAAATTTAAGTGTTTACACACAGTAGACCTCTCCTGTGACGCGCTTTTCGAAAACTTTCCTCAAATGTTTATCGTCCCTACCTAGGAGAAGACAAAAATGAGATACATTCAAAATTATATATATATATATATATATATATATATATATACATATATATATATATATATATATATATATATATATATATATATATACACATACTTGTCAGTTACCGCTCTAGCGGTCGCAATGTTTTTCTCCTCGTTACCAAACTCGATATATAAGCGTTTCATTCAACACTAGTTCATATTAGTTCTGAAAATGTAGTAAAACCAATCTCGTTAAACTATTGATGCTCACTCAAATATTAAGTAAATTATTAGCATGTTTTCTTTTTTTTCTTTTTTTCGGCCTTCAGTAAACCCCCTACTTCTACTCATCGAGTTTGTCTTAGAAATAGAGAATACATATGTGGTGAGATGACATTACTTGAGTGTCATCCCAGCACGTGGGAAATTTGCTCCGAAAGTGACCGACTTTATTTAGTCCAGTAAATGGCAATTAACAGCCACAGTTCATAATTTATAATTGACTCCTATTCAAACCACTGATGTTGGGATATTGGTTTAGGAGAAAAGAATTGCTGGAACAAGCCGTCTCCCGAATCTGCGGCGTAATTAGAAAATCTAACGCCACCGTAAACGTAGGACATTTATGAATGACGTAAGTGACCAACGTATAAGCTCGTCTTACGGTTTATTACATAGTATCCATGGTGAGAGAAAAGTGCCGATACATTCCGAGCTTTGAGCAAGCTGTACTCCATCGTAGTAGATTGCTATCCGAGAACTGGTATAGTTAGACTTAATTCTAAACTACCTTGAAAAGCTTTCACGGAGTTGGGGGACCAGGGTGTCACCACCGTGTGAGGTATTGACTAACTAAGTTTCTGAGTGTGTCTGTTAATAAAAGTTTTTTGTTAATTGATTTTGATAGGCTGATTTATTATGTATTGTAGACAGATTCTCTGCATCTCTGACAATTGCCATGATTCAGTATTCTGTGAATCCCACACAATAGTCACAAAGTTAAAAAACAGTCACTTAACAGACGATTCGGACAACTTTATGGACTGCTAAATAGAAGGTCTCATTTCTCTACCGAAAACAAACTTAACTATATGCAAGTTACTACTTAAACCAATATGGACATACACAAGTGTGGGATACAGCAAAACCTTCGAACATCAGACGCATCCAGACTTTCTAAACCAAAGTCCTATATCAGCAACCACACCCTCCATAAAGATCTTTATGTCCCTTTTGTATAGGACTTAATTCCCCCAAGATTCAATCATTCTATCCAATCCAAACCCAGCCTAATCCATTCATCCTAATCCAGAAGTCCTAGCCCTTTCTACGATCGTACCAGTCATCCTTAGTCGTCCCCTCCGCGGCGCCTCAAGAGACAATAGCCCAGAGATCTCCTCAAGTGTAAAGTGAAGTGGCTATTTTCTTCTCAAGTGCCATTCCTCCTTAGCTCTTGACTTCCTTGCCAGGCAGGCAGAGGCTGTTCCTCTCATTGTGGTGAAGGAGTGTAGCTTCTGTCGAGAGTGATAGAGGATGATTGAATTGTAAATATCACATTACAAAATGCATTTAAATGCAGACTGTAATATTCTTAAAAAAAAAAATAAAAGTATTCTGTGAAACTAAATTCCATAAAGATAGAAGAAAAACCATTGACTTAAAGTTAAATTGAGACAAATTATTAATATTGCTATTTAGTTACACCTCTGTTATTATGCTCCGTAGTCATTTAAACAACATGGGTTCTCGTGCTAAACATGTTCATGTTTTTGAAATAAATGAATACAGTGTTTATTAATATTGACTGTCATCGTCTTGAAGTTACAAAAACAACCCATTTTTGAAATTAGCACAAAGAACTTTCAATATTAGAGAAAGTAGTTGCAACAATTATGGTTCAAATTTCAATACGAACTACCAGTTGCGGAAGTAGCTTTTGTCGATTTCTTAGATTATATGTCTACTCATTTGCGGGTATAAGCATGATAATTACACATAATAAAATAACTAATAATTTATTTTCGTTCACCAATACAATTTATATTGTATTCACCAAAAAAAAGTAGTAAAATACACCTGCTACTATAGGTTAATCGCCGTATGTGAAAAAAAAAAAAAAAAAAAAAAAACTAATAATAAATTATTCAAGACATATGGCATAATGATTTCATTGATAAAGGATTCTGATAACTCGAAATGTGGATTTTCGAGCTTTGTACGTAGAGGTCTGAGAATCTGCTTTCAAAGATGAGACCTGGAGAGATACAGGACAGAGCAGAAGATTTATGTGGACCTTCCACTCAGTAAAAGGAAACCATTTCTAAAAATATACTTCATCCTTCAACCGAGATAGGTAGGAAATATGACGGACAATTTTTTTAGGAGCATTTGGATTGTTAAAATATGGTATGCCAACAGTGCTTCCAAGTGAGTCACAAGTCACTGCCTACATAACTAACTAATAAATCCTTACTTCACTATTAACACATTCTTTCATCCCTTTGCTAAACAGTTATTGAGCTTGGTCTTATAACTCGAGTATGTTTAACGAGTTTTCGAAAATTATCTGTGTAAGCAGATTTGAACTGCTTTGGCGATCCCTTGATAGCAGTTATTCCGCAGTTTAAATTAATTTTTTTTTTAAATCTTCAAAACATTCCTATAAGGAAAATACTCTCTCTTGTAAAGAGTAGTATTTTTTACTAATTTCATGGAACTAAAATGTGAGTTTTGTCCTCACAGTTCACTCAATTTTTTCAAACTCAGTGAAGTTTTAAGTGTTCCGAAAGAACAAGTAAACACAGTACGTAATTTAATAAAAGCTGACTCAGGTGTTGAGAAGAAAAAATATCTCCCTTTCCCTAACCCTAGCTGGCCCTTTAATAGATTTCCTAACTTTTCCGACTAAATTAAAGTTTTTTTTCAATCTGCAATAGCTTCAATTTTAAATGTTTAGTTAAGCGCTATACTAACAAAGGTCTCATCTCATATTTACTTTTTTTTTTTAAGACGACAAAAAATTTCTTTCTGGAATTCCATTGACTGATTTTAATGAACATAACCCATAGTAGGATTCTCTTAAATTAAATCAACTATCGAGATCATCCTATTGCCGAGATTTAGCAAAACTCTCTTCAAATATCAATCAAACATATCAAGTAGTTGATAAGAAAGAGATCCGTTCAAATTTACATATTTCTCAACAATCTATTTTATTTATGTATAAAAAATCCAAGTATGATAGTAACTTTGGTTTGGGCGTTTAAGTAACTATTTAAAACGTTCAACTAATTGTGGAAACACTGAGTTTTAGGATGCAATATGAATTCAGTGAAATGCTAATAATTTAACATTTTATTTTTAATAAAGAGATAAGATTTTATCGTACTTTTGGATAGTTGCAACTGTAGCTCTAAGACTTAACTATGTGAGAACGTCTTGACAGGCTAAAGAGATGTCGATCCTGTCGAATTGGGGAGTTTTAATTTCTTAGCTGTAGCCCGCAAGTAGAAGAAACAGAAATTTACGTCAAAATGATCTCAGGGACCAGATGCTTCTCTCCGTTTTAGAGATAGGGAAAATTGCCAAAATACAAGTGGATATATAACAATGAAACGTCGGCTCCCACCAAGGAAAACCCTCCTGTTCAAGAAAGATGTCTAGTTCACGCAGGGGCTGCGTAAACTCTGTGTCATATTACTGATCTCATCTCACCATATGCTCTATTTCCAAATAAAAATCCATGGATTAGAAGGGAGGTTTACTGAAAGCTGACAACAAGAAAATACGAAAAACACTCTTTTTATGTGAGTTATGAATGAATTTATAGATACATGAATAATAGAGGTGAATTAAATGATTAAATATGGGGGTGTTATTGATCAATTAAACATTTCCGAGTCAAGTGAGGAAAATCTTAATTATTGACATCACACTACTTATTTGCATGTATCTCACACAGTAAAAGTTCAATTAAGACAAAATTTAGTATTAAAGCTTCGATTAAAGTGATTCATAATAAAACAACATTTATATAACATTAAATCTCCAATACGATTAGTTCTTTACAATTTTCGATCCAATTTATAATTCGGAGATATTTCAAATTTTCGACACTGCCTCGCTGTAAAACCCCCCCCCCCGCCCCCCCCCCCCCCCATCACTTGATTCGACAACAGGCATTAACGAAGTTGATCTTTATTTGTATGCAAAACTTTTAAATATCTAGTTTTGTAGCGACCACACAAAACTTGCACCCACTAGAACACAAATGATAATATACTACGTTATACTTTGAAAGCAGTTTATTTTAAGACGTGATATAGCAGTAATAGGTTGATATTACTTAATTGGTCATCTGAAAATCATTCATCGTGAGCGGAATAATTTATTCTTATATATTTCCAAAAAAATATTTACTATTGACTAAATTTTGGAATTTTTAAAGCATTTGCAGCGTAAATATATTTGACGCAGTACAGACTAACTACTAGATTGTAAACTATATATATATAAGATATATATATATATATAATATATATATTATATATATATAATTATATATATATAAATAATATATATATATATATATATATATATATATATATATATAAGATAAATATATATATATATAAGATATATATATATAATATATAAGATATATATATATATATATATATATATAAACTAATTAAACAACAATTACAGCCCGTGATAATAATATAGGGCGAGACCTCAGCATAATAAAAAAAAGGATTGAAAGGAGAATGTGACAAATATATATATATATATATATATATATATATATATATATATATATACAAGTTTATATATGTGTGTGTGTGTCTGTGTGTGTATATATATATATATATATATATATATATATATATATATATATAGGCGCGCACACACACACACACAAATGTGTATAGATAAGATAGATATTGGTTTAGTTTATTATAGTAGTGTGTACATTACTATAGTTAAGGCATCATTTTCGTCATCTCCTGGGTAGGATCGGCATGTATTTGAGGAAATATGAGAAATATCGAATCTGAAGAACATCGTGTCATGATTAAAACATCCTTAGGTGATTTCCCTTCGAGGAAATCTGCTAAAAACGTAAAAACGATGGTTGGAGGTGTGAGAGAACAATGCAAATATCGGATCAGAAGCACCGCCGAACTGGAGTAGTATTATTGCTAGCCTATGATCTGAGCTATAAAGAGAGCAGATTATGCTGGTTTGGTCACGTTATTTGTCTAATATGAAGAGGATTTAATTCAAAACGGACGGCCGTTGACACGACCTCATTCCAGCCTCATAGACATAAAGTTCTATGTCTATTCTATAGAATGCCTTTTCTCTAAACCCATGTCTCAGGAAAATTACACAAAAGTATAAAATAACATTTTACACTCAGCGGAAGTAAATGGCTTTAATAAAGACCGCATTGAAGGCATACACTGGAACTGATTGAAGAATAAAACTTTTAAAGCGGTTTTCCTCAATTTTTGGTGAACTAAAATTGTAGAGCTTTAATAGCTTAACAAGATTGGCTCTATAACATTTTACGATCCGACTCATAATAACGGAGATATTTTGAATTTTCTAATTCCCCCCTCAAAATCCCCAATATTCTTGGTCCGATTTTTGAAAATCACAGATATGATCTTTAGTCTCAAATATCCAGTATGGTATAGATCAAGTAAACATTTTCAAAACATGAACCTGAATCTTAATTCAAGACGTCATCACGCAACGAATGTGCATGTATCTCGCATAATAAAGGTCCCATGGAAATAATATTTGGAATTTAAGTTTAGAATAAAGAGGTTCATGTTGTAAAAACTTATTGTTATTAGGACATGAGTAGGAGTGGGTTTACTAAAGGCCGTAAACTAAAATCTCAAATTTCTCGGTTAATATTTATCTTAGAGAAAATATGTATATAACTATATTTATAGACAATTAAATTTACTATAAGATCAGCTCAATATAATTTTTCGATGCGACGTATAATAACGGAGAAATTTCGAATATTAGGCATCCTCCCCCTCTAAACCCCCCTCCCGCCGTCCGATTTCAGTCGTACACGAAATTGATCTTTATTTATACATATCGAGTTTAATAATGAGAAAACAACAATTGTGACCGCTAGAATTTTAATAGACAAACTTAAATATATATAATTTTACATTGACCTAATTTTTTGTCATCTAGGTAGGATAGATGGGCATTTGAAGGAAATTTTCGAAAATCGTGTGATGAATACGACGTCAATAGCTGATTTACCTTAACGGAAATCTGCTAAATGATCATAGGCATTACGATTTTAATGTGTCTCTTAATGCATGCCCAGAGTAAGGAAGACATTCGACATTAAGAATATCTGAAAAATTAAAGTGAGCAAGTAAGACAGAGAAACCTGAAAACAGAAACCTGAAAGTTTATTAAGTTGCTGCTATTGAGGTCGTACTCATGATGCGATTTTCGAAAAATGTCTTCAAATGTCCATCGATCCTCCCAGGAGATGACGAAAATGAGGTCCGTTCAAAATTATATATATATATATATATATGTCTGTTAACACTCTAGCGGTTGCAATTTTTATTTAATCGTCACCAATCTCGGTATTTAATCGTTTTAGGTAAAAAGGAAGATCAAGTTTGTTAACGGCTGAAATCGGACCAGTGGGAGGGGGGTTTTAGAGGGGGATTTTCGAAAACTAGAAATATTTCCGTTACTATACGCCGGATCGAAAAATTGTATAGAATCAATCTTATTGCAAATTAAATGTACTATAAATATTGTTATATGCATGTATTCTCTATCTTGAATATTAACCGAGATATTTGCATTTTTCAGTTTTCAGCCATCACCAAACAGCCACTTTTGCACATGTTACATAAACAATACTCTGCTACATAATAAATCACATTATTCGAAGTTTAAATACCAAAAATTGTATTCAAGAGACCTTTATTATACGAGATACATGCAAATATGTCCCTGTGACCCCCCCCCCGTCATGTCGACAGGTTATTAAAATTGGATGAAACATTTCTTATTTTCGTTTGTATTTATTCACGCTGGTGTTGTGTTACAAGTACGTAGATTTATCTATTAGTAAACAACACGAGGGAAATCTGCTTAGTTTACGCAGCCCCTGCGTGACTGACTTTTTTTATCTTCATATTGGTGCTTAACAATATACTTGCAACATACCACGCACTCACACACAGACATGAGAATTGTACTTTCTACTCTTTTTTCCATAGCTATTCTTTGTTGCTATAGCTGTAAAGATGGTGGTATACCAACTGAAAACGGCTAAGCTTTGTAAATATATCCTTTGAAGGATTTAGTTTATTTATATTCAGAATTCATTTAATCCTGATCCATATTTCCGACTAAGCATGTAGTCATATAGAGAAGACTTCTCTAATGAACAAGCGCTGGTATAGAGGCCATTGACCGATCACCTTTCCTAACAATAGAAACTGAAATATTCAATAAATGTACAGTTTCAATTATTTGAATAATTCCGTAAAATCCAATAATATTCATCTATATTCATGTGAAATCTGCAAAACCTAAAGCACTATCATAGGGATCCTTGAACGAAATTTCAGGTAAGATACTAATGAAATTGTCAAATCATCATAACCTATTTCCGGACTAATGAAGGTAGTAATTTCAAAATTTTATTGGAACAGGTCTTGATAAAGAAAAAAGAATGGCAGTCCAACAAAAGAGCCTGTTCCTATGACTGCCAAAATTTTATTCAAATTTCAACGTATTAAACGTCCGACGGGCCGGTCATTTACATACTAAGCAGATTTCCTACGTGAAAAAATGAAACACAGAAGACGTCATATCATTATTTTCTACGTCTCGCATTTCTTAGAACCCTATGTAAGGAAAACGTAAAAATTGAGGTTAAAGATGTAATGGATTTCTTGTCTACAGCATTATCTTAGTGTTCTTACTTTACTAGGGGAAATACTGAGAGTAGATTGAGTACCTTATTTTTGCTGCCTTTTGTGATGAACTTAATTGGAATCGAGTATTCACATTCTCCTTCCAACCCTTTTTTTTATTATGTTGAGGTCTCGCCCTATATTATTATCACGGGCTGTCATTGTTATTTAATTAGTAATATATATATATATATATATATATATATATATATATATATATATATATAACGTCTTGTGTACGGCGTCAAAATTATTTACGCTGCAAATGCTTCAAAAACTCCAAAATTTAGTCAATGGCAAATCAATGGTAAATATTTTTTTTTGAAAATTTATAAGAATAAATTATTCCGCTCACGATGAATGATTTTCAGATGACCAATTAAGCAATATCAACCTCGTGTCACTGACTGCTATTTCAAATATCACGTCCCAAAATAAACTTCTCCCAAAGTATAACGTAGTATATTATCATAGAAGCCAGTCAGCACATAACACGTGATAAGGCGGTACAGTAACCATCGTAAGTGAGCCATTCCAAAGGTCGTTAAGAAGAGAGATCCTTAGCAAGATACTTAGAGGTAGCTACTTTCCTTCTGGCTGCAATTGGACCGATAACAAGCTGACGTAAAATTTAACTAGCTACGAAGAAGTAGAGTGGCGTATTGGCAAATCATACACTAGCGACTGCTGAACTAAATTATCTATCTACCATGATCAATTTAAATATGTAATTCTCATGAAAAAATTGTTCTTTCACTGTTATAATTCTGAAAGTGTGTATTACAATAAAATATAAGTATGTAACACTTTTTCACTGGTATTTATGGTTTAATGATCAAAACAGAGCTACCCCTCTTTACTTTTCCATTTTCAGAGCCTACTCACAAGAAATTAAAGTGTGATACATCTCATTAAATCCCATGTCGGTTACTATACATACCCGGTTATTACATAAATGTACTAAAATAATAATTTATAAATAAAATGCCAAGGTATTTCTGTTAAAATTAAAGGTGGATAAATTATTTTACATCCATTTTTGAGGTGCTGGGTGGTGGAGGAATCATTATCTCAGGTAAAAACAGAAAGGCCCTGTTCCTTCACAGTTGTTTATTCTATACGACAGAGCGCTTTCAGAGCTCCATCATCAGTGCCCTGCTGGCAAACACACATTAAAAACGTTATATAAGATGTCACATAGTTAAAAACATGAAATAAATGTAAATATTGAAGGTCAAGAATTAAATTTAAAACTTTAAGAATACCAATTAGTGCTCCAGTGAATATTTACAGATTATATATGAAGAAAAATATTTTTACAGATTAAAATTAAAGTTTAAAGCTTACCTACTAAGTAGAAAATATACAAAATTTCAATAAATAGTCAAAATAACAAAATAATAAAAAATACATATTTCCAGTTAAACAACTGTGAATGATTAAAGCCTTTCTTTTCTTACCTGGGAAATTATTTTACCGTTCGACGCAAGTCAAAGAACTGTGGCGTAAGAAGATAAATTCTTGTATGTTCCTAATTGCCCAATTCTTAGTCAAACACTTGAAAATGGCTCAAATAATTTCTATTAACTTGTGATTTGGTGTGCCAACCAGCAGAACTTACTGCATGAAAATTCTCAATGGAAACCAGAAGTATGATTTAGACTTTAAAGTCAGGACATATACCAGTCAATGTCCATTTTCTCTTAAGGAATGTAAATAAAAAGAAAACGCCTTCAAGAGTTATTTTTCTGAGGTAAAAAGATTTACAATAGTTTCTATGAATTAACAATTTCCTCTTAAAACAACCGATAACCATGTACCTGGGATCCTTAGATACCATCAGATGTAAGGGCTTACGTAGAAATCAAGACAAGCATGCATCACTAACAAAGTTTTTATGAGTTTTCCGAAAAACGGTATATGAAATATTGTCTTTTTAACAATTCGTATAGTAAGGAGTTTCGCTAGCATAACAAGGATGAACGTTAAACATGGGTTAACAGAGAAAAGAACATTTATAGAAAATACATTTTAAAAGAACTTTAAAGTCAGATTAAAAGGATTTGTGTAGTGGTTAGTCTGCGTTCTCAAACTGTCGGGAAATTTCTATCCCTCGTAATACATATTTAATATGCACTTTCAAAACATGGCGTCTTATTGAGTATACATTTTTCAAGTATTTTTGTATACAAAAATATAGTTATAATAGCTTGTTATTCATACTTCATAGGATTATTGGCATACCTATGTTGCATTTTCTCAAATCATAATAACATTTTCATTTAAACCTTGAAATTTTTTAAGTTATGATCAGACAGCGGGCAGGGGAAAAATGTGTAGTATAATAATTTGTAATTAGAGGCCAAGTGAGAGGTTGATTGTGAAAAATAAGCAGCGTAATTACGAGGAGATTGGTGAAATGCTAAATACTGGCGAGGGATATCTAAAGCTTGTTTAATTGATTAGCCGACCAGAAAATTTAAATCTCGTTTGTAAAACGAAAGCAAACCTTTTAAAAGAGCAGTTTAACCTATTGTTTAAAAACTAGTCTTAGTACAATCTGTATTTTCCCCGATCAGTTGAATTCGCATTTATTGAACCAATTTAGATTCCTCACTAAAATTATACTTGTGATAGACCCGACTTCTTTATCGACCTTGACATAGTAAGTTGAATCTCATTTTAATGAATAACTGACCGAAGTAATTTCTTACAGAATAGTTTTCAAAACCCGACTTCCTTCGCTATAACTGTCTAATTCGGGCAAAAACTAGAATTGGGTCACTACTACCCGGAAATCAACATTGTTGATGAGAATAAGTGAACTCTTGTGCCAACATTTTTTATTATTTAAAACGTCAGAGCTCCAAATGAAATTATCTTTAATACAAGTGCTCTCATAGTCCCCATACTTAATATTTCACACTTTACCGGGCCAATCAAGCATTTGTGATGCATTAGTGAAATATTAATAATTTATGGTTTGAGTTGTCAGCAGCTCTTAAAGTTTTCTAGTTGAGAACTATTATTTAAACATTCTATTTAATTCTATTTTAGCTAACAGCTCACTTACCGTGCCAACCTCAAGTTTTGAAAGTAAACTATAGTGAAAAATAATTCTTCGTAATAGATACAATAATTATTCAACAATTAAACAGTCTATTTTTGGAATCTTTTTGAACTGAACGAACTGCTGAGAAATGCCAAATGAAGCATTTGCATCCTTTCATTTATCACAAAACTAAGATACGGTTTCTTAAAACTATTTATCTCTACGGAAGCTAGTGATAGCTTCCTCTCCTTGCTCCAAATAAGTTTTCCAGGCATTTCTTATGAATTCAGCTATCACCATGGACATATTATGAACCAGTGTTCATACCATTGGTCAGCTACTCTGTACAATTAACTAACTCAATGCACTGTAGTTACTATAAGACCTTGGCCTGTGTCTGAGGTTTTAACCCTTCAGAGTTGTTGGAGTAAGGGTCGTCTAATCGTCTAGTCCTAGTCTCTCCTAGTGCTCACTCAAAAAGAGTATCTCCCTATAAACTTGAGTCTTCCTCTACACCCCACACGATGTGCCGTAAATGCTTAATGGAGAACCAGCCTGATATGTGGTTTATTAAATAAAAAATATATATTAATAAAGATAATAGGCATGCTGCTCCTAATATTTGAAGGAGAACCCCGGCTCAATTCTAGAGTTACTGAACAATACTTCAACGCTTGTCAAAATATTAAGTACCAGTACATTGCTTATACAGTTAATTATAATGTTAGAAGCAAAGGCTGTAAGCGATACAATCACAAGTCGCTTAAACATGACTTTTAAGTGTTGTATTTAGCGTTTTTCTTTTATGTTTTCTCTTATTATATTGTATTGTCTTTATAATATAATCATAGCTAAAATGAAATTATAATAGTTATAAAAGTTAATGCAAGGAAACTAGTTCCATGCCAATTTTAAACAATTATTTGTCAATATCTTTAGATTAAAAAGTCATTTCAAGAAAAATAAGAACAGCCCATTCCATCCGATGACTAGAGAGTATCATGACCCACCTCCTATGACTGAAAAATTAAGACTTATTGAAATATAAATATTGAAAAGTCAAGACTTTTGATTCTATTAGGACCGAATAACAGTTTCCATTAATCACACGAGTTAGCATTCATTATTTTCCTGAAGGAAACTATTCTGCTTTGTGTACTTTTCATTTTCTATTCTCTTTCTTCAATGTACATAAATAATTACTATACATGACCAAATGCTGCATTATATACATAATAGAAGTGGAACAATAAAAACCAAAAATAAAAAGGCCGAAACTTTGTTATACACCATCAGTGATAATTTCATTTCAGAGACCAAACCTTGCGTGTAAAACCCGAAATAAAATGAACGTTCATATTCACTTTGATACTTCTCTCCGGATTAGTATTTGCCAAGCATTCACATGCCTGAATAACGTGGGAGTGAGGCCATAGATTTCATTGTGTAGGACGATCCTCCAAATTCCATTATGTGCGTAAATGGGACCCGTCTCGCTTGCATATTTACATAACTAAAGCTAATAAACCTCACTTAGGATATGCGAAGGGAAATTCTATGCATCCATCCTGCTTTGCCTTATACCGAGTCTCATAAAGACATTTAGAAAATATATTAAAGCCTTTTCAATTTATATAATAATTGAAAACTGAATGGTACTTGGTTTAATGATTTTTTGTTTGAGAGAAACATTACAAAAACAAAATCACTAATTATTCACTCTGTATTCCTATCTAAAATCAATAAAATAAAAAATTGGTTTCACTTTTATTCACTTATTATCAAAATTCTCTCTAGGTAGAGTATTTTGATAATAAGTGAATAAAAGTGAAACCAATTTTTTATTTTATTGATTTTAGATAGGAATACAGAGTGAATAATTAGTGATTTTGTTTTTGTAATGTTTCTCTCAAACAAAAAATCATTAAACCAAGTACCATTCAGTAAGTCGATAATTGACCTCATGTTTGATCCACTTCGAAATTTAAAAAAGTCTGTCTCGAGGTTTTTGAAAAAACTAAACATACTTCTCACGTGTTAGAAATATATTCTAATAATTTCACCCCACATTATATTTCCTATTTCTCTCATAATAAGAATTCTATATATTACGCACATACAATTTAAGCTAGGCATGCGATTTTCAGTAATAATTTTGCTATAAGTGCATGGCATACGCAGGAATGCTAGGTAGGGGGTCAAATGGGATGAAACAAAAAGTATTGAAGTAACTCGGTCAATATTTGGGGTAATGAAAAATCTGTAGAGTGACAATTGTATACGTTACTTTTTAAGAACTCAAAGAATGTAAAATTTATCAATTCAATGCAGGATAAGAGAAATATGAATGATTTTAGCGATATCAAAGATATTTCCATTTTTTTATGCAACTCCTCTAAGAGCCCTCTCTCCCTGCCCAAGATTAGCAAACTTGATGTTAATTGATGTAGAAACTGTTAAATATAGATTTTAGTACTTCTAAGGAGTACCTACAAAGTGATTTCATTAATTTGTTGTAACCAGGGCATATTTGACTAAACGAAATAGCCACCCCTCCCCTCACTCGCTTTCCAGTCATTATAGGTTAGGGTAAAGAGACATTCCTTGAGTCCTTTCTAAATGAGATAAAATCAAGAAAATCAACTACTCAAAAAGAAACTCACATCATTAAGACAAAAAAAAAAAACTCACGATAACACATATTGTACACAACAAGATATTCAAGTCCAAGCAAAACATGTGACGCTCAATTTATGGCAGAAATCTTGGTTTGCCACAACTGACAACAAACTTCGAGAACTGAAACATATACTTCGTGAATGGCCTTCCTCAAAAAGGTTATTTAGAAGAGAAGAAGTAGTTTTAACGAGGTTAAGAATTGACCATTAACGACTGACTCACACTTACTTACTGAAGAAGACGAAACCTACTGTCAAAACTGAAAATGTAAACTTACTATAAAATGTATACTAACTGACTGCTATCTAAGGGCTCACATAGACCTACCATACACTTTGACTGAATTACTATATGGACGTAGCCAGAATTACACTACTTGAAACATAACAACATTTTCAAAAAATTATAATGTAGGACAATACTCAAAATATTTGCAGAAATGAGCATAGTTGCGTAAATATAATAAAATAACGATAGGAATTTAACTGATAAATCGCCTCGTCGCGAAATGCGATTATTGTAAGAATAAGTAAATAAACCAAGAAATATTTGTTTGAGGAATGTCTATTATATGTTTTTATGTATCTAATTGTTTTCCATTGACTCAACACTTATTCTTCATTAGCATGAGAATACCTTCATTTAGGCCATTGACCACAAATTACAAATGCAAAACTATCTCTATAATATATTATAAATTAAAATTTTTCTAATTAAATTCAAGAAGAAAAAATCATAAATCTTTAATAAATAACTACCGATAACAAAGAAAACGACATTGCTTTAAATACATTCAAAGAAAAAATATATATTCCATTAAAATCACCTACTCTGTATTTAAAATGACTGTCTGTTCACGTCAGAAGTTCAACGACATTCTTACCTTACTGATCATCTATTGTTCCAGCAGTAATGACTATGCCCATAATAAAATTTAAATGATTGTTTTTAGGAATTTCAGGGATTTCGTTTAAACTGAGATTACTTTAATTTTTTAAACTTAAAGGTTTATATTGAGTTTTTGCAATAGTAGTTTTCAATAATAACTACCAGAGTTCAATGAAACTTGAGGAATTATCATTATTATGGTGGTTATTATGATTCATCGTATCACATTGATATGACTTCTTCTCCATGTTACTTATGAAGTGTTCCTATGTAAACGATATGTGAAATTTAAACTGTACATGAGGTAGGGAGGTGTGTGTGTGTGTGTGTGTGTGTGTGTGTGTGTGTGTGTGTGTGTGTGTGCGCGCGTGTGCGTGTGCGTGGGCGAGTATGTCTGTGCCTTCGAATTCGGAAGGAGTCCGTATCCGTCTTCTACTAAATAGGATCAATGTATTTTTCAAGCAATACTTCGAAAATCACCTTCTATATCTGATTTAACATGCCCAGTATTACAAACTATAGGGAATGATTTCTCCCGAGATCCTGGACGGTAGAGGAACCAATCGATCAGGATAAATGAAAAGGCCTGGTCCTCTACAAGTACTTTAATTTATGCAGAGTGCACTTTCAGAGAACAAGCTCCATCATAAGTGCCTGATTAGAGAAGTGTAGGCAATTGCGTTTATAATAAGATTATCTCTATACACGTTTTCGCCCAGGCTTACAATAACGGAGATATTTCGAATTTTCGAAATTTCTCCCTCTGTATAAGCCTCCCTTTCCCCGATCCAATCATTTTGAGTGGACCTCATTCACGTCATCTCCTGGGTAGGATCAATGGAAATTTGAGGAAATTTTTGGAAAACCGCATCATGGGCCCTTTTCCCTTAAGGGGAATCTGCTAAAATTCTTGTAAACTGTGTTAATTGGGCTAATGTTATTATGTTCTAACTATAGAATAAATACCATTATTCTAACTTCGGTTTAATTCTTATGCTTCCTGAACGTGTGTGAGTCACTAGTCATTAAAAGTTTTCCTGAATATTCGATATCCATGCTTCCTCGATTTGTGGTAGGTATACCTATTTATGGTAGGCCTAGCGTGCGGTTTTCTTTTGCATGCAACACTTTACTTTTCAACACCCTATTATGGATCTTCGTATATTATTACACAAGTTTGAGAGGGGGGCAGAGAGAGAGACCATTTATAAGTAACTTTTGGAGTATTTATATGTGCTCCAGAAATCCTTGAAGATTAGAAGTAGGTAGGTGAGGAGGCAAGGACGAAGTCTAGATAAGAAAGCCTATAATTGAGGCCGGGAGTCTCCAGGGAGGCAGATAGAGGTGAGTGAGCAGGTAGGCCTCCACAACTTAAACCAATACCTACTTGAAGGTGTCCAACTTGCTCCGACCAATTTCCACTTAGGTCTATCTAATCAGTCCTTCTAGATCTTCATCTTCACCCAAACAATATCACATACCCTACTTTGATTCAAGGGCTAAGATTGAAGCCCAATCATTTCAGGAGATAGCCCGAAAGCTAGAAATAGTCCTTAGTGTGAAGTTAAGATCAAAGCGACTAGAAAAATAGATGAAATGTCCAATAATTTAGTGAAGGTATGGAATATTGTTAAAACAATAAGGAGATGGTGATGAAGTCTGTGCTAAGAGCTAAAATACATCTTTCCCGGTAGGAATAACTGAACTTACCATTACTGACTTGAATATCGTTAGGACTAAATAATTTTTATATGTTATAAATGAAAAATGGATAAGAAGGTCTGAGCTCAGAACCGTTACGAAACTCGAAGTTGCATAAATTAAAGGGAAAATGTTAACTAACAACGGCAAACCATTTACAAAATCATTGAAAAAACCATTTTAGAAGGAAGGAATTAAAATTTGTGATTTATCAAAACCACCCAATATCAACATAAGTCCAAGTTCCTTCAAATCTTAAATTTTCTCTCTCTAGCTCGCTCGCTCTCTGACGTCCATATAGTGTACAAAAACTTGGAGTATTCCTTAGAATATCGACTTTCCTGCAGGGCTTATTTTCCTTAATCCCAAGTCTTCCGAAGTCCATTCGTTCATCATCTCGAACTTTACAAGTATCCAATACTGGATTAGAGACTGGTAATGACTTCTAGAAAGGTTTCGTCACCAGTTGCCCTATGAAACTTTCCACAAGTGCTGCAGTTCCCAATATCTTAAGTTCGAGCGTGGCATTGCTACAAATGAAGTTTAAGGAAACTAAAAATAAGTCCTTATAACACTTATCATCTCCTCTCACCACATATACTCCATTTCTATGAGACAATACGAATGAGTAGAAGGTTTTGATGGGGGAGGGGTTACTTGCATGTATCTCACGAAGTAAAAGTTCAATAAAAACCATATTTGGTATTTAACCGTGGAATGAAGTGGTTCATGATATAACTGTTTAGTGTTAATATGAAATGAGTAGGAGTAGGGGTTTACAAAAGGCCTAAAACTAATCCAAATATCTCGGTTAATACTCATGAAACAAAAATATGTATAGAACTACATTTATAGAATATTAAATTTGCAAAACGTTTAGTTCTATAAACGGATATATATATATATATATGTGTGTGTGTGTGTGTGTGTGCGTGTGTACTAGCTCAGATACCCGGCTTCGCCCGGGAATTGATTTGAGGCTGAATGGTGATGGTATTTTTTTGGCAAGGCTTTACTTTGCACAATATTTTGACATTTACCCGTCAAAGTGTTTAGGGTTAATACCCGTTGTTGGCATTTGTTAATAATTAAATTAAATTTTTATGTAAGTCTTCACTGTCCTCCAAATTGTCATATTTCCCGTCTCCTGTGCATTATGCATAGATTTCAGTTATTAAGGACATAATATTAACCTAGATTTGAATTAATTTTTCGAGGTGAGGTACCTCATAGTTCAAATTGGAATGAATTGTTGAGCATATCAATATTTCTACTCAAATTACTTGCCCCATACATTGTTCCTGGAAAATGTATAAAACAAAAGTTAATCAACAACAACTTTTGTTATGTTCATATTTGCCGAAAAACCAATAGGAAACGAAATATCGCTATTTTTAATTTCTGGCTTCCCTTATAACCCCCACTCCTGCCCGTCCCTACAAATTGTTGGTATGGCTTGTTATAATGAAAGCGTCTGTGCTAGTACATATACCGAGTTTTATTTATTTCGGTTGGGTCTTTTGTCCCAAAAAAAATTGTTCACTTCCGCTATAGATTTAGGCGTATATCTCGTTTATAATTCGGTATACGAAAAAAGTGTATATAACAAAAGTTACTCTAAATAACAAAATAAACCACTTTTGTTATGCTCACATTTGGCGCAAAACCAATAGGAAACGAAATATCGCTATTTTTAATTTCTGGCTTCCGTTATAACCCCCACTCCTGTTCGTCTCAGAGGATATTAATATAGCCTAAAGTCTAAGTTGGGTTTGTAGTAATATACATTCTAAGTTTCATAAAATTCGGTTCAGCCGTTTATGCGTGAAAAGGTAACAAACAAACAAACAGGCACGAAAGAAACAAAATGCAGTTATGGTGTCTATGACATGTGAAACGAAAAGTTATCGTGAAATTTCGCGAAAAAATCAATGTACAGACAGAGGTTACAATTTTATATATATATATATATATATATATATATATATATATATATATATATATAAATAATTTTGAATGGGCCTCATTTTCGTCTTCTACTAGGTAGGGTCGATGGACATTTGAAGAAATTTTTCGAAAATCGCGACATGAGTACAACCTCAATAGCTTATTTCCCCTATTCTGCTAAACCTCTTGTGAACTGTGTTAATTGGGCTAATGTTATGGAGATTTAACATGTTTTGATCGACTAATTGTTAGATCAGAATATCAGAAACAGAAAAAAAAATATCAGGAATGGAAGCAGAAGAATGGTGCGTTCCATTAAGGAATATTTTTAACCTGCTTGTGAATATATTCTCGAAAAATGTAAAAATGACTATAGCTATAAATATTATAACATAAAGAAGGTGAAAATTAAAGAGCATATTTTATGGAAATGGATCCCGTAATTATAAAGCAGCTCTGGCTGCACTATAAATATGTAATGTACATAAACTAATTGCAATTAGACTATGTTCAGGAATATGTAATAAGAACCAGTCTTTATTATTAAAACATTATCCATTATGTATATCACGACTCACCTCATCTTTTCTTTCTATATTTACAGTCAGGTAATATTTAATAATAAACGATAGGCAAAAAGAAAGTATTTTGTTGATTCCTTTTTTTATATATTGTTCAGAATATTGCTGTATACCCTCGGTTTTTTAAGTCACATTAGTACATAAATTAATTCTTTTATTTTTTGCACTAAATCTACCTTTATTGATTGTATTACAATTGGTCAATAATTAATGAATCGGCTGGTTGTTAGTAATGCAAAATTATTTTGTACGTAAGGCTGAAAGACCCATTGCGTTTAGATTTAATATTTAAAGAAGAGAAATGATACAAAAATCTCGAAGTTAATTTGATTATTAAGCATTCGCTTGTGGAGTAATGAGGTCAGTTGTTAAGGAACCCCAATTCAGTTTTCGATTCCGAAAACAACCGTTGACGCATTGTGGCCGAATAGTTCTTCTAACCGTAGATTTCAACAATAACCGATTGGAATGAAAACTCTTAGCTGTGAGTTTTAGTGTAAATTATACTTGAAATAAATTTATAGCTCAGGCTCTCTCAACACAGGTTTAGCTCTTGGTGATTAAAACTAAAACTTGAGTTATTACTCTTAGCATTTTAATTTTTTTTTCGTCACATATCTATTTACTGAAAAATGTACTCTTTTAAGAAAAATATTCATTAAACTATTTTTTAAAAATGATTTTTTATGCTCTGCTACGTATACGAAGCAGATTCTCCAGGTTCTGGAATGTCACATAGATGACATCATATTATTCTCCCTTATGACATCATATATTCTTCAATATTTTTACATTATATGGTCTAACAATTACCAAGTGATTGCGTGGTTGTATTTGGATTTCTGAAGGATTATTTGGAAGTATGTAAAAGATACTGTTAAGCCTAGAGATTGTGGGTTCCAATCCGACGCGAACATTAGGAATTTATTTAGTGACAAACTCGCTAAATAAAATCCTAAAGTCCTCCCTACCCTGGCTAGCTTAAACTGAACGTTATTAAAAAACAATTTCCCCATTGATGTGTGTAATATCGTGATATCCAATAAATACGAATTCAATAACAATATTTCTATTCTGAATTTTAAAGAAGTATACTTTGTAGAATGCAATACATTTTTTAATTGTAAAATATCCCTTATTGATTTAAAATAGAATGAACGTATGGTGTCTAGAAAATCTAGACGAATTGTAAGAAAAACAAATAATAAACATTGCCTAACATCAAACTTGTAATTGAAAAAAAATTGTTTTATACAAATCAAGTATTCATTCTGTACTTGGCTGGCGGTTTCTATAGATTTAAAATAACCTTTTGAATTCCACAATGGCCAACTTCGAAAACACTTAGTGACGTGAATCAGAAACCAACGATGCCAAATTGAAGTCAAATAATAATATAAAATGATTGAGCCGCAAATTATCAAATCAAACGCTTGAAGTGATTTAGCTATAATGGAAATAGGTCTTAGATTCTCGTTCCCCCTCCACTCAAATGTCTGGGAAAAGCTAATCAAATATTGGCCTTTTCATGGCTAAAGCAGCTGCTTCTCAGAATCAATCTCCTTCTTGTCAAGAATCACTTATGGAAGGAAAATTTTAAAAAAATATATTGAAAAAGAAAGTTTAAAATTAAAAAGAAAGATGTGCACATCATGACCACCTCTACAGATTATTACATTACTTTTAAAAAGAAAGAAATATAAATAAACATGTAGAGTGGAAATTTTGTCGATGGAATAAGATAGTAACAATTTTAAAAAAGTGTGATATTGGATTTTTTGTTTATAAATGAATTAGTTACTTTGTTATATTTCTATATGATTTAACTAGTAGATACTATTACTCAAATAAAATTCCTTGGCCTAAGGAAGCCATTTTAAATTATACATAGATATAAATCATCAAATCTACAGTGAACGTAAGTACCTCCACTTGTTAGATTTCATTTGGCATAGTACTTCCATCATGGGTGCCCAGAAATAGTTGGTTTGCGTGGACACGGGTCTTCATTCCCAACATTTTGACTGCACATTGGCCATTAAACATATTCTTACCGCAGCCGGTAGTTGGATGCTATTTCTCAATCTCTAAAGAATAATGAGCTATTTAATAAAGTTTGAGAGATTTGAAAAAAAAACAAAAAAAAAAACGAATAAAATGATTATATTCAGAAATTATAATTATTGTTACTTTTATGGCAGCTATTAGAAAAACACATTCATCGTTGAATCGCTCTTGGATGAAAATAAAAATAAATAAATAATACTGTACCAATCTGCTGAAACAGACTAAAGGGGAGTTACTGCAGTATACCGTTGGCCTGCACCTCTCTATGAGGAGTGAAAGGAGAAGAGGTTAGAGAAAATACCAATGGACGGCGCCAATGTTGGTATTAGGAGCTTTCATTGGCAGGAAGGAGTACTAGACAGCTACAACCATTCTTCATAGCAAACATGAGTGTATTAATAATAATGGTATACGCATTTCACTCCGCATAGGGTTATGACGTTCATGCCCTCGCAAGGAGATATAAAAGAAACCGTATGGAATAAGACTGTATGGACAAAAACGGACGTAACTAGACTTCATTCAGTTGACCACCATACTCCGCTCATGATAACATTGGAGTGCCTACAATGAGCCCATGAAAACATGTGTGGACGAGAATAGTAGGGGACTTTAAGAAATGTGAAGAAAGAGGTAGTCCATGAGGTGATGGGACTTCTTCAAACGAAAGGAATCCCCATTGTACTCCTGTGGCGAGTTGGATACAATTGACCATGTGATCCTCCAATGTCCGCGTTTCAACGCCAAGCGTATTCGACTAATGAGTGCTTTCTGGACTCATGAGTGCTACCATATGTTGGTAAACGACGTTGAAAGATTTTCAGCCTTTAGGACCTTTACCAAAGAGGCGTTGAAAACCCAGTAAAAATGTATTTATTTGTAAATTATATGTATATATGTATTGTTTACGTGAGTTTAGGTTAGTATTTAGGCTTTAGATGTGTAGGCAATTCAGTTAAGCTCTTGCTGCCACTTCTCTGAACAGAGGCAAAGGAGTCGTAGCTGCGGATTCCCCTAGGACTTTTCGGACTTAAATAAATCTCCCAAATGTTGCACGTTTATGCTTAGCCGTGCTCGATGAGCTAAGCAAAGTTACCTGGCCCAATTTATTTATTCAAAATTTGTATGTCTCTTATTAAATGGAGACCTCTGGTATAGAGAAACCCAATGGTACAGCGGGGGCAGAGTTGGGAAAAAAAGTGATGGGACAACAATCGGTGAGGGAAAAGGTACCCTCAGTGAGAAGGAGTGGAACGGGGTTTGACTGACAAAATTCCCATAAATAATGTGAATTACACAAAATCTATTCTCCAAAAAGAAGAGAAGAGCGAAAACTCTCTTCCGAATTAAAAGGAAATCTTATGAAGTTAGGAAACTCGAGGAGATACAAGGAAACTTTCAGGCTCGAGAGAGCCGGAACTTTTGTAAAGTTTCGGAGGGAAAGATTTTTTTCAATGGAATAAATTGAGTCTAGGACAAGCAAGGGAATAGTTCAAATCAAGGTTACCCTGTACTTTAAGGTTATGCTAAATGACGTGCCCGATCAGACGTTACCATGTTGAACCACCAATTCAGTAATGAGGAATCTAAGCCAAGTAATAGAGACAAGATCGAGAAAATAGTGCTATCCCTTAAGAATGACAAAATCTCAGTTTATCAGTTAATTTATGATATATTGATAAAAGAAAAAACAAACCTGCACAATGGGGAGGACGAGCGAATATTTTCTTTACAAATAAAGAAAATATGCCACCCGAAGGTTTCAAAAACAACCATGTCCCTTATCGGCACACACTTAATAAAAATGCAAATATCTCGGTTAATATTCATGATAGATAATAAATGTATATAACAATATTTATAGTAAATTTAATTTGCAATAAGAATGGTTCTATACAATTTTTCGATCTGACGTATAGTAACGGAGATATTTCGAATTTTCGAAATTCCCCCTCTAAACCCCTCCCCTCCTACTGGTCCGTTAACGAACTTGATCTTTCTTTTTACATAAAACGATTAAATACCAAGTTTAGTGATGATTAAACAAATATTGTGACCCCCAGATTGTTAACAGACACACACACACACACACACAGATATATATATATATATATATATATATATATATATATATATATATATATATATATATAATTTTGAACGGGGCTCATTTTCGTCATCTTCTGGGTAGGATCGATGGACATTTGAAGAAATTTTTCGAAACTCGCGTCAGGAGTACGACCTCAATAGCTGATTTTCCTTAAGGGAAATCTGCTAAAACCGTATGAGTATGAGTTAGGGTTTACTGAAACCAAAACTAAAACAATTAACTCGGTTATCATTCTAGTTAGAAGAAAATTGTAGCACACTACTCCTTTAAACTTTTAGTTATACGAGTATACATTTCTTCCATTTATGACGAACGAATATAAACCTGTTTTTGTACTTTACTACTCCTCTAAACCTTTATTCCTAGGTCAACTTTAGCGATTCGTGAATCTGAACTCTAGTTTAACACAAGATGACACATCTCGTGTTTAACAAATTCATATTAAAAAACATTAAAAAAAATCACATCATGAATACAACCGCAAAAGCTATTTTCTAAGAGGGAAATCCGCTCAAAGGGAAACCTACTTAAATTACAGTGGTATTAGTAGGAGGTATCATCTGTGATTTGAGAAGTGTTGTTTGTATTATTTAGGGCCCGGGCAGAGGGTGGATTCCAACAGGTGCTACTCCGAGAAGATGAGAGGTAGACCCAGTTGTTGCTGTGAGCTTTCTAAGGGCGGCCGTCCGGATTGGAGGATCTATTCAGCAGAGGGTGGCTTTACATAGCTGCAGAGGACTCGAAAAGACTGTTGCGCTTAGTAGTGAATTAGTTATAGGGCCAAATATGAGTAAAGAGAACTCCTGGATATGGTGTTTATACCGAGTGATATTTAATATATGTCCATATATATATATGAATACTTTGATAGATGGAAATTGGATTTCATAACATAACCGGAAAAAATGTGTACGAAATTCCGTGGACTTTTTCCGGTGGTATCCTGCTCGTGACAACTCCTTCTAATAGCAGTTATTTATGAACGTCCACTTTGTGTTTCTAAGGCTAATTGGGACGGATATCAATAGGTTACCATCCTTTTCTCGTCACGGTAAGACTAAGGATTTTATTTAGTGTTCACCACCAAATAAATACCAGTTGCCCAGGTGAGAACCGAACTCACGGCTCGTATGAGATTGAGACCAATACCTTAATTCATATTGCAAATCCGAGCCCACTAAAGTGTTTTACACCGAGCCAGAGAAGAGGTTTACAAAACCACAAAACTGGGTTCCTGAAAAATATGGGACATTAGGTTTTTTTTAATAAGACATGAGTTCTCAAACGCAGATCTGAAGTTCAACTGTCAAGCGCATTCTGCCATATAAATGGGGGATTTCAGGAGCATTTTATCTTCAACTCCAATAATGTATGTTATGGCATCACTAGTATAATAGAGGTAAAGATGTAGCGACCCTTGAGCGATCAACCCGCCAAACCTACGGAACCTATAAATCAACAGTGATTTAATCGATCAATGAAGATGCTTGGGTATTAAGACAGTCAGATTGATTTACGATTTGCTCAAATGCCTACCAATTTTCTCAAGCTGAAGTCCAAAAGTTACTTTCTTGAGATGCGGTAAAATTCTAGCCTAGACGTGTCCGGAACAATTTTTGTATTATAGGCATTCTTCCAGGCTTATACACATAAGAAATGTTGGTGCAAGAGGGCTCAGGGCACATTAAGGGCGACATATGTATGGGACATTTCCTGCATAAATTCCGTATTCCGGACTTATACGATTAGCATACATACCATGTCCTTACAGGAGCGGCAACCTACTTTTTTCTCGATCTCTCGTGGCACAAATATAGTTTTAAGTAAAAAACAATGCTAATGTTGAATGAAAACCACTCAATTATTGTTGAGTGATTGATTTATTCTGTAATCTGGAATCTAATATGATGAAGAAATTAAATGATTCGGTTTAAATATAAATTTTTCTGATTAATTAACTGGCCAAAAAAAAATGGATAGACAATTTGCTTATGTTGTCCATGTACTAGCATTCAGGTATGATGCACACAGACCTAACACAAACAGGGAGTAAGTTCTTCAAGATTTATACAGAGTAGTAATTCCAAATACTAGTGACAATGCTTGATAACTTTGCTAATTGCTTTTAGAATATTTCCCTTATGGGCAATCAGCTACTGAGGTACTCATAAAAAGTTCATGTAGAAATGTACATCGGTCTTACATAGAAGATGACCGTTCAAAACTATATATATATATATATATATATATATATATATATATATACACACTTATATTTTACTGTTGCTGCTCTAACGATCGAAATTTTTGTTGGATAATTACCAAACTCGACATGTTTGTGTTTCATGTAAAACTAATGATCAAGTTCGTTAATGGCTGAAAACATTCCGTCGAGAAATAAGGTTTAGAGCAGGAGGTGGAAAATGTAAATTTCAAAATTTCTCCGTTAATATGAGTCTGATCGAAAAATGTTATAGTGGAACTATTGATTCTCTACAATTGTAGTTCCATAAATGTTGACGTAACTTATGCATAAGTGAGCTATTCATACTTTCTTGTTTTCAGTCTTCAGTAAACCACTACTTCTTCTCGTCGAATTTTTTACTGACAAATAGATTATTAGTTGAAATGATATTACCAGTGTGTCATCCAGCGTGTGGTTCTGGTTAGTTTTCGCATCTTTTGTGTGACGAACGTTTACTTAATTTAGCAGTTGTTAGCAATTTTTAATTATATTTCCAGTAATTTTATTGCTATCATGCAAGCATTGTGCAACCATTATTCAATTCCTCAAATAAGGCACAATATTTATGAACTAATTTAGTTTAGAGTATTTCGTAAACATATTTTTTTATGCATCTACATATTTATATATATTCTAAGTAACATGTTTGAGCATGAGTGAAGGTGCCTTTACTGTAAATTACGGATATAAAAAATAAAATATGCCCATAACAAGAATGTTAAGAAAACAAAAAATGGGGATTTTTATTTATCTGTCTTTGCATAAAACAGACCTTGAAGATTTTTCAACATTCCTGAATGGCATGCGCGTTACTTGGTATTTATATTTGAATAATAAATCTCAAGAAAATATATTCAAAACATTTCAAGGCATTTCATACAATTCCTTTTTAAGAAAACAAAGAAGACTATAATATATTTTATGATTATTAGCTATTTTGAGTTTATTATCTGTTTGTTGGTTTTCTTTCGCTTGCAACAATTATACATTTGAATTAATATGTATGCTAATGTATATAACCCGTAAACTGTGTATATTAGCAGATTTCCCTTAAGGGAAATCAGCTATTGAGGTCGTACTCATGCCGCAATGTTCGAAAATGTCCATTGATCCTACCCAAGAGATGACGAAAATGAGGTCCGTTCTAAATTATACTTATATATATCTATATAGACATATATACAAATTTCTCTGTTGTCGCTCTAGCGGTCACAATTTTTGTTTGATCGTTACCAAATTCGATATTTAAACGTTTTATGCAAAAAGACAGATCAAGTTCGTTAATGGCAGAAAACGGACCATTGGGAGGGGGGGGGGATTTTTCGAAAATTCGAAATATCTCCGTTACCATACGTCGGATCAAAAATTTGTATAGAACTAATTTTATTGTAAATTAAATTTACTATAAATATTGTCCTAAACAGTTATTCTCTATCTTGAATATTAACCGAGATATTTGCATTTTTATTCATTTGGGCCGATAACGATCGATTAAGTTACCCGGCAAAAGCTAGTTCGGCCCTTTGCCGTAACTCTTCGGCTCTCGGATGGAGATTTCTCTATTGTATAACTCCACGTGGGAAATATGCTTAGTTTACGCAGCCCCTGCGTGACGGACTTTTTCTGATTTAGGTAGATGAGATATAGAAAATCAGCGAAAGATATCGTGAGAATTTTTTTTTATGTCGCCCTGAAAAGTGTTTGTTAGGTTCAAGGGCCTCCAGGTCGTTAAAAGAGAGTTCAGTACACAGGGTCAATAAAGAAAGCTCCACAATGGCTGGAGATGCTACACGGCGAGAGATAAAGACGGGAAAAAGAGAAAGAATGTTTGAATTGTGATTTAGTTAGAGAACTTGTAAGGTTTGATCCCCGCGAGTGGTAGACGCTGGAACCAGTTTTACGCAGCAATATTTGGGTAGCAATTTTATTCCCGTTATACTGAACGACTTATTTGTGAGCGTCGTACTCCTTTGTGTGTTCTCTCAGTCATTCTCGTGTCCCCGTGTGTGTTCCATATCTACTACCTCTCTGGACGTATGCCCTCTCTCAGTAAATGAGGTAACGAAAAAAGGGCCTTTGAAAAGTATGTATTCTACTTTATATTCATTTATGAAATAAAAGTTCTGGTGAAATGATGACATTTTTCTTTGGCGCTCAGAATCGGTTCTACTTGAAATCAGAAGATGTGTCAGTCATTTATTTTTGTTCGTTTTGACTTGTTCCCCATACTAGGATGTCCTATTTCTAATATGGTTGTGTTCTATTGTGAATAAATTATTTTTCCGAAAAAGTATTCTTTCACGTGAAAAACATGGTTTGCCGAAACAAAAAACAATAAATATGAAGTCCGTCACTCAGACTGATCTCATTGAGATCAGTCAATAGTGAGAAATGTATTCTTTATTTGTAAATAAAACTGAATCCCCTTCGAGTGCCGATTTACTGGATATTAAAAATAAGAAAGCACGGATAATCGTTTAATATTATTGCAAGTATATAATTCCGCTTCATTCTTCAAGCGGAATATTATTATTATTATTTATTAACGACCACTTTTAGCAGATTTCCCTTAAGGGAAATCAGCTATTGAGGTTGTACTCATGACGGAATTTTCGAAATTTTTCGTCAAATGTCCATCGATCCTACCTACTAGATGACGAAAATGAGGTCCGTTCAAAACTGTGTATATATATCTATCTATATATATATATATATATATATATATTTATATTTGTCTGTTACCGCTCTAGTGGTTGCAATTTTTGTTTGATCGTTACCAAACTCGATATTTAGTCGTTTTATGTAAAAAGAAAGATCAAGTTCGTTAACGGCTGAACCCAGTGGGAGGGGGGGTTTAGAGGGGAGGATTTTCAAAAATTCGAAATATCTCGGTTACTATACGTCGGATCGAAAAATTGTACAGAATCAATCTTATTGCAAATTAAATTTGCTATATATATTGTTATATACATTTATTCTCTATCTTGAATATTAACCGAGATATTTGCATTTTTATTAAATCTGGCCGGCGAGTGACTTTCCCGCCAAAAGCTAGTTCGGCCGTTTCCTGACTGCTTGACTCTCGTGAAATTCCTCTATTGTAAAACTTCACATGGGAAATCTGCTTAGTTTACGCAGCTCCTGCGTGACGGACTTTTTGTAACTAAGGGTAGTTGGGACGGGTTATCTACAGGTTACCACCGATTTCTAGCCAGGGTGGGACTAAGGATTTTATTTAATGAATTCCGTTACTAAATGAAGTCCTATTGGCCATGGGAGAATCGAAATCGCCACTGTAGGTTTACCTTGTGAGATTAAAGTTAACGCTTTAACTCACATGGCTAACCAGGGCCCCATATTATTAATATATTTGTTATTCAATTGTTAAAATTTGAATCGATTCCAATCATTTTAACTAATAGAGACTGAGAATACTTATTATATTATTATTTATTAACGTGCACTTTTTGCAACTCAGGCTAATTGTGACGGGTTATCTATAGGTTACCACCCTTTTCTAGTCAGGGTGACATTTTAGGTTGTTATTAATAAATTTCGCCACTAAATGATTTCCTTTCTTCAGGTGAGAATCCTTAGAAGTACCTATTATTATTATGACATTTATTTAAAGTTCAGACCTGAGGTTCAAAAATAAATATTTGCCATTTTTAATATCGGATCCCTAATAATTTTATTATTTATTTATTGCTTTCCCTTAGCAATATTTGAGTTACGAAAAATATGTATGTAACAACAATTTATTTTGGTTTAATTGGCTTTATTTCAAGATTGGCGTCATAAACGTTTTCGATCTAAATCATAATAAAGGAGATATGAGTTTTCGAATTGTCCCCTTCTTCCTAAGCGAGCTTGATATATAGTTTTACATCAAACTCTTATATATCGAGTTTGGTAATGACCAAACATTAATTAACTATAGTGGTAACAGGATATATATATATATATATATATATATGTATGTGTATATATATATATATATATATATATATATATATATGTCTGTATATATATATATATATATATATATATATATGTATATATATATGTGTGTATGTATGTGTGTATGTGTATGTATGTGTACGCGCATGTATGTATGTATGTATATTTAATTTACATTTGCATTAAATTAGGATTTATTGAATTAAGTATTATAATTATTTACATTAATATTAATATTATATTACAAATCAACGTATATCCTGTGAATTTGTACATTAGAAAATATTATTAGTTATTTACGCATTTTTTAATGAGTTATATTATTTTAACGAAGGTACTAACAGAAATGGGCCAGACTCTTGGCAACATGTTGTAAAACATAAGCCAATAAAAAAATCTATCTATCTATCTAGTGGTAACAGGCAAGTATACCGTATATCATTTTGAACGGACCTCATTTTCGCCAACTCCTAAGTGGGATCGATCATTGGACATTTGAGGAAATATTCCAAAAATCCTGACATGAGTGCAACCTCAATAGTTGATTTTCCTTAAGAGAATTTAGTGTTTTTTGTTGCGTTGACCCTTTGCCACAAGCTCAAGTGTATATTTGTCCTCCAAGTCAATAGAAGCCTATACTCACAGCTATGTGCCTATAAACAACGGAGAATTTACCGAATTCAATACCTTCATCATTTTTATCATTATCATACTCGGTATTAGCAGATTTTCCTTAAAGGAAATCAGCTATTGAGGTCGTACCCATGACGCGATTTTCGAAATTTTTCTTCTAATGTCCATCGATCTTCCCCAGGAGATGACGAAAATGAGGTATGTTCAAAACTGTATATATATATATATATATATATATATATATATATATATATATATATATATATTTATTTATTTATTTATTTATTTATTTGTATATATATATATATATATATATATATATATATATTTGTCTGTTACCGCTCTAGCGGTCGAAATTATTGTTTAACCGTTACCAAACTTTTTTTTAGTCGTTTTATGTAAAAAAAAAAGATCAAGTCCGTTAACAGCTGAAATCAGACCAGGGAGAGGGGGGTTTAGAGGAAGAGAATTTTGAAAATTCGTAATATCTCCATTACTATATGTCGGGCCGAAAAAATGTATAGAATCAATCTTATAGAAAATTAAATGTACTATAAATATTCATATATACATTTATTACCTATCATGAATATTAACCTAGATATGTGCATTTTTTCAGTTCTTCTACTATGTTACATAAAAAATACTCGGTTATGTAATAAACCACATTATTCAAAGCTTAAATACCAAATATTATTTTCAAGAGACATTTATTATACGAGATAAATTCATAGACATATGTTCTGGTGACCCCACCCCCTTCTTAAGTTTTTGGACTACTTAAATTTGATTGATTGAGTTAAAAATTATTCTGATTCATTATAAATTACAGTACTGGATATAGTAAATAGTTTCAACCAAATTAATACGTTGTATTCAGATATATTACAGTAATCGTTTTTCTTTCCGGTAGGAAGTTGGCAGAACTGTTTGTTTACATTTCAAATGCTTCCCCTCAGAAGGTTTCTTATTATCGATTGTATTTATTCACTTAATATTCACGGTGTTGTTGTGTTACCAGTATGTAGATTTATCTATTGTTATTAAAGTTCACACTGGGAAACCTGATTAGTTTATGCAGCCCCTCCGTGACGGACTTTTTTACTTCCACGTAAAACTTATAGTTACGTTAATTGTCGAAATGGAAAACAGGAATGGTAGAAGGGAGGAGATAATGAAAAATAAAAGATCATTGACATATCTGGCATAATGAAAAATGTTAGGTACTCAATTTTGATGATAAATGTATTTCCTACAAATTGCTTGTATATTCATTTTGTTGTCATTCAAGTACTAACAAAGATATGAGTATTCTTTTCAGCCATTTTAAACGCCCACTCAACTCGCTGCCATTCCCAAGAACCCAATATATATCTCTTGTCTCGGTTAAATATCACGTATTCTTCGAATAAAGAACAATACATACAGGTATATATATATATATATATATATATATATATATATATATATGTGTGTGTGTGCGTGTGTGTGTGTGTGTGTGTGTGTGTGTGTGTGTGTGTGAGTGTGTGTGTGTATGTGTGTGAATATGTTGTTTTGTATTGACTATCATTGATGTTCGATACTACACCATCAAAGGAGGGACTAAGGATTTTATTTTGGATGGCAATTTTATTTTATTTGGATTCCACTCGTACCATTAGTTTCATTGTAATCGTAACGAAATTCAACTTACGGTCAAATTACGTAATTAAATGCCTCTGTGGAGATAGCAATGAGTGGATTCTTTTATCCATTTTTTGGTTACATATATTATCTTCGTACTTTAAAATTTGAATAATCTAATGCGCATAAGTATACTTTGTTTTTCTTCTAAATTCTTGACGTAATCTTCACGTGAAATTAAACGATAAAAGGAGAAGAGCGATTTATATCATAATATAAGTGCAAATTAAGAGAATATTCAAACCTATCAAATTGTATAGTTAAAAGAAAATTCCAAACCTGGAAAAATAAATTAAAAATATAACCAGCATATGTTTAATTTTGTATAAAAAAAGCCAACACCACTATTATCAACTATTAATTTGTTTTAAAAATTGTTTAATAACGTCCACATTTTTGCTACTATGGCTAATTAGAACGAGTTATCTACAGGTTACCACCCTTTTCTAGCCAGGGTGGGACTAAGGATTTTATTCAGTGAGTAGTTTCAGTAAATAAATTCCCTGTTGTCCAGGCGAGATCGAACTCACCGCTCTAAGTTTACCATGTGAGCTTAAAGCCAAGGCATTAACTCACCGTTAATGTTTAACAACACCGTCTTACTTTTTAACTGATTTAATTAAGCATAATTAAAGTTCATACTGAACGTTTAAAATTATTCTGAAACATAATACCAAGTTGATAACTTTCCCTTATTGATAAGTTATCCGGCTACGTGAGCAATAGGAATTAATTTAGTATATACATGCTTCTTACTCTACCCTGCCAATTAAGGTGGTGTCCCGAAGATGAACATTCTCGATTAGCCACAGACTAAAAGTGATAATAAACTCATGTTGGCTATTAAAAAATAAATACATAACTCGGCTTTTTAATAAAATGTTAATTATAAGATGCTACGTTATTCTATGTATTTAGTACGATTTATTCTGTCATCTGAAAGTTTATTCCCTCTATATTCCTGCTATGAAGTGATTTTTATTAGAATAAAATATTATCTAATTCTACGAAACTCATATGAATATGGATTTCGCTGAATAAATAAACGCCTTGTTCATGAATTTGTTTTTTTCTTAAAATACTTTTAAATAAAAAAATAAAATAAATCTCTAATATAATATTTCCATTTCAAAGATCTCATTTTTTCCCTACAAAAAAAAAAAATCTAATTTATTTCGCAAAAGGAAGGTTATAACTAAAATTACAGGAATGGGAGTTTAAAGTTAAGAAGCTTTAATGTTGTAGAGTCTTCATAATGAATATGTTGCAGTAAGCTGGTATTATAAGGTTTCTCCAAACAAGGATTTAAAAGCAAGCTTAGTGTCCACTTGTAGTCATGTTAAGATGTTTTAAGTCCTTACCGAAATTTCTGACTTATTCTACGAAAAATAATCCGCCCACCTACTTCACATAGAGTAATTGAAAGATCTAAAAGAATTTTGTAGAATTTTCCTTTTATTATAGAACATTTATTCTCATTTATTTATATTTAATGAACTCCATTTGAGCTATACAACTTTAAGTTAAGTTGAAATTCATTGTAAATGAAAATATTATTCAGTCATGTCTCTATAATATATTGCAATCGGCATGGATAGCGTATTATCTGTGTCCGCAGTAATAACAATTTTAATAGCCCAGTTAGTATCTCGATGGCGCCTCCAGAGACATCTGTGTGTGAAAATTGAAACAGGAGACTTGTCCATTGTTGAACAATGGATAGTTTCATAAAAGTATATCATTCCACTTCGTTCTTCAAGCGGAATATTATTATTATTTATTAACGTCCACTTTTTGTAACTAAGGGTAGTTGGGACGGGTTATCTACTGGTTACCACTCTTTTCTAGCCAAGGTGGCTCTAAGGATTTTATTTGATGAATTCCGTTACTAAATGAACTCCTATTGGCCACGGGGGAATCGAAATTGCCACTGTAGGTTTACCATGTGAGATTAAAGTTAACTTAAAGCTTTAACTCACATGGCTTAACTGGGCCCCATATTATTAATATATTTGTTATTCAATTGTTAAAATTTGAATCAATTCCAGCCATTTTAACTAATGGAGACTGAGAACCCTTAGAAGTAGCAATTATTATGACATTTATTTAAAGTTCAAGAACTGAACTTCAAAAATCAATATTTGCTATTTTTAATATTGGATTCTAATAATTTTAGACTATTTTTGTGTTTTCGGCATTTTTTTCCCCTTAGCTATATTTTCCGCTTTTCTAATGTGCTTCAACAGGTTTCCATTTGTGGCACTGATTCTAGGAGTCTGTCCCGTAAATATTCATCACCGAAATGATGTCATCAGCGTAACATTTCAGTGGGTGGGAATTCTGTTTAGTTTACGAACCACCTGCGTGACGGGCCTTTTCATCTTCAGTCCAATTCAAATCTCTATTCTTAAAATTATTCTATTTATATTTTCTCTTTCCTCTTTTACTGATGAATCTGTCTCTTTTTTTTTCATTTTTTAAGTAGAATGCCATGTGTTATTGTTTTATTTGGGATTTTAAACATTAAATGTCCTTAACAATTGATATTTTAAATATGTATATAGGCGTTTGTTAGGCTCTGAATTAGTGGGTGTTGTTAAGTATAATCTCAAAGATATGCTACAGCCTGAGTCTCAGAATCTCCTAATGGAATAAAAAAATAAAATAAAAAACAATATTAAGAAGGCACATTTTCTATCATCTGTGAACGGAATTTTCTTTGGGAAAATGTATTTTAATTTTCGGTGCACTGATTTTCGGATGTTGTAGAACAGTGGTCTTGCCTCGTTGGGAATAACTGGGTCAGCTAGTTCTAAGATAACTGCTCTGGAAGGAGGGAGCTGCATGGTAGCCTTTTGTTGTATATTGAGTTATTCAGTAGCCTCGCATTCCGCTAAGGGTTGGGGAAACGTCCCTTTCAGATTCCGAATTATTTACGAAATTGGCAGTCCAATCTCTTTCAGAATTCTTCAGATATCATTTGTCTTCCCTGGTCTCAAATCCTCAAAGCCTACATTCATGATAAATTCTCTTTCTTCTATGTAGTATAGTTTCTTTTTCTCAATTTAGCATGACAAGGCTCTACTAAAATTAATTTGCGTTAATTTCAGCACTTACGGCTTAATAGGAGGCACATGTGATATTCTGTAAAAAGCCTTGTGTTCAGTTTCTTTTCCTCATAAAACGTTCGCCAGTCTGATAACTCAACAATTTACTCAGATACGTGCAATTAAAAAACACCTTTATGTGAAAATAATATAGCTCCTGCTGAATTTAATCTTTTAGGTTAAGACGAAGGTTGGTTGTTGAACAGGTCTCTGTATTGCTTTCTTCAAGTTCTTCGAAGAGGTTTCCCAATTTCTGAGAGACATGTTTCTCTTCCACTTTAATATTTATCGCAATCCAAAATTATGTGTTCCACTTATATTAGTAATAAACATGAACCGCAAGTTGGTTATTGTATGTTCCTTGTGAGGTATGTCAGAATAATATAAAAAATATATCGGTGTTCAAGAAAATGTCGCTAACCGCGAGTAGTCTAGTTCACAACTGAATATTTATTTACTCATGGACACCACATCGAACGTGATTTGCCCTTTCATAAGCAACAACAAGTAAGAATAACAAATACCTTAACAATAATTAATAATAACAAATACCTTAACAACGAGTAACAATAACAAATACTTTTACAACAAGTAACAATAGCAAATACCTTAAAAAAAAAGTGCATAGCTGGTGGATGATTATTAGTATAATTTGAAACTTTGTTGCACACCACAGACTTAATTTGTATATTAAATGTTGTCATAGATTTGAATTTTGTGTAAGTATGATAGTATGTTGTTAATGTGTGGGCTGAGTTGCCTTCCGTCCAAAGTTCGTGTAAGTCGTAGGGGAAGTCCTGGTGTTGTCATTAGTTCACAACTGTGATTAGCAAGATGATTTTCCACTTTAGAGGGTTTTCTTAATTTTCAATTAAGCATTCGTCCAAAAATAATGACGACATAGAGGAGCCACTCCCTGGATGCATAATAGTGACTTAATTATTAACCCTAAAATTTTTATTAATAAAACTTGCTTAAAATACTTAATTACTCTCAGGAAATCTTTTAAACACATACAAGTATTCTGGTTATGAATTGTATTAAATTACCTTATCTAATCCACTTTTCAATTACGATGCACGGAAATAGCTCAACTAAGGTTTTTATTTTATTAGATAACGTAAATTATGCAGAGATATTTTCAATTTTCTATTACATAACTTTAATCAATAATTAATTTTTACGGTAAACTTTCATTAATATTCTTTTGCCAGCTTCCAAAAATATAGATTGAGTTCTGGCGGTGACGGCTGTTTATGAAGTTGTTCCACGCATCCACAAAGGCTTTTCTGTTTTAATATGAATCCATTTAATAACTTATTGATCTTGCCTGGCAACAATGAAAAGTATGAAAGTTCAGTTTATATTTTCTCACACATGCATCTTTGAGCCCCATCACTTTACAAGCGCGGCTACGAATTCATTACTTCTTAGTGCTTCAATGGCGCCTACAATATTTCAAACAGAAATTAGGTGTGTCATTATTTGCACTAAAGAACTCTCTTGCACTCGTGTATAAGCAGTGGAAAAAACAATCTTCTAAAGGCACTCAGAAACTGCTTCAAAAAATTCGACGCTTCAATGGATGAAGACAGGTACAGAAAAATTTTTAAACTTTTAAATTTTATTCTTCTATTTTAATTTTAAAAACTTTTAATGTAATACAGTTTAAGAAGGTCTGCCATGAGAGTCTTAACATAGACCTCAACAGTTACTTGGTATAAATAGAATTAGAAATAATATCTCCCAGATTCACTTCACTCACTATCAAAAAGTCCGTCAAAACCAAGCAGATTTCCCTCGTGAATATTAATAATAGATAAACCTACATACTAACACAACACCACCGTGAATATTAAGTGAATAAATACAAACGGTAATAAGAAATCTTTCCCCTGCCGGCGGGAAGCGTCTTAAATGTAAACAAAGGTCTGTCACCGAAAGAAAAACAGTAACTGATACATATCAGAATATAACATATTTTATTTTATTTTATACCTAGTACAGTAAATTATAATGAATCAGAATAAATTTTATCTCAATTAATAAAATTTTAGTAGTCCAAGAATTTAAGACGAGGGGGGGTGGAGTAGTCACCAGAACATATTTGCATCTATGTCGTATAACAAAGGTCTCTGGAAAACAAAATTTGATATTTAAGTTTCGAATAATGTGGTTTATTACACAACAAAGTATTGTTTATTTTAACATAAGTAGAAGTGGGGGTTTGCAAAAGGCTGAAAACTGAAAAATGCAAATATCTCGATTAATATTCAATATAGAGAATAAATGTATATAATTTATAGTACATCTAATTTTCAATAAGATTGGTTCTATATAGTTTTTTGACCCGACGTATAGTAACAGAGATCCCGCCTCTAAACCCCCACCTCCACTGGTCCGATTTCAGCCATTAACGAACTTGATCTGTCTTTTTACATAAAACGTTTAAATATCGAGTTTAGTAACGATCACACAAAAATTGCGACCACTGGAGCGTTAGCAGATATATACGGGTATGTATATATAATTTTGAACGGACCTCATTTTCGTCCTCTCCTGTGTAGGATCGATGGACATTTGAAGACATTTTTCGAAAATCGCGTCATGAGTACGACCTCAATTGCTGATTTCTCTTAAGCGAAATCTGCTAAAACACAGATTTTTCATAAGTAACAGTCTGTTCACCCTAGCAGTCATTAGTGCTATGGCGGGAGCACCGAATGGGTTAAATAAACACTTCACACAGGAAAAAGGTAATTCCGAACCACTAGCTTAGTCAAATCCCTTCTGCGTAGGGATTCCTTGAAAAGCCGAACTAACCTCTGGAATAACTCTTAGGGCGTCTCAGAAACGAAAAAATAAAACCTATTAAACAAAAAAGAATGCCCTTTTGTCACTTGATTTTCTAAATTCCTATCACAACCACAATAATATATATATTTATATATATATATACATATATATATATATATATATATATATATATATATAATAGGGAATTGATTGGGGACAGTTTCAAACTGATTTGGATGGTAAAACGTTTAACTACAAGTCGATATTCGAGACTACTTTATACTTATTTTTGGCTATACACTTGCAGAATTGGTATATATTAATAGATATTGATGTACTTATATATTATTAGAAACATGTAGAATGTTTCTGCTGGTGTTCTAATTTATTTTCGTCTCTTTAGAAGAACTGGAATATCTATCAGGCTCACCTGGGCGTGTGGCAATAACTATAAGGAAACATCCCAAAAATTATTCGAATAAAAGCTATCCGACTCAATATTTCACTCGGAACTTCAGTCTTATAAAAGGGTAATTGATCACCGATTGTTGTCTAAAAAAATGAACCATTCGACCTTGGTAGGTTGGAAATAGCTAGCCGATGTGGCCCAAAAATCTAGGTCACAGTTAACCTTCGTCCCCCTGTGCCCTGTCAATGAAATTCAAATGCCAGTTGTAATTTGCATGTGTCATTCTAATTATGAAATATCTGTTTCCTTGTCATTGTATAATATCGCCTTAAATGTAATAGATCTGACAGTTTGACTTATACTATGTGAAATCATTGATACGCCAGCTTAAACTATGAATGGACTAGAAGACAAATTTCCAAATTCTTAGCCAAAATTCAGAATACTTCATTGTTTTAGAGTGCTTAAATGGAACTATTATTAGATATTGATGCAATTGAGTAAATTGATTATTAATCTGACTGCTACTGCTATATTTATGAAGTACTAGCTAAGGTTATCATTTGAGGGTAAGTGATGATGGTATTTTCTTTTGGGCTTTACTTTGTACAATATTTTTACATTTTCCAGTCTCAATGCTTAGGATTTACACCCGAGTCCAGAGTGCTGGGGATATGTTAATAATAAAAGTATTTGTTATGTGCTTAATTCTACAAAATACACAATATTTTTATATTACCCGTTTCCTGTGCATGTATCTTTTTTTATATATATAACATAATCACAAATTATCATATATCATTGTCAAAAATACGGAGTTTCGTTGATTTCGATTTAGTCCCATAACATCGTTGACCCCTTCTATATAATATATAGAACGAAGTAAAAGTGAGATATATATTATATATCTCACTTTTACTTCCTTATATGGAAAAGGTCTATATATCAAAAGTTACTTTAAATAACAAAATATACAACTTTTGTTATGTGCATAATTGCCGAAAAACAAATAGGAAATGAAATATCGCTATTTTTAATTTCAGACCTCTCTTACAACCCCCACTCCTCTTCGTGCCTCGAAATTTTAATATAACTTATAATCAAGAAGATGTTAATACCAAATCACATACGGAGTTTCGTTCGATTCTGTTGAGTCTTTTGTGCCATATAAAATTGTTGACTCCCACTATTGTTTTTAGCGTATAACTCATTTATACTTCGGTATACCACAAAAAGATATATTACAAAAGTTACTCTAAATAACAAAATAGACAACTTTTGTGATGTGCATATTTGCCGAAAAATCAATATGAGACGAAATATCGCTATTTTTAATTTCAGGCCTCCCTTATTACCCCCACACCTATTCACCTCAGAGAATATTAATATAGCCAGAAACCTAAACTGTTTTAGTAGTAATTGACATACCAAATTTCATAAAATTTGGTTTAACCATTTACGATTCTATAAATGACATACGGACTAACATTCATTTTTATAAATAGAAACTACTAGTATATGCATTCATTATCCAAAACCTTTCAGTCTGACAACCATCACGATAAGGCAATTTCGCTATACGAGTACTACATTAACTACTCAGCTGTAGCAGAATGGTCCTTCTCATTTCATCCGTCATTTAAGTTATTTTCTCTTATTAAGAATGCCTGAAATACATGGTATTTAAGCTGAATATAGGTCATTTCCTTACGGTTTAATTTATTGCGAAAATCAGATGAGCATGATCTACCGGTAGGAACTGGCCCTAATGGTGGAACTAGTGTTCTAAAACCCCCTTAAATATTCAATGAAGTAATGTCCTAGTTTCAATTCAACCTGATTCGGTAACTTCACCACATTCAATATGTCATCATAGATGCCAAAATTTGAAGTACTTGAGAACTCTTGAGCTATAAATATCAATGTCAGAACCAAGTTGAGGTAATATACTCGGGAGTATAATCGAAGTGATAGTAAATAAATAACTTAACGAGTTAAGTAATGGCAGCTTGGATAGCAGCTTAGTCTATAGAAATTCGCAAATGACAGGCAGACCAATCTTGAGGAGTTTCTGGTTGCTTATGGAAAGTTAGTAAGACACGTGCACCCGAAGTATGTCCCAACTTAGCCAACAATCTCCATTCTTATCACTTAATTACTCCGTCACTGTTACTTAGTCTCCATTTTCGAGTGAGTCATTACTTGCACTTCACAACTATTAAATACTTACGTAGTTTTAGTCTTATAAGTTCTTCCTCGGTCATAGGTGGAATAAAATTGCATATGCAGCTTTGCCAAAGTTTTGGTGCCTTTTATTACCTTTATCGAGGCAAAACTGTTAATTTGGTGGAAAGATTAAAAAAAGTACCGAAACGTCGGCAAAAATTTGATTTTAAACCGACAACGTGACCGAGAACCACAATAAAGATTGAATTCAAGTCCGATAAATTATTATTTTTGCCTATTTTAATGCTAAAATCAAGTTTACTCGTAGCCAAATTGCACAGGCTCGTAGCCACCCATACAAGTCGTCTGTTTTCACTTCACACCTGTATTCTTTGTGTGTGTGCTATCATGTGTGCATGTTGATGCAATATATATAATAATAATACCCAAGTTTGCAAGTTTACTCCAACCTGTGGGCCTCCCCTACACGAGGGGGTAAGGGTCTAACTCGTATTGGGAAGTGTATATACATATGTACCCAATTTCGCAATTTATGTTATGGAAAAGATACACATTGGAAGAAATTGGTATTTTTATACAAAAGGGTCTATGGAAGATTCCCTAGGATAATTCTGGGAATGCCATTGTTTACCAAGTATTTTGAGATTGAAGAGAATTGGAGTTAAAAGGTAGACTTTTTTTTTCTTGAGAAGAACTAAAACATAACTTCAATATAATATTCTCAAGGTTTTTTTTTTCATAAAACACAACTTCTTTGGGTTTTTTATATACAGATATTGAAAGTTTCAGAAGAACAAGACTGATTATTACTGTAGATATTCTTTAGCCATTCTAGTCGCTATTTTAACGTGTAAAATAAAGGCAGAGCTTCTAAGAAGAAAAATTCTATATTAGTGACCAAGATTTAACAATAATAAAGTGATCAATAAAACATTGCACTAAGATAGATACTGTCCATATTTTGGAAAATTGAAGTATTTTGAACAATAATTCACAAGGAAGTGCTCGTCCCTGGCTGAGGAAGGGTAATAATCTATTGATAACCCTTCCCGATTACATGATGTAGCATGAACTGCTTGTTCATAAATAACGATAACTAGTAGATATAGATTCCACGTCAAGAATTCATAGGGCTGCTTACTTTCCGACTACTTCCTTACAGTGAAATTACTAGATGCAACCTCTTTGCAACTTGCAACCATCTTCATTGAATTGGAGCTTCCTTTAAAAATAAAATTTCTAAAAAATGGTAACAAAGATTGAACAAGTACATATAAAACACCTCACATCTCATATTGATTACATCTGTGATTCTTATCTTCCTAATTTTACTTTAAAATTTAATTTGACCACTTCGGCAAAATCTAATATTATTTAACTGAATAAAGCTATTCTTCACAAACAATATAGCAAAGTAATTGCTTTAACAAATGAGATATTCATGATGTTCGTGTAGATCTTCATATGTATGGATTACAAATCTCACAGCTACTATAAAGTCATCTACATACTTTCACTGCAGTGTTGAAATTTGATTTTGTTCTGTAACATTGTTTAGGAATAGGGATGATTGCTAAATCGATGTCTTGATGTAGATCCTGTGACTTAACTGTCTATACTGATAGGAAGGCACGACATGATACCAAATGCTATCATAAATCGATTCACGGGTTACAATCTATATTACTTACTAAACTCAACTATATATCCAAATGATTAAAACATTTTATTTGAGATGTTTTAATGTTTTTATCATTTGGGTATATAGTTCAGTTAGTTTGAAATATGTACAATAGTTCATCGAGGAGTTTGGTATAAAACTAACATCGATAGTAAAGGTATAGTTTAGTCACATCGATTGTAACCACATATCGATTTATGGCAGCATTTGGTACCAGGTAGTGTCTTCCTATCAGAATAGAAGGCCTAGAGAAAGGATGCCTTTTCAGGCCGTTGGCTGACCGTAGTTTTAGATGTAATGAATGAACTCTCAGGTGAGGCGTTTAAGCAAAGAACGGGAAGCATGCAGAGTATAATAAAGTGATTTAGGAGATCAAAATGTAGAAAATATGTGAGGTAAGCTAAAAGATAGCAATTACTTTGAAACTGAGAGGAAGCCTCAAGAGAAGAGGCGGAAAACCCAGCACTTGAGAGCGTGGGTGTGTGACTACGTCCCACTCTACGAAAGCCTGTATATGGAAATTTGAATTCGCAAGCCAAGACTACATGCCACTCAACAACTGAGCGGGATCCATGGGTGTTTAATGCATAAAATATGGCGTTTAAGTCCAGATGATGAGAAAGGATGTAGTGCCTGGGTTCAAACAATTTCCTCTCATATACCAAATAATTATAATATTATATATTTATCAATCATATGATTCATGTAATTAAGAAAAATAACTAGTAATTTTTAAAAGAGATTAATCAATTATATGTAAATAAATAGTAATACTTAAATTCAGTTTGCACTGTTAAAGTAAGTTCTGTACCTCTTAACTGAAAAAAAGTTTTAAAAGTAGGTTTAACCCAGAATTGTCGCCAACCAAGAAGGGGCAATGTTCTCTTAAAAGCTAAAATAAGACAGAAACTTATTTGTTCCCTCCGTTACTTTCTACTTCATAAAGCTTGTGATCTCGTAACAAAGAAGGCATCTCGAGAATCCGATCGTAAACCTCTTTAGTATTAGTCATTAGGTTTTTCGGCTGATGCCCGCATCATACTTACCTCCTGCGGTTAACCTCATTTAACAAAGTTTGAGGGAGGGGGATGGCTGACATTCTGGAAATTAATGTGAACTCCATTAAAGAATTTTTACAATAATGAAAACAAAATTATTTTATTCTCTTTTACTAAATTTCTGTACCTATTTAATAACTTCTTATGAAAAATGGCCTATCTTCTTCAAACGATCTGCTGAAGAAGACCTGGAATGAGATATTTTCTCCCAACCATCCAAACGTTATGAAAAGTTTTTTATATATATACATATTAATTTTTTGTGTCTGGATAACAGTTCATATACAATAATGGTTAGGATGATCATCATTATGATCAAAAATACCTTACGAATCCTGATTCAGTAACTACGTGGCTTTTAACTCATGGGCTGTGAAAAATACTCATTTTTTTAAGTACTAATAAGTTTTATTCAAATTATAATATTTATTATTACTAATAAATTTCAAATTTTGAAGAATTGTATTCAAACCTCTTTACAAATTTTGGTTCACCAACGTCCGTTTCAGTTTTGTTGAAAAAGTAGATTATAGCTGGCCAATAACTTTATGAATTAATATTATACATATGTTGTTATTATTTATCAATGTTCACTTTTAGCCTCTTAAGGTAAATCAGCCCCCGTACCAAGCTGATTGCAACTTGAATGATCTATAAATGTTGTTCTATACATATTTTCTGTATCATGAATATTAACGGAGATATTTGCATTTTTTAGTTTTCGGCTTTAAGTAAACCCCCACTCGTACTCATGTCACAATAAGGTTTTATAGTATGAAACTCTTTAGTTGAAGACTAAAAAACAAATAATGTTCTCATTGAACTTTTGAGTTTTGAGATAAATGCAAATACGTGACGCTCGTAGAAAATCTGCTTAGTTTAAGCATCGCATTTTTGCAACTTTTGCTAATTTTGACGGGCTATCTACAGGTTACCACCCTCTTATAGCCAAGATGGGACTAAGGATTTTATTTAATAAGTCAAATAACGTATTCATATTGTCCAGGAGGGAATCGAACTCGCCACCCTAGGAGAGCCATGTGAATACATATGTTGTGACCACACTAATGCTAATTGGCTTTCTTATTAATAATTTCTTTTGTTTTGTTAGGTAATATAGATTCATTTAATGCAATCGTTAATGTAATCACCAAACTTCCACACTTTAAAACTTTTGGTTAAATACATATTAAATATTATACTTGTTAAATATTAGGGTTCTTCAAATCTACTGTTTTTTAGGTTTTCAGTATAAATTTATTTTTTCTTAAGAGTGATTGAAGACAATAATTGGTTGCCCTCGAATGTAATATCAATAAATAGCCATTCAATGACAGCCATTACTGACTTCTAATTGCCTGATTAGAACTGACTACCAAAGTGATCAAACTCAGAAAGAGATGTTCTAAATATTATTCGGCCATTCTTGACTAATTTATTTGTAAATGGTGGTATAACAATAGATTTATCTCTATAGGACTTTTATACTGGAACCATAGTTATAAGATAAATACTAGTGACTTGTGTAAACTTGATTCACATTGAATGACGTCCAATGACGCAACTTAGGAAAAATAGTCTGGCAGGGGCGACTAAGGTAAGGTGTATTCAGATTGGTTATGGGCTTTAGGAATTTTTGAATGATGAACTTTTAGATAAATCCCTTAGTCCTGTGTGAGGGTACTACAACTGGGTAAAATGAACTTAACATTTCAATATGATCACCAGTCTTCCCAAGGGAGAGTCTATCATGTATTTTGCCTTTCTCATACTTTTTGAAGCCCTAGATTGCTGTACTTCTAAAACTATTTCCCTATTCAGCTGCCACCTTTTCATTCATCCATAAATCAACTGAAAAACCTTCTTCCAAATAATGAGATGCTTCAGTAACTCTCAGAGGATTTCATCTGGCTCTGGGGCTTTGTTATTTTTTAGAGAGATGTCAAATACCTCACTCTCAACTCTATCAAGTGGCTCAGCTTCCTCAATACTCTCATCACTGAGTGTGGGGCCCTAACCGACTGATACCAGAATTTAGAATATCTTAGATGTACCTATTAGATTTAATTAAAAATACGTCTAATAGACCTTCTGTGTTCACCCTCAAATGAGAATACATTAGACATTATAACATGGCTCTCCAAACATCACTTTGCCATTTCTTTTTAGCAGTTCACTGGCCCATTTAGCTACCTTATTGTTAAAACACCGCAGAAATAATTAAGTCAAGGTAGTCGTGAAATGACAAAACCTCAAGCCTGCTGCTCCACCTTCTGTCGGAGTGGAAAGGAACTTGACTCATAAATATTCAGTCCGTATTAATTTTTTAACAGATTTATGACTTATTTAAAAAGGTCTGCCTTAGGCCTTTGTCTCCATATTTTCTGAAGATAATAAATTTTAGGTATGAGTAATTGGTAAAATGCAATTATAAATTAATTATAAAAATATTGTTTATTATATTTGAAAACTCTCACTGTTTTAGTATAAGCTGAGACGATACTGTCAATTTCAAAATCTCATTATTTACTACCTGAAAGCTTAATGAATTATTTATAAAATTTCACGCCAAGTAGATAAATGCTACTCTCTGCCTCCCCATTCGTCATCTCTTTTATGGCCACCTTTTAGACAGCAATATATTTAAGGGAACGCTTTGACTCATGAAGAATGCTGGCACTGGCCAGGTGTCCAAATAACACTTTTGTAAGTCATCTGGAGTAGATTCATCGTAAAAATGTTTTATGTTATAAACTTTTAATATGTCCTGGAGATCCTGCATCAGAATGCATTACTTTTTGAAGGAAAAGGTTTCCCCACAGGCGGGACTAAACCCAGGTCTCTTGGATACCTACCTAGCCCAAACAACTAACTCACTACCAACTAGTAGGCAGCTAAACTCCTCTAATTCGACCCTTAGTAGAGGATCTATAAAGTTGGATGCTACCAGTTGAAGTTCGTTGCCTTATATACTGTACTGACACTTGATTTTATTTATTCCCAATAAATAATTATTAATTTAATTACTTTTTAACAAAAAAATTAGTGTATCCTTCCATAAAAGTAATGAAGTATAGTGATCTATTTTTAATTTCTAGCATGCAAGGAGTATTGTAGTAGTGAAAAATTTCGGATTTCAGATTTCAACAGAATTATCGATGTTGACTCTCCCTGAACCCATTTTGACTAGTTTTGTCAAGACTTATGTCGTACTTAAGGTCGAATTGCCTTAGAATGTTGAATGTTTTATTTAAGAGCGTTAAACATCCCTCAAAAAAGGTTGTGCACCTTTTCTTTTGATAAATTAGACTTAGGAGTAGGAGAGAGAGGGAAGGGGGGGGGGGGTTATTGGGAAGGGAAAATAAAAATGTAAATTTGTCCCAAACTATTCGTGAAACAGAAGATTTGGACTTTTTTTTTTAACTTAAAAATATCTACAAATTACGTTCAATGATATTTATTGGTTAATTGCCTTGGAGAAAGTATTGCATTTCACTTAAAAAAAAATCATTTTAAATTAAGTAGAGCGAAATATTTTGTATTTTTTTAGGATTTTATTAGGAATGCAAGGAAGTCACGTTTGTGCCAATTTAAGATTTTTTACTCGTTGACTACTATTTTAAAACTTATGATGCTTTAAGAAAAATATACCAAGGGCGTTACATACGGCGTTTATCAATTAATCGTTCAAAATCGTACTTCCCAAATTGCTTCTTGAAGATGATATGTTTTTCGCTGGAACATCATGTGTTGCTTCTTCAGGCTACACCTAGTATTTATAGCCTTAATTCTCAGCAAAAGACACAATAGGAGGAAGAGATACTCAAAAAGAATCGGTTATCTGCTGATGCCCCCTACAAGAGAAAATAAAGGCATGAGAAACATTCTAGAGAATCAACCCAAAACCAAATTTATTAGTATGCCATCCCTCTGTAGTCAGTATAAGCTGCTATTGATAACAATTAGATTGTACACGAATGCAGGCTTGTTCATCTACAGGCGTTGTGGTAGTAAGATATATATTTGATAATGAAGCTGCAAGACCAAGTGCAAATGAAAGACAAACATCTGTAGATTCTATTAATACATAATACATAGAAAGAGTATGAAAATTAAAAAAGTCCGTCTCGCAGGGGCTGCGTAAACTAAGCAGATTTCCCACGTGAGGTTTTACAATAGAGAAATCTGCCTAATAACAACTGTAGTAGTAAGAAACCTCTAAACCTAAAACATTATTTAGGGCGTAATAACCCAGTAGTTTCTAGCCCCAAAAAACAGTTAACCTAACCTCTAAACCTATTCACGAGGGACGATTAGTTATGGAAACGGCCGCCAGCGCTCTCGGCGGAAAGTCGAACATAGCCTACTGGCGACCACAAGCAGAATACAAATGCAAATATCTCGGTTAATATTCAAGATACAGAATAAATGTATAGAACAATATTTATAGTAAATACAATTTGCAATAAGATTTATTCTATACAATTTTTCGATCCGACGCATAATAACGGAGATATTTTGAATTTTCATATATCCCCCCTCTAAACCCCCCCCCCTCCCACTGGTCCGATTTCAGCCATTAACGAACTTGATCTTCCTTTTTACATAAAACGATTAAATTCCAGGTTGGTAACGATCAAACAAAAATTGCGACCACTAGAGTGTTAACAGACAAATATATATATATATATATATATATATATATATATATATATATATATATATAATTTTGAACGGACCTCATTTTCCTCACCTGGGTAGGATCGATGGACATTTGAAGAAATTTTTCGTAACTCGCATCATGAGTACGACCTCAATAGCTGATTTCCCTTAAGGGAAATCTGCTAGTAAATATTTCAAATAACTCAGAACTAAATCCATTTCTCTCTATGTATATATGTGATTACATGTGTTTATCAAGTTAAATCTCAAAATATTATCATAAATAAAATACTTTTATCTAACGGGAGAAAAAAAATTAGAACCCAGGAACGTAAATTAATGCTATTATTAGAAATGTATAATTTCCAATTAGGGTAATTCTTCTCTAAATATGTTATCTTACTTGTTATGCCGAGATTCTTAGCTAGCAAGCTATTGCTAACTAAACATTGAATTAAAAGCAAACTTTTAATCCACTACCAATTCGTGAGTGTATGTTGGGGTTAATTTTTTTGTTCCTCTCCACGTGTTAGGCAGGCTTTTGCCGCTGATGGTATATAGCTGACAGCTTGACTGATTGGTATTTTATTGTGTTAGCTCCCAAACCACGAACTCTGTCCACATCCGCTTCTGGGATTATTGTAGGATATCCTTGAGATATTGTGTCTCAATCCTAGCCCTGGTTCACTTTTAATTTATTTTTTTCGTCTTTTCTTCTCCGCGTATTATGCAGTGATACAATTGGAAAATTTATAAGTGACTGTGAGTGTCATTGAATTTTTTTTTTATTCCAATCACAAACAGTAGTACCAGCAAGAATATTTCAAGTTCACCCTTATTGCGCAAAATGCCTTGATCTCGTAACAAATCAAGACGTCTTAGTGTATGTGGAACTGTTCAATCTGCTCAACCAGCATAATTCGACTATTCACTTTAAGCAGAACAAATAATTATGTCATCGGAATATAGATCAAATTAAAAAATTAGACAGGAAAACTATGGATAGTTATAGAAAGCAGTATTAACAAATCTTAGTCCAGTATAAGAAATTAGCAAATATGGGAGATTCTTGGATCTACAACCGACTAACTACTCCAACTCCGCTAAGTATTGTCGGCGGAGCTTTATATCTTCCTTTTCTGGGTATAAGTTCATAATTGTATTTCACATATTGTACAGGAATCCCAGAAAGCTAAGGAATATAATATTAATCATTAGTATACCTTTTGTAAGGTGAATTCTAATTATTGAAATTCTCAGGAATCCCTCATATTTAAACTTACCTCTCAGATCCCCTACCTAGAGAGTCTTACCCTTCTATCTAGAGAAACTCTCTTGCCCTTGTACCTAGAGAAACTCTGTTACTCTTGTACCTAGAGAAACTCTCTTACCCTTCTATCTAGAGAAACTCTCTTACCCTTCTACCTAGAAAAACTCTCTTACCCTTGTACCCAGAGAAACTCTGTTACCCTTGTACCTAGAGAAACTCTCTTACCCTTCTATCTAGAGAAACTCTGTTACCCTTGTACCCAGAGAAACTCTGGTACCCTTGTACCTAGAGAAACTCTTTTACCCTTCTTCTTAGAGAATCTCTCTTACCCTTCTACCTAGAGAAACTCTCGTTCCGTTCTACTTAGAGAATCTCTCTTACCCTTCTACTTAGAGAATCTCTCTTACCCTTGTACCAAGAGAATCTCTCTTACCCTTGTACCCAGAGAAACTCTCTTACCCTTGTACCCAGAGAAACTCTCTTACCCTTGTACCTAGAGAAACTCTTTTACCCTTCTTCTTAGAAAATCTCTCTTACCCTTCTACCTAGAGAAACTCTCTTACCCTTCTACCTAAAGAAACTCTCGTACCTTTCTACTTAGATAATCTCTCTTACCCTTCTACTTAGAGAATCTCTCTTACCCTTGTACCAAGAGAAACTCTCTTCCCCTTCTACCGAGAGAAACGTTTGCCCCTTTCATTACCTTAACTAATAACACTCTTGTGTAAGCTTTTTCCAATATTCATCAACTCATAGTAACATATTTCTTCCCAAGGTCATTCGATTGCTGCTACCAGAGAAAATTCAGAGAAATCCGTTTATATACCTCTCTCTTTCCTATATAGCTCACTCTCTCATATATATTACTTCGCGTTTCATACTTAATCTATTTTCCGTTAGTTGAGAAAAATAACTGTCTAACTGCCCGTAACCCGTATGTTTCCATTTTTGAATTGCTGGATGGTGAAGGAATTATTATCTCGGGTAAAAAAAGAAAAGGCCTTGTTCCTTCTCAGTTGTTTATTCTTAGCGACAGAGCGCTTTCAGAGCATACCATCCACCATCAGTGCCGGCTTAAGACGTTGGCACTACATAAACCGGCCCTGATGATGGATGGTATGCTCTCAAAGAGCTCTGTCGCTAAGAATAAACAACTTTGAAGGAACAAGGCCTTTTCTTTTCTTACCTGAGTTAAGTTTTTTGTTCCAATAGTGCTATCGATTATCTGGGAACAATAGAAATTCAACTAAGTTATCGCCCAGACAACAGTGTTCACACACACACACAAACCAGTTGCGACATCTAGGTAGAAGCTTATGCCTGGCCCCGGTAAGAAATATGTTATACAATGCTTAAACTCTGTATTTCTTCAGTAATACTAATAACTAAAAAGTACATGTATTTATGTATTTAAACATGTGAGTCAGGACGTTGGCCTTAATACATTTGGTAACCTAGAGTCACGGACCCGTGTTCTGCTTGGGCAGTAGGAATTTAATTAAATACACTAAGTAAATAAAATCATTAGTCCCGCTCTGGCTTGAAGACGGTGGTAATCTGTAGATAACTCTTACCGATTAGTCATAGCTTCTGAAACTGTACGTTAATAAATGGATAACATTATTTAATGAAACCGAGTGACTAAGATATTGAGAAATATATATCTTGATTTAATAGTAAACTCCCACTTCCGATTGGGAAACTACTTTAGGTAGAGTAGAGCCTATTGTTCCCGTTATAGTGGACGCTAAATGTGATAGTTCATTGAATTTTTTCTTGCATTTCCTGAGGCAGGCCGACGGAAAATAATTTGCATTACATTATTTACAGAATGACCCAGAAGGTGAAGAAAAATCTCTCATCTAATGGAATTAGTGACAAGAATTGTAGTTTTATTTCTATGGCATTGCCGAATATATTATACAAATTAATTCCTACTGCTGGACCGTTGGGCGGGGTTAGGTTTCTTAAATGCTGGATTAAGTCAGCTGTGAATTCAAATCAGGTCCCTGGTCCTTGGAGAGGAAGCAGATAGTGTTTCACCTCTAATATCTGGATTACTCTATATGCTGATCCTGCCAAATAATTATTATACTTATCAACTACCACGAGAATCAACGAAAAAAATTGTCCTTCGCGATTCCAAAGTGTAAGCAGTGGTACATTATCATCGTTTTATACATATGTAGCGGCGACTCACGTACTCGTGAGTCATTCGCTAAACAAGGTAACCTCGCGGTATAAAAAATACCAGATGGTTTTAAAATATGTTCAGTTAGTGAAAAAAGGTTAACGAGAATTGCGAGTGTAAAGTTAAGTGCAAACAAATTATTATCTAGTGTCTCGTGCTAACTGTGACTGAGTTGTGGCTATTCAAACTGGACCATAGTGAATAGTGAAACTACTAGATTTGTTACCTGTAAATATTTTATGCCAAGAAGTTTTTATTGTTTTTAATATACAACTTGAAAAGTGCACAGAACTATTTATTTCGCCCCACTCAGTCCACTAAACATGTATTTTACATTTTTTTTATCTCGATAGTAGTAGAAAACTACCTGGTGAAAACGGAGAGGTAAAAGAGATGTTCTTATAATTGTGAGGTGACTCGCTATAGGAAAATAATGGCTATCTTTTGGATCCATACATAAAACCAAAGACATTTGTGACGATAAGTTTTACATTTCCTGTAATTCCCCACTTCTTCGATTTCGATCATTAATAACTAACATTTAAATGTCTAGTTTGGTGGACATTGAAGAATATACAATATAGAACGCAGACGACCACATTTTCTTCATCTCCCTTATGTTTTTTTTCTTTAAGTTTCAGTATAGACGAGTGACGATATTGTCTTTAATGGAATAGATGCTGGCAGATCTTCTGTCTTCTGCTTTTACTCAACATGATCTAAGTGTGAAATGATTAACTATACTTAATACCGTCTTCATGAACATATGTCCGGCAAGGCTAAAAGTACACATGGCCTTGAAAATGGTATAAATACAGAGGAATATGGCCAGTATTTAAAAATAATTATGAATGAATGAAAGCAGTTTTTTTTTTTTTTTGTATTCTACGTTTTTATAGTCATCTGCCAAGGTCTTTTCCAATTTTCTGTACATTCATTATTTAATGTTACAAATTATTTGTCATCATCCAAAAACCAATCCATAAACCAGCTCTACCTAGTTTTACATACTTGGCTGTCACTAGCCCCAAAAGGTCCTACTTACACAATTATAAGAAAAATCTCCTTATAAATTTTTCATTATACGAAATAATGGCAATATCAGAAATAAAATTGTTAATGTGCTCCGGGTATATATATATCTATATATATATATATATATATATATATATATATATATATATATATATCTTAATATATATAAATCTCCTGTCACGATGTTTGTCCGCGATGGACTCCTAAACTACTTAACCGATTTTAAATTAAATTGGCACACCGTGAGCAGTCTGGTCCAACTTGAGAGATAGGCTATATTAATTTTCTCTGAGACGAACAGGAGTGGGGGTTATAAGGGAGGCCTGAAATTAAAAGTCGCGATATTTCGTTTTATATTGGTTTTTTCGCAAATATGCACATAACAAAAGTTGTTTATTTTGTTATTTAGAGTAACTTATGTCAAAACACTTTCATCGTATTCCGAAGTTTAAATGAGTTATACGCTTATGACTATAGCGGGAGTCAACAATATTATTTGGGACAAAAGACCCAACCGAAATAAATAAAACTCGGTATGTGTATTAGCACTAAAGCTTTCATTATAAGAAGCCATACCAACATTTCTAGGGACGGGCAGGAGTGGGGGTTTTAAGGGAAGCCAGAAATTAAAAATAGCGATATTTCGTTTCCTATTGGTTTATCGGCAAATATGAACATAACAAAAGTTGTTTATTTTGCTATTTAGAGTAACTTTTGTTATATACACTTTTTTCGTATACCGAATTATAAACGAGATATACGCTAAAAATTATAGCGGAAGTAAAAAATTTTATTTGGCACAAAAGACGCAACCGAACTAAATAAAACACTCAGTATGTGTATTAGCACTAACGTCTTCCTTATAAAAAGCCATACTATTTCTAGGGACAGGCAGGAGTGGGGGTTATAAGGGAGACCTGAAATTAAAAATATTGATATTTCGTTTCCTATTGTAGTTTCGGCAAATTTGCACATAACAAAAGTTGTTTATTTTGTTATTTAGAGAAATTTGCTCTAGAATTGTTTTCAATATGAACTACCAGGTACCTCACCTGGAAAAATTAATTCAAATGTATGTTAATATTTAGTCCTTAATAATTCAAATCTATGCATAATGCACAGGAAGCGGGAAATATGACAATATGGAGGACAGTGAAATCTTACATAAAAAATTAATTTTATTATTAACAAATCCACAGAAACGACGGGTATTAACCCTAAACACTTGGACGGGTAAATGTCAAAATATTGTGCAAAATAAAGCCTTGCCAAAAAAATACCATCAACATTCAGCCTCAAATGAATTCCCGAGGGAAGCCGGGTATCTGAGCTAGTATATATATATATATATATATATATATATATATATATATACATTATATAAATATATATACATATATATATATATATATATATATATATATATATATATATATATATATATAAACAAACATTCTGTGTGAAAGTTATGAAGAAACGAAACTGAGCCAGCAGGACTTATAAAATAAAAACAGTGGAGTTATAAATTTTCCTTCAGCTATTCACTAACTATTAACGCCAAGGAATGTGCTTTTTATTAAGATTAAAGGTTTCACTATTTTCAGAGGAGTGTTACTAGATAACCTGGCCTAAAATTAATGGCTCAGGTGAACGGGGTAATATCTTCAGGATTTACATCTAATATGATATAACTCTAATATCTCTGAGAGATTAGACCAAGGACTTTAAAAATATTAAATTAAAATACAAGTAGTTTGTTAGAACTAAATTCGGTGATCTATTATTTTAAGAAGGGGGAAATCATTCACAGAAATAGTTTTAGCAATGAAGTCAGATTAATAAACTATAATGTGACATTGAGACTGCCATTATTTCAGGTCTGACGATTTGATGAGGTTTCAGTGCTGGTTGCAGCTGAAACTGATTTTTTTTTATAACTATAAAACGATAATCTCATGTTTCCAATTTGGAAGTTGTGACATGCAGGTTTATTTTTGTGCTGTGAGTTTCCATTAGCTGCACTCATATCTCACCTGTTGGTTCACAACCTGGGATTTACCACTTCGCAGTCAGTCAGTATGTGGCGGTCAGCTTGGATAGGTACTTAAATCGGATAAACAAATGTAAACCGGCTTTTTCTCTACTCAAAATCAAATGTGACTCCAGTTTTAATTCATGTCCCAACGGTGAGCAATATCACTTTTACTATTAAAAAAGGCCGTCACGCAGTGCCTGCGTAAACTAAGTAGATTTCCCGCGTGAAGTTTTAGAATAGATAAATCTACACTCTGGTAGCACTTACCATCATCTTGAATGTTAAGTGAATGAATACAAACCGTAATGGGAAATCTTTCAGTCAATTTACATTTTAATAACATTCTCAGCAGAAAGCGTCTGAATTGAAACAAACAGGTCAGCCAACCTCTCAGAAGTGAACTTATAGATAGAAATATTCTTCAAGAAGAAAAAATATTACTGAAATATATCTCAATATGACTATATTCATTTTATTGAAAACTATTTACTATATCTAATACTGTAATTTATAATGAATCAGAATAATCAACGGAAGGATCAAAAAGGTCAAACACCTCCACTCTTAATACTTCTTTATTACAGGCAAAGTACTTTCGGGGCGAACCGTCCCATCATCAGTGCTCTGTGACACAACATTTATACTTACAAAAACATGTAATATATATGAATAAATAAATGTAAAAGTCAACAAAGGTAGTCGAATATTAAAAACATTTAAAAATCAAACAAATATATAAAACGCAACACTTATGACTAAAACGTTACAAATAAATATTAAAAGCAACAAATAACAAAATAACTAGGAGATGGAGAGGAACTGACCTAGAGTTGGACCCTTTTGAGCCGACATCTCCGGCGAGACTGGGAGCCTACACGGGCCAGGGCAGCTACTGCAGAGGACGGAACATGCCTGAGCACGCCACCCTCCCCCCTAATATTAATATTCTTATCCTCCAGCATGTCCATCCTGATCCATAACTGCTCTACTATATCCATTTTCTTCCCTTTGCCAAGGTGGTCGAGCACCTCGAACTCAACGGCATTTGCTTCATGGCCTTCATTTATCATATGTTTACGTAGCTTCCTTCCACTTTGCCCCACATATGAGCTTCCGCAAGTCAGGCAAGCAACCCGATACACACCAGATCTATCCAGTGGATAGACCGCATCCTTAATCCTTGGGAGCATATGTTTTACGGAGCTTAGACTTCGATAGGCAGTACGAAGCCCAACCTTTTCCAGCATGCGTCCTATCTTCTCGGAAAATTTACCTAGGTATGGGATGCTGAGTTGGCCCACAGGATTTCGAGTCTCTCTCTTGCCTTGTTTCAACTCATCTTGGACAATCTTTGTGAATCGGCGTTACATGACTTTATCCACCATTCTCTCATCGTACCCATTGGCCCTGTTTACGTGAATAAATGTTTGAAGAAAACTGTAGTTCCATATAAAGTGTTATGTAAATTCAAGAAGTTGTTATTACATTATGAGTTAAAAAAATGGTATAAAATTCGTGATAATTTATCATTTTATATGAATTTAATCAAAAGTATTGTTGAGCCGATGGTCGGTAGCGGTGACTGGGATGAGTACGTGAAATATGTGGTTAATTTGCATGCTCAGATGATGGGACGGTTCGCCCCGAAAGTACTTTGCCTGTAATAAAGATGTATTAAGAGTGGAGGTGTTTGACCTCTTTGATCCTTCCGTTGACCATGGACCTCCACCAGCCAGCACAAATCCAGAATCAGAATAATGTTTATCTCAATCACTCAAATTTTAGTAATCCAAAAACTAAAGACCGGGAGGGGGGTGTAACTCAACATATTTGCATGTAGCTCTTATAAAAGGGGTCTTTTGAACACAAATTTGGTATTTAAACTTCAAATAAAGTGGTTTATTATATATCAGAGCATTGTTTATGGGACATAGGTAGGATTGGGGGTTTGCCAAAGGCTGAAAATTAAAAAAATGCAAATATCTCAGTTAATAATCAAGATATTGGAAAAACGTACATAACAACATTTATAGAACATCACATTAGCAATAATATTGACTTTATAAAAATTTTCGATCCGACGCATAACTACAGAGGTATTTCGAATTTTCTTAACTATCCTATCTAGATCGGTGGACATTTGAAGACATTTTTGAAAATCTCATCAGAGTGCAATCGCAATAACTGATTTCTACTATGAGAAATCTGCTAACATGTGAATGTGTACTAAAAGTTACAATATATTCAAATTTCGATATATCAGTTACTGACATAACCTTTATCCTACTTATTCAATCTTCATATTTATTTATATTTCTTTCTTGCCAAAGAGGAACTTAATATTACCTAGTTTTTGAAATAAAGTTTCTTATTAAGCACTCTAATAGGTGCATAACATTGCAAAGGGAATTCTTGTATTCCCTCATGGTGGTTGTTCCGCTCCAATTGCACAGGCATTTGCTCACTATTAGCTACTCAACACAACTTCAGCTCCCTATGCTCCCTTTACAACATACACCTTCTGCAAAACTATTTACCTCTAGCTAGCAAGGTTCATTTCTCTATTCTACAAGATATGACGAATGTAATGTTTGAATTTCCTTTTTATTGAGCTATAAGTTCAATCAATTAAGTTACAGATATTTCTATTTAATTTTTGAGGTTTATCTAAATTTATAATAATGCTTATAAAAAATTGATGAATACACAAGTTAGTTTCTAGGATCAGCTAAGAACACCACGCAGAATTTGTATATTAACATTAAACAGAATTTGTATATTAACTGTAAACAAGAGGAGGGGAGTGCCTCTCTCTCTTCCTCTGGTTAAAAAAAAAACAAACGAAAAATTGAAGAAGAAAAATTTCAATAGGACAAACTCCAAAAAAAAAATCATAATATATATGCTTTGATAAATAAATAATTATTTAAGTATTCAGGAGACTTAATAACACTTATACATTAAAAATGTTTTATAAGAAATTGAAACACATAAAATATGGGAAAATTATTTAATCTCCTCCTTTAGTAGTGTTGGTCTCTAAACACTTAAAGGATAGAAAAGTGAAATAATAAAATATTCCCTTTAGATATTTGTGTGTGTATGCTAATAATATTTATAGGCGATGTTTAGAAATATAAAAAAAACGGTTGGAAGGTCAATTATTTCACGGAATACCCCCAACAGCTGTTAAAGCCTTCCTATGTCAAATATTATCACTTTAATTTGACCCGTGGTTATTATTAATTATAACTGCAGAATTAGTTCTCCGACTGTTGTATCCTAACAGTTTCAGAATGTTCTAAATTTGCAGAAACTGTAGTCATTTTTCTATTAATATAGTACTTTTAAGCTATATTTTCACAAATGGAAACAAAAATGGTGCGTACAGATATTCAAGCATTGATTTTCCGAGGGTCACTGTCTAACCATACCCTTAGACTCCCAAACGTTAAATTATAAACTTGTTAAAACACTTTTAATATGTATACTAGTGCATAGAAAATATCATGAGCATAAAAAGAAAATTCTTGTCAACCAAACCCCCAGAAGAATCCCCAACTTAACCAACAACCTGTAGATTTACAAGATAATGCTAGTGTCCTAGTAATTAAGATTATTCTCAACGGAATAATCCCGAGTAAAATTATTCTGTTCTATTTCATCACATTAAAACCAATCTTCAGAGAGAATCTTCTTCTCCCTCATAAAATTAGAAGGAAAATCTCTGACACCTTCGTCAAATATGAATAATCTTAATTAATTATAATCCGTTAGTATTTAGACAGGAATATCAAGATGAATTCCAGATTAATCTGATTATTTTACTATAGGAATCTTTTTAACATTCAGTGAAGTAGACGTTCTTATTTGCCTAATTATAATCAGTGATAAGGCGATTCTCCAAGTTCTGTATTAGTGACAGTGAAGCTCAGCTGTAGCTACTCTTGGACTTTCTCGGACTAATTAATCAAGCTTATTCACTCCACTTCAATTTATCACTAAGTAAGTCGCCCCTTAACTCATCCATCGCACCTTAAGTAGCCCGTAATGTACACTTCCGGTGTCCTTCTAGTGTCCTTCCGGAATTGTGTCCACATTTTAGACCTGCACAAGTGTGAGTTTCTGAGTCAAATTTATCATTTTTAAGTAGCGAACGGTTCAAAGTATTTTTCCCTGTCGCATCTGACGATTACATATGGTTGTCACTTATGAGTCAGAAAGAACAAAAATAAGTCCGTCAACGGAGAGGCATAGTAAACTAAACAGATTTCCCACAAGAAGTTATACAATAGAGAAATCTCCATACGAGAGACGAACAGTTATGGAAACGGCTTAACTAGCTTTCGGCCAAAACGAATAGAACCGACTTTAGCCGATCTTATCTCGTCCGTTATCGGCACACACTTCATAAAAATGCAAATATCTCGGTTAATATACATGATAGATAATAAATGTATATAACAATATTTATAGTAAATTTAATTGGCAATAAGAATGGTTCTATACAATTTATCGATTTGACGTATAGTAACGGAGATATTTCGAATTTTCGAAATTCCCCTCTAAACGCCACCCCCTTCTACTGGTCCGTTAACGAACTTGATCTTTCTTTTTACATAAAACGATTAAATACCAAGTTTAGTGATGATGAACAAATATTGCGACCCCCAGATTGTTAAAACACACACACACATATGTATATATATATATATATATATATATATATATATATATATATATATATATATATATATAGTTTTGAATGGACCTCATTTTCGTCATCTCCTGGGTAGTATCGATGGACATTTGAAGAGTTTTTTTTGAAAATCGCGTCATGAGTAACTTCCTCAATAGCTGATTTCCCTTAGAGGAAATCTGCTAATAAAAAAAGGATAAAATTGGTATTCCTGAAATTCCTTTAAACTGTAGGTGTCATTCACATGTCAAACTTTCTCAAAGAGTTTTTCAAAGTTTTGTAAATTGATATCACCCTATCTATGGATTGTTTGTTAACACCCTAGCGACCGCAGTGAAATCGAAACCCCATATCATATTTAAGCTTTTGATTAAAAAAAAAAAAATAAAAATCAGAAAGATCGAATACGTTAATAGTCAAAAATCGACTAACCAGTACTGAATTTACAGTCAACCCGAGATACAAAATATATCGCTTCATATGCGCACTGAGCGACCAATTTGTGGGATGTAATAGGATATAAGTAAAATGTTTTTCTTTATAAAGCTATAAAAAACTTTTTTTCTTTAACTTTTTTTTATTTCTGAGTTGTCCTTAATATTTATTTATGATTTTTTTCTTAACGATATGCCACACATCTATTGATATATCTCGATTAAAATGGCTTTATATATGCCTTTGTGATATTTGCCTCAGTATTGGACGATGGCTTTAAAATTTGAAAGTGTAATTTATGGGGATGGAACTATCTGCAACTCTGGCAACGGGAGGGAGATTAATTGGAAAAGCCATCTGGATAACATAACAAGCACTGGCACTGAGGGGTATCCACTCAAACACCTATCACATACCAACTGCCACACTTCATTTATAGCAGATTTACCCCCAGCATGACAAAATTGTGTTCAAATCAAGATTATATATATATACATATATATATATATATATATCTTTATATATATATAATTCTAGCGCACGTGTGTATGTCACTGAACTCCTCCTAGACGGCTGGACCGATTTGATTGAATTTATGAATACGCGTTCGGGTGACGACCCGGATGGTTTAGCGCCACAGATCGGCCCGGAAGATAGAGCAGGAGTGGGGGTCCAGAGGGAGGCCTGAAACTAAAAATAGCCGTATTTCGTTTCCTATTGGTTTTTCGGCAAATATGCACAGGATAACAGTTGTTTATGTTGTTATTTGGAGTAACTTTTGTCATATTCACTTTCGTCGTATAATAAAGTATAAACGAGATATACACTGAAAAAGTAAAGTGGGTCCAACAATTTTATTGGGCACCAACTATTGAACCGAACTGAACAAAACTCGGTATGTGAATTAGCATTAGTTCTTCCATGGTTATAAGCTATACTAAATTTTTTAGGTTCGAACGGGAGTGGGGGTTTGCTGAAGGCCGAAAACTAAAAAACGCCGATATCTCTGTTAATATTAAAGACAGTGAAAATAGGTACATGACAACGTTTATAGATCTTTCAATTTGCAAAAAGATTGGTTCTATACAAAATTTCGATCCGACTGAAACTGACGGAGATATTTCGTATTTTCGAAAATCCTCCCCCCTTAATCCCCCCTTCCAATGATCCGATTCCAGCCGTTGAAGAACATGATCTGTCTTTTAACTTAAAACGTTTAAATACGGAGTTTGGTAACGATCAAGCGAAAATTGCGACCGCTAGAGGGTTAACAGGCTAATACACCTCTATCTTTATATATATAATTCTAGCGTACGTGTGTATGTCACTGAACTCCTCCTAGACGGCTGGACCGATTTGATTGAATTTATAAATACGCGTTCGGGTGACGCCCCGGATGGTTTAGCGCCGCAGATCGGCCCGGCAGATGGAGCAGGTCTCCGGTCGAAGGGCGAAGGGCGACGTTTTTGGAAATGTAATGAAATGTTAATATGTTTATCTAATGTATATCCTTAGAGTTTAAGTATGTCATCTAAATAAAGATGTTTTCAGCTGCGAGAGGTTTTCACTTTCAGACATTGTCATTTATTGTCCAAATTTATTTTAATTTGATTTGAATGTTGCAATTATTTTCTTTTCTTTATTTATATTTATGTATTTGCATTATTAGTGTTGAGGGTTTTTGTTTATTTCAATTATTGGTCTACAACTGTTTGTTTTTAAGGACGTGTAATGCGAATTCTACCAGATAATCCTAGAACTAAAACGTCTACTTTTCATTCTCTCATTTTTCCTTTTCTTTTTGCGTACCAAGTTTTCGTGATATTTTATTTACTATTTGTTTTTAGGCACATAAAAAATGTTGTTTTTTGCGTTATTAAAAGAAGATTTTTTTTAAACATAATATTATGAAATTTAATATCCTAATCGCTTGGTATATCATGCAGGACAACGTCTGCCGGGTCAGCTAGTATATATATATATATATATATATATCTACTACAATAACATTCTAATGTCTATTAGAAGTCTAGGGCCGAATGTCTATTTAATGTTGTCAAATCCGATATCGTTTACATTTCATGTAAAGCTAAAGATCAAGACCCAGAATCGTTGAAATCGAACTCGGTAGATTGGGGGAATACAGAAGAGATAAAATACAACATCCTATATCTTATATCTTTCTTATTATGAGGCGTGTTGAGAAATGCTATTAACTTAACTTGTTGAAAATGTAATATCCCACAGTTTTTGGTAATACATATTTATCACACTTGAAAATTAGCTGCGATATTTGTACTTTTTTTAAAATTCTGTTCATCACATTTAGTAGTGAGGAACTAGGAAATGTGAACTAAAATTTGACGAGACCGCCGAACTCCCCGGTCTAATAACAAAACGCAACTAAATAACAGAACGAAACTAAATAAAACTCAACTAAATAACAGTACACAATCAAATAACAAAACGCAACTAAATAACAGAACCCAACTAAATAAAATTCAACTAAATAACAGTACGCAATCAAATAACAAAACTCAACTAAATAACAGAGCGCAATCAAATAACAAAACGTAACTAAATAACAGAACGAAACCAAATAACAAAACGCAACCAAAGAGACAAAAAAACACGAATCAACAAATAAAAAAAAATAAACAAAAACAAAACATTAAATTCAAAAACAAAAAAAATCTTGTAAGGAAACTAGATAATTAAAAACTACAAAGACTAATAAAATTACGTAAACAATTATATACTTTCAATGGTTAAAAACAAAACTAAAATCAAATAAATAAAAATTCGTATGTACATTAATAAAATGAACAGATTAAATTTTCTAATATCTTAAATATTTACACTTTCTTTATCACACATACAAATACGCACGCGCACACACACACACCCACCCACACCCACAGATTGGTTTGACGGTAGTTTTTAATGATTTTAGATAGCTACAACAAAGATTGTTATGAAATGCGTCACTCTGTATTTACTTAGGTGAATATGTCATTCATTTCTGCCATTCAATTGATTGGCGATGGTGCGCTGCATCGAAAAATTCATTTTACTGAGAAAAAAACAATTCAAACAAGAAACTGGAGTTATTGGAGCAATGTTTTTTATGATAGTTTTCAGTATAAAAGAACAATTAAAACTGAGTAAATATGGTTGAGTATAGGCTGACTTCTAGACTTCCCCCATTTAACATCACGTTCTGCTGAGATGGTGCGAAGGTACTTGATGAAACTAGTTCAATAAGACTATGTATTTGGACAGCATCTTTGTTACCTAATTTATTGGAAGCTGTAAAATCCCCACTTATAATGTCGATTAAAAAAGTTGCTAATAATAACGTTGGCTTGCTACTCCGTTCAATAAAAACTTTATTAGCGGCATTACTATCACTAAACACTATTGATCTGTGTCGGAGGTAGTAACTTAATAAGAATCTGTTTAAGCCATTAATGTTATTAGTGCACTCTTATCAGATTCATCTTAAGGCTTTACTTAAGCTTGATTACATTTAGACTGTAGAATAAAAAAAATGGAGAAAATTTATTTAAAGATAAAATAAGATCCCTTTAATTATCAGCGCTGGCTTATCCCCCTTCTATCTAAAACCTGTTTGAGAGTTGTTGTTTTTCAAGTGAGGTGACCCGGTATTCTACCGCTATATTAGGAATATCAGGTACTATTCAATACTTAGCGATATGTGTATGCATTTCAGAATTAACTATATAAAATAATGGCATGTGAATTAACGTGTAAATACAGTAGGACCTAGAAAACCCAAAGTTGTGGGTTCGATTACCGCAAGGAAACAGGAATCTATTTAGTGACTTACCTTTTAACCGGCATAAAATGGATTGTCATAATTTTAATAAGAAAAACTTCTCAATCGTTGAAAATTACAGATAAGGTCTTTAAGGGATGATTTTTGAGGTTAATGATAGTAATAATACAATAAATATAGGACAAATTGCTTTGAAATATCATTTAACTAGAAAATGTCATAAATCTTAATTTAATGAAATAAATATTATGAATACCCCAAATCCTTCAATTGTTAATCTATGCATTTTCTCTAGCTGGAATATTAATAAAGTCAGTTATTTGTATATTTACATTTGAAGAAGTAATGTTTATTAAAACTCTTATTTTTGACCTACATTTGCTAAAATATATGAACATTTATATATCAATTAAGTTTACTTCATTTATTTATTTTTCAATGAACAAATAGACGTGACATGGAATAAACTAAGTCTAATTTAAAACAGCGAAATAAAAGGTCTTTACAAAAGCCTTTCCATGTTGGCTGGAGGGTGAGGGGATGGTTAGTTACAACAATGTATTCAAATGTTACTATTTTTTTTTTTATTACTCAGGACCCAATTGTTAACGGAATCAAAATGAAGACAAAACATAAATAAAGCTAGTTAATTTTAGAATAAAATAACACAAAATTTACGTATTACTTGTAAAATTATTTTTAATGCATATATTCAGATTATATCATTTGATTTTTTTTCACCTTATGGAAATTATTATTACCATTTTCAAAGTTTGATGTCATTAACAGTAAGGAATAATACTCAACATGATGATATCATTCCAGAAATGCAATTGTGCATTAGAATTTATGTGTGACATTGATATAATGGATATTATCGTTGAGTGCGTTTCAAATTACGAGATATGTGCAGGAAAATATGTGGAAATATGTTTTTGAAGTTTCTGATATTTATTTCAGATAAAAATTGAGTGCATTGCCTATAACGCATCATGAATGTACCGCAATATTTATAACTCGCTATGGTTCAGTCTCCGGCAGAAATGAAGTGCTCAGGACGAATTGTGGATTAACCCATTTGCTCGTTAATTGAATTCAACTCTATTCGCCATATTTTTTAAAAGAAGTCCGCCACGCAGGGGCTGCGAAAACTAAGCAGATTTTTCACTGGAAGATTTACAACAGATAAATCTACATACTGTTAACAACACGGTGAATGTTAAAGTAGTAAATGCAAACGGTAATAAGGAATCATTCAATTTAAAAGTTAATAATATCTATAACGGAAAGCGTCTGAATTGTAAACAAACAACGCAGCCAACTTCGCAGCGCTGAATAGACAGAACTATTCTAGACCGGAAAGAACAATTAATGAAATATATCATAATATAGCATTGATTTTAGCTAGTGGAGTAATTTGAAATGAATAGAAATAATATCTATCTCAATCACTCAGATTTTAGTAATACAAGAAGAAAATTAAGGGGGGGGGGGTCAACAGAACGTATTTGTTTGTATCTCGTATAATAAAGCTTTGTTAAAAACAACATTTTGGTATTTAACCTTGTAATGAAATGGTCCATAACAGCTTATTATTAATATTACACTAGTTGGAGTGTGGGTTTATTGATAGCATAAAACTGTAAAATCCGAATATCTCAATTAATACTCATTATACGGAAAATATGTATAGAACAATATTTATAGAAAATTTAATTTGCTATAAGATTGTTTCTACACAATGTTTTGATCCGACGTATAGTAACAGAGATATTTCGAATTTTCGAAATTCCTCCCCTCTAACCCCCCCCCCTCCACCTGGTCCGTTTTCAACCTTTAACGAGCTTGATCTTTTTTTTTTAGATAAAACGACTAAATACCGAGCTTGGTAACGAGTAAACAATATTTGCGACCGCTAGAGCGGTAACAGACATATATATACGTATGTGTATATATATATATATATATATATATATATATATACAGTTTTGAACGGACCTCATTTTCGTCCTTCTAGGTACGATCGATGCACGTTTGTGGAAAAATTTTGAAAATCGCGTCATGAGTACGAACTCAATAGCTGATATTCTTAAGGGAAATCTGCTAAAAAAGGCAACAACTCATTTAAGTAAATGCGATACCACAATTGATGTGTATCCAAGATATACTCGTGTAATTATTTCAATGTAAGCCTCAAATACAATTCCAAATTATTTGCGCAAATAAATAATTTTAAGGAACCTTTACTCCTTATGTTGTGAGAAATTTTTGTCACCCCTGACATAGGCCCTTTGACGAGTTTTGTTAATCTTTTTCCCCGGTGTTTGCCCCGCCTCTCTGGCCACATGTGCTATCAGGATGATGGATGGGCCAACAAAAAGTTAAGCCTTCTCACACAACTTGAGCTGGTCAAATGTTCAACCTCATCTACCGACCACTTACTTAGAGGCTACATAGGTATAAGAGTCTATTTCAATGACTAAAATTACAGAAGACAATAAGTATAATTTAATTTTTAAAAAACGTCTGTCACGCCGGGCTACGTAAACTAAGCAGATTTCCCTCGTGAAGTTTTATAATAGATAAACCTACTTACTGCTAGCACAACACCACTGTGAATATTAAGTGAACAAATACAAACGGTAATAAGAAATCTTTCCCCCGCTGGCGGGAAAGGTCTGAAACGAAAAAAACAGGCCTGACAACGGCTCACCGAAAACATGAGCAATAACTGAAATATATCAGAATATAAAATAGTAATTTTATTGAACACTTTGTACTATATCTATTACTGTAATTTCTAATGAATCAGAATTATTTTTATCTCAATCAATCAAATTTTAATAGACCACTTTAAAACGGGGGGGGGGTCGCTTTATTATATCTCGTATAATAAAGGTCTCTGGAAAACAATATTTGGCATTTAAGATTCGAATAATGTGTTTTATAATATAACAGAGTATTGTTTATGTAACTCGAGTAGAAGTGGAGGTTTGCTGAAGGCTTAAAATTGAAAAATGCAAATATCTCGGTTAATATTGAAAATAGAGAATAAATGTATATATCACTATTTAAAGAACGTTTAATTTGCCATAAGATTCCTTCTACGCCCTTTTTCAATCAGACTTATAGTAACGGAGATATTTTGAATTTTCAAAATTCTCCCCCTCTAAACCCTCCTCCCCCAGGTCCAATAACAGACAAATATATTGATAGATACATCTATATATACAATTTTGAACAGATCTCATTTTCGTCATCTACTAGGTAGGATCGATGGACATTTGAAGAAAAATTTCGGAAATTGCGTCATGAGTACGAGCTCAATAGCTGATTTCCCTTAAGTGTGTTCTTTTTTATTTGAATATTCTCTTTAATCTACAGCTTAAAAATATTTTGTTCCTTCCATAAAATCTCTAAAATTTTAAGATTTGTATTATCGTCAAGTTGTCGACAAGACTTGATCTTTAGATCTCAAAACTTCAAGTACTGTTAGTTTAACTTACCCTTCTTCAATGAAATTATGCTGTCAAATTCACCCTTAATATGAAGACCTAGCTTTAATTTTTGTTCAATTTCGACTTAAAAAAAAATTTTAATTGGAGTCCAAGCATGAAGTTCACCAGTTGGGCGGAATATTGAAACACAGTCAACTCAGAGAAATGGCGAAACTGTGCTCATAGAACCTACATCCAGTTCCTAACAATCCTTGAAGCTTCAATGCTTCCTTCCCCACATACCCAGCAACTGAGTGAAAGAGACTGCCATGGCTGAGATTGACATTGCCAATCAGCTGACAGTCAAATTATTCATATCATCTTCATCAAACTAATTTTTGATCAAGATGACAGCCATTTAAAGATATCTGACATCCATGAATACTAATTGACACCAAAATTATGATAAAGTCATGTATTTTTTTAATCTTAGAGCAAGGAATAAAAAGGATATAAATACCACCCATGTTGAGTGCTCCAACAAAATATTTCAAGATTGTGAGTGCCAAATTTTTGAACGATTGTAAAGATTGTCTCTGTGTTAACTTTGATTAAAAGGTATTTATTTTTTTAGGGAGAAACAACGCTTTATTTAAACATTTTAGCAATAAAATACCCAGTCTGAGGTTAACTATACAGGCTGGCCACCATTTCTCTTGAGTGAACATAAATATTCAGGAGGCCAGTTGTCCTGAATATATGGGGACCCTCCTACTGGGATAATCACTCGTTGAAGGGAAATATTGATCCGAAGCTCATTACGTTGTTCGGTTCTGGTCAGAATCAACAGTTACTGATGGAAAGGACGTACGACTTGAAAAGTGGAATAGTAAAACACTGGCAGGGAAGTATGTATAACTAGTAGAGGTTACGGGAGCATATATTGAAGAAGACTGGATATGAAGAGGCACAGAAAGGCCTTGGGGAAATCCTGGTCAACAAGGACTACACGCTGGATTTACCGCTAGACTGGAGCTGGCATAGACAGGAAAAGGAAAGATAGCGCAATGGAAGCAATTGTAGCAAAGAACTATTGTGCCATATTTGAAACTCACATGTTATGTTAAGGTGACACTTATGCATGTGCATGATCAAACAGAAAATCTTGTGGACACAAAATAATTTTATTTAGACTTTGAGATAGAAGTCAAGTTCGTATTAGAACACGAAATCAAAATCGATAAATCATATTTTTGGGTGATTTCCATTCTAGGACAACAAGACCACTGCGAAAGCCCGTTAGGATCTAAGAATCTACATGGATGGACAAATATATAAATGGTCAGAAGATCTTATATTTGTTCACACACTAGGCATTCATATTGTACGTGTATACTCGATTTGCATCGTAAATTGGTCAAAATCATAAAATAAACAAAGTCCGTCACGCAGGGGCTGCGTAAACTAAGCAGATTTCCCATGTGAAGTTTTGCAATAGAGAAATCTGCATACTGGTAACACAATACCACTGTGATTAAATACAAACGGTAATGAGAAATCTTTCAGTTAATTAAAATAAATTCCCAACTGAAACGGCTTCTGAATTGTAAGAATAATTTGTATTTCAATAACAAAAATTTTAGTAGTCCAAGAACTAAATAATGGGGGGGGGCGGATGAGTAGAACGTATTTGCATAAATCTCACAAAGTAACGAAGGTAAGGTAAGGTTAGAAGAAGCTTCCACCTGAGCCGAGCGGTAACGAAAATGGCCGAACTATACCCGACCACATGTCTCACAGACTTAATAAAAATGCAAATATCTCGGTTAATATTCAAGATAGAGAATAAATGTATATAACAATATTTATAGTAAATTTATTTGCAATAAGATTTGTTCCATACAATTTTTCGATCCGATGCATAATAACAGAGATATCTTGAATTTTCGAAAATCCCCCCTCTAAACCCCCCCCCTCTAGTCCGATTTTAGCCATTGACGAACTTGATCTGTCTTTTTACATAAAACGGTTAAATATCGAGTTTCGTAACGATCAAACAAAAATTGCGACCGCTAGAGCGTTAACAGACAAATATATATATAATTTTGAACGGACCTCATTTTCGTCATCTCCTAGGTAGGATCGATGGACATTTGAAGAACTTTTTCAAAAATTGCGTCATGAGTACGACCTCAATAGCTAATTTCCCCTAAGGGAAATCTCCTAAAATTACTTTAACGAGTGAACTACATACAGGATAGTATATAGTGTATTATATAGTGGCATATTAGACTACTTCTTAGACAGCAGAAGTATTAGGGCAATTCCAGGTATATGAAAGTTGTAAGAGGCTCTGAAATTAGTTCAGACCACCTTCTTTTGATTGGAAACAACCAAAGCCTTTCGTCTACACCAAAAAGTCCGTCACGCAGGGACTGCGTAAACTAAGCAGATTTCCCACGTGAAGTTATACAATATAGAAATCTCCATACGAGAGCCAACAGTTACGGCAAAGGGCCGAACTAGCTTTTGGCGGGAAACTCAATCGTTCGTTACCGGCCCAAATTTAATAAAAATGCACATATCTCGGTTAATATTCAAGATAGAGAATAAATCTATTGAACAATATTTATAGGAAATTTAATTTACAATAAGATTTGTTCAATACAATATTTTGATCCTATGTATGTTTATGGAGATATTTCCAATTATCGAAAATCCCCCCTCTAACCCACCCCCTCCCACTTTTCCGATTTCAGCCATTAACGAACTTGATCTGTCTTTTTGCATAAAACGTTTAAATATCGAGTTTGGTAACGATCAAACAAAAATTGCGACCGCTAGAGCGTTAACAGACAAATATATATATATATATATATATATATATATATAGAGAGAGAGAGAGAGAGAGAGAGAGAGAGTGATAATTTTAAATGGACCTCATTTTCGTCATCTCCTGGGTAGGATCGATGGACATTTGAAGAAAATTTTCGGAAATCGTCTTATGAGTAGGACCTCAATAGCTGATTTCCCTTAACTCCTAGGCCAAAGGCTCCAAACGGTCAAAGACCACGACCAACGATAATAATAATAATCAATGATAATGGCTCAAGTTGGGCGTGCGAGTTAAGGCGTTGGTCTTAATCTTGCGGGGTAGACCTTGAGTGGCGGGTTCGATTCCCGCCCTGGGCAGTAGAAATTTATTTAGTGATGAACTTATTAAACAAACTCCTTAGGCCCACCCTGGCTAGATAGAAAAGGGTGGTAACCTGTAGATAACCCGTCCCGACTAGCATAGTAGTATAAAGTGGACGAAAATAATAATAAACAAACAAAAAATATACAAACGGTCATGGAATCTGCCCACATATTATCAGATTGCTGATAACATGTGGGCAGAATTGAAGAATGTCATTCCTCAGAAATCTCAAGTCGTCTATTGAATTGTTTAAATCAACAACCTTTCTATAGGGCCTGGAATGTCCAGTCACAGCGACCATTATAGGCTTATCCCTTGTTCCATGTCATTTTTCTTGTTACTGGTATTTGATCGTGCGCCACCTGTGAATTATATAGATTAAAAATGTATATGTATATCATTCCTGTAATAACGTAGAATATAGTTTCAATTTTTACTTTTATCCAAGCATCCATTTAGGGCTAATTATTGGTTTTCTGAATGGAACAATTTTTAATTGAGAGTTCAAGTTTATCCTCGTTGATGCATGTGAAGTTGTACAGCAATTAAACCACACAGAACAGTTATAGTTAAAATTGTTTCCTCCATTAGGGTTTGACCATCCACGTTCCTTTATATTGGTGGTAGTTATATTTCGTTGCATAAAGTGTACCATAGTTATGTACTTTTCTGGTCATATGTTCTCTCATGGTTTTACAGAGCAATTATACCCCCTCCCTCCTTTTCCTAGTTTCAGGGAAGAAATTACTCACAGACCCATTGTTAAAAGGAAAAACCTGGACAATCAAATTAATTTTCTGCTGTACTTGAAGCCCGTGATATTACAGGTTACATCTACTAATGCAACAACTACAATAAAAACAATGAATGAAACACAAAGATATATAGAACCAGTACAAAACGTAATGTTATTAGTTTAAAATATGCGTTTACACTCGCTAAAAAAAAACGTTTCGCCATTGTGTGCGTTATTATGTCACACCTTTTTATGTTTGAATCGAGTTAAATACAAGAAATTTGGCATGCATTAGCACCCTATTGAAATCCATCAGTGCCAAATTCGCTAATGGAAAATTCTATTTACCTTAAATTCGAAAAGCTAAAAATATTATTTTAAGAGACTAGAAACAGAAAATGTTCTGGATGATGTTCCTATTCTCAAAAGAAATAGCTTTAGCGATATTAAAGCCTCCCCCATCATATCTAACCTACCATTATGAATTTGATACCTATCTACGAAAAAAGTTATTATTTTTTAATGGAATTTTCCATTATTCAACCTAAGCCCCAGTACCTCATTTAATACTCAGATTCGTAAAATTTGGAGACCAAAGAGCCAATAAATTATTCCTTAGAAATACTTATCACGGTAGAAATATGCAGCACATGCCAGTTATTCCGAATAAACGAAGTCAAGAGGAAGTAAAAACAATGTCGAGTAAATCATTCAAAAAAAAAAAATCGGGTTTTAAACGAGCCCATCATCCCTTAGTCATCTAATATTTACGTTTCTGTATGAAATAGGAGAACAGTGGCATTCGAATGGTTACGGAACCAGATGCTCCTAAGTCCTGTAGAACGTCCTCTCGAGGCAGTTCAAGGACAGGATAAACAAGGAATGAAACGTGGACTCTCACAAAGAAAAGCAGGACAACACTAGAGGGGAGAGAGAGCCCTGAGAAAAATAAATCGAGCAGCCAACAAAGAGCACAATGTACGTTTCCATTTGATAAATTCCATTCAGTGATGTAGACGCTGCTCTGTAATCTAGATTTAGTTTGAAAACCGAACTACTAAACCTCTTTTCGAAAGAAGTAAAAAAAAAAAAAAAAAAAAAAAAAAAAAAAAAAACAAAAAAACCTAGAAATCCCTTTTAGAATGCAACTGGAAATATCAATTTTCTTTTCTACAAGTTTTCCACTGAGTCTTGAACTTGGTAAAGATGCTTGAATGTTTGTTACTTAATCAAGCAAAAAAGGATTTCCAAATTTGTGCGTTGTTTGGTACAAAGTAGTAACATACATTGGATAATACCACGTGTTCCACCATACGCTTGGCGTCATTAAAAAAAATATTCTTTTTTTTATACTAAGATTATTATAATTATAATTTTAAAATAATTATAAATGAAATAATTAAAAATTTAATATAATTAATACTCCCTTAAGGGAAATCAGCTATTGATATTGTACTCATGACGCGATTTTCGAATATTTTCTTCAAATATCCATCGATCTATCGATATATATATATATATATATATATATATATATATATATATATATATACGAGGTACGTTCGGAAAGTAAGTTCCATTTTGAAATAAAAAAATAACGAGTACAGATACAGCAATGAAATTTATTTTAAAATAATCTACAACTCTTACACTATTTTTCGACATTACTCTCATGATTTTCCAGGCATTTGTCATAGCGTGGTACAAGTTTGAGTATACCATCCTCGTAGAATGTTGTCGCCGGTGTAGTCAACCATGAGGTAACAGGTTCTTTCAGCTCTTCGACCGCTGACCGCCAAGAAAAGACTTCAGATCCAGAAACAAATGATTACGACCTCGTAAATTACTGCTCGTGAAACTTGGGGGAAATCACGTGCAACAGCACAAATCGTAAACTTGCTTTTTTCTTTAATCTTCTCATCAACTGCATGAATCAGTTCACCGTTCACCACGGACGTCCACTTCGTTCCTCATCATGGACTGTATCTCGCTCTTCTTTCAACAGTCGAACCCATCTTCTCACCATTGAACCATTCATATTATATTCTCCATAAACTTCACCGATTTGTCGGTGAATATCAATTGTTTTAACGGGTATTGCACTAAGAATACGAATCACCTATCGAATATGAACAATCGGCGGGATTCTCAATTAACGCAGCCATTACAAAAAAGCGCTACGAAGTGCACGACAATAATAGCGAGTTCAAAATTGCATCATTTCCTTCCGGTTGACACAGAGTAACTGCCGAGGATGCTCAGAACTACGATCGCAGCGCTACCGTGAAGAATAATGGAAACGGAACTTACTTTCCGAACGTACTGCGTATTTGTCCGTTAACACTCTAGCGGTCGCAATTATTGTTTAATAGTCACCAAACGCAGAATTTAATCGTTTTATGTAAAACGACAGATCATGTTCATTAACGTCTGAAATATGACCAGTGGGAGGGGGGGGGGTTAAAGGGGGGATTGCGAAAACTCAAAATATCTCTGTTACTATACGTCAGATCGAAAAATTGTATAGAACCAATCTTATTGCAAATTAAAATTACTATAATATTGTTATATACATTTATTCTCTATCTTGAATATTAACCAAGATATTTGCATTTTTATTAATTGTGGGCCGATAACGGATGGCTAGTTTCCCGCCAAAAGCTAGTTCGACCCTTTGCCGTAGCTGTTCAGCTCTCGTATGGAGATTTCTCTATTGTGTAACTTCACGTGGGAAATATGCTTAGTTTACGCAGCCTCTGCGTGACGGACTTTTTTTACTTCAGTGTGCGTTGTACCGTATGTGCACGCGTGTGTGGGGGAGGTTCGTGCAAGTGTAAATTCATACAACATACGATCATTACTCATATTGCTGTCTTCAAATTCTGGAGAAGAAAATAAATTTTACTTTGTCTTTGCAGAACAAATTACAAATAATAGAGATACAATACATCATAAAGAAAGCAATGATAATGTTCCATATTGAAAGATTTATACACATAATTGGCTTTGCCTTTGAAAGAGTAAATTCAAAATATAAATATCGTTTTTATTAAATTAATTAAAATATACAGAGTTATAGATACAAACTGCCATAATACTCTAAAATAAAAACGGTTCCGGCCCACCTTTGTTAAACATGTCCAGGGTTTGACTCTCTTCCAAAATTATCTAGGTCTCGTTCTTAATTTAACAACAAGGTCCACTTAGGAAATATATACAAATTGTATTGTATTTATATTACCCAGAAGAGCCAGAGAAATTTTACCGCTGAGAATTCCGCTTAAGTGACACCTCCTGTTAATTCCTTGTAATATTTTGCTGGCTGCAATATATTAGTTAGGATGTAAACACTGACAGACTATTTGGTCCTGACATCTGGCCAAGAGCCAATGTCAACGGTGTAGATATTTATTTTTTCCGCTGCATGAATTAGATTATATTATTCATACGTTTAGTTCCATTAGGATTATTAAACTGTCACTCAATATCCTTTTAGGTTAATCATCAGATTTTTGGAATATTTGACTAGCGGAAATTGATAATACTATTATTTTAATTAAACAGTTGGATAAAAAAAAAAAAAAAAAAGTCAAAAAATCTGAAAATTTAATCACACTTTCCAATTAATCAATAGAAGTCTCTCTTGCTTATTTATAATAGGCTAAAACCTTCAACATTGATATATATATATATATATATATATATATATATATATATATATATATATATATATATATATATATATATATATATATACGTGTGTATTTGTGTTTATGTGAGTGTGCTTGCGCGCGCGTGTGAGTATGTAGTTAATCCATCATGTAAGTTCTAAATAATAAATGAAATTAAAAGTCCATAGCAAGTCCATAGAAAAAAGGAGGATGAAACATGGACACATCACAATGATTCGATCACAAATATACTTCTTTGAAGGTAAAGTTAGTCATTGGGAAAGAGGGCCATTTTTTGAAGACAAAAAAATTTTTTGGATTTCCTAATATGAAAAAAGCTTCAGAAAGAACCACGGATTCGTTATCAAAAATAACTATCCGAAGCACATTGCCAAAGTTTACAATGGGTTTTGGGAAGAAAAGAAGATGAAGGACTACTAAAACGTATGTTTGCTTTACCTCCTGATTTTAGTCTTGTAAAATATTTATAGGAATTGTTTGATAGATAGAGAATTGAAAAAGAACTAAATTTTCTAGAAGGCCATCAACGTAGGTAAAAGAATTTATAGTTGCAGCCTTTGTTTCATTTAGAGTTTACTAACCTACATGAGGAAACAATTTTAAGATCAGATTTTTACTAAACCGATTGAAATGTGGAAGTAAAAAAAAAAGAAGACTTATTAGAAAGAAAAGTCAGGATATTCAGAGGTATTTTTCATAACACAACTAAATTCTTCTTTATGAGTCCTAGTTAAATTATAACTCAATGTTATCTATATTTCTGAATGTGAAAGAATAATATAATTTTCAAGGGCTCGTTAGTTTTTAGTACCACGGGGACTAACAAATAAAACAACCACCTTTTCGATAAAGAGAGTAAAATTCATGCTACACGAATATTTCATTTCCCGAAAATTGTTGGAACGTGATTGATCTTGAATCAGATGGTTGAAGATTTCATTAACTTGTTTTATAACTAAGGAATGTTTTATTTGTATTTTTGAAATATTTATTCCACCGAATTTATACAAGTAGTTAAATTCCTGAAGCATTCTAAAGCTTATGAATTTAGAAGGGAGGTCAGCCAATGGTTTTCCCTCGATGCCTACTGACCCAGTCTCAGAACGGAACATATGGGGAGCTATTCACGCGTCCCTACTCACATATGTGACACGATAAATTATGGCTAACCATAACCAAGTACTTAGTCATATGATTTATTTTTCATTGTCTAAATATTTAGCGTGATTAACGTGCGTGGCCTACTTTATTTATATTTTATTTCAATGCGTCAAAGATTTAAATTTAGAATAGCATGTTTTAAGTTAGTCTAATAAATTATCCTTAATTATTAAAAACGAGCATAGTCTCATCTGTGCAATGAGGAAGAGTGTATGCGTCACTTTGCAAGATTATATATATACTAGCGGGCCCGACAGACGTCGTGCTGCATGATATTTCAAGCGATTAGGATATTAAATTTAATAATATGTTTAAAACAAAAGCTAATTTTAATAACACAAAAAACAACTTTTGTTATGTGCACGTTATCCTAAAAACAAATAGAGAACGAAATATCGCGAATTTTTTATTCAGGCCTCCCTTATAACCCCCACACCCATTCGAACCTAAAAAATTTAATATAGCTTATAATAATGGAAGAATTAATGCTAATTTACATATAGAGTTTTGTTAAGTTCGGTTTAATCGTTAGTGCCCAATAAAATTGTTCGTTCCCACTTTAATTTTTTAGTGTATAACTCGTTTATAGTTTATTATATTATAAAAGTGAATATAACAAAATTTACTCTAAATAACAAAATAAACAACTTTTATCATGTGCTTATTTCCCGAAAAACCAATAGGAAACGAAATATCGCTATTTTTAATTGTAGGTCTCCCTTAAGACCCCCACTCCTGCTCCATCTACCGGGCTGATTTGTGAATCTAAACCATCCAAGGCGTCACCCAAACGCATACAATATCAAGTACCAAGTCCTCTTAACATAACCTAAGGGCGAAAACATGTGTCGTCAAAGCATCCCTTGTGCTCATTTGAAAATGACTTAGTTTATGCAAATTCTTCTGAAGGGACTTTTAATCAAGAACGAATGTTTCCCATCTACCACAACTGGCGATTGGTATTCCTGGCTATAGTAGATAGTAAGGTAGGAGATTAGAATGTAAAGTTGATTGTGAGGAATGGGAATTATAATTCAATATATTTACTTTACATAGACTCGCTAATTAAACATCGGTTGAGTATAACTTTAATTGATTTTTTTTTGTGTGTGTGTTTTGTTTTCATTTTATTTATCTATTTTTTTATTTCATTTGTAATTATCTTACTTATTTTAAAATTTTATTTTATTATTATTATGGGGGAGGTTTATACTCAGTGAAAACTGGAGTAAAATCCATATTGGGGGAAAATCCAACCGATATGGAATTTGTGAGTGTGACATATTAAGGGGAATTTAATGTCGCCCGATTCTAGCAGTATCAAGAAGTACCCCTTGCTGTGCTTCTTTTATAATTGCTGTTGGCAGATTCAAGTTCTTGGTGCCTGCTATCGTTGTTTTTGGCACTAGTCCATTTGAACTTACTATAATAGGCGTAACTATGGCAGATTTCAGTTTGTATACCTCTTTGAGCTCGATAGCCAATTCTTGATATTTTCTTAACTTTTCGGCATGGGATTTTCGAATATTCTCATCATTGGGCACTGCAATGTCAATAATATCAGCAGTCTTATTGATCTTGTCAATAATGAGAATATCCGGTTTGTTATGGTGCACAGTATGGTCAGTTATCATCGCTTCGTCCCAATACATCTTTATATTATCTTTTTCCAATAATTTTTGAGGAATATAGCGATAATAAGCGACCTTCCTGTCTACCATGCCGAATTTCTCTGCTAGAGCTTGATGGTATACTTTTGCCACGTTATTGTGCCTTTGTAAGTACTCGGATCCAGCAAGTATTTCACATCCTGCCGTAATATGTTGAATGGATTCATAAGCTTTAATCTACATTTGTCTGAGACACTACTGTCTTTGAGGATATGACGTCTGTATGATCTGGTGGCAATCACTTGGTCTTGGATAGCTGTAATGAAACCTTCTGTTTCTGAAAACAGCTTTCCAGACGTCAGCCACGCGACAGAATAAGCCAAGTCTACCTCCGAGTCATAAAGGCGATTGTAGTAACGACCATGAAGTTCCTTACTTTGCCATTCTGAAAGAAAGTGGGATTCATTTTTAACTTCAGGATTGTTACTACATTTCAAGTTCAAGGCCGTAAACCCGTCATCAAGTTTAACTATTTCTTTGAAGACGTGGCTATCATTCGATCTTATGTAATGTCTCAGGTTAACTTCCTGAGACCGACATAGGTTTCGGATGTTGAGAAGGCCTCGTCCTCCTTGTTTCCTCGATAAATACAGCCTGACCATAGATGAAATCGGATGGTGCATTCTGGCTTTTGTCATCTCCGTTCTTATGAGTCTATCCAACTCATCAAGAGTAGTGTCAGACCATTTTATTATGCCAAAACTATAGATAAGAGATGGTATCGCCCATGCATTAACTGCTTTTATTTTATAGCGGCTTGAAAGATAGCTGTTAAAAATAAGTCGCAAGCGCTTAATAAATTCATTTTTTAATAGGTCTTTTACATCCTTTTTCGCTATTTTCAGATGCTGTTGAAAACCAAGATATTTGTATGATTCAGTCCTTTCTAGTTCGTGAATATAGATTTCATCAGAAACTATTATATTATCTGTAGTCATTTTCTGACCTCGTGAAATATGCAAGACAGCACATTTATCTAACCCAAAAGACATACCAATAGAATCACTATAATTCTTTATTATGTCTATCATGCTTTGCAACTGGGTAGGTGTCTTTGCATATAACTTCAGGTCATCCATATAAAGGCTATGACTTACTTTAGTTTCTTTTTTACTTATAGAAATTTCGTAACCGTATTCACTGTCTCGAATTACTTGGCTCATGGGATTCAAAGCTAAGCAAAACCACAAGGGGCTGAGACTGTCACCTTGGTAAATACCTCTTTTTATTTTAATTGTCTCGCTCTGGAATTTTGTCTTCCCCTTTCCAATGCTAAGCGAAGTTTTCCATGTTGCCATTAAACGTGACAATAAATTGGTTACACTTGGAGCAACTTTATAAACTTTTAAAACTTCAATTAACCAACTATGAGGTACTGAATCATACGCTTTCTTGTAGTCAATCCCTGCTATAGAAATATTCCGCTGTTTTTTGGAGACCTGAGACGCTATAAATGAATCTATAACTAATCACTCTTTACATCCCTTAGCACCACTTTTACAGCCGAGCTGCTCAGGAGCAAGAAGCCCCTTTGGAAACAAGATGGCTATATATTTTAGCACTAATTATAGATGTAAATAGTTTATAGATTCCATTTAAGCAAGTAATGGGCCTGTAACCTTCCTTTTTCGGAATCATATAGGTCACACCCTCAGCGAAATCTTCAGGTATTGTAACATGGCCTGTCAATAAATCTGAATAACATCTAGATAACATGTGATGTAAGCATGTAAAATGCTTAAACCAATAATTCTGAATTCTATCTCGACCAGGACATTTCCAGTTATGCATTATTTTAATGCTTGCATCACTTCTTCAGCCGATATGCTGCCATCTGCCATTTCAGGAACATCTTTTAATCCGTGTGTGAGATCTTTAATCCATTGTTCTCTTCTATGAGTCACAGGTAATTCCCAAATATTTGCCCAATAATTGGTCAACTCGTTGACATTACAATCTATTTGCTTCTTAACCATACTTGTGCCAATGCTGCGGTAAAAATGTTTTTCTTGCGTGCTAAATAGTGCATTTTGTTTTTTCCTCATATGTGATTCTTTGTATCTCCGTATCCTATTAGCATATACAGCAAGCCGTTGCTTATGTAAAAAGGAAGATGAAGTTCGTTAACGGCTGAAATCGGACCAGTGTGAGGGGGGGGTTTAGAGGGGGGGATTTTCAAAAATTCGAAATATCTACGTTATTATGCATCGGATCGAAAACTTGTATAGAACCAATCTTATTGGAAATTAAATTTACTATAAATATTGTTATATGCATTTATTCTCTATCTTGAATATTAACCGAGATATTTGCATTTGTAATCTGCATGTTCGGACTTTCCGCCGAGAGCTCTGGTGGCCATTTCCATAACTATTCGTCCCTCGTGAATAGGTATAGAGGTTAGGTTAACTGTTTTTTGGGGCTAGAAACTTCTGGTGTATTAATCCCTAAATAATGTTATAGGTTTAGAGGTTTCTTACTACTACAGTTGTTATTAGGCAGGTTTCTCTATTGTAAAACTTCGCGTGGGAAATCTGCTTAGTTTACGCAGCCCCTGCGTGACGGACTTTTTATGATAACAGCTGAGAATTAAATAGCCTACAAATCGATCATTTTATTTATTAAAGTTGTTATATTCTTTTTTATTTCTGTATATCATTCATCTGTTTATCTATTTCAATGAGCTATCTATCATTCTGAGCAATATCGCTTTAACAAAATATTTATGTAGCTAGCACACATTTTAAGACCTCAATCCAAACGGAGCAGACAATTTTTTTTTTTTTAGTAACCAATCCAAAGGTGTGTGTTATTAACAATTGGCAATTTACTAGTTACAGATATTGAGAGTGTTGTGCAAAATGAGATCTACAGGCAATTGGCCTCCGTGAACTGGAAAGAGATTCTACCTTTATTCTGAGTCGATTTAGGACATCAAAGGAGCCCGCCCAATAGAATCAGGAGGGATGACTCCATTAAATCTATCATTGGCTTTTTCATTTGCATTGATTAGAGAAAGAGGTAGAATCGATTGATAGAGTCTTGACCGTGGCTCTCGAGGGGCTAGGCTAGGACTCAGATTTGAGAGCCATGACATTTCGGATTCATTTCCATCATCTCGTTGGGAACATTATCATATATATAAATATATATATATATATATATATATATATATATATATATATATATATATATATATATATATATATATATATATATATATAGAAAGAGAGAGAGAGAGAGAGAGAGAGAGAGAGAGAGAGAGAGATATCCTTCTCCTCCCACACACACACTTTCTTTATACCTCATGGCTCACACAGACAAGTGTTATAAAAACACTTTAAGTAAATTAGTTAATTAATTATGAGGAATAAGAATTAATAAAATATTAAAAATTTACAATTATTATAGATGAGCAGTTAAAAGAAAATGATTGAACCGATTTACAGAACCTGAGTTATAAGTGGAGTAAAGAATATAAGTAATGATTATTAGTTTATTTTTTTATTCTAATAAATTTATACCGTATGGGTTGCCATTATTGAATAAATCTAATAATGTATTTTAAAAAGATTGGTGGTGTATCAAAATATAATTACATACCATAATTTGACGTTTAATAAAAATTTAACAGAAACAATTACTAATACGACTAATGAATTTGATATAAATGAAATTAAATTAGCTAATGAAATAAGAAATCCAATGAGAAATATAAGCAAACCATTGAACGATAAGCATTACAAAATAAAAATTTAGTATAAAGTATAATTAATATAAACAGTAATAAAAATTGCTTTTACAATTTAAATCAAATTGAAAAAAATAAACGCTTTATCAAAACCACACGACTTCAATTTCGTAAAACTAAAAACTTTTCGTAAAGAAGAAAACGAAAAAAACTACGTAGTAAGTACATATATAAATAATATTGTAAAATGATAAAATAGAAGAAACACTATAACATTAGGCATGTGTAATTAACAAATTATAATAAATCAAAAATAAATATCCAAATTTAAAAACATAAAAGCAAATATAATATAATCTTAACATAAGAAACATCACATAGATACCAATAAATATAAATGAATCAATGAAAAAAAAGTAAAAAACAAATTAAACTAATATAAATTATAATGTTAATATTTTTAATTAATTAAATAAGAACTTTTATAAAATACAAAAACCTTAATAAAATAGACAGATCAAAGGACCAGAGATATTTTCCAAAGTTGCAAAAGTACTGTAAAGGAAACTAAAAACTCCGAATTTTTTTTTAATACGTTAGTATTTGTTTACATAAATTTAATTTCATAGGAGTATAAAATATTAAAATTTATAGATGCAGACAAACATGAAACTGCATTTAAACCTTATTTGTTTCTAAACAGAATACTGTTAAAATATTTAACACAGGATTTCCTTTGGAAACTCAATTTTCAAACATTTAACAATAGAATTATAAAATAAATGTTGAAACTGAAAATTGTCTATTTTTAAAATTGTTCTTATTAATAAACTATGTAATGGAATTAATTCAGATTTTAATCAATTTATTCAATAAGAAGTTGTTAGGGAGTGAATATTATAATGAAAGATTGTTATATTTATATCTCTTTGTAATTGTCAGATGTAGGTTAGGTGTAAAACATATGTTTTGTAGATTCACAAGATAGGCTTTTGTTTTTAGCAGTCATGTGATGAAGAATAAAGAGGCACATTCTGATTAAACTTTCTATAACGTTTTTTTTGTGCTTAAGAACAGAAGTTATTGACAATAATAAAAACTAGAGCTTGGTTTATTTATTAAATTCTCAACTATATTACATTTAAAGTTCTAATCACGCGTTCCATCCTCTTTTTTTTAGTCTACAGTTATACCTTTTTTATTCCGTTCTAGTGAAGCCTTTTATTGGTAAACGTATCTCTACAAAATTACTAAAAGAGGATTTATTGAAATGTAAATCTAAGTCTTGGTTTTTTCCATCAACTTCAAAATATATTAAAAACTTGAAGATTCTCTCTGGACGAATAAATTTCAATGTGGCCATTTAGCAGGAAAGCACGAATCCTTCATTTAATCACCACCGAGCCTTTTTATTATACCAGCCACCGTTATTTTATTTCAGTCCCAGCCTTACCTGATTTAATAATACATTTTAGTTCCTCTGAGCCACTTGTATAATTGGGTCATAAACCTAATTTATATAAAATAATTGAGGTTTTAATTTTTACTTTTATTTCCTCATTGAAGCAACCCTTCAAAAAGGAAGTTTATTTGCTATATGTCCTATACAGCCGAGTATTTTCGGGTTTTATTATTAAAAATTGTATTGTAATTTAATTATTTAAATTTTTAATAAAGGAACAAAAAAAGGGAATGAAAAAGGAAAAAAAAAGAAGCTATTATGAAATAAAATACTTTTGAAATATCCGACGGAATATTATTAATGAATAAATAAAATAATTATTTATTTACGACTAAAAATATATAGGCCTTAATTTATTAATTAAATTTAAAGAGTATCTATGATAAAAAATTATGATGTTGTGGACATTCACAATGTGGATAAATAAGCCGTATGTGTTGCGTTTTTGGACGTAATACTCATTGTAAACCAAAAGTCGTTGTGGCAGGGCTTTATTTAGTAGCGAACTCACAAAGTTTATCTTCATTCCCAGCGATGTTAGAAAAGTGTAGAAACTAGTATGTAACTCCTCCGGTTCAGCCGTTGTTAAGTTTAGACTTACACACACACACACACACACACACACACACACATACACATATATATATATATATATATACGTGCATACTCGCCGTTTGAAGGTTCGCTGGGAATTGCTTGCTTTGATATATTCACTGTTTCATTCACGAACGGTGGTATTTCCTCTAGGATAGATATAACTGTAGAAGATTTATTAATGACTCAATCATTTATATCATGGTTTTCCTGGTCCTTAACGTGATACCCATTTGACCAAAATGTGTTCAGATGGTTTGATTTATTTTTTGTAAATAGAGCTTGTTAATTTTATTGTGTTTTGAAAGCACAATAATACAAAAGAAAATTAAAGATTTGTTTGAATAAAGCCTTCCGCCATGAATAAATTACTTTTGATTGACCTGTTGAGAGAAATGGCCAATGGGGAAATGGTATATTGGGTTTATCCATGGATGATCCATCGATTATAGCTGGCAATTGCTTTCGATTCAAGAGCAACGAACTACAATTGGCAAAAGTTGAACTCGGGCGAGTTTTCACAGACTTATATGACAAACTATTATATGCACTATTATGTACAATGGCGTCCCTACCCCTTTAACTGATATAACATATACATTAATGTTGAAACATAAACTTATTATTGGTTGTTTTGTTGCCCAACATGAAGATACAATCTTAGTCTGTGTTGTAAGTTTTTAGATAGCTTAGTATGGTTTTTTTAGCTATGATAGTTATCCGTGTGTCCCCACATCATTTTCAAACAAAAGTCCGTGAAGCAATTGCGTAAGCTTAGAAAATTTCAACATTTGTTGTAATGGCACGCTGATGTTGTTATACTTAATTCGAATCCCCATTTTTCTATTAAAAGGAAGTTATGTGTGTGTAAAGGTTATCAATGAAAATGCTATTAAGTACGTTGAATTGCGAATGTGAAAACATTAGGGGAACGAAATGTGCATACATTGGGATATGAAAACATTAAATTTTACAATTAAGAAGTGGATTACAATTGTTATTTCAGAACTCAGAAATGTGTCAGGGACCCTTAGTCGCGCTAAGACTGGCAATGGCTTAGATTTAAAGTGTGCAGAGCTTCTTGGTTTCCGCCTGTGCATGTCTTCTGTTGCTCTCTGCAAAAACCAATAATATCATCCTTTATCATGTTGGGATTGACGACGCTTTGATTTTTTCCTTCCATGACATACATATCCTGGAGAATCTTTCACGCTGTTCGTCACTCACGGTTTTCATATTTGGCAGAAAGAAGGTGAGATGCGAATGCAAGATAAGCATATTTATTTACAATCGGCCACAAAGATGCTGATAGGCTTAGCAAGTTATCCACAAATTTTGCATATTTGCCTGTTCTATGGTTCCGAAGGAAGTAATGGACGATAAGCACAAATATACCCCAAGCTGCCCGTTCTCGTTGGATCTCGAACCAACTTCCTGGTACAACTCCTGCTTTCAACTTTGGGCCAGTTTTCAACTGTCCAACGTTGCCTTTTGAGTACACAAAACCACCATTTGTTTCTTACATGGCTGCATCAGACTTTTTCATAAGATCCAGTTTGATATAGAGTGAAGACAAGTAAATATTATTATAATCCACAAGAGGTACATGTTGAACGATATGCTGTCCGACTGTTGGTAAATTTCTTGGTTGCCAATTTTTCACTATGTAGTGATTCTTGTCATCACAACTATTCCACAGACAAAGAAAGCACACGCTTTGTGTACTCAGTTTGCATTCCTAGCAGAAGAGCTGCGACCTTTAGATCACCGCAAATATTCCAATTATCCTCCGAGCACTTATCGAGATTAGTAATGATCAAACAAAAATTGCGGCCGCTAAAACGCTATCCCACACATAAAACCTTGAACAGACCTAAAGAGAAATCTGCTTATAAACAATTCCTGAAGTCAGCCTATACCTGAGATGGAGACACACATCTCCAGAATCTCAGGTATTCAGGGCACTGAGATGGGATATACACTTATCCTGTAGGATTAATTGCCAGCACGTATAGCATTGGCATTTCACTGACCTTTACGTGTGGCCCCGCCGATTCGTACGAATTTCACTGACCATCTTATAATTATCCAAATATAGAGTGAGATTTGTAGTACCTTATGTGGAATCGGTAAATGGAATGTGGCTCTATCAAATTTTGCATTAGGACCAGGGATGTAAAAAATAATATTAATAATGATTATAAAAAATATGAGTCGAAATACGTGCGCCTGGCGGCAACTTCCGGAATTTGAAAACTATTAATGTATTACATAAAGCGCAAAAAGAAGTATTCTTTTATAACTGTCACTTCAGTATTGGAATTTATGAATGTATAAAATATTATTTACAACATTTACATTCGTATTTTTATTCAATATCCAAAATTCATTACTTTACCTAAATAAAGCAACAAATATGGTTTTAAAAATAATTTATTTGTCTTTATAGCCACGATTTTTTTTTAATTTTATGCTAATGTAAATAGTTAGAAAATACTGCTCTAAAAAAATATTATCTTATAGTCTAACAGATGTGAAGACAGTATTTTTCTGTAGTTTTTTTTATGTTATGTATTCAATGATATTTCAATTATGGCGGACAGAAAACGATTTTCGTTACATACGTAGCCAAATAATCTGTCAACTCGTCGAATCCGTCTAGTTATAAGTATTTCTAATTCCAATGTAATAAAATATTTTATTTTGTAGGTAATTAATTATTTATTTAAAAATTCTCTTGTCAAGGCTTCGAGAATTTTAATAAACGGAAAATAAAGAATTGAGAGAGAAAATTATCTTTCGAATCCCCTTTTCGAATCCCCTTTTCAAACAATGAAAATCCATTGGAAATTAAATTCACTTAATATAAAAATAAAAATCTCTTTAAAAAATATTAGCTATAAAAATTATTTCCCGTGCTAAAAGTTGATTTATTGGTCGTTTGGAATAAGTCTCCAAGCTAGAAACGTGTGACAGGGCCATTTTATAGGATTAATAAGGATCCAAGAATTCTTCGAAATATTATTATCAATGATTCCTCCGAGTTATTTTTGTCCTTCGGTCGTTCTTCAGCTACAGTTCTTCTCCTCAAGTATTAAAAATTATTAATTCTGAATTAGTTCCACCAATCTGAGTAAATGAGACAATGTTTTTTATAAATCAGAAATGTTGAGTCAATAAGAGCTTATTTAGAAGTTATCAATGCAAATTAATAATATAGTGTTATAGTTTTAGTAAACGTGATGTCAGATTCTGATGAAATTTGATATTAAGGTACTTATGAAAAGGCCACTGTTTCAAGTTTACAGTAGCTTTATTGCTGTTGTTTTTATTTTCAAATGTACTCATTGAAGATTTTGTCTTCTAATTCTAACATAGAGAAAAGAACCCTAAAATTCGCACACTTTTGGTCCAGTGAATATGTATCGTCTACATAGGTAAGAAAAAAACATTGATAATATCAAATATGTTACAAATAAACACATCCATTGCGGGGGGGGGACACTTTTACAAAAATCATAATTTACAACATAACCTCTAAAAATACAGAACAGAAATCATAAATAAGGGATTTAATAGTTTGGGAATTTGACTCATTGAGAGTATTGTCATATTGTTTTACTTAACCGGGCAATCTAATTATTCTCTCTCGCATTACAATGTTTCTTATAATTTCACATAATAGGATCTGTGAATAAATTGCTTTTTCACGGGCTAAAATATCATGTTATTCGGACAGAGGAAATTTAATTAATTTCTTTTACAGGCTAAACCTTCATTTTGTTCCGAGACAGTGAAATTGAAAAAAATTGTTTTTCACAATGCATTTATTCTGGTTGGCTTACCATACAATACAACGGTATGAACGTGTTATTCAACCGAGGTCTGCTACATAGAACAGCTCGTATGCATACGTTCAAAAGGATATTAAATGAAAATCCACTTGTTATTCTTCGATATCAAGCAAAGTAGAAATGTTCCGCCTTTGAAAGTAAACATTCTATTGAAATATTAAAATGTGGTTCTTGAAGTATTCAAACTTGATTTCATTGCAGTACAGTTCTTGAATGACTATGCTATTTACAAACAGACTCACCTCCGAGTTTCACAAATCGTCCAGAAGATCTAACACTGTTGATAGTCATTGGGGAAGGACATGTAAATGTTCTTCAGCTACTATATAAATCAATTAACGATTCATTACCAGTGTAAAAATGAAAACAAACTAATCTTCAACAATGTTATTTAGCAGAGTAATAATAAAATAAAATACAAAAGTAGCTCCCAATTGTTAAAACTCATGTCTTACATAGGGTACTAAGTAAGAGAGAAATAGAGAATAGAATTTGCAGGGGATCTCTTGGCTGGAATGACATTAGCTTTCAGCGAAATTTCGGGAGGTGGGAAATCTCTTTGGTAACTCTGTACCTGTTTTGTGAAGCGGACCAGTTGAGTGAGCAATTTACCATTTTATTTATAATCCAGATGGACAATGATAGTGTTTGAAATTGAGAAACTGTAATTCGAATCTCATTTTCGCACTAAATTAAGCAAATTAGAGTAATTCAACAAAGACATTAAACAATAAATCCACAAATGGGTCCTCAATCAGCTTTCCAATCAAATAGCCATTAAGATAATAATATTGGTAATGCATTCCTGTCAATGATTACAAATTAAAACACTGCTTATGTAATCCACCTGACTAATTCTCTCTTGTTTATGTGCTCATTCTCTTTATAGACAATTTTAGTTTGCATATCTCTTTTATTGAAAACTCAGCCACATAGTGGATATGTGAAAACAATATGTTAGGATTTTAGATATATTATTTTTACCCCGATTTCATAAATCAATAATAATAATCACACAGGCTTACTGGGAAAATGTGAAATATTCAAAGGAGTGATTGTTCAGTGACACTGAATAATCAGTGATGTATTTGAACATCGGATATCTTACTAACTTAGACATTCTTCCAGTCGAATTTATCCTCTTTTGTGATTAGTCCAACATTGTTTCTATTAAGAAGTAAGCTTCAATTAAATGACTGTAAGCTCTGTTAGTATCCTAACTTATAAGCTAAGAGAAATAAATAAAATATTTATTAGCGCAGTCGCTATTTGTAAAATCACTGGAGTCTCTTATTTTATTTTTTCTTCAATAGTTTCAATATGGATTTACGAAGTATCAGCTGAATTTCTATATCCCATTATGTTATATATATAAAGAAATAAAAATATAACGAAGGTCCTATTTTAGGATATTGACTTAACTGAATTCTAATAAATCTCATGGACCTATATTCTATATTTCAAAAATATTTTTTGTTTTACTTTCTTTAATCAATGAGCAATAACCAATACATCCTACGTAAACCAATATTATTAAATAGAGAATACTAATATTATTATTATTAGAGAGAAAGAAATTGATAGCCGGTATAATAATTACAAAATTTTCACTAAAATCAAATCAAATATAAAAAGTCATTATACTTATTTTGCATTTCCTGCCCTTGGCCATTCCCGTTCCCCGACTACCAGCCTTGTTTCGTAAGTGATCAGACCACCACTTGCTCTGTCTGCTTCTTTCCTTTTAGCAGATTTCAGCTATTGAGGTCGTACTCATGACGCGATTTTCGAAAAATTGTATAGAATCAATCTTATTGCAAATTAAATTTACTATAAATATTGTTCTATACATTTATTTTCTATCTTGAATATTAACCGAGATATTTGAATTTGTATTGTCTATAGTCGCCAGAAGTCGGCTATATTCGGGACTTTCCGCCGAAAGCTACTTCAGCCGTTTCGGTAACTGTCACTCGTGAATTGGTTTAGAGATTCTTTACTAATACTGTTATTAGTAGGCAGATTTCTCTACTGTATAACTTTACGTGGGAAATCTGCTTAGTTTACGCAGCCCCTGCGTGTCGGACTTTTTCCGCACCTACGGGGTCCACATTTGTGTGGAGTGTTCATCTATTTCATCCCTGCCGAACTAAATTTCCTGTCCAATGTTTGATCTTTTGAGCATTTGCTGGAGTGTTCTAGTTTTACAGCTCCTTTCAAACACATCTGGTCATAGAACCTTACTTATTTGCATTTTTGAATGGTTGGAGTTTAGGGCTATACCGGGTTTGACATATGCGATAATGAGCAATATAGAATTAAAAAGTTCTCCCCAATTAGTTTAGTTTATTTACATAGTCACATTAACCTATTCTGTGTTATTAGGTCATGTTATTAACCCCCTAATTTACGTATAATTTTGCCACAATGATTGTTTGTAGGGTGCGAAACGCTGAATATAACAAAGCATAATGAATAAATATTTGACATATATATGGAATAAGATTATTCACAGATACAAACCAGGAAATCAGGGCAAGGGGAATTTCACACAGATGGTAAAGAGTAGAACAAAGATAGTACTTATAACTCCTATGTTTTGGAAGGCTGGTTGTAAACAAAGCAATATATTTCAGTAAGTGGCCACTTCCCACAACTGCCTTCCTTAGAAGGAACTTTGAATTGGCTAAAGCTAATAAGCTGTGAAGTAGGAGCTACTGATAAAAAATATGGAGGTAAAGTAAAAATTATAAACAAGAGGAATTTCAGAAAAGTGTGTCATTAGTAAGATTATAAGAACTTGAACGTTTATAACCACGCCCTCTATGACGTATGACACACCTAGGGAATTGCAAAAGAGTTCTACCGCGGCAAAGTAAATTAATGACCTGGAGTTGGACATCCAGAGGATAGGAATCAATAATTAAAGAAGCTTGACAGGGAACCACAAATAAATGTTAAAAATGGTAGAGGTCCTCGAGGCTCCGAGAACTATACCGTCGTGTAAATAAATTCATTTTTAATCTTGCAATGTTTTTATGTAACGAAAAGTCACTAGTCGGTAGTAAATTCCGAAATAGTTAGAGCAGAATTTATAAATATGTGACCATATGAAGAATATCCAATTTATTCTTTAGACTCAGTACTCTAAAACCACAAAGTTGAATGAGATATAATTGGCGTCGGAAACAACTAATAAATATCAGTTCTTTAGCTCGGTACATTCATAGAAATTCTTTTTTAAATATATTCTATTATTTGCCTTTAATAAACAACATTTTGATTCAGGTAATTCTGTAATTTTATGTTCAGTATCGTAATTCTGAGAAATAGCTAAATAAAATAGCTGTAGAGTACTTCCCAGTGTAATAAATTTGGGTTGTCTATTAAAGAGGTAGTTAGAAGGAACAATTAAACCCACCTCATTCCCCAAGGACCCCACCCTCGCAAAGGGCAACTGTGTCAACTTAATCAGTCTAGATATAAGGACTGTCCGCAACTAGAAATTTGTCCGTGTTCGGTCTAAAAGCACTCGGAACTACAAAGATAAATGCTGTTATCACACATATTTCAAAGAAGAGGGGTGAAATATTGTTCCGCGTCAATCGCGAAGTTTGATCTACTCGTTTAAGAATGACTAAATACTCTTATTTCCACTGCATTTAGAAATTAAATTAATAAGTTATGACTTCTCGATTCTTGGAAATGTTGGACTCTCGGGAATACGACTAAGTTAGAGTAGATTTGCATGTTTCTGGGTGTGAAAAACAACATTATGGTTTTCACCAAGGGCATCAAAGATCGTCTAAATATTATGTATTCAAGAAGAATAAAAACACTAAAATAACGTGAACTATTCAGAAGCCTAACCGACTAATACAAATACGGTTCACTCATTCATTTGTGAAACCAGTGAAGTAAAAATTAGCGAATTTATGTTTAGAATAGCTGTTACTAGTCATGGCGGATTCAAATCAAAATTAAATAAAAGTCTGTAATATAAAAACTGGCTTACCTTAAATAATCACCTAATTTCCAAAACGAGCTGAAAAGTTTCATTTTCTGCAGTATTTATGATTGAATCTTGGAATATATTGACAAAAGTTTTGCTCAACCATCAAATAAATATGATTTTCTACCAAAATGATAATAAGGAATAATGAAGATAACTTCATCTATTCATTCGTGGAAAAAAAATATAGTTCTGTTCAGCCATTCTGTTGTATTATAATGCAAAAGAATGAGATGGTGCTAGTTGAGTCACCCACTTTACCATGAAATAAAAGTAGTTCCCATTGAAGTATAATGATTGGATTAACTTGAGCTTTAAATAATCTCTATATTTTCACAGCATATTGAATATGCTCATTCTGTACAGATTTTCTTGTTTTACGTGGGGGTCAATGTAATAGCAAATTGGACAAATTCATATTTTAAATATTTAGTGTAGTTCCCCATAATGCTATTGCATTTTGTTAAGAATTACAACAAAAAATATGATTAAATGTCGTTTTCAATCTCTTGTAATTCTTGAGAATTATTAGATGGTTACTGGATTTTAGAAGTAATCATTCCGAATTTTGTTCTACGGTAGCTTCTATTACTGAAAAATATTTTCTAAACACAATCGATTATTTTCTTTAATACAAAATCAATGTTAACTATATTATTGCGAAAAAAAATGTTGCAGGTAAAAAACTAAAATGAGGAAAGACCCTAATAAAGTGGTATGATTAAAAATGTATATTCTACTTTGGACATCTAGTCTAGCTAGTTGGCTATCCTACATCCTTCTCAACAGGTACCTACCAATCTGCTATAATTAAGCCACTGTGAGCGATGCATTAAATTATTTTTTAGAATTTTTTTTTTTCCTTCATGATGGAACAACTCAATTAAGTTAACTGAGGGCTCGAATAATATTGTATTAAGTTCAGTAAATGATGTAGCAATAGAAGAATTGTCCATGATTAAAGAGATGCTTGGAGGAAAAAAAATAAGTTTTTAAAGGAATCAAGTAACTATAAAGCGCACTTTCATTTATATTCGCAAAGAGAAAAGAAACTTTTGAAATTGCTGCACTAAGTAGTTCTGGAGAGGGTTTAATGTATGGCTATTCTTAGTTTTATCTTCGTTTTACATTTTTCCTACACCTCTCAACTTGAAAGAAAAATGACTGAACCTGGTACATCAATTTTCCCTTACTCAGAAAATTAGAAAAGAGATTTACATACTGTACATGGCACATTATATCATTTCTTTCGATGCTGCAGTTCTTGGAATATTCATTTATTTTTCTTCCAATAGCTATAAATACAATAACTAGGAAATAGAGCTTAGCTATTATTTTTCACGTAGTCTTAGAAGTTACTTACAACGAATAAAAACGTGATTGAATTAATTAGTCTTGGTTCCAAGGAATGAATACACCAAATAAAAATTCCAAAAAAGTTTAATTCAAACATAATTATTCCTCATTTGTATCCATTTCTTTTTATGCAACTGGTGCTTGTTGATAACCTATAGTTGCTACCGTAACCCATGGTAACGGGGAGTTTATGAACGAGGCATTGGTGAACAACATTCGAACGAATCAGTTTGATATCGAACTAGACAAGCCAATTTGTTACGGATTAGCCTTACACCTCTATTTGTAATCTGTTGACATCATGAAGGAACACCCTATTTCTGATCTATTGATTCCAAAGCTTCCTTTTATCACTTTTTTTTTTTTTTATCCTGAAAGATATGTTTTTTTAATGGATAATGCAGATGACGATGTTTTAAATTCCAAACAATTGACGAACGGCTTCAGCAAACACTCCACAATAACTCAGATATTTAACCTCAGTCCTTACTTCAATTATGACTACTTAATTCTTTTACGTGTATTACAAAATTTTTGTTTGCGATATTTACTGCAAAAAAGAGCCATTTTTTTTTACGCAGTCTCCTCTACAACAAGAGGAACTCTGAAAATGTGTAGTAGAATTTCTGTTGTAAATATGATTGGTATGCTTGTCACTAACATATACCCATGTCCGGAGGTGACAGTGAATTGGATATTATGGATTATTATCTAATGAGATGACCAATGTGATCATGAGGTAAAGGCGGACCATGCTAATTAACTGGTGATATAATTGCATGAATCATATATAATATAGTTCAATCCTAAGGATTATATGTATTCCAGAGATGAAAAAACAGCTCATTAATGCATAGCACAACTCTTTATTATCCTTGGAAAAGGCAAACAGTAAAAAACTAAATCCCATTTTCCCTGAATATCTTTCACTTGGATTTTTGATTCCACCGTCACAAAGCTGATTTTCTAAGCGGTTTTCTATAATATATATCCAGTATACAAAACAATTCGAAAAAAAATTAAATTAATAAGATGACACCTGGGTGGAGCGTGTCTCCATTAATGGGTCTCGAAAAAAAGAGGAGAATGCTTGATATTTTATCTGGCAATAAGACTCGGCCTGATATATTTCTTTATCGTTAAAATAAAATGACTAACAGGTTATACTGATTCTTTTCTTCACACATAGGAAAATCGTTGTGATGGTTGGCGAACCACTCTGGACTTGTGCACAGGTTAATAAGTAGTAATTTTGGGAACGTCATTTTTTTATACAATATAGTACCTATATTTTTTATGTATTGATATACACCCCCTTAAATGCTTCCACTTTCTAAAATTAAATATGCTTGCAAGCATGCTGAAGAAATGGCGTATTAAAGAGGAGGTTGGAAAATTGAATAACTTTAAGTTCAAACTATGAAGATAAACCCACGTTCTTAGAGTAATATTTTGGGCAATGCAGCAAAATAAACATTATCAGATAATAACTCCATCACTAAATTTATTAAAGTTCTTCTAACTTTCATTAAAACGCTCGAAGGAAGGGAAAATACTTTATAAACGCATAAAAGTTTCAAATTTTATTACTTTTATAATTATAACATAATCTCAGAAGGTATAAAGTTCCAACAATAAGGGTGGGAGGGGGTAATTAAAAATTCTATCTAACAATCATTCGCACACTAAAGAATTCTACAGATTTGAAGAAGATAAACTATATATAAGGGGGGGGGGGAGAATTAGTTCTACACTAAAAAGTCTCAATAACTCACAGAAAAATCATCATTCCTCAAGTTACTAACAATAAGCACATTAATCCTTTAAAAAAATGGAGGGAAATGTATTAACCCATAAAAAAAAAACCCGAATTCCCATAAATTCATATTATGTACACACACACATTATTAATTATATCCAGATGGAAATTTAACTTTAATTATTTTAATTACTCAACATTCTTCACATTTTTTTCTTAATATAAGAGAAAACGGTTCAGGTTTCTTGGCTTACCACTGATTTGTAATGATGAATTCTAACATTTTTGCCTGTAATTTACTGATTTGAAAGGAAGCAACTGAATGGCTTTGACTACTTGTTGAAATACTCCCTGTTTGTTATGGCGTAAATCGTTTATTATTATTTTATTGCCTTGAAAGTAGTAATGGCACATAATATCGTAAAAATAAAGTGTTCATTCAGACTTGTCATAAAATAAACGCCTCAATTAAAGGTGGGCTATATACCACCCGTGTAGACTTTGGCTACTGGTTCTAATTAAAGATTTCTACTCGCTGGGAATCAACGGAGTTTAAAGAAAGAAGGTAATCAGACACGTGAGCCCAATACCTAATACGAGAGTGCAAAACTCAACATCTGAAGCCCCAGAGACTTTGCTGAGTGACAAATTACGTGGATGGTTGGGTTTATTGAATAATCCCATGGGAGAGAAAGCATAACATGCCTCCAAACATTAATATTAGCTGGAATGGGTAGTCCAATAACTAGGGGTTGTTTGTATTCGGGAGAAAATTGCTTCTACAAACGGCCTTCGTTGTCGTACTTTGACAGGAGCACGTGCCGCGAGCATTCCCTGCACCGCCCACTTCTGACCCCTTTCCTGAGAACAGATGCTACATTTTAAAGTGAGCTGAAACGATAATGCCTTATTCACAAATTAAAACATAATTTGACAGTTTATAAGGTACTGTTTTTGACGTCTGTCACCCAGGAGCAGCGTAATAAGCAAATATCAAAAATAATACGGAAGTACGTGTTAATCATAACTAAATAAATCAATGCTTTCTCAAAAACCATTTATTTGATCAAGAAGGCATTATTATTAAAACCTTTACGAGGTAATCAGTGTGTGAGTCAATGGTAAAGAATACTTCCTTAACGACCCACTCACGCGGTACCAAATAATCTTGAATCCTGTAAATATATCTATGGTAATAAAAAATAACTACTATTTTCATGTGTTTTCACTTTTTCTGGAAGATCTTCATCAATAAAATATCATCTAGTGGTACTAATCGGAAGCTCTTCTTTTCATAATGTCATATCCATCGACAAACAATAGTAACTTAAAACTTCCAGGCTAACTAACCAGATTTCCCACTTGCGCCACGTATTTGCATTTATCTTAAAAAGTAAAATTCCAATAAGAACAATATTTAGTCTTCAAATAAAGTGTTTCATTGTTAATATAACATGAGTTGGAGTGGGGGTTTATTGACGGCCGGAAACAAAAATATGGAAACGGTTAATATTCAATATAAAGAACATATGTACATAATAACATTTACAGATTATTACATTCTCAATGAGGTTGATTCTACAGAAGTTTTCGATCCAACGCATAATAACGGAGATATTACGGATATTAAAAAATTCCCCCTGTAAACCATCCATCCCCCATGCCCGGCTGAAAAGCCGTTAACGACCTTGAACTTTCTTATTACATAAAATGCTTTTATATCTAGTTTGGTAACGATAAGACAAAAATTACGACCGCTAGAGCGGTATCAGACAAATACACACACACACACACACACACACATATATATATATATATATATATATATATATATATATATATATATATATATAAATTTGAACGGACCTCATTTTCGTCATCTACTAGGCAGGATCGATAGGCATTTGAAGAAAGTTTTCGAACATTGCGTCATGAATACAACCTCAATAGCTTATTTACCTATAGAGAAATCTGCTAAAAACGCAACTTGTAATAGGTGATAGGTGTTAGTGACTAGTGATTCGTAACTATCCTTTTAGCAGATATCCCTTTTTAATCAAGTAGGAGTTGACTTCAATGATTTAAATAACTTAAAATATAAGAAATCGTTTGTAGAAAATACTATGTTGAAAGGACATCAATAAAATTGAAGATTAAGAATCATAACAATTCATACAGAAATGGTTCTACAACTCATTTGAAACTTAAAAAAATGATTTAGGATAGTTCTACTGGCAGGGGGCATAAACGTTGACTTTGATGGACGGAGGAAATTTATTAAAACCGCCAAAGCGAAATGTAAGATTTCAGACATTCAGGTTAGCACCTTCTCTACCAGAAACAGTGTCGGTTGTCATATTTGCTTTAACAAAGCAGTTTTTCCACTTGGTACAAGGACATATAGACGACCTGCCTCTCATTCCACTCTTCAATTCTCCTTTGGTAAGAATTCTGTGACAGTGAGACTTTAAATTTAACTTCAAAGATGGTTGGTTACATTATGTTATGTTTGATAATTAATACGTTCATTAGTGTGTAAACTGAAAATAATGATATTTACACACACACACACACACACACACAAACGTATTTACTATTAGAATAATTCAAGATAGAATGGAAGGTGAAATAGACAGCCCACTAGTTACATGTGTGTATTGGTCTTCTCGGCCTTTCAGTGCGATTTTTCGCGTCTTTAAAGATTACACTTCACACTCTTGCTATATAAATTAATATTAATGTAGCACGTTTAGTTTTAGCAGATTTCCCTTAAGGGAAATCAGCTATTGAGGTCGTACTCATGAGGCGATTTTCGAAAATGTTCTTCAAATGTACATCGATCCTACCCAGGAGATGACGAAAATGAGGTCCGTTCAAAATTATATATGAATATATATATATATATATATATATATATATATATATATATTTGTCTGTTAATACTCTTAATTTACAATTTCGTCGTAATTTTTGTTTCATCGTTACCAAACTCAATATAAACGTTTTATGCAAAAAGACAGATCAAGTTCGTTAATGCCTGAAATCGGACCAGAGGGAGGGGGTTTAGAGGGGGGATTTTCAAAATATCTTCCTTACCATACGTCGGATCAAAAAATTGTATAGAACCAATCTTATTTCAAATTACATTTACTATAAATATTGTTCTATAGATTTATTCTCTTTCTTGAATATTAACCATGATATTTGCATTTTTATTAAATTTGGGGCGGATATTGGACGAGCGAGTTTCCCGCCAAAAGCTAGTTCGGCTGTTTCTGTAACTGTTCGGCTCTGGTTTGGAGATTTCTCTATTGTATAACTTCACGTGGGAAATCTGCTTAGTTCCCTGCGTGACGGACTTTTGTAAAGTTCTTCTTAGTTTTGACTTGGCTACTTGACCGACTGTCATTTCCCATAGTCCTATCTGTGGAATCACCGGCCTCGTGCGAGAAGAATATTTCAACTATAAACAAAGAGGTATGAGATAGAGTGCAACGAACGCCCGGTCATCTTTTGTACTGTATACGGATCTATGACATGGAGGCTTTTCAATGACAGGTTCCCTTCAAGTGAGAACAGATGAATCATAATTTCTGATAGGCCAATCATCCACTTGAAGGTCGTTGCCATTTCACTCTGGACACCAGGGCGCACCTCTATCTATCTACCACTATCCCTGACAGTTCTAGTCCTCTCTGTCGGCTCATATTCTAAATTCCATAGCAGTTAACAGGGATCTATCTTAAACCTCTTCTTAAGTGTTCTCTACACAAGAAAAGTGGGGAGTCCACTATGGAGGTATACTCTAATTTTCTTTTTTTCTTTTTTTTTTTAGGTTCACAAAAAGACAACAAAGAAAAATGCATTATTCTCCTGGAACAGGCAGCTCAGTAAAAGCACCGAGTTCATTTTGCCACTATCACACCATCTCACTCCTAACTTATTCAGTCCACAATTAATGTAAACCCACTTTTAATTGGCATCCGAAATATTATCATTCTTCAACACATAGAATAGCTTCTTTATTTATATTTCTTGTATTTAGCGAATACCAACTGACAACATGAACTCGTTTTCAATTCCATAGCTACTCAAAGGCTGAAGGAAAATCATCACTTTAAGAACACTGAGACGGATGAGATTTGAAATAATTAAGCGAAAATAAAAATAAAAAATACAGAAAATTGTTATTACTTAACCCCCCCTCTTCCATTGGCCAATTTTTTATCCTTAAGTGATCTTCTTATATGTGTTAACATCAGACCTTTATACGTTTCTATTGATAAGTTTTAGAATACTCATGAACCCAACTAAAAGGTATCCAAGGTAGAAAAATTGCCTAGTATGTAAACGTTTGATCAGAGGCAAGTATGAAAATATATAATTTTAGAGTAAAAACATAACTTTGTTTATCCCCCATGGCTAAATATCTGAAATTAACTAATTATCTTGTCTAGGACCAATTTAACATTGATTTTCGAATGCAGTCTTGCATCACGAGATAATAGGAAGAATAGAGAGCGTTTTTTTTTTTCTAATTCAGAAATATAGAATTAGACCCAAAACAGTATTAAATATTTGTTAAAATATGTTTTTCACTACAAATTAAGGAAAGATACCACACAACCTGTTGAATTTTCTATAAAAAATCTGTTCCTCAGGTGGTACGATTGCCCTCAATATAAAATACTAATATTAGCATTGCTATGGACTCAATCGTGCTCATATATATTGTTAAGTTTTATTACAAAATCAGTAATAAACGTTGTTAATAAGAGTTCTTTTGGATTGCAAAATTAAATACACACCAGCTTCACAGTTTTTATCACTGCACAATTTATTTAACAATGCACAATACACTTGGTTAATTGTTCTTAAATACTACTCACAGTATGCATTGATAGTAGCACTGAACGTATCTACATATGAGCATTTGATTACAAAACTATAACTGACTAGGGTCGGCAAGGGTGTCTTATATAGATTGGCGGAAAAACATGAAAAGGATGAGGCCAGACCCTTCCAGAACAGGGCTCGAACGAACTCGATCCTCTGCCGGCTTCTTTGATCTACCTCGCACTTCCTAAATACGTGACTATCTCTGTTTAATTTTTCATGTATTTAATTTTCGTAACACTATGTATATATATATATATATATATATATATATATATATATATATATATATATACTAGCTCAGATACCAGTCGATGGCCGTGAAATCATTCTTGACTGACTAATGATGGTATTGTATTTTGATAGTAAGACTTCAATGTGTACAATTAAACTTCCCTCCACGACGTAATGATTTTCCGAAATAGCCAACCCTGAAGGGTAACTTTTGGGGATTAATAGAATAGAAATTTTAGTTTTGAAGGATAAATGAAAATGTGTTCCTAATTTATCCTTCTACACTTTATGACTCACCGTTTTTCAATAATTCAAACCATAATCATGGGTAGCATTTATTACAATTAAATATCATCCATAATGAACATATTTTCTTTGAAAAGCCTACCCGAGCTCAAATAGTTCAGGCAAAGTTTTATACGTAAGATTATATTTGTAATAGTGAATCTCACTGGAAATCACTTCCAGCAATGCCAGACGGGAAATAAGTAAACTCAATTAACTGGTAAGGCTCCCGTCATCTTCCGCTCCCGCATTAGACTTCTCGCTTTTCAGCCTCTTTTATAATCCCCACTCCCGTTTGGACCTAAAATTTTAAATATAGCTTATAATCATGGAAGATTTAATGCTAATTGACATACCGAGTTTTGCTATGTTCGGTTCAATCGTTAGTGCCAACAAAATTGTTGGATTTTAGTGTATATCACGTTTATACTTCTCTATACGACAAAAGCGAATATAACAAAAGTTACTCTAAATAACGAAATAAACAACTTTTGTTATGTGCATATTTGCTGAAAAGGCAATAGGAAACGAAATATCGCTATTTTTTATTCCAGGCCTTCCTTACAACTCCCACTCCTGCCCGTCCCTAGAAATGTTGGTATGGCTTGCTATAATGAAGGCGTTAGTCCTAATACATGTACCGAGTTTTATTTTGTTTGGTTGATTCTTTTGTGCCGAATAAAATTGTCGACTCCCGCTATATTTTTTAGCGTATAACTCATTTATACTTAGATATACGACACAATTCTATATAACAAAAGTTACTCTAAATAATAAAATAAATAACTTTTAATATGTGCATATTTACCGCAAAAGCAATAGGAAACGAAATATCGCTATTTTTAATTTCAAGCCTCCCTTATAACCCCCACTCCTGTTCGTCTCAGAGAATATTAATATAGCCTAAAGTCCAAGTTGGGCTAGAAGTAATATACATACTAAGTTTCATAAAATTCGGTTCTGCCGTTTATGCGTGAAAAGGTAACAAACAAACAAACAGACACCAAAGAAACAAAATGCAGTTATGGTGTCTATGACATGTGAAACGAAAAGTTATCGTGAAATTTCGCGAAAAAAATCAATGTACAGACAGAGGTTGCAATTTTTATATATATATATATATATTTATATATATATATATATATATATATATATATACAAAACACACACACACATAGAGAGAAATAGATATTACAATGTATAGATGGCGTCATCAGTGATTATTCACTGCGACCATTCCTGCACATGGTGATTCTGCTTCCTTCACACATCCTCTTCGAGATCGAATTTTTATTTAAGTGACGACTTAATCTGAGGTATTGAGCCGTTTTATTTACTCTAAGAGTTTTTCCTTCACATAAAAACAAAGCACGTTCTAAATGACGCTTCAAACTTTCTCCAGTTTTTTCGGTATTTTTTTATTGCATTTCAATTGTTTCTTTTGGTTTACGGGAAGTCATTACGAGTGAAAGGAAAAGATTCAAGCTAATATTTACGATTAATTATTACAAGTATGTGAATCCTTCAAGTATTAGAGAGAAGAAAATATGGTGTGTTTGAGTTGAAATATTGTTGCTAGCGAGTCGTAATATAGGAGAACTCATTTATTTACAACACTCAAATCTATAACAAATTTTGCCTATAACACAAAAGGGCAAACGCCTGCCATCCTGTATCGTGGAAGGTCAAAATTCCAGAGCTTTATTTTATTTCTTAAGGTATTGTGGTGGCTTTAGAGACGAAAGGTATGTACTTATTCATTCATGTGGCTTTTCAATTGCCGCTCAATGTTGAAGAGTACTCGAGACAGATAGAATTCAAACCTTAAATCTTGGTCCAAAGTTTTTGAAGTTTGAACTTGGCACTTATAGCACAGCAACACAGTGCTTTACCGCCACCGTCCACAGGAATACTAGTAATTTGAAAGTGAATACATCAATAACAAATTTTTTGGGTAAAGAAATACACAATTACAATGGTCTCGATGTGTGACAAGGTGCTACCAAGGCATCAATAATCCAATCACATTTAATAGCAATCCCTGCCATAAATTTTGCGATGAATACGGGTACCATGTAAATTAGAAGTACTTCCTACATAATGTCGACTACCTCCACAAACCCATTAGTTCTTCGTTAAAGTTTAAGGGCTCCTGCCAACTACTAGCAATTCTCCAGAAAAACCGTTCTATATGAAGCACCCTTATAATTTTAGAAATATTGTACCTCGATTTATAAGGAACAGTACCACATTTATGAAATGCGTGACACTGAAATATAGGCCAAATAACGGAGTCTTGAAAAAAAAAAGTCCGTCACGCAGGGGCTGCGTAAACTAAGCAGATTTCCCACGTGAAGTTATACAATAGGAAAATCTCCATACGAGAGCCGAACAGTTGCGGCAAAAGGCCGAACTAGCTTTTCGCGGGAAACCCCTTATCCCTTATCGGCCCAAATTTAATAAAAATGCAAATATCTCGGTTAATATTCAAGATAGAGAATAAATGTATAGAACAATATTTATAGTAAATTTAATTTGCAATAAGATTGGTTCTATACAATATTTTGATCCGACTGTAGAGATGTAGTCCATAAGTTTAGTGTAATTGCTAATAACATAATAATTCTTCCAATAATTCTTCTTAGTGTTTATTTAAATAGCTTGGTTGAAAATTTATTCTGTCTTAATGAGTTGAAATGGTTTCTGTGATAATACCGCCGGGTAGGTTTAAAGGCATACGGCCGAGGACGCCCCCCCCCCTTAACAGAAAAAAAGAAAAAAAGAGGGGGTTGAAAAATATAAAGTTAAAAAAAAGAATATAAATAAAAAAATAATGTAAAAAATATATGCACATTTATATATAATAAAAAGTCGGGCTAGCTGCGTGTGCCTGGGCCACAAATACAGTCTGAAGAATGTTGGGCAATGATAACCGCGAAGTTTTTTGTCCAAAATCAAACAAACTAAAATACATTGTATGTAATCAATGTACTTTGAAAATCTCTGTTTAGTGAGGAATTTTGTGTCAATTGGTAAATCCAATGACAAAAATAATATTTTTTTTTTCTTTTTAGCAGATTTCCCTCAAGTGAAATCAGCTATGACGCGATTTTTGAAAATTGTCTTCAAATGTCCATCGATCCAACCCAGTAGATGACGAAAATGAGGTCCGTTCAAAATTATATATATATATATATATATATATATATATATATATATATATATATATATATATATATATATATATTTGTCTGTTAACGCTCTAGCGGTCGCAATTTTTGTTTGTTCGTTACTAAACTGGATATTTGAACGTTTTATGCAATAAGACAGATCAAGTTCGTTAATGGCTGAAATCGGACCAGTGGGAGTAATTTATTATTAGCATTTAATATAAGTTTTGTACGTTGTTTCATGCTGTTGGCATCTTATACCTTCACACAATTATATATATAATGTTATTTATAAGTATTGTTTACTTAATTATCTACTAAATTTAAGTATTACGATAGAATTAGGGTTCACAAATTAACAACAGATGGCCAGACCGCATAGCAACGAAATGATTACCTATCTATGTACAGCAGACGTGTATACAATTAAGCAATATTATTAAAATTGTACATGAACTATTTCGTAATTTCATAAAGTAAAAATATTACTGATGTCATACCCGGTGGTGAAAACCTTCGTAACCAACAGGTATGACAACAGTATCATTTATACTTGGCGAGTCCAACCCATTATTTGATTTACTAAAAATAACACTATTTTAGGTTTTATAATTGATTTGTTTGCCTTTGATTTCAGAGTGTGATGTGATGCATAATTCAAGTGATGTAGAAGAGAGCGTGATGAGTCAAGACCCGCCATACGTCTTGGGGACTATGACCGTCCTCTACTCACTCATCTTCGTGACGGGGCTAGTAGGGAACATCAGCACATGTGTAGTCATATCCAGGAACAAGCACATGCACACGGCCACCAACTACTACCTGTTCTCTCTCGCAATATCGGATCTCCTACTCCTCCTCTCCGGCCTACCACCAGAAGTATATCTGCTTTGGGTCAAGTAAGGATAATCCTTCCTATTTTTCAAAGTCTTGTAGAACTTAGGCTCTATAATCCAAACTCAATACTTTCCGACTTTCTGCACGAGCGATCGCATTGGTGTACCACAATATTTTTGAGGAACTATACTTTCCCTCCGCAAGTAATGAGTGGTACCTTGTGTTTGAGTTGCAAGGTGGATAGGGTTTAAACGCCGGACTCCTTCAAACACCTACTCTCATGCAACATCTGAGGAGGAGGCCGCAGTGCCTTAAAAATATAGTGAACCAACAATTCTATATCGGGTTCAAGCATTAAGGGAAGAATATATTGACAGAAGATCATTTTGTAGACAAGCACTCACTTTCTCTTCTTCAATAGACAAGCAATATGTTACGAAGCATTTTGTATAAGTATAAATAATTTTATTAAAATTGAAAGAATAATATTAAGTAATTCTCATAGTTTTATTATCTAACTGCATTATTTTTGTAATAAATGGGTATAGTTGAAAGGATGTATGAAAGTCTTGTTTCATTGGCTATGAGTGGCTCAGGTTAGCCATGTGAGTTAAGGCTTTTGTCTTAATCTCATTTGGTAAATCTAGAGTTGTTGGTTCAATTCCCACCTGGGCAATACGATTGTATTTAATAACGAACTCAGTAAATAGAATCCTTAGTACCACCCTGATTAGAAAAGGATGTTAACCTGAAGACTGAAGTAAAAAGATGGAAATAATGAACGACCTATTCCGTGATATTACGTGTTTTTTAGCAGATTTCCCTTAAGGGAAATCAGCTATTGAGGTTGTACTCATGACGGAATTTTCGACATTTTTCTTCAAATGTCCATCGATCCTACCTAGTAGATGACGAAAATGAGGTCCGTTCAAAACTGTATATATATATATATATATATATATATATATATATATATATATATATATATATATATATATATTTGTCTGTTACCGCTCTAGCGGTCGCAATTTTTGTTTGATCCTTACCAAACTTCATATTTAAGCGTTTTATGTAAAAAGAAAGATCAAGTTCGTTAACGGCGGAAATCGGACCAGTGGGAGGGGGGGTTTAGAGGGGAGGATTTTCGAAAATTCGAAATATCTCCGTTACTATACGTCGGATCAAAAGATTGTATAGAACCAATCTTATTGCAAATTACATTTACTATAAATAATGTTCTATACATTAATTCTCTATCTTGAATATTAACCGAGATATTTGCATTTGTATTCTGCGTGTGGTCACCAATAGGCTATGTTCGGAGTTTCCGACGAGAGCTCTGGCGGCCGTTTCCATAACTATCGTCCCTCGTGAATAGGTTTAGAGGTTAGGTTAACTGTTTTTTGGGCTAGAAACTACTGGGTTATTACGCCCTAAATAATGTTTTTTAGGTTTAGAGGTTTCTTACTACTACAGTTGTTATTAGGCAGATTTTTCTATTGTAAAACTTCACGTGGGAAATCTGCTTAGTTTACGCAGCCCCTGCGTGACGGACTTTTTAACTCTCAGGTTTAATTGGATTTGATTATAGCGGGGCATACATTCTTTATATGTATTAATGAGTCCCCGGACCTTCATGTTTTCTGGGGATATACAATCTTGCCATTGAAGTAGTCGGATGATGCATTCCAGCTATAGTCATTTCAAATCTGACGAGTCGATCCTATTCATCCAATGAGGTATCAGACTAGCTTATTATTCCAAAATTATAAATTAAGGAAAGGATAGTCCAAGAATTTACAGCTTTTATCTTATACCCTCCTTTTAAATATCTATAAAACTTCTAATAAAAATACTTTTAGCTCCTCTTTGATTTCTTTTCGGGCTATTTTAAGATGCTGATTCATTCCCATGTATTTGAATGATTCTGTCCCACTTAGTACATTAATGCAGCTAGTGTTGGACAACATTATATTTTCCGCTGTTATGGGTTTGCTATTACATTACTATTATTATTTATTAACGTCCCCTTTTGATACTATGGCTAATTCGGGCGGGGTATCTACAGGTTATTACTCTAATATTGCATTACATATAATTGTTTTAAAAATAGTAAATAAATTTAAAACTATTAAATTATAATCATGGAATAAAAAATTAGCATAATTGTTGAACTTATTCGAGCGAAATAGTGGAGAATACTATTCCTTCAGGTGAATGGGGTAGATTGTACATACGAGCTTCTATATTCATAGTGTGTTATAATCTCAATCATTTTAAATTATCAAACAATGTTACGTCAAGGATCTTAAGATAAAACGAATTTCATTTTCAAACTCAGAAGAAAGAATTTGTTTGGAATTCGTGGCATGCGGATGGTTCTAGTTTTCCTATTAAGAAGCAATGTGAGATGTTCGAAAGGAGAAATTCCAAGTCGTGTATAGCCACTTTGGCGCTGCTAGTTCTGTGAAGGAGTACTTTACTCAGAAGAAGTACTTCTGTAAAACTAATATACTTGCCGGATTCCATAACAACCAAGTTACAATAAAAATTGTTTTAGAGCCAGATAATACCATTGAAGGTATAGGATAATACCCGTTTATAAGATATTATTAAATGCTTTATATGTCGTAATCCAACCACTCGCACAACCCAAAGAACGTATATCACAGAGCTTTCGTATACTATATAGAAACACTTTACAGATAACTTCTTTTTAACTTCCTTTTATCCCGTACCTACCTTTTGTATACTACATTGTATACCTCTGTGTTTACTTTCTCTTACTTACAATAGTATACTGCTGGAAGTACATTAACCGTTAAATTGCGCCCTCAAACTGTCTTATGCCATCAAAGATATCTAATCATAAATCAATTTATGCAGATAACGGGAGGAGAGGAAAGATCCTTTGATTTTAAACTCTTTCCGTTCTTTTTCTTTTTAATAGTCTAGTGCATAGGAAAATGGTTAAAGCTCATGCCTTTGTAAACTTCTTTCAACCTTTCCTTGAAATCTCTGCCGATTATTTTTGCTATTGGTCACTTGTCCCATTTAAACATGTTGCTCCAGTTGGTAATGAAATAAATTTAAGAAGTAACCAATCCACACATACATGAACTTTTATATATGTTCATTATTTGTGAGTTTCCTACTAACAAATAACCTAGCGTAAATTAACATCTGATGAAACATGCTAAACTGCGTGAAATCGTACTAATAAATCTATATTTGACGTATATTCTAACATGGCTGTAATTGACCCTTATTTGAATAGGAAACATTATCTCTTTAGGAGGTAGACGAGTTCAGTTAAAAACTTCTTTCGCCTTAAATTTAATTCCTGTTTTCAAAGGAAAGAATTATTCAAATTAGCCGATTGAGCAGATCCTTCAGAGCAATAGATGTGGGTTCCTTTGTCGGTGATTGACGGCTGGAATTCAAAGACATTTCTCGCCTTTCTTTCTCAGAACTCAAGCACGTATTTAACATTCGTTTCGGGGCTTACTGCCTCTTTTAAGTTACAAACTTTATATTTGTGTGTGTGTGTGTGTGTGTGTGTGTGTGTGTGTGTGTGTGTGTGTGTGTACGCGCCTGGTGTAAGGGTTACATAAAATCTACTGAAATATGTACATATATAACAGACACAAACACACACCCACACACACACACACACACACACACACACACACACACACACAGATATATAGATTTCTTAATATTCTATTTTTTCTCCCTATTAATTTAGAATTTTAATATCTTATTTATTTGACTCTTCCAATATTTTTTTGGTATTATTTGTTTTTTCTGTCCTTTTGTAACTAATATATACTACATGTCTGTCAGTAAACAGTTAACTTTAATATTTGTTTAATTAACGGAGGTCGATGTGGGACACGTTCAGTGCTAATTATGTTATATTCCGAAGGTTTTATGTTTTTATAAGGATGCAGAACTTCATAGGATCTCAGACCACTTACAGACTTAGATAGAACCGTTGTTCTGTTTGAAGGGCACTCACTATCTAGTTATTCGGAAATCCACTTATTGCCTCCCTAAACTCTGGAATTTCAACAGATTTTGGAGCTTTGTTCCGAAAGAACTCATCCAGAACGGAAGCTGATCCAACAAAATGCCTGTCACATAAAAATGACATCCAAGCCTCCATCTGTGAGTGGGACATAAAAATCCCCAATAGATGTGCTCAGACACTAACTCGCCGTAGCTTTGAATTTAATAATTTAGTTTAGCCCAAGATTGTTAGAGACTCCAGCAAGAGATCAATCCTAAGAACTAAAAATTTCTCCCAGGTTTTAGGGGTATCATTCTTAGCTTCCTTTAGATACCACTTTCAGATATCTCAGCATCTTCGTGAAACTTTACCCAGGCATCTCTAATGATCCTGGTACGACGAGCTACTTCCCCTACATGGAATTTCTGATCTCTGAAAATCGATGACCCTTGAAACTCGCTGTAGAGTGGTGTCCATCACGAGATGGAACAGACATGGAGAGAAAAGGCCGTCCTGTCTGATCCCTCTCAGAGAGAAAATCGCTGGATTTGACACGCACGCAAAACTGTAAGGGTACTAGCTGGACACAGTCCGCCATAGAATTAGTTTCCCTTGAGACTTCTACTACTTCTTTATCTCAGCATTAGTACCTAATAACATAATTCAATTCCCCTGAAAAATAAATGGCTGAGACTAGTGGCCGGTAACAAAATTCTGAGCTTCACCTTTTGACTTTTTTTCTCGATCAAAATCAAAATTTATAAGATACATTTTTCCACAAAACTAATAATACCACGGACATGATGTTTTATTTTCGATGTAAACCCCCGCTTCTCTTAAGTATAAATGTAAAACAGTGCATGCTTACAATTTTCATTATAATATATGTACAATTTCTCGATTGAATTCATTTATTCCCATGTAAAGCCAATCTGCCTATTTTGTTGTTAATTGTTCACTAAAAGAATTTCAATGAATTTTTATGTTTCGGGACAACATGGGCAATATGAAAATTCGACTTTCCAACAACCAATGAGAGCTTACTTCTAAGTCATAACTTATATCGAAATTTCCTCTTTAGTGTATTTTTTTCTTGGATAAAACTAAAAAAAAATATTATAAACTAAAAACGTCCATCAGGCACGGGCTGCGTTAACTAAGGAGATTTCCCATGTATTTGCACTTATCTCAAAATATAAATATTCAATGAGGACATTATTTGGTATTTAAGCTTCAAATAATGTGCTTCATGATATAACAGCTTATTGTTAATATGACATGAGTACGAGTGGGGGTTTACTGAAGAAAGGTAGAAAACTAAAAAATGAAAATGTCTAGGTTTATAATCAAGATAGTGTAACAACATTTAATTTGCAATAAGATTGTTCTATTCACTTTTTTGATCCGTCGTATAATAACGGACATATTTTGAATTTTCGAGAATTTCCCCCCCCCCCTCTAAATCCTCCCTCTTCTGGTCCGATTTCAGCTATTAACGAACTTGATCTTTATTTTTACATAAAACGTTTAAATATCCATTTTGGTAACAATCAAACAAAAACTACTACCGCTAGGGCCGACCTCATTTTGTCATCTCCTAGGTAGGATCGATGGACATTGAATGAAATTTTTCGAAAACCCCGTCTTTAGTACGGCCTCAATAGCTGATTTCCCTTAGTGGAAATCTGCTAAAATGTTAAATTTAAATTAAAACCGAAGTTCACATTGTTTCAAATGTTGAGTCCTTTCTATGTAATGAAAATCCCGGACAAATTTCAATTGAAAACAGTTCAGCGGAATCGGTATTTCAAACTCGTTCGAATCAAAGATTTGTTTTCTCATACAAATCATGTATGACATGTTTTAATGTATGTATAACTGGTGGAGTTAGAGGATCTTGACCATTGGGATTCTATGAGTAATTAATTTTCATACTTCATATAAGCTAACTACATACAATTATCAGTCTACACCATGCAACTGACTGAGCCGCTGATAGTAGAGGTTTCCGACCACCCTAGATGGGATTTGAAACAAGCTATTCTCCGAATTAATTTCCCAGCGATACAATTAGTTATTATTTTAGCAGATTTCCCTTAAGGGGAATCAGCTATTGAGGTCGTATTCATGACGCGATTTTTCTAATTTTTCTTCAATCCTACCAAGGAGAAGACGAAAATGAGGTCCGTTCAAAATTATATATATATATATATATATATATTTGTCTGTTGTCGCTCTAGCGGTCGCAATTTTTCTTTGATCGTTACCAAACTCGATGTTTAATCGTCTCATGTAAAAAGAAAGGTCAACTTCGTTAATGGCTGAAATCAGACCAGTGGGAGGGGGATTTTTGAAAACTCGAAATATCTCCATTATTATGAGTCTGATCGTAAAATTGTATAGGATCAATCTTATTGCAAATTACATTTACTATAAACATTATTCTATACATTTATTCTGTATCTTGAATATTAACCGAGATATTTGCATTTGTATTGTGTGTGTGGTCGGCAGAAGTCGGTTATATTTGGGACTTTCAGCCGAAACTTAGTTCTGCCGTTTCCGTAACTGTTCGTCCCTCGTGAATTGGATTAGAGATTCGTTACTACTACTGTTATTAGTAGGCAGATTTCTCTATTGAAAACTTCACGTGCTAAACTGCTTAGTTAACGCAGCCCCTGCGTGACGGACTTTTGTATTGCCAAAACTGTGTTGGATTTTATAATTAAATAAATGCTTTATCGCCAACTCACAACATTTGTTTCGTAAATGGTAATCAGTATAAATTATTGTTTGAACACCACATTGAGTTGGGAGTTTGGCGTGAAACATCTGGCGACAATTGGTGACCTGTTGTTGAGTGACTCGGAGAAGTTATATTGTAAGGCGAGCCCAATGGCTATATCGGTCGACGGGACCAGTGACCTGAAGATTGAGCCTGTCTGCGGCAGAAACCCTCGACAAACTCAACGACGGAAGGAGTCAGGGCTTCGACAAACATAGGTCCCTCACCTTACTTCCCAACTTGGAACACCACCGCCCCCACAATATCTATCCTTCATCAATCAGTGCTTAACTTCGAGAAAAAATATTAGATTTCATAAATCACTGATTACTTTTTAATCCAGAAGCTCCCATATGAATGTCGAGGAACAAATTTCTAACCCTAAAGTAACCAGGACTTGATGATGTTTATATAACGAGATATTCAACAGAATTGCCTTAAGGAAAATCAGGTCAGAGGTGGCTCTGATTAGACAATTTTCTAAAACATTCTTCAAATGTCCGTTGATCGTAGCCTAGAGAGGACGAAAATGAGATCCGTTTAAAATTTTAGTTAAACCCTAGAATTTATCTATATCTATATAGTATCCTTGCCGAATATAAATAGAATTTTAATCAAACCATAGAGATTCATTTATATTCATATATTATCATCACGGGATTTAAACTAAATTTTAGCATATCCTTAAATTTTATTTAGATATTTAAAATATCCTCGGTCAATTTAAATTAAATTATAGTCAAACCTTACAGTTTTGTTTAAATTTATACATCAATATATTATCCTTGTGGAATTTAAATTGAATTTTAGTCATAACTTAGAGTTTTAATTATATTTATACATCAATATATTATCCTCGTGGAATTCAAATTGGATTTTAGTCAATACTTAGAGTTTTATTTATATTTATGTACAAATATATTATCCTCGTGGAATTTAAATTAAATTTTAGCCAAAACTTAGAGGCCTATGTCACATTTGTAGAATAGCAATGTCAATAACAATGAGTGGGGAATAAAAATATAACTCTGTATTCTAATATAAACGAACGTCACGCGGGAGCTGCGTAAACTAAGCAGATGTTAAGGGAAATCTGCTAAAAACCGATGAGTATAGGGTTGGCCAGGGGAGAGGGATTGCAAGGAGCTACAAAAAACTCAATTAGTATTTGAGTTAAAAGAAGTCCGTCACGCAGGGGCTGCGTTAACTAAGCAGATTTCCCTCGCGATGTTTTGCAATAGAGAAATCTGCTTACTAATAAGAGTAGTAGTAACGAATCTCTAAACCAATTCACGAGAGACGAACAGTTACGGAAACTGCTAAACTAGCTTTCGGCGGAAACTCCTGAACATTGCCGACTTCTGCCGACCGCACACACAATACAAATGCAAATATCTCGGTTAATATTCATGATACAGAATAAATGTATAGAATAATATTTATAGTAAATTTAATTTTCAATAAGCTTAATCCTATACAATTTTCGATCCAACACATAATAACGGAGATATTTGAATTTTCAAAAATCCCCTTTAACCCCCCCCCACTGATTTCAGCTATTAACGAACTTGATCTTTCTTTTTACATGAAACGTTTAAATATTGAGTTTGGTAACGATCAGAGAAAATTTTCGTCCACTAGAGCGACAGCAGGCATATATATATATATATTTATATATATATATATATATATATATATATATATATATATATATATACATATATAATTTTGAACGGACCTCATTTTCGTCATCTCCTAGGTAGGATCGATGTACATTTGAAGAAATTTTTCGTCATGAGTACGATCTCAATATCTGATTTCCCTTAAGGAAAATCTGCTAAAAAATGTATAGAAAAACATTGCAGACCACAAATACTTTATCAAATTTGATACTATAACATTTTCCAATCCGATACATAATAACTGATATATTTTGAACTTTGGATTCGCCCCCTCCCCTCCCACCTCTCTCTAAACCCCCACTATTCCATGCCCGATTTCAGCCAATAACAAATATGATTTTAAAAGTTGACATAAAATGTTAAATATCGTTTATGGTATAGATCAAATAAACATTTTCGAGTTAGAACGTAAAATCTAAATTAATGACGTAATCACACGACGACTGCATGTATCTCTCATTATAAAGGTCTATTCAAAACAATATTTGGGACATAACCTTACAATAAAGTGGTTCAGGATATAACAGCTTATTGTTAATATGTCATGAGTAGGAGTGGTTTTCCTAAGGCTGAAAACTAAAAAATGCAAATGTTTCAGTTTATATTCATGATAGAGAAAATATGTAAATACTAATATTTATAGGTAATTTAATTTGCAAAAAGATTGGTTATGTGTACTTTTTCGATTATATCGACTGAACCCACCCCTCCCACTGGTCCGATTTCAGCTATTAACGAACTTATCTTTAGTTTTACATAAAACTTCCGCTGAAGGTAAATCTGCTAAAAGGTCCTCCATTTTGCAGGTTGTCATTTTGCAATACTCTATGATTGTTAGAAGAGATAATTAAAGTGACATATTTTTTCCTTTGACATATAAAGTCCTTTTTTGAAGCAGAATAAAAGACCATATACAGAAGAAAAAAAACAAGTGTATCCACACTCCATTACCGTATCGTACTGATTAATCTGTAATCATCCGGCAAACCCATTACGGCGTGCATAACCTCTCTATCCTGACAATAAGATAATCGCTTTACTTGAGTAGTCGTATAACTTGACTTCGAAAACAAGATAACCTGTCCCCTAGAGGTTTTAAGGTTGAATATTAGATAGGCTTGGTAAACGAGCACAAACCTATCTTGATAAAACGATTGTATGAGTTGAGTGGACGTAAAGTGAGTCATAATGACCCTCTGAGTTACGGAAGGTGAGAGGGGAAAAAACTTTTCTCACTTATCGCGTTTTATACACCATTAACATCGATTTTATTTAAACAATACTTTTTGCCCTCTTTTTGTAAGGTATTCTCTTTATTAGACAAAAGGTCCGACACGCAGAGCTGCGTAAACTAATTAGGACTTTCACACTTGCCGAATGACACACTGGTCATCCAATCTCACAATACATTCCTTATTTCTCCCTTAGTTAGAAACATAATTAAAAATAAATTTAAATGCAAGATGGGAGTGAGATTTTTAGAGACTTAGAGAACGTCAGACGATTGAAGGTGGGTGTTTGCAGAATCCTGAAAAACATACAAATAACTCGCTTAATATTTGAGATAAATTAAATTAAATTATTAATTAACGTCCACTTTTTGCTGTCTGAGATAAGAATAAATGTATTTAACAGCAGTTGTGGAAATCAAATTTTTAACAAGATAGGTTATATAACATGTTTTGATCTGACACGTAATTGAGATATTTCGAATTTTCAAATCCCCCACTGTTCCTGGTCATTCATACAATCATGACCTTTAGTGTTGAATAAAACGATTAAATATCAAGTTTGGGTTAATTTTCACGTCAAGAAGGTAAAAAAATAATTTATGACGTCATGACTCAACTCTCATTTGCATGTATCTGACAAAGTAAAGGTTGGTTGATACTAATATATACCATTGGAATAAAACTATTAATTATATATTTGTGACTAAAAGTGAGGGTTTACTGAAGGCTGAAAAATAAATTCTAATATCCGGTTAATATTCAACATAGAGGAAATGTGTATGGAATAGCATTTACAGAAAATTAAATTAAATTTGCAATAAGATTGGTCATTTAGAATTTTTCGATCCCTCTCATAACGGAGATCAGGTCTTAATAACAGAAATACTTCCCACCAATTTCTTTATTAAAGCACAAGGCCTTTCGGCATTAAAGTGCCATCAGGTGCTTTGCTGTTCCCAACATTAGTATAACCTCAAATTTGATTTTCCAGAAGGATATATATATATATATATATATATATATATATATATATATATATATATATATATATACTAGCTCAGAAACCCGGCTTCGCCCGGGAATTCATTTGAGGCTGGATAGCGATTGTATTTTTTTGGCAAGGCTTCACTTTGTACAATATTTTAACATTTACCCTTCCCCGTGTTTAGGGTTTATACCCGTCGTAGCTGTGGATTTGTTAATAATAAAATAATTTTTTTATGTAAGACTTCACTGTCCTCCTTATTGTCATATTTCCCGTTTCCTGTGCATTTAAATTATTAAGGACAAAATATTATAATAATATATTATAATTAGAATTAATTATTTCAGGTGAGGTACCTGGTAGTTCATATTGAAAATAATTGTTGAGCAAATTTCTCTAAATAACAAAATAAACAACTTTAGTTAAGTGCATATTTGCCGAAACCCCCTTAGGAAACGAAATATCACTACTTTTAATTTCAGGTCTCCCTTATGACCCCCACTCCTGCCCGTCCTTAGAAATGTTAGTATGACTTATGATAAGGAAGATGACACATACCGAGTTTTATTTATTTCGGTTGGGTCTTTTGTCCCAAATAAAATTGTTCACTTCCGCTATAGGTTTTAGCGTATATCTCGTTTATAATTCGGTATACGAAAAAAGTGTATATAACAAACATTACTCTAAATAACAAAATAAACAACTTTTGTTATGTTTATACTTGCCGAAAAACCAATAGGAAACGAAATATCGCTATTTTTAATTTCTGGCTTCCCTTATAACCCGCACTCCTGCACGTCCCTAGAAATGTGGGTATGGCTTGTTATAATGAATGCGTTAGTACCAATACACATACCGAGTTTTATTTATTTCGGTTGGGTCTTTTGTCCCAAATAAAATTGTTCACTTCCGCTATAGGTTTTAGCGTATATCTCGTTTATAATTGGTATACGAAAAAAGTGTGTATAAGAACAATTACTCTAAATAACAAAATAAACAACTTTTGTCAAGTGCATATTTGCCGAAAAACCAGTAGGAAACGAAATATCGCTATTTTAAATTTCTGGCTTCCCTTATAACCCCCACTCCTGTTTGTCTCAGAGAATATTAATATAGCCTAAAGTCTAAGTTGGGTTAGTAGTAATTTACATATCAAGTTTCATAAAATTCGGTTCAGCCGTTTATGCGTGAAAAGGTAACAAACAAACAGACACCAAAGAAACAAAATGTAGTTATGGTGTCTGTGACATATGAAACGAAAAGTTATTGTGAAATTTTGCGAAAAAAATCAATGTACAGACAGAGGTTACAATTTTATATATATACTAGCTAAGGTACCCGGCTTCACCCGGGAATTCATTTGAGCCTGAATGAAGATGGTATTTTTTGGCAAGGCTTTACTTTCCACAATATTTAGATATTTCCCCGTCACAGTCTTGAGGTTTCATACCCGTCGTTGCTGTGGATTTGTAAATAATTAAATTATTTGTTATGCAAGGTTTCTCTCTCCTCAATATTTTATTTTCCGTCTCCAGTGCATGTAGTTTTTTTTATAAAGTAATGAACACATAATTTATAATCGTAGAAAGTATTCTGTTTTCCAAACCAAGTATGAATAAAAGTTACTTTCCCTTGATGCGATACAAAGCTTAATGGTGACAGCTGTTGTAGATTTGTAGATTAAAAAAAATCACATTCCTGAGTATAACACTACATTGCTATAAGCATCAATTTAACATGTAAACATAAACCAATATGAGGTCGACGGGGAAGCGGCAGAACTGATAGTACAAAGGAAGTAGCTTGACACCTACCTATGCTCAGTGGTGCCAACTCATTTAGGACATGAATCCTGTAATACCTTAAATTATATGAACAAATCAGATTACATTTTCTTCACAATACTAAAACTGTTTGTTCAAATATTTTTCAGGTTCTAATTAAATAAAGTATTAAATACACATAGGGAAAACCGGCATTTCTCATGAATTAATGTTTGGGTGAAGAGAAGGGGGGGGGGGGGCAGTATACTTTACTTGGTGCAATCTGTTACTGACGATAAAAAATAACATAGATTTGAATTATTAAGGATAAAATATTAACATAGATTTGAAATCATTAATCGAGGTGAGGTACCTACCTGGTTGTTCAAACTGGAAAGAATTGTTGAGCAAATCAATATTTCTACGCAAATTACTTCCTTTTACACTGTTATACAAAAAATTGTATAAAACAAAAGTTACTTTAGATACCAAAGTAAACAGCTATTGTTATGTGCACGTTTGACGATAAACAAATAGAAAATGAAATATCGTTAATTTTTATTTCAGGCCTCCCTTATTACGCCCACTCCCGTTCGAACCTAAAAATTGTAATATACCTTATGGTCATGGAAGTATTAATGCTAATTCACATACCGAGTTTTGTTAATTTCTGTTCAATCGTTAGTGCCCAATGAAATTGTAGACCTCCGCTTTGGTGTTTAATGTATATCTCTTTTTTACTTTATTATACGACAAAAGTGAATATAACAAACGTTACTTTAAATAACAAAATAAGCAACTTTTGTCATGTTCATATTTGCAGAAAACTAATAGAAAACGAACTACCACTATTTTTAATTTCAGGCCTCCCTTACAACCCCCACTCCTGCCCGTCCCTAGAAATGTTGGTATGGCTTATTATAATGAAGGCGTTAGTGCTAATACACATACCGAGTTTTATTTAGTTCGGTTGAGTCTTTTGTTCCAAATAAAATCGTTGACTCCCGCTATACTTTGTAACGTATAACGCATTTATACTTCAATATACGACGAAGGTGTATATAACAAAAGTTACTCTAAATAACAAAATAAACAACTTGTGTTATGTGCATATTTGGCGAAAAAGCTATAGTAAACGAAATATCGCTATTTTTAATGTCAGGCCTCCCTTATAGCCCCCACTTCTGTTCGTCTCAGAGAATATTAATATAGCCTAAAGTCGAAGTTGGGTTAGTAGTAATATGTATACCAAGTTTCATATAATTTGGTTCAGCCGTTTATGCATGAAAAGGTAACAAACAAACAGACACCTAAGAAACAAAATGCAGTTATGGTGTCTGTGACATATGAAACGAAAAGTTATTGTGAAATTTCGCGAAAAAAATCAATGAACAGGCAGAGGTTACATGTTTATATATATATATATATATATATATATATATATATATATATATATATATATTTTCTGAAGTCTGATAAAATAAAAATCATTTTTAATTGCTGATTAAAATTAAGGACTAAGAATAATTAATTAACAATAATGATTAAGACCTATTCATTAACAATGATGACCAAGAATTATTATTTTAAATGCCACTATTCAACTTTGTGCTTCTTAAGGATATTTAACCTTTAAGGAGAGATATGTAATTTCCAAAGAGTAAAACTAATGTGGAGGACTTGCTTTCAATTGCCGGTCGCATTCTAATATATTGGTTTTTAGTATTGTCAGACCAATATGAAGACTTTTATTTCATTAGTTTTGCAGTAGACGCGCACTAACAAGTTGGAAGATTCAGACACATGAAGAGGTAACACAGAAATTATATACGCAGAATGAATTATTTTATTCCCAAAAGATTTTTGCGAGATAGTCCCATAATCAGGAGGATTAAGTGCTAAGCCTTCTCAAGAAGATTAACCCTAAGTTTCAATCAGGATTCTCAATCTAAACTTAATCAAGAGGAATTGCTTTGCCGTTAAGAGTCCTACATTTCGAAAGTTCGATTACAGTACACCAAATGTGAGCATACTATCATTATGTTCATGACAGCTGGGCGAAACTTGGAGTGAATAAAGGCGATTTAACTCGGCTTTTGACAAATAGTCCGTATTCCTTTCTTTAGCAATTAATTGGAACGAACTAAAAATAATGTAATTTCGATTTATACAAATTAGAGTACTGTCGATCGATGTTGATTTCATTGGCGTGTTTCTATTTGTTTAATAGCATTGATACAGTCCAAAAAACAGCTGTCAGAATGAAACCTGTTTATTTCAGTATGTTTACAAAAAACTAGAAGGAGCAAAATGAGCTTACTTCCGGAGGAGGCAGGTCTATCTGTTCCTGTGGTACGTAGAATGAAGGGTGTACGAGAAGACAGTACTCAAACTAGAAACTTAGTTTCGGTATGTTTATGAACGTTGTGGAGCTGGCCATATAGAAATTTCATAAGTAATTATTTTATCACTGTAGATAACCCGTCCCGATTAGCCTAAGTTGCAAAAAGTGGACGTTAATAAATAATAATAATAAAAAAAAAAGTTTATGGTGAAAGTAACAGATGGCTACTATTTCTAGGAATCTAAGATTGCATTACATGCTCTACTTATTATTGGACTTACATTTTATATTTTCTGTTATCCTAGCTGAAAGCTCATTTAATAGATAACATATGAATTATCAGAAGTAAGTTTTTTTGACTTAGAGCCCAGAGGTTGTATAGCCACCCAGCTGGCCGATGGTATTTAAGCAGGCTTTCTTCATTGATTCGAGGCCAAGCATTCAAAGCCTTGCTTGCTTTTGAACTTGCCCAGTGGCCTGTCGCTAGTCCCTTCTGTAGACATACCAAGCTCAATCTATCTCCACAGTATGCACATTTTAGCAGATTTCCCTTAAGGGAAATCAGTTATTGAGGTCGTACTCATGACGCGATTTTCGAATTTTTTCTACAATAGTCCATCGATCCTACCCAGAAGATGACGAAAATGAGGTCCGTTCAAAGCTGTATATATCTATATATACATAAAGCTGTATATATCTATATACATAAAATTGTAACCTCTGTCTGTACATTGATTTGTTTCGCGAAATTTCACGATAACTTTTCGATTGACATGTCATAGACACCATAACTGCATTTTGTTTCTTTCGTGTATGTTTGTTTATTTGTTACCTTTTCACGCATAAACGGCTGAACCGAATTTTATGAAACTTGGTATGTATATTACTACTAGCCCCGTTTAGACTTTAGGCAATATTAATATTCTCTAAGACGAACAGGAGTGGGGGTTATAGGGGAGGCCTGAAGTTAAAAATAGCGATATTTCGTTTCCTATTGCTTTTTCAGCAAATATGCACATAACAAAAGTTGTTTATTTTGTTATTTAGAGTAACTTTTGTTATATGCACTTTTGCCGTATACGGAAGTATAAATGAGTTATACAATAAAAACTAAAGCGGGAGTCCACAATTTTATTTGGCACAAAAGACTCAACCGAACTAAACCAAACTCGCTATGTGAATTAATACTAACGATTTCCTTATAATAAGCCATACTAACATTTCTAGGAACGGGAAGGAGTGGGGGTTATAAATAACGCCTGAAATTAATAATAGTGATATTTCGTTTCCTATTGCATTTTCGGTAAATATGCACATAACAAAAGTTGCTTATTTTGTTATTTAGAGAAACTTTTTTTTATATACACTATCATCGTATACCGAAGTATAAAGGCGTTATACGCTAAAAATTATAGCGGGAGACAACAATTTTATTTGGCACAAAAGACTCAACCAAACTAAATAAAACACTCAGTATGTGTATTAGCACTAAAGCCTTCCTTATAATAAGCCATACTAACATTTCTAGGGACGGGCAGGAGTGGGGGTTATAAGGGAGGCCTGAAATTAACAATAATGATTTCCTATTGGGGTTTCGGCAAATATGCACATTACAAAAGTTGTTTATTTTGTTATTTAGAGAAATTTACTCAACTCTTCTTTTCAATATGAACTACCAGGTACCTCACCTGAAAAAATTAATTCAAATCTATGTTAATATTTTGTCCTTAATAACTGAAATCTATGCATAATGCACAGGAGACGGGAAATATGACAATTTGGAGGACAGTGAAGACTCACAAAAAAATTAATTTTATTATTAACAAATGCCAACAACGGGTATTAACCCTAAACACTGATACGGGAAAATGTCAAAATATTGTGCAAAATAAAGCCTTGCCAAAAATATACCATCACCATTCAGCCTCAAATCAATTCCCGGGCGAAGCCGGGTATCTGAGCTAGTATATATATAAAATTGTAACCTCTGTCTGTACATTGATTTGTTTCGCGAAATTTCACGATAACTTTTCGATTGACATGTCATAGACACCATAACTGCATTTTGTTTCTTTCGTGTCTGTTTGTTTGTTTGTTACCTTTTCACGCATAAACGGCTGAACCAAATTATGTGAAACTTGGTATGTGTATTGCTACTAACCCAACTTCGACTTTAAGCTACATTAATATTCTCTGAGACGAACAGAAGTAGGGGTTATAAGGGAGGCCTGAAATTAAAAATAGCTATATTTAGTTTCCTATTGGTTTTCGGCAAATATGCACATAACAAAAGTTGTTTATTTTGTTATTTAGAGTAACTTTTGTTATATACACCTTCGTCGTATAATGAAGTATAAACGAGATATACGTTAAAAACTAAATCGGGGGTCTACAATTTTATTGGACACTAACGATTGAACCGAAATTAACAAAACTCGGTAGGTGAATTAGCATTAATACTTCCATGATTATAAGGTATATTACAATTTTTAGGTTCGAACAGGAGTGGGCGTTGTAAGGGAGGCCTGAAATAAAAATTAGGTATATTTCATTTTCTATTTGTTTATCGTCAAACTTGCACATAACAATAGCTGTTTACTTTGGTATTTAGAGTAACTTTTGTTTTATACAATTTTTTGTATAACAGTGTAAAAGGAAGTAATTTGCGTAGAAATATTGATTTGCTCAACAATTCTTTCCAGTTCGAACAACCAGGTAGGTACCTCAGCTCAATTAATGATTTCAAATCTATGTTAATATTTTATCCTTGATAATTCAAATCTATGTTATTTTTTAACGTCAGTAACAGTTTGCACCAAGTAAAGTATACTGCCCCTCCCCCTTCTCTTCACCCAAACATTAATTCATGAGAAATGCCTGTTTTCCCTATGTATATTTAATACTTTATTTAATTAGAACCTGAAAAATATTTGAACAAACAGTTTTAGTATTGTGTAGAAAATATAATCTGATTTGTTCATATAATTTAAGGTATTACAGGATTAATATCGTAAATGAGTTGGCAGCACTGAGCCTAGGGCGGTGCCAAGCTACTTCCTTTGTACTATCTGTTCTGTCGCTTCCCTGCCGACCTCAAATTCGTCTATGTTTACATGTTAATTGATGCTTACAGCAATGTAGTATTATTCTAAGGAATGTGACTTTTTTTAATTGCCAAAAATAAATAATTTAAAAGAATGAACGCTGGGGAGGTGCGCCCAGTTATTTCTGGTATTTATTAACTCTGCTTCGTTAATGTATGATATACTTTACTGAACACCAATATCAATATACAGTTTACAATCGTGACTTACAAAAGTGTATTTTTAATAGCGGTTATGACAAATCTAAAACAGCTGTCACCATTAAGCTTTGTACGGCATCAAAGGAAAGAAACTTTTATTCATACATGCTTTGGAAGATAGAATACTTTCTATGATTATAAATTATATGTTCATTACTTTATAAAAAAAAAACTACATGCACAGGAGACAGGAAATATAAAAATATTGAGGAGAGTGAAACCCTGCATAACAAATAATTTAATTATTTACGAATCCACAGCAACGGCGGGTATGAAACCTAAAGACTGTGACGGGGAAATGCCAAAATATTGTGGTAAGTAAAGTCTTGCCAAAAAATACCATCTTCATTCAGGCTCAAATGAATTCCCGGGCGAAGCCGGGTACCTTAGCTGTCTGTTACCGCCCTAGCGGTCGCAATTTTCGTCTTATCGTTACCAAACTTGATAGTTTTATACAAAAAGAAAGATCAAGTTCGTTAAATCGGACCAGGGGAAAGGGGAGTTTAGAGGGAGGAATTTTGAAAATTAGTGCGAAAAGTATCTCCGTTACTATACGACTGATCGAAATATTTTATAGAACAAATCTTATTGGAAATGTAATGTTCTATAAATGTTGTGGTATACATGTTTTCACTATCTCAATTATTAACTGAGATATTTGCATTTTTTTAGTTTACGGTTTTCAGTAAAGCCCAACTCCTACTCATCTCATATTAACAATATTCTATTATGTTGTGAAGCACTTTATTTGAAGCTTAAATACCAAATATTGTTCTCATTGAACTTTTGGCGCACGTGGGAAATCTGCTTAGTTAACGCAGCCCCTGCGTGACGGATTTTTTAAAGTTATGTACAACTTTTGCACTTAGATATATGTTGCCCCGATGTTTATAAATATAAAGATGTCGCACTCCGGTAGAATTCATTTACTGTGAATAAACTGATATTAATTGAACTTGGTGACACTCCCTTCCTAAATTATTTTTATGTGGTTTGGTAAAGGAAAGTATTATTTTTCATCTTCCACGGTGGATTTCATCTACCAGTTCGCTAATTAACTCCCCAAAAAAAAATTAATAAAATTAACAATTCGCGCTAATTGCCATATAAATCGAGAAGGGTGGGAGTAAGGTGAGCGGCCCTTCTACAACACAACAGACAATGACCTACAATGTGGACTAAATTTATGCTGACATAGTTTTTTCTTGACTCATTATAATTCATTATATTCAATCATTTACTTCCTCCTCATTAAATGTGAGCGCTGCTCGGGTTTCAAACGATCATCTAATTTATTAGTACAACGTTTGTCAAAGGTGATCCAATCTGTTTCAGGCTCGTAGCCAATATTTTTATAAATACAAAAAAAACTGGAGCGCTCCATTTCTTTTTTATTTATCTCTCCAATTTAATTTCTATATTACACGAAAAATAAAAAGAGAGATCACCCCTCAGTCAACAAGATGAGATAGTTACACCTTGTCCTTGATCTATGTTACACGCAGGTCAAATTCCTTCAATGCAGCAATTTAAAAAAATGTTCGTTTTGTTTGGCATTTAAATGATCAAAACTATAATTGCACCTAATAGAAATACGTGCATGCATACGGGAAAAAAATACTCAACCTGCAGCAACCATTTTTTTTTTGTTTCTACTAGAAAGTTTAACTTTCTTATCTCAAATACAACTAACATTTTTTCCTACAATTCAAATATATTTAAAAAATTTTTATTTTGTCAAATGACTTCACCTTATTTTTCAATTACGTTTAATTATATAAGGTAGTAAATTGGAGTCAATCCACAATTATTAGTAGTATTTTATAAAGTGGACGGCAACTATATATACAAAAAAAATATCCTATCATGAAAAACATTAAGTAGATTTTGGCATTTATAATAGCAGAATTCCTTTAGGTGAAATCAACGTAAATTTGACCGATTTCTGAATTGAACAAGGGCGTGTTCGTGAAATATCAGTATTTACACAATATTTGTATGTTGCTGAATCTCTTCGCAACTTAGTTTAAAAAAAAGGGGGGGAATAGGGCTGTCTAGGCATCTTAGTCGTTTGCTAACCTAGTACAAAAGGCACAACTTGGAACAAATTCGTAACCCATTCGTAGGAAGGCTTATGCAACATCAATTTAAATGTAAAACAAATATTTTGGTGCATCTAATTGAGAGAGGTGAGCTAAATAGTTTTGTGGCAGACTATAATTAGGATAGATCCGAATGTAAATTCTGGCCAACCTGTTTTGACGTGGAGGCCAGACAGACCTGTTCGTTGAATTCCATTTAGAACGTCTAGGAGGAAATATTATGTAACTAATAAATATTACAAATTACGAATAATTTTATTGGCTCTTCCTTCAGTCGTCCTACATTCAGATCCAATAACTGAGCCAACGTGGTTCTAATAAAGTACTTTTTGGATGCCGAAACCGGTTGGCATTCAATTAACAGTGGAAGACTATGCATTTTATTAAGATAACGTTTTTAGGTGAATGTTAGGCCATCTTCAAGGTCAGATGCTAGTTCTAAAAAACCCTGTAACCTAAAGCTGAAGTTGACATATTTCCTAAAACTGCAATGCATTTGGATTACATGGATAATACTAACTATCAGTAGAACTACTATTAACCATCATATATACTGCTCAAAAATGAATAGGGATATTGGTTATTTTTTCTTATCCTATTAATTTTAATTAAATCGATCTTAAATATATTAAATTTATTTTTTATGGGGGATAAAGACAATAATTTCAAATAAATATTAATGATATTTATAATATAAAAAAAAATATGCTAGGCCCCATACATACCACAAAACAGCCAATATCCCTATTCATTTTTGAGCAGATTAGTATGTAATAGATTCCACAATTATTGCTACTTGTACTGTTTCCATAAACAGCCCGTATAACCCTGCATTTGTATACGCCCGTTTCTTCTGCTTAACCTAAAAAACGGTTCAAAAAATTTACGAGCTTATACACATATGTAATGTTTTGTTTTAAACTTCTCATTACTCTCATAAATAAAATACCTAGAAAAAAACCTAGAGTGGCGAGTTCGATTCTTGCCTGGGCAAAGGAAATTATTTAGTGACGAAATTCATTAAATAATGTCCTAAAATCCCACCCTGGATAGAAAAGGGTGGTAACCTGTAGATAACCCGTCCCGATTAGCCTAAGTTGCAAAAAGATGACGTTAATAAATAATAATAATAAAATATTAATAAAAATATTGAATACATACTAACTTATTTACGGAATTATATATCATTAATAAGGACATTCATACATTCATGTAATTTGAATGTATTTATTTCAACAATTGTTCAATAGAGATTTGAACCAAATTCGATATTTAAACGTTTTATGTAAAAATAAAAATCAAGTTCGTTAATGACTGAAATCGGACCAGTAGGAGGGGGGGGGGTTAAGGGAGAATTTTCGAAAATCGAATTATCCCCGTTATTTTTATGTCGGATCGAAACATTGTATAAAATCAATCTTTTTGCAAATTAAATTTACTATAAATATTGTTATATACATTTATTCTCTATCATGAATATTAGCCGAGATATTTTTATTAAGCGTGTGACGATAACCAAAAGCTTGTTATGCAGTTTCCGTAGGTGTTCGGCTCTCGTGAAATTTCTTTATTGTAAAACTAAAGATTTCACGTGGGAAATCTGCTTAGTTTACGCAGCCCCTGCGTGGTGGAATTTTTTTAGAGATTTGTTTGAATAACACGAACACGCATTATAACATGGTATCTCCACAATTTGTTAATTTCATTAGTACTTTACCTCATTTTTTAAAGTATATTAAAATTTAATAATTAAAATATATATGGTTTACGGTTAAAAAAAAGACTCTCTTGGCTTTCTTTAAATTCCCTTGACAGATTTCAGCTTGGAAATGTGTCTAAATGGGAAATGGTTTAAAGCAGTTGACGTCCAAACTTGTGTAGTCTAATGCATATTGTCAATTCAAACATTTTTACTAAGATTAAAAATTGTAACTAAACAAAAGAAAGAAAAGTCTCCATTTTTTTCATTTTTTATATTTTCTTTTTACATTAATTACAACAGCGGCAGTAGCTTACTGTAGGACGTAAGGATTTCTTAAGTTATTAGCTATCCTATTAATGTTTAAAACACAAATGGATTTTTTATCTCCTAATGAGTTGTTTACATCTGAAATACAAAATGAACGAAACAGCTCTTTATCTCTTTAAAACCGTCCACCTTCACCCCCTCCCCCCCCCCAATTATCCCTTTCCACTTTGATGTTGCTATAAAGATAAAAAATATATTTTTATTTTTGTTTATATATATATATATATATATATATATATATATATATATATATATATATGAATTCTATGTACTCATTTTCTCCTAACGTTCCATGTTTTATGTCAAAGAGTAGAAATGAATGAAAAAGTTAGAATAAAGTACGAATTCTTAAATTGAAGGAGGTTAGAATACAGATATTGAAATTATTGAACGTTACTTAATCATTGGTATACTTTTTTTACAGCAAGCGAAAATTAAGTTTTAATATCGTTTTAAAATTTCATTTCCCATAAGAATCCGTCATTAATGATGTGCCTTTTTGTTGGACATTTTAGAGTTAGATGCGCTGGAGAAGTACTGGAAAAGGTAAGAGAGTTAGCTTAACCGTCAAAGGGAACTCTGAATAAATAAGACCTGCCAAGTTTCATTTAAAAATTCAGAAAACTCTTGAAAATAATGGGGTGGGGTTTAGTAGCGAGTTTTAAACACCCTAAACGCTCACACACACACACACACACACACACACATATATATATATATATATATATATATATATATATATATATATATATATATATATGTATTATTATATTATCTAATTCATATTATAAATATTGATACCTCCGAGATGTAATTAAAATTTAGTAAGATCAAATTACCTTTGTCGGTTAGCAGTTTTATTTAATCAGAATTATTACCCTTGATAACATTTAACTAGGTCAACAAATTTGGAAGGGATATGTAACTTTTTGTGCTGTTAATGAAGATAATTTTATATTTGGCCTATCTTTAATATTGTAAACATTCTAAATTCGTTACCTCGTTAAAGACATGGGATGCTTTCTCTTACGGATGGTGAAATGCGTCTCTATCTGTTATCCATGATTCATATTTTTCCTGGGAGGTCAGGTCTGTAACTTGGTTTTTATTGGTCGTTAACTCTCCTTTTCGGAGTTTGGTCGAGCATATGATTGGCAGACCCATCCATTCCCTTTCTCTCCTAAAATACCTGAATCACTGTGCCTAGGGATACCTAGGCAACCTTATACTCCTTTTCCATTTTCAGACCTAGAAGAAAGTTCTTCGTATCCCTCCTTGCCTCCTGACATCTCCATTTCACTTCGAGGCTTCCAACAAGACTGACTGACTGACTAAGAATCACTCGTTATTTAATGAGCTCCACTTAGTGCTCCTAGGCGGCTAATTCGGACGGGTTAACTAAAGATTACCTCCCCCTATCTTTGTAGCCAAGTTGGTACTAAGGATTTTAGCCGATTTCTCTTAAATAATATCAGCTATTGAGGTCGTACTCATGAAGCAATTTTCCATAAATTTCCTCAAATGTGCATTGATCCTACCCTGGAGATGACGAAAATGAGGTCCGTTCAAAACTGTGTGTGTGCGTGCGCGTGTGTGTGCGTGTGCGTGTATGTGTGTGTGTGTGTATATATATATATATATATATATATATATATATATATATATTTCGTTTGATCGTTACTAAACTCGATATTTTTCATTTATGTAAAAAGAAAGATCGAGTTCGTTTATGACTGAAATCGGACCATTGGGTAAAGTAGTTTAGAGGGTAGGAATATCGAAAATTTGAGATATCTCCGTTATTATACGTCTGATCAAAAAAGTTTATAGAACCAATCTTTTAGTAAATGTAATGTTCTATGATTGTTATTTTCAGAACCTTGATTATTTTTTTTGTTTCCGCATACCCTGCGTGGACGGAATCCTGTTTAGCGTCTTATATGTATTACTATATATTGCATGGTTTGCCAAGTACACTAATACCTAAGCTTTAGCCCACATGGCTAAACAGACCACTTTCAAAAAGAAAACTGCTATTGCCTTTGATTTTTACTGAAATCTATGTACCGTGTCATCTTAGTAGCGTCTAACTTGTGCCTAAGTTTAATTATAGAGATTATACTTGTCTTAGTTTTTTTAGCAAATTGAATGTAAAAATTACTATATTGATATCATTTATTAATAATTAATAAACAATCAACTATTGACGTAGTCGGACTGAAGTACCCAAAATGTTCATCATCAAATCACAGGGCTTCACAAGTTGCGTAAAGTTAAGTACGGTTGCTATTCCACATAATTATAATTCTGATGTCCTTCCACGAAAATTTAACATTAGGCTAACTCTTGTTTCTTTATGAACGTTCCTTCATAATGTATTCAGGTATAAAATACTCAAACTTACTAAAACATTCTAAACTGCCGTGTATCCCTTTGTTTTATTATATTTTGGAAAGGTATAAATAAAGTCTAGAAGAAAAAATATAAAAAGAAAGTTGGTAAAGAACAATGAATCCTTCTTTTAACTTTTTTCGCTTTTCGCTTGAAGTTAAGGAACGACAATGAAGAAAAAAACGATATAGCCAAAGAGAATGAGGAGAAAATCAGAGATTTTCTCTTAAAAAATAAAAAAGAGTACTTAACTATTGTGACAGACCGAAGCTACCTTCATGTTTCAAACCCAATAGGAAAGTGTTAAGGAGCTTATTGTTTGCCTAGCCCAAAAGATGTAGGTCAAGGAAGATCCGCTGTTTTTTTAATATCATTTTAGGGTAGGGTGTTTGAATTTGAAAGCGATGCTTCTTAAAAATGAATTTGCTTATTCGAACTAGCCACTAGATTGGCTGTTTGTAACAATATTATTCAAGTCCATTATGTCTACTTAAGAATCCACAAGGTTCTATTTGTTAAGAATTAATATATTTTGTTGATAACAACCATGCGTGTGTGTGAGGGGTGATATATATTTTAGTTCAATTGAAAATCCAACAGATACTGAGGAATGTTTCTTTAGTAGTTGTTCATTCACCCAATATTAATAAATGGAGAACAACTTATGTTTGTCCGTCTCCAATTTTGAGTTAAACCCTATAAATAGCCTACTATAGTTAACAAATTTACAAACATTCGTCAAGCAAAGATCACGTAAACCGTGCAGATAGCCTGAGTATTGAAATGGGATACATATGATCTCATCTCACATTCTGCTCTCTGTTTTCCCCATGGAAACGCCGGTCTTAAAACTAGATATGTTATAATGCTTAGTTTTATAACGCCTTAATTTGAAAATCGCATTAGTAACAGTGAGGGTTAATTAAAACACTAAAAATGAAGAAATATAAATTTCCTTTTCTCCATATTATTCTAGTTAGAATGCAGAAAGGATTTGAGGTAGTAAGGAGTATATTGGCCATCATCAAGGAAATGTATTAAACACTTTTTGATGCCATTCGTAGTAAACAAAATGTTTATTCCTTTACATTTTTCCTTAAATAATTTTAGATTCAAAATGAAATGTTGAGTTTGATGAAGATAGCGTAAGTAGACTCACACACACAAACACAAGTGTGCCCACCTTTTTTTTTTCATTATTTAACCTTCCGCCACTTTAGAAATAGAAAAGTTCGTCACGCAGGGGCTGCGTAAACTAAGCAGATTTCCCACGTGAAGTTTTACAATAGAGAAATCTGCCTAGTAATAACCTATTCTCACGAGGACGAATAGTTAGTGAAACGGCCACACTAGCGCTAGTGCGCTCGGCGGAAACTCCCGAACATAGCCGACCACACTCACAATATAAATCCAAATATCTCGGTTAATATTAAAGATACAGAATAAATGTATAGAACAATATTTATAGTAAATTTAATTTGCAACAAGATTGGTTTTATACAATTTTTTGATCCGACGTATGGTAACGGAGATATTTCGCATTTTCGAAAATCCCCCCTCTAAACCCCCCCTTCCACTGGTCCGATTTTAGCCATTAACGAACTTGATCTTCCTTTTTACATAAAACGATTAAATTCCGAGTTTGGTAACGATCAAACAAAAATTGCGACCGCTAGAGCGTTAACAGACAAATATATATATATATATATATATATATATATATATATATATATATAATTTTGAACGGACCTCATTTTCGTCATCTCCTGGATAGGATCGATGGACATTTGAAGAAATTTTTCGAAACTCGCGTCATGAGTACGACCTCAATAGCTCATTTCCCTCAAGGGAAATCTGCTAAAAATGTTAAGTGATAATGAATTCGTTGAAATGGTTTTTATTAATAAATAGAGAAAAGGTTCAAGCTTCTATTTACTAAATATTCAATATCTAGAATTTTCTGGTTGGTAAACATGACTAGACTATTCGAGCTTTGAAGAACCCTTATATTGCAAAGAAATCAATTCTATTTAAATTCCATCATATGCCTTTATTCAACATTTTCTGAGTAAAATCATTTCAGTCCTTCTTCAGTATAAAGAAAACTGAGACGAAAAGCAAGGGTATTAGTTAATTTATTGCGAATAAACTTTTATTTAAGACTTGACTTAAATAAAAAAACTCCATTTCTCGGTATGAAATTCGCTCCCCCATTTCTTTTTAACTTTTCATTTTTCAACAACCAGCCTACCTCATATCAGAAATGGAATGTGTTACACAGGTTTAAAACTCTCTCTAATGAATCGTTAGAAGGTTTTAGTATTTAACGAAGTATACTCAGACCACAACACGGCCAAAGAAGCCATCACAGGTTCTCCATGCTACGAATTACTATGGTGACCCCAGTGACTCCTAAAATTTAGGATGTGATCATAGAAAAATGATTAAATAAGTTTCTCTCACAACTGCGAGATGATCCCTCCAAGGAAGAATGTTTGAAACAGTGTATATATATATATATATATATATATATATATATATATATATATACATATATTGTGTAATGTACATAGTAATCCTCTTTATCCATATTGCATTAAACAGAATAAAATCAACACTCCCCTAAAACACACACTTTATTAAATTAATTCCCCCATGTGCCAAAATGTGCATTCGCGGCATTGACAAAGGCTTAAATCTAAAATACAATCAAATCCTTTATGAAATCATATCAAGATATCAAAGAATGGTTTATTACATGGGATGTCCGATAATTTAGAATTAATTATTGTCCATCATGATGATGGTGTTTTAGCAGATTTTCCTTCAGATAAATCGACATTTGAGGTTGCTCTTATGACACGAGTTTTGAAAGCAATTTTCAAATTTCCATCATTCCAACCGATGTTGACAAAAATGGTTTCCATTCTAATGCATTCTGTTAATGTACAAGGCATATTTTTTATTTGTTGCCTGTTACTTTATAACTTTAACAATCATTTTAATTTAGTCTTATTTGGCAGATAATAATGAATAAAGAAACAGACTAATGGATTCACTTTGATACAGATTTTTCTTTTTATACCAGAATTAGAAAATATTGTAAGGGTACCAGTCTTTGTAGTTTCAATAGGAAAAATACTCATATTTTTCAATCGTCTTCAATCTGAACGTTGTTAGTTGGCCAGGACACTCCCCGTCTCTCCTCAAAGCGTGTTTACTGTTTGTAAACAGTTTAGATAAGTCACCTAAGATTTCTTTAACAAAGAAAAGGAAGTTTTCTCTTAGCAGGAAGTGATTTATGCCTGTTTGATGGAAAGGGCTGATTTAGCCTCGCCTATTAGCGGTCGATATTCCATGCTGTGTAACCTACCTGCATAAGCAGATTAACGAAGAGATTACTCATCCTAATGAATCGGGACAGCTTCCATATTGAATCCAGTCTTTCTAACGGGCTGGATAAAGGATTCATTTTTCTTTCACCCTCTGGACTTTTCGAATATGCATGCAAAGTGCAAGGATAGGTCTTCGATCACAATGCTGAACTTTGGTAGCATTTTTGGAAGAATAATGGAGTCTATCAGAAGACGTACTATTTATATTCAAGTAAAATTATGAATTATTTTTTATTATTAGTTAGCATTAGCCATAAATAGTTAATAAGTAATGATTTATATTTCTTTATGGGTTATGCTCAAATCATAGGCACTAAACATTGTTTTCTGTTAATTACTCGTTATAATGACTGTGAGCTTTGACTACATTTTTTTTTCTAGTCTATTCCTTATGGTTGATTGCAAGTTTTACTAAAATACAATGTGCCATAGAGGCATATTATAAATGTTTAGTATAGAAACTTGAGTAACCTCAATTTAAGACTGGAGTAGTCCATGCGAAAAATTTATCGATATAGGTCATCTTGGAAGGAGGTGCTACAAACATAAATGGAGAGGCTACAGGTATGCTTCCCAAAATTCCTTCTATTGATTTATACATTTACTCTGTACCTGCCTTTTTTTATAGAGGGAATTTCTTGCATCACTGAATCTGACTGTTAATATTTCAAGAAAAACATATTCCATTTCAATTGGGAATATAAAATAGCAAAAGATAAACTGTTCTCCTTATACAACTTCACTCATGTCCTAATTACTGTTTATTAGTAATATTGGCTAGTGTTCGACCATGAATTAAAATGCAATGTCAGGCTCTCAAGGCTGCGAAATTAGCAGATTTCTCATTGTTTTGATGGTCCCTAGATGATGTCATCTCCCATTCCATTACGGACTTCTAATATATTTATTCAGAACATAAATGTTTAGTTATCTAATAGATTCTAATTAAGATCACATGTCACCATTGTTATTCTACAGTGATTTACAGTGAAGCGTGTGTTAGTCAAATGTCCAAAACATTAGAAGTGTGGAAAAGTAAGCAAGAAACAATTTGATCAAGTAATAAGTTCTGATGAATCGGTTATGTTTTCATTTATTTACTCGACTATGTTTCCACATGACTTATAGGAAATTTTGGCCGACAACAGTAATTGCATAAACACAATCATTAAAATCTAAAAAAACATTAATATATGCATCCCACTATAGTCTACAATTTCTACACACAACTCTTCGCGTTTCTTCTACATTATCAGGCTTTATACTCTTTAATTTCATTTATTTATTTATTTATTCTTTTTTTTATGGTTTTCGTTTTTTCCCTTCTTTTTATTTTATTTTTTTTAATCCCTTGTATACTTATATTTTCATTTATATTATTTTCATTACCCTAATGTTTCCATACACAATATCGTTTCCTACAAAAAAACTGGTATGCCAATGAACTGTTTCTGAAATCACCGTATTCCATAATTCACTCCATCTCTCTTTTTCCGATATTCTTTTTTCTGCTTGCTTTTTTGAGCACACCTGGCTAATGAGTCAATCGCCACAGTTGAGCAACTCTATTAAATAAATAAATACATGTAGTTTAGAATATTAAAAAAAGTTAAAATTAAAAAAAAAAAAAAAGAATATTATACATAGTTTATGAATGACTCTTTGTAACATTTTGGTAAAATGAACTATTTTACATAAATACATAATATTACAACTAGTTCAATAAATATTTTGCTTTTAAACAAATTATATTTGTTACTCTAAAAGAATGGCGACGAATTCTTGTGAAGATATGAGGCGCTATATATGAAACCAAATCACTTCATAGCCAACATAAAGCTAAGTCACTTCATAGCCACTTCTATTGTACCAATTTCAGAAAATATTTTTATTGATAAAATAATGAATCAATTTTCCATATTTTTTTTTATTTTCTGATTTAATAAATTTTGGTTCTTATTACACACCTATTTTCTATGGAACCAGCTGGGGAAGGAAGATTAAAAAAAAAATCTTCTTAGTTATCCTTCAATCTGTCATCCAATTATTACAAAATAATGCTTACATGTTTCAGATCTTATGTGTTTGGAGAAACGTTCTGCATCTTGACCGGGTTCCTGGCAGAGACCTGTGCCAATGCTACTGTCCTCACAATCACAGCCTTCACCGTGGAGCGCTACGTGGCCATCTGTCATCCGTTCCATTCTCAGACTGTGTCCAAGCTATCCAGAGCTGTCAAATCTGTGTTCGGCATATGGATGGCAGCTCTCCTACTGGCTGTACCTCAGGTAACTTATCCATCATACAAATGTGGCTGCCCCCTTACACTAATAAGTTCAAAAAAGTCCGTCACGCAGAGGCTGCGTTAACTAAGCAGATTTCCAATGTGCGTCACGTATTTATATTTATCTCAATGCGTAAACGTTCAACAAAAGCAATATTTGGTATTTAGCTTTCAAATATATGACACCATAATATAATAGCTTATTGTTAATATGACATGAGTAGGAGAGGGCGTTTACTGAAGGCCGAGAACTATAAAATTCTAATATCTAGGTCAATAATCAAGATAGTAAAAGTACGTACATAACAAAACATTTATAGAACATTACATTTGCAATAAGATTCGCTCTATAAAAGTTTTCTATACGAAGCATGACAACGGAGATATTTAAAATATTCGAAATTCTCATCCTCTAATCCCCCCCCACTGGTCCGATTGTAGCCGTTAAAGAACTTCATCTTTATTTTTGAATAAAACGTTAACGTATCGAGATTGGTAATGATCAGATAAAAATGGCGTAGTATGTATATATATTCAATTTTGAACGGACTTCATTTTCGTTATCTCCTGGATAGCATCGATAGACATTTGAAGATTTTTTTTCGAAAATCGCGTCATAAGTGCACGACCTCATTTGCTGATTTATCGTAAGGGAAATCTGCTAAAACGTACTATACGCAGGGGCTGCGTAAACTAGTCAGATTTCCCACCTGCTTGTATGACACACTATTGATCTCTTCTCACTATTGATCGATTCTCTATTTCTGAGTAAAAATCTGATAGGTGAAGTGGGGGTTGACTGAAGGCACAAAACAAGAAAGTACGACTAACTCGTTTAATTTGAGCTACGAGAAAAATATATAGAACAACAATGTCCAATTTCAGCCATTAAGACCTGTGGCATTTAGTGTTGAATGGAACAGTTAAATGCCGAACGCGGCATAGACAACATAAACATTTTCGAGTTAAAAACGTAAAATCCTAATTGGTGGCGTTATCCCACAACGTAGCTTCATGTACCTCTCACAGTAAAAGTTCAATGAAAGCAATATATGGTATTTAAGTAACAAAGTGGTCAATGATATAGCAGTAGTGAAAATATCTCGGTCAATATTTAAGATAGAGAACTTACAACATTTATAGTTCATGCAATTTTGAATGGGATATGTTTTATACAACTATTCCAAATTTTAATAAGGGAGATATTTCGAAATTCCCCTCCCTCTTAAGCCCTCCTCGCACTGCTCCAATTTCAACCATTAACGAGCTTAACGAACTTGCTAAAGATGCGAGACGTTCTTACATAAAATATTTAAATATCAAGCTTGGTAACGATAAAAAATAAATTGTTATATGCTTATATTTATTATATTTCATTGAAATTAGAACAGCAAAACAAAATTTAATTATTGTAACAAATATCGATAATAAATTACTGTGAACTCTTAACGAGCACATGAAAGCAACAACCAATGAACAAAGGTATAATATAACGGCTCTTCTCAAAGCTCTGAGAATCAGGCAATAGAGCCGGCATTAAGGAAGGAACAAGGAAAAGGAAGCAGGAAGGAAGGATTGAAAATTTTCGAGGCAGAGGCCCATAGCAGTATAGTGGGAGGCAGGTATTTCATAGAATCTTTAATTAAGCTCTCTAACGTGGGGAGGATACGGACTCCAGTATTAGATGAGCATAATCTCCAAAACTCCTATTACGTGAATAGGTAAAACACGGAACCGAAGATTGTATACCTGTAACGTAAATGGAGGAACAGACTCAGGCCGGTTTATAGAAAGAAAGTATATTTCGTTACAAATGAACACCATGTTTTGCTTGACTCATGATATCGACTAGTAATGGGATTTCAAAATGTACACTTATTTAACGCTCAAAAAAAGTTGGAAAAAATATTCATATTCAGCACACCACATTTTATCATATTTTAGGTAGAACTGATGGGTTTTTGAACAAAGAACATTTGTCGAAAATCGAGTCATGAGTACAACCTGAAAGCTGATTTATCTGGAGGGAAATCTGCTAAAAGTGAAAAGACCTTATTAAGTAAGCATTATAACATTAAATTTTCATTTGATTGAAACATTGATATATTTGAGTTGATAACTTCACCCTCAGTGCATTGAGGATCGTTTACACGCCAATGGCAGACTTGATTTTGCCATTTTTGACAGAATTTAGGTGGGTTGTCCAATTACGGAGGTTAATAAATTTTGTGTTCACTACCTCTCCTATGGCATTAATAAGCAATTAACCTAAAGCACTTGGGAGTTAGCTAGGAATAACCAGCAGTAATGGAACTGCCATACGGGGTCAGTTAACATGGTGAGAGAATAAGAGATGAGGGATTTCTATTGAAATATACATGTCCTGTGAATAAATGGGGTTGTTCGTGTTTACTGTTGTATCTAGGAATTTGAGATAACCCCACTGTATAGTACTTTGTTCTTTTTTTATGTGATTCTCTTTTATCTGTACATTTTATTTTTAAAAGCCATATCAAAAAATGATATTAAAACACCACAAATGCTGGCAGGCATATTTGTATATTTAAATATGAACTCCTGGGGAGATGTGAAGCATGTATGCACAAGAGTCGATTCAGAAGTATTTAAAGAGTCAGAATAATATTTGAAAGAGGGCAATAAAAGATGTCCCGAGGCAATAGCTTAAATTCGTTTCTTTAGATAAAAAGTTTGATATTCTTAGGAATTATAAGGAGAAAGGTCTGCCGACAATTTATCGTTGTGCCAAATAATAATATCCTCAACTCTTCTTCTTGCCCTGAAAAAAAAGAAGGAAATTCTAAGAATCAGTCACTTCTAGTGCCACTTAATGCCATCAAAGAGCTTATTACCAACAAGTACGATAAGTTTTACAAAATGCTTAAATTTTCTCAGAATAATAATTAAGGAAGTCAAAAAAATGTCCATCTTGGTTCTTCACTTTAAAACCACGTTATTCTTTTTTCCGTTGAGTTCATCTGTCTTAGAGACTATATCAATCTGCGCGAAGGATTTCATATTTTAGAACATCGTATCTCCTAGTAAATAGAATAACCCGCTGTCGCGAAGATACATCTACCAGAAAATAACCTACTTAAATTATTATAATTCTCTTAATGATTAGTCAAATATAAATCCCCATCCCAGAAGAGACCCCCTAAACCAATTCTTATCATGGGTTCAGCATGAGGGATGTCAAAGGATTAAACTATGTTGTAACTGCTTGTATCTGATTCATGGAAGCGAATGAAATCTGCAAACTAGGAATTACGCGAAAGGAAACAATATAACCTACTGACTTAACAATTCATTGATGAAGTAATAGAGTATAAAATGTGCATAATCAATTAAACTTTAACTTTATTTAAATGTCATGCACACGTTTTCCTACAAAATACTCCGTTACATAAATAGTTATTATGAATAAATAGCTGTTTCATTACCATCTTCTTGCTTGCATATCCGTTCGAAATGAAAGACAAAAATTTAAATTACCTGCCTGACTTATCAACACAATACATCTTAATTCCCCTTGAATCCATTTAATTAAGAATGTTGATTTAAGCAAATTAAATGAAAGTAATGAAAGGGGCGTTCAAGACCAGTCGTTATTTGCAGGGAAAAAAATTCAGTTGAATATTCAAACATTCTTTCTAGTAATGCTATCAAGTTAATCTGAGCACATCAAGTGAAATATCTATTCAGAGAATTATAAAGTTGACTTGTTGAAATTATTCACTCACTGAACAGTTATTGGTAAGCAATTAGTAATTATTGAACCATAGATGTGGACAGAAAAAAAGATGTTTAGGCTTCAGTTTTGCCATATTTCCCTCAAGGGATGTTCTCATCACCCGATTTTCGAAATATTTGTTCAAATGTCCATCGGTTCTACCTAGTAGATAACGAAAATGAGGTCTGTGAAAGGATTAAATATATTTATTGTCGGTTAACGCTCTCGTGGTCGCAATTTTTGTTTGTCCGTTTCCAAACAGGAAATTTAAACGTTTTGTATAAAAATGATGATCGTTAACGACTAAAATCTGACTAGTGTAAAGGGGGAGAAGTTAAAGGGGGAAATTTCAAAAATTCTAAATATTTCCATTGTTATACGTCTGATCGAAAACGTGTATAGAACAAACCTTATTTCAAATTAAATGTTCTATAAATGTTTATTTATGCGTTTTTTTCACTGTCTTGATTATTAACCGAGATATTTGCAGTTATTAGTGTTTGGAGCTCAGTAAATCCCCACAATAAGACACTTGAAGACATTGTTTGCCAATCATGGCAGGTTTCCTAACTTTCAACCAAAGCACACTATCTATTTATACAAGTTTCTCCTTGTTGCAGAACCTGAGTAGGCACCGGGTAAACAGGCAATCGTCGAAAGGCAACTTGATGATCTGACAATTTCGGGTGACCCGGTTTTCAAACTTGCGCGTGTGTTTTTGCCTAGAATCAATTAATTTATTGATTTAGTGAGCCGCTCTTTAGTTCATAATATAAACAAGAAAGTATTCTACACTTAGACATTATTCATTTTGAGTCGTGTGTCTCTTTATAATATAGTACTTTTAACACATACATATTATTATTTTTATTAACTACTAGCTGTACCCTGCGCGCGTTGCTACGCCAACTAAAATACGAAATTATGATAAAGATGTATATAATAAAAGTTACTCTAAATATCAAATTAAACTCTTTTGCCATGTGCACGTTCGCCAAAAAAAAACCAAAAAACAATGAAAACAAAATATGACAATTTTTCATTTCATGTCTCCCTAAAAACCCTACTCCTGTTCGTTACTAAAAATGTTAATATAGCTTATAGTTAAAAATACGGAGTTTCGTTAATTTCGATTCAGTCTTTTTTTTTTTTTTTTTTTTTTTTTTTTTTTTTTTTTTTTTTTTTTTTTTTTTTTTTTTTTTACTCGCACGGCCAACCCGAGCCCCGATTCAGTCTTTCGTGACTTATAACACTGTTGACCCCTTCATAACTTGTTGTAGTGTACCCAATCTTTAGCATGCAATACATTGTCATTGTTTAGCACTTGCTTATTATTTATAACACTGAAACAGTGTTACTAATTATATAACAGTTTCGGAATACGATATTTGTTCGATTTGGTTTTTTGATATTCGCCACACAAGTACTATCTTGTTTTATAATAACCAAAATAATTGAGATTGATTTACTAATTCAACCATAGTCATACCTTGTGAATTCAAATCTAATAATTTTCAGTTCGGACTAGTACGATTAAGCTTTATCATAGTTGGATCCTCACAAAATTGGATTACGGGAACATTATGTACGTAGTTGGCTAACTTCAAACTTTGCCGTGCAAGTTTAAGCATTTAAATCATGTCCAGCCTACAGTATATGTAGCAAACAGGATAGAACTTCAGAGAGAATGATTGGCTATCAAACAATATCTCATCATTAAATCTTATTCAACCTTCCCTCATTTGTGCACCCAGTTGTACCTCCTTTTTTATGAAACTACAGGTAAAATTAAAGAAATAAATAAAAAAACATACCCGATGAGAGTCCAAACTGTTTAAAATATAGAACTATCTGTTTGAAATATAACATTTAACATTTATATACATCAAAAATAATGCCAGAAAATGATTATGGACTAACCTACAAGGACTCTATCAAATGTGAAAGTAAACGCAGTATTTACAAAATATATCCAGAAAGTTGTCAATCATTTGATCTTAAAAAGTTAATTTGGAAGGGTGGTAAATAATATTTCCCATATATTTATATATGTCTTTAACAGTGAATAAGACAGAGCTACTGTCACTTTTATGAAAAAGGAATATAGGTTTTCTTAAATCAAGAATGCCTAATATTCACAGTGGAATATTGCGAGACCTCCAAAGCTCTGTACCATATTATTCTTAACAGTAACGTTATTCACATTCACTGTAAACATTTTTGCCCATTAAACCTCAGCACACAAAATATCCATTTAATTCAGATATCATTGTTAATATTATTGCCACAGAAATTGGTATATATCATTTTTTCATGTATCCCAATCCACTTTGGCATTTTGGGAATTTAGTATAACAATGCAATTGCAAAATTAGCCGTTAACGACCACACAGAGTACCAGTGTACATTCCTCGTTTGAACTATGCTTTCTTACAAAATATAGAGTTGATAATAGAGATATTCAAGGCAGGAAAAACAAACCTTTGATTTCTGGATGAACAAACTAGACCTGCATTCCTTCACAATGTATTGAGACAGAGTGCACTTTAGAAATTTATTTAGTGATGGACTCATTAAATAAACTCCTTAGGCCCACTCTGGCTAGAAAAGGGTGGTAACCTGTAGATAACCCGTCCCGATTAGCCATAGTAGCATGAAGTGGCCATAAATAATAATAAACAAACAGAGTGCTTTCAGAGAACCAGATCCACGTTCAGTGCTTGTGAAGAGCTCTAAAGAGCTGTAGCTTGAACCACAGTGGCGGGCAACTGGCAGGAGATCCAATCTGCAAACTATAGTCATTCTTATTTGTGTTTAAATGTCATTATTGTCATTAGATATGTTTCACCCTCTCTATAAATGGATAATAACCTGTAAATAACCCTTCCAATTAGTTGTAGCAACATAAAGTGAACGTTAATAAATAACTTTTTTTCAATTATCATTTATCCAAATCACAACTTGAGAATTATTTTAACCTTCCTTGTTTCAACAGAACTTCATAATTTAAAACTCTAAATATAATAAAGGATAATAAACCTTTATGAGTAGCACCTCAAATAAAAATTGGTAACGCATAGCGATTTTGGTAAGCATTTATTTTCATGATGACTATGCATATTTTAGATACAATTAAAACATTTCATAATTCCAACTGACATAGAACAAGCCATTGAAATGTTATACAAAGTTATAAATGAGTACTCACTAAATATTCATTAAAAGTCTACACAAATACTTAAAATTTCCCGAGAATAAAGTACGGTCACTAAAAGTTATTCGATAATAAAATAACGAGTTTCCCAGTACAGAAAAATGTTTTATTTCGTGAGATGGTAACTGGGAATTAATTCTGGAGCTCTTAACTGATACGCCCTTTTGAAGAATTGTATAACTTTTTAGCAGCTAAAATACTTTCAACGTTTAATTTATATTTATCAGTCCTGGGGGAATAAAACTTTTTTGTTAGTTTGGTAATTTATGAGCAAAGTGCTTCAATTCAAATGTCTCCTTTTGTTGGAGGTAATTTGCATAGATATTGTTGGGTAATTCCTTGTCTTCCTACAGGTGGGGGTAAAGTAATGACTTACACTTTCACAACATAAACTTCTTTCAATCAACTTATAAGCGGTTGTCGTTAACTTGCTCTTCATATGAAATATTCCATTGCGTAAGCCTTATGTTTAAATATAATTGCCAGCTATTGTAACGATAGTTGGACGTATGTAAAATTTTTTTCTTCTGCACAAAACCACACAAATCGTGTATTAATTTTATCATGAAAACTGATGATAAATGTTTTACCTCTTTGAAGAAGCCATCAAGTGCTTTTGGATTTAATGTTACTTTGACAAACTATATTGCTACTTTAGGCTTACTTCTCCATGACTTCTGTTAATTCATCCGCCTCCCGAATCCATCTCCAGGCTTTTTGTCGTCTGTGAATGCTTTAATCCGGAGACTGGCTCATAATTTACAGCCATCATGATGAAGTAGCAATGGACAAACCCGCTTCGTCCTTAGTAAGAAATCTCTACATGAGGCTTTCTAAGTAGGGCTGTGTCGGAGTCTACAAACCTCGAGATGATATATAGTAAAGAAATGTTCGAAGTGTGTCCCTGACGAACAGAAAGGACGACTTGATAAGTTTTCTACCATTGTAACTTCTGGCGTCTTGGAAAAATTAAATTTGCCCCTTGAAACAAATGGTCTCAAACCTAAAAGAGGGGGGGTATTGGAAAATTTCTGGAGGGCATATGGCCTGGTAGAAGGACAACAGGATCTACCTGATACCTTGTGAACGAGATACGGTGTAGGGCATACTGAGAAAAAACGGCACTACCTGGCTCTCCCAGAAGTATGTAGCACCCCAAACACCTCGGTGTCATAAGCACTCCTGTATGTCAGAAGCAGATGAAGTTTGTTGAGTCAAATTATTTGTAGAAGAACCTTGGAAACAATTAATAAAAAAAGCAATCGAAATAATAAAAAGTGCCGAAAATGTAAATAATGGAGGGTTGTCCCATCCCTCAATCTTGGAGCCAATACCAAAAGGCAGACCTGGATTGAACAGCGACGATTCTGAACATAACCATCACTGTTGTGAGCTGGGAGGGAGAAGCCAGGGGATAAAGTTACAGTGAGCCCCCATACTTAGGTACCCCAGAATATAGCACACCTAAGTCTTTGAGAAGTATAAGGAAGGGTGCCGAAGAATACCCACAAATCAGCTGTAGCAGATTGCTAGTACCTAGTTTGATATATTTAAGATGCCCAAGTTGAAATGCACTTGGCTCACTATAATGTCACACGGAGGTGTCATATGGATGCCATCCAGCTGGTGGTGTCATATGGTTTGCATTCATCTTGAATTCTGTCTAATGAAACGTCTAATTAAAAATTTACTTCCCATTTAAGCAAATGTATGTAATGTGACTCTTACAATAAAATACATACTGACAGACTGCAAGAGACGAGATCATTTGCAGATACCCCACGACCTACATGACTTACTCACTGATGGTAGCCCGTACATACCCACTATCTAAAAAACATTAACATATACACAAAAATTTAACTAATATAATCCATATACAATTAATGTTTGCGTTTTAAATTAAATTTTATTATTCCCTATGCATGTGTGTGTATGTGTGTGCGCGTCTGTGTGTGTGTGTGTGTGTGTGTGTGTGTGTGTGTGTGTGTGTGTGTGTGTGTGTGTGTGATTGTGTGTGTGTATGTTTGTGTGTGATTGAATGAGTTTTCACTCACTCGAGTGTGTATTAGGGAGGTACAGAGTTTTATGTAAATAGTCACCAGTAAAAACTTATATTTTATGTAAACCTTAATCATTTTAAATTTCTTTAATTCACTTTATACACCAATTTTATTTTAATTATTGATTTATTTATTGAATATTTAAATATTTTATTAATGATTTCCTTATTGTCGAATGTCAATAGTTTCAATTTTCAGTTTTTTACCTAGCTTTGAATTTTGTCTTTATTTGTTCTCTTGTTCATTTATATTTTTTTCCTTGTTGTTTTCAATTTTGTTTTTTTGATTTTCATTCTTGTTTTTTGAGTTCCATTCTGTTTTGAATTCCATTTCCGTTTTTGAGTTCGACTTCCGTTTTTGTGTTTCATGTAGTTTTGTATTTAGTTTCGCCTTTTGTGTTCTAATTCTTTCCCATTTCTGTTTTGATTTCATCTCTGTTTTTCGTGTTTTCTTTCTGTTTTGTGATCCTTTTATGTTTTGTGTTCTGTGTTCCTTTTCTGGTTTGTGTTCCTTTTGCGTTTTGTGTTCCTCATCTGTTTTGTTTCCTTTTGTGTTTTATTTCTGTTTTGTTTAATTTTGTTAATTTTTTTTAGAATTTTATGTTTTGTTTTAGCAGATCGCTCTTAAGTGAATGCTTTTGAGGTTGTAGTCATGCCGATATTTTTAAAAATTTCTTAAAATGACCTAAAACCAGGCCACCGTGCACTATTATGGCTAATTGGGACGGGCTAACTTCACGTTACATACCTTTTCCTACGTGGATTGGGACCCAGAAATTTATTAAATGAATTTATCGTTAAATAAATTCATTTTGCACTGTCGTGAGTGGAGCCCACGATTGTAGGTTTACCAAGAGTATCATGAAAGTAATTTAATTTGTTTTGAAATATATTAAACCCAACATATAATGTTTATAAAATATTAAAAATAATATTTACTTCACATTTTTCAAATATCATTTATTATCTATTTCGTGTTATTTTAATAAAAACCGTCCCCTTACCATCCTCCTCCGATAATGTAAAACCAATATAGCTATCCCGGTTGCTTCTTCGATCTTTATTGCTTTATTTCTCTTTTGACAACAGGGATAAATAAATGCAATATTATGTAATTAGAAAACAAAGTTGAAGACATAATTAATTAAATTAAAGCTAAGGATATATTTAATTATTAAAACTGTTTAAAGTTATTTCATCTTTGTTCAAAAGTAAAAATTAAATTATTATTTGTAATTTTTGACATATTTGCGTCATTGAGAGTTCTTACCATGACGAAATGTATTCATGCAGCAATAACTATGAATAAATCAAAAGTACTGACAGATCGAAATGAATTTATTATAAAAGGTCAGAAATTATTTCGACGACGGTAGAAAAAAAATTTACAGTGATTAATTTTCATCAAATTAATCAGTGCCCATGGTCCATAAATTAATAGCAATTAAATCATTCAATAAATTGTTTTATGGACAAAAATTTCCAAGACATCTTCTTTCACTTTTCACCCATTTTTCCTTTCTACCCTATTAACACCCATTTTATTTACTTCACGACCTGCATTCAGTTAAAACATTTATATATTACTAGATTTCCCGCAACGGAAAGCAGCTATTATTCTTGTACCTATGACGCGGTTTTCGAAAGATTTCTTTAATTTCCACCGATTCTAAGAAGATGCCGGAAATAAGGTCCCTTCAAAATTATACATATATTTGCCTGTTACACTCTAGCAATCGCTAATTTTGTTTGATCGTGTCATGTAAAACTAAATATTAAGTTCCTTAACATCTGAAACCTGACAGGGGGGAATCGAAAATTCCGAATGCCACCGTTATCAGTAGGATCGAAAAATTGTGTATAACCAAAGTTGTTGTACAATTTATATTCAACTTTGTCTATTCTGTCTAATCTAATTTTCAGCCTACAGTAAACCCCCTCCCCTTTTTAGTCATCACCACGGTCGCTAACAATGAACCAATATATCTTTAGTCCTTATATTTCAAGGTGAAATACCAAATATGATCTTCAACGGGCCTATATTATGCGAGATATATGCAAATACGTTGCTTGAAAACGTCATCAAACCATACCGTACTATATATTTCTTCGTAGCATTCAACTCTAAAGTTCATGTTTGTTAATTGAAATCAAACCTGGAATGGAAGGAGGGGCTGGAGGGAGGGGGAGGATTCGAAAATTCAAATTAACTTTCTTATTAATAGAATGATCAAAAGCGCTAGAGGGCCAATTTTGTTCAACTATTAATGCTCTAAAAATATTCCATTTACATTGCCTCGTAAATGAAACAAACCAGTTATTCGTACTTTCCTGTAGCCACCCTTTATTTTACCCCCATTTCTAGACATAAGATTTAAAAACAGAGAATATATGATGAGGTCACTAGTGAGCGGGAAAACTGCTTACTTCAGGCACTCTCCTCGTGACAGACTTTTAGGGAAATCAGCTATTGAGGTCTGTCTCATGACGTGATTTTCGAAAAAGTTCATCAAATGTCCATCGATCCTTCCCAGGAGATGACGAAAATGAGGTCCGTTCAAAATTATATATATATATATATATATATATATATATATATATATATATATATATATATATATATATATATCTGGATTTGGGCTGGCTGGTGGAGGTCCATCATCAACGGAAGGATCAAAAAGGTCAAACACCTCCACTCTTAATTTCGGGGCGAACCGTCCCATCATCAGTGCTCTGTGACACAACATTTATAGTTTCAAAAACATGTAATATATATATATGAATAAATAAATAAATAAATATATATATAAAAGTCAACAAAGGTAGTCGAATATTAAAAAACAAACAAATATATATAAAACACAATGCTACACTTATGACTAGAACGTTACAAATAAATATTAAAAGCAATAAACAACAAACCGTATTGTTTGTATTCGACTACCTTTGTTGACTTTTATATATATATTTATTTATTTATTTATTCATATATATATATTACATGTTTTTGAAACTATAAATGTTGTGTCACAGAGCACTGATGAATATAGAGTGGAATATATATATATATATATATATATATATATATATATATATATATATATATATGTCTGTTAATACTCTATCGATTGCAATTTTTGTTTGAACGTTACCAAACTCGATATTTAAACGTTTTATGCAAAAAGACAGATCAAGTTCGTTGTGGCTGAAATCAGACCAGTGGGAGGGGGGTTTAGAGGAGGAGAGTTTCGAAAATTCGAAATATCTCCGTTACCATTCGTGGAATCACAAAAATTGTATAGAACCAATCTTATTGTAAATTAAATTTAATATAAATATTGCTCTATACATTTATTCTCTATCTTGAATATTAACCGAGATATTTGCATTTTTATTAAATGTGGACGAATAACGCACGACTCAGTTTCCAGCCAAAAGCTAGTTCGGCCGTTTCCGTAACTGCTCGGCTCTCGTATGGAGATTTCTCTATTGTATAACTTCACGCGGGAAATCTGCTTAGTTTACGCAGACCCTGCGTGACGGACGTTTTTTTTTATATTTCCCAAATTTCACCTGCTCTTTGATATCTATCAGATAATCACTTGTTTTTATTAATCTCTTCCTTATTACCTGCACATTTTATTTGCCCTTTTGATTTCTTTTGGTCTTACAATAATTATAATAATATAGTAAAAAATTAGACATATCTACCTGGAAAAAGTGGAGTTGTGTATTTTGTATGTACGTATGTTCATTCTAATAAAAAGCGTGGTATATTTTTTCATTAGTTTTAGTATTTAATATTTTTATATCCTTGCATACATTTTTTTTTCTTTCTCTGTTTTATTTAGGCCATACAGTTTGGAGTATTGAAGTCAGTGACACCGATCCCCAATTCAACATTGACCGTTGAGGTACTGCACTGCACACTAGTGAACACTAAAGCATGGCTCAAGTACTCCTTCCAAATATCTACTATCGTGTTCTTTGTCGGCCCCATGTCACTAATCACTGGACTATATCTTCTCATTGGAGTAAATCTAAGGAGGTCGAGGCTCATCAAGAGACCCCAGTCGGACGTCAAAGCGCAGAAACATGTTATCAGGATGTTAGGTAAGTGCACATCAAAAATATAATAAATAAGTCAATCACGCAGATAATGCAAAAACTAAGCAGATTTCCCAAGTGTTAGTACTACAGACACCTAATTTCGCCGCACTATACATTCTAAATTTTTGAATAAAAATCCGATGAGTAGAAGCAGAGATTTACTGAAGACTGAAAACATGAAAGTAAGCATAATTCCCTTAATATTTGAATTAACAAAATGTGTAAACAACAACAATTGTAGAGCATCAATTAATAAGGTTGTCTTTTCTATCCCGACTTACAACAAATAGACATTTTGAATTTTCAAATTCACCCTCTCTAACCCATCTTTTTCCTAGTCCGATTTCAACCATTAAAAAGATGTTCATTAGTGTATGTAAATATCGAATATGGTGTAGATCTAATACACATTTGAAGCCAAAAAATAAAACCTTAATTGATAACGTGATAACACAACATACTCGCATGTATCTAGTAAAGAAAGACCTCTTGAAAACAATAATCGGAATTTAAGCTTGAATAAAACATTTCGGGATATAATTGTTCATTGTTAAAATCCAGTGACAAAAACTGAGATTTTACTAAAAGCTGAAATTTAAAAAATGCAAATATCTGGGTTAATATTCGAGATCGAGAAAAGATATGAGAAATGTGTTTTTTTAGAAAATTAAATTAGCTACAAAAATGTGCAATTTTTCTATCCAACATAATAACGGAGATATTTTGGATTTTCTATGTTCTCCACCTCTTACCCCCATGTTTGCCATTAATACACTTCATTTTTAGTTTTACATGAAAGGCGTATATATTGAATTTGGCAATGATCTAAGAAAAATTGAGACCTCTAGAGCTGTAACAAGACAAGTGAATGTTAATGTGTCTGCGCGCGCGCGTGTGTGTGTGTGTGTGTGTGTGTGTGTGTGTGTGCGTGTGTGTGTGTGCGTGTGTGTGTGTGTGTGTGTGCGTGTGTGTATGCATTAGAAAGGTTCTCATTTTGGTCATCTCCTCGGTAGGATCGAGGGACATTTGAAGAAATGGTTCATTAGTCTATTTTTAGGGCAATCCGCTGAAATCAGTTGATATCCATTGCTTATCAATTATTGCTGTTAATTTGAGGCGCCCTTGACAACAAAAAGTCCGTCACGCAGGGGCTGCGTAAACTAAGCAGATTTCCCACGTGAAGTTATACAATAAAGAAATTTCAGAATAGAGAGTCAAACAGTTACGGGAACGGCCCGAACTAGCTCTTGACGGAAACTCACGACTAGACCCGAAGTTAGCTGATCTCATCTCAGAAGCTGAAAAATGCAAATATCTCGGTTAATATTCAAGATAGAGAATAAATATATATAACAATATTTATAGTAAATTTTATTTGCAATAAGATTGGACTTATACAATTTTTCGATCCGATCCATAATAACGGAGATATTTCTAATTTTTGAAAATCACCAATCTAAACACCCACTCCCACTGGTCCGATTTCAGACTTTTACTAACTGGATCTTCCTTTTTACATAAAATGGTTAAATACCGAGTTTGGTGACGATTAAACAAAAATTGCGACCGCTAGAGTGTTAACAGACAAATATATATATATATAGTTTTGAACGGACCTCATTTTCGTCATCTCCTGGGTAGGATCGATGGACATTTGAGGAAATTTTTCGAAAATCGCGTCATGAGTACGACCTCAATAGCTGATTTCCTTAAGGGAAATCTGCTAAAATGTTTTCGTTGATGTCATATGATTATTATTGTGAAAGAATATACATTTATTGAATATATTGTTTTCCTCGTATGAGAGTGAAATCAAAATCTTTAGAAAAACAAGGAAGTATCGGCTTTTGAAGAGTGGGCCATCGGATAATGCTGAAAATGAGACGGGTAGGTCGTGTGTCAGCTGAAGGAATATTGATTAGTAAGTGAGAAATAAGTAAGCCAGAAAGGTGGCTGAGTGATAACGCGTATCGAGCTCACACCGCTGTATCTTTGGTTAGGAGTAAATATTAAAGGCATTAACTGACTCTCATTATGGCTTAGCCACGCCTTTATTATTGTATAATAAATCAGTCACGCAAAGGGTGTGTAATCAAAACAGATCCCTCTTGTGTTAAAAACGTTACTTGTTTCTTCTGTCATCAAAAATTCTCCATTTTTTGTACTATGAAACCAGTGTAAGCGGAACTTTTTATGCTGGTTATAAGATTTTTAGTGACGCAGCTGCTCGATGTGAAAATCAAATTCGTAAGAGTGAGGGTTTCGGGATGACTGAAAACTAAAAAATAGGAAATTTATTGGTTATCGTTTGAGATACTGAAAAACGCATTGAACAATATTTGCAGGAAATTAAATATGTTTTATAGAGAGTGTTATTTTAATGTTCGGAAGGTGTTCCCTATAAATAAATAAAATCTTGACTCCAAATAATAGGTTATTGTATTTTCATAAATGTCACAAAAATAATAATACAACTTTAGAATAATACAAATAGCGGTCTCCTCATGGTGGTACACAAGCAACTGACTGTCTAAACTTTTGTTATCAGTGTTAGGTTAAGTGGTAACCAGGGGCAACGCGGCCCAGCTGTTACACATGCAATAAGTTTAGTTACGTAACATTTTAGGATCTCACTCGTAATAACGGAGATATCTGATTTTAAACAATTTACCTTAAAGAAAATCAGCTATTGAGATCCTACTAATGACGAGATTTTTGAAAAATTTACTCAAATGTCCATCGAGCCTACCTAGGAGATGACGAAAATATATATATAGATATATATATATATATATTTATTTATATATATATATATATATATATATATATATAAATAAATATATTTCTCTGTTAACGCACTAGCGCTCGTAATGTTTGTTTGATTATTACCAAACTTGATATTTAAACGTTTAATACAAAAATAAAAATCAAGTTCGTTAACGGATGAAACTGGACTATGAGGAAGTGGGGTCGAAAATTCTTATTATCTCCGTTATAATGCGTTGGATCAAAAGATTGTATAGAATCAATCTTATTGCAAATGTAATGTTGTTATATAGATGTTTTCTATATATTGATAATATTCTATATGTATATTGAATATGAACCGAGATATTTCCACATTTTAGTTTTCGGCCATCAGTAAACCCCCACTCCTACTCATGTCATTTCGACAATAAGCTGTCATGTCACAAACCTCTTCACTCCAAAGATGAATACAAATGCTGTTTTCATTGAACTTTTATTTTGTGAGATAAAAGCAAATACCTTATCTGATTACGTTATCAATTAAGACTTTTCTTTCTTTACTCGAAAATGTTTATTTGATCTATACCATACTTAATAATTTATCGTTTTAGTCAACACTATAGATCACAATTGTTGTTGGTCGAAATCGGACCTGGAATACTGGATTATATTTAATATATATATATATATATATATATATATATATATATATATATATATATATATATATTACACCTTATATGAATAACGATAGGGAAAGTAGCTTGGCTAATAACCAAAATTAGGCCTGAGAAGGCCTGATATTTAAAATTGTAAATATCAACATTATAATGAATCACATCGGATAATGTTACATTGAAAATATTTTTGATAGTGTTATTTCCTGTAATTTCGGATTATGGATTTTCCTCGAACACCAAATATTACCTGAGTAATTTGGTTTTATATATATATATATATATATATATATATATATATATATATATATATATATATATATATACATTCAGTCATTTATTCAACCATGCTAATTAAGCTATTATCTCGTTAAAAATTTTATCTCCAAGTAAAATTTCAGGTCATTTTTACTTAAGAATATAATTTGAGATGACACCACTCACTTGTCGTTCAGCACAAGAAAAATATTCTCTGTTCACGCAGCCGCTGCGTGACTGGTTTTTCCTAATTTGTGAATGGTCAAAAAATAACTGTATTCTGGTGTAAACGTATTTAAATATCTCTTAAATATAAGCCTCCAAAATAAATCCAAATAACCCATCCTTTTAAAATAATTCAGGCTTGCCAACGGAGGAGTTATTTTTAAATATCTGCACGTGCCGACCTATACATATATATTTTTGGTTTCCCTCAAATACGTCAGGACTCTCGTGTATTATCTAAATGCCCCAATCATATCAATTTTTAAATACGAGTGTTGTGTGTGCTATAGAAACTAAGTTCCAACTAAGTTTTGTTTTTCTAAAGAATATTTGTATGAGGAAAACATTAAATACCACAAAAACAAAACTTTACGTGAAAAACAACCTTGTAAAGTTATCACCTTGGACGAGGCCATTCACGGACTAGGTAAAACACGCGTCAGGCAGCAACGAGAGACAAGTGTACTTTATATTCCAGTAATATCATTAATTTTATTTTAATGTTTTCAATGACGGATTTTTCAGTATTTTTATGATTTCATATTAGAGAAATGTACGCAGGTAATAGTACGTAGCTGTGTTCACGAAACAAATTTACTACGTACGCCAGGCATTTGCATTTATTATAAAAAGTAAAAGTTCTATGAGAACAATATTTAGTATTTAAGTTTCAAATAATGTGTTTCAGTAAAAAACGGAGTCTTGTTTTTATTAAATGAGTAAGAGTGGGGGTTTACTCAAAACTGAAAACTATAAAAAGCAAATGTCTCAGGTAATATTGAAGTTGGAGAATAGATGTATATAACAACATTTGTAGAACATTACATTTGCAATATGATAGACTGTACAATTTTTGGATCCGTCTTATAATAACGGAAATATTTCGAATTTTCTAACTTCTTTTCCTCTAAATCCCCCCTCCCCCTGGTTCGATTTCATCCGCTAACAAACACAACCTTTTTTTTACGATAACACAAAAATTGCGACTCCAAGAGCGACAGACAAATTAATATATAATTTTGAACGGTCCTCATTTTTGTCATCTACTAGCTAGGATCGAGTGACATTTGAAGAAATTGATCGAAAATGGAGTCATGACTACAACCTCAATAGCCGATTTCCATTAAGGAAAATCTGCTAAAAAATAGAAAATTCCTTTTTTTTTTTTTGGAAGGGGAGAATGCTAATGTAGCTTTTGAGTTTGGCTTGAGGCTTACGACCAGCATGATTCAAGTTGGCAATATGTCAACCTAGAATCCGAGGTATCTAGGTTCGCATACAACACAAAATGGGAAGGTTAGAAGATAATGTAGCGTTTTCCCGTTGTCATCTGTAATATGATACTAATATCGAAGGAATACAAAAAAAGCCGTCTCGCAGGGGCTGCGTAAACTAAGCAGATTTCCCACGTAAAGTTATACAATAGAGAAATCTCCATACGAGTGCCGAACAGTCACGGAAACGGCCTAACTAGCTTTCGGCGGGAACGAATAGATGCCACCATAGCTCGTCCGTTGCACTTTATAAAAATGCAAATGTCTCGGTTAACATTCAAGATAGAGAATAAATGTATATAACAATATTTATAGTAAATTTAATTTGCAATAAGATTAGTTCTATACAATGTTTTGATCGGACGTATAGTAACGGAGATATTTCGAATTTACGAAATTCCCCCCTCTAAACCCCCCCTTTCACTGTTCCGATTTCAGCCGTTAACGAACTTGATCTTTCTTTTTACATAAAACGATTAAATACCAAGTTGGTTATGATTAAACAAAAATTTTGACCGCTAGAGTGTTAACAGACAAATGTATATATGTATAGTATTGAACGGACCTCATTTTCGTCATCTCCTGGGTAGGATCGATGGACATTTGAAGAAGTTGATCGAAAATCGCGTCATGAGCACGACCTCAATAGCTGATCTGCTAAAAGTTCTAGATATTGCAGTGAGGATCATCAAAAAGTTTTCCAGTCGAGCCCATGACACCACAGAGCTATTCTACAATACTATTAATTGGGCATACTAAGCAGTTGCAACTTGTTGCTGGTTAAGGCAGCACTACCACCTGTTATTTATAGAGAAGGTAGCCTTGTAATCCCTGAAGATTAGAATCCAGTTAACTAAGAATTATTCAGATACAACTAAATAAAAATCTGGCATTAACAATTAATTGAAAGGCATGTTCGTTTTGAAGAGACCTATATCCAGGTGTCCTGATTCCCTAGACCTAGGTCCAATGACGTCAGGTTGTTGTTTCGGTGGTCTCTTCAAATATTTGGGCAGCTCTACCAAGTTAGGCCATATTAAATGTTTTCAAGAGGTCGAACTCTCGTCTATTCCTGGCGTTCACTTTCTATGCTCGCTTGTGTGTTTGTGTCCGTAAGTCCCAGTCCCTTCTACCAACCCAGACAGAACTCTTTTTCCTCTCCTCTCTAACTGACTCTGGAATTTGAAGTAGGTTCGAAGCAAATCCACGGGGAAAGTAAATCCAGCAACCCATCCACGATCATTTATTTATTGTTGCTCCCGAATCGGTTCCAATCAGAAAAAAAATTGTTAAAATCCAAAATGAAATGTAAATAGAAAATACATAGTAAAACATATTTAGGAAATCTACCAGTCATTTCTAGCTGAGGACACTTGTGGAATACTTGTTCCTAATTGAGTATACAATACTCATGGAATTGTCTATGTTAATAGTCTTATGGCATGTAATACTGGTTACCTGGTCTTCTGTATATAAGCACCAACTGTGTAATATTACTTTATCAACACAATTGTTTGTCCCAATTCATGACTCCTTCTGGTCCCATTTTGGCTATTAACAAACTTTGTCTTTAGGTTTTCATGAAACGTTCAATAAAATATCGAGAAACGATCGATAAAAGATTGCGGCCTCTTAAGAAGTGCGTGTGTGTATATTTTAATTGAATACAAGATAGATGGGCATTAGAAGAAACTTTAAAAAATGTTGTCCTTAGTACAATCTCATTTTTTTTTTAGGAATAATATCCATTATGGGAATTCTGCTTACAGGTTTCTCGTTGCACGTTGATGTTTTGTAAAAATCAACCAGATCAATTCATTATGATTGTGAATAACAATTTTAAAGCCTTTTTTCGTAAACAAAATTTAATAATATTATTTTTGGATACGGGTGTGGCCTAATATCCCAATTAATGAAGTTGGGTCTCAAAGGAAGACTTGTGAACTTTATAAAAGGATTTCTCTTAAACAGGAAATTCAAGGTCAGAATAGGAGATCGATTATCTGTCAGACTCATTTACTCCGGAAAATGGTACTTTCCAGTGCTTTACTTTGATTGTCGCTCTCCAGACATATACGACATAATTCCAGCTCTTAAGGGGCAAGCGGAAACAGCTTCCTTAATGGAGATGGTTTTAATATGTATAACAAAACCGATTTCACCTGTTTATTACGAAACTATAAACAACAATAACAAATAACGAACAAAAACTAAAAAAAAAAAAAATCGTTCGCGCAAGGGCTGCGTGAACTAAACAGATTTCCCAAGTGCTGGAAAAACACTTTACTGGTCTCAGTTATTATATATTTTCTATTTCTAAATAATTATCTCAGGACTTGAAGAGGGTTTACTACCCCACTCTATTAATATTTGAGTTAAGAAGAAATGTATAGACAACAAATGTAGAGCATCAAAAGTCTATGTAATTTTAAACAAAATTGAGTGTATAACGTTTTTCTATTCGACTCTTAATAATGGGGATCCTTTGACTCAGTTAATTCGTAACCCCCCTCGCCATCTAATCCTCAACCCCTTGTTCGATTTCAGTCATTAGCGAATGTGAACTTTAGTGTTAAATGAAACTGTTCAATATCGAATATAGGTTTCCCATCCCAAATATCATCAGTGAGTCAATTATAATTAGCCTTCCATTCAAATTTGTTACCGCCCAAACATCGAGAAAATTCACCAAAGAATCAACGTCCGTGGAGTTCTGTTATATATAATATAACCAAATCATTGATGACCAGAGATAACTGCAATTTAAAACAAGAAATGCAAAAATATTTAATATGTAGGAAGGAAAGAGCACTTCTTAGGCAAGGTAGACCCTATCTAACAAGCGCTCAAAGTTACCTTTCCGTCAACGTCAAAGTCCTAATCGTTATTGGTAAGCAGTGATTTAAGAAAGAAATGTCAAGAGATTCAGTCTGTTTTCAAAAAATACCACATTCCTCTACGGAAGGTCTATGCTTTATTATTGTAGGCATGATATTAGCATCCAAATCCCACCTGAGATGACAGAAAGCCATCCGTCCCAAATGGGTCAAGGAATTTTCGTCAAGTTAACAGCCCATACAGCTATTCCGGACTGAAACGTGAAACAATTTAACAATTGCATTTATCTGCGCTAAGATAATACACAATTAAGGCAGATAATTAAACTATAATTCACTTAACTATATTAACATTAACAATGATCATGCAGATCTTTGGAAGTCGAGAAGAATTTCAGAAAGGCTTTAAACATTTCATATGAAGCGGTTTTTTGATATCTGCTGGCTGTGATAACGACCAGACTATGCAGTGGTTGATTATGCAAACTAACAATGGCCACCGCTAGCTACACAATGCATTTTAATGTCCAGTTCAATCAAAATGTTACCATTATTTCACGCGAAGCTTTACAGCACCAATCACGTCCAATCACATGCTCGAAGATGTGAACTACACATTTTCAATTTCTGAATGTCTCGTTGAGGTTTTAATTACACAGGAAGAACTTATACGAATAAACAAGAGATCTTTCTCGTGAACAAAATAAATTAAAAATCCCCCCTATTGCAATAATCTCCTGTTTTGCATTAATTTCCGACTGCTTTTTACCGATTTCAGTAATTTGATGTAAATTTCACTATGACTCCTGTAACCTTTAAACATCGTAACTGAAAATAATTATTTTATCAATTAGAATACATACACAAATTTACGTGGCACTACAGTCCTTGAAAGAGCTTGTCCTCAAGCATCGCCATCATTGATCTCGTTTCTCGTCATTTCTTTGAGAATTGCGGCGAAAATCAAATAGCCGGAAATAACTTCTATAGAGTCAATGCTTTCAGAAATGGAAAAACTCTCAACAAGAGCTTCTTAATGGCCAACAATTATGAAGAGGCGAATCTTGTAAAAGACTTTCTTTTGATAAGTCTTTAAGAGTTCCAGGTCTTAATTTAATTCGCATTCCTTCATGGGCTAATGAATCATTTTAAATCTCGCCGAAGTAACTTGTCGAATCATTTGTTATTATTTTAAAGAGATACTGGATGGTAACTTAAAATACCTCCCAGAGAAGTGGGATTCTGTGGCTTTTTAAATAATGAGATTATTACTAAGTAGGTTCAAAGTACTCTAATAAACTGTATTTCAATACATCATTTTATTTTTAGTAGCAAAGTGAGAGATAGTTGTATTTCTTCTAATAAAACAGCTACAACGATGTAATTATTCCTTTGGCAAAAGATAAAAAATGAGTGAGTGCCTAACAGATGACGAATATATAAAACTAGCCGTGTTACCAGTCGTCAACAAGTTGAAATAGAAATCGTTTCCTGCGGAAGTATAAAAGGATCCACAAAGTCATCTCGCCATATTTATCAACAGCACAAATGCTCTAAAAACATGAACAGTAAATGTAATTCATTGGTTTTACCGGAGATATAAGCAGTTACACGAATGTATGTCTAGAATTGCTGTTATCCGTAAATTAGTTGATATAAAAATGGTTTCCAGTCAAAATATAGGTTGGATTAGCAGAAGTACTAAATAATCAATTTATTGCATTCAAGTCAATCTCATTTATTTGTTTAGGCATAAAGCGTGGAATAGTCTATTGGACAAATCTTGACGAATTTATTTTCGTTCAAATAAATCTAGTATCCCGTCAAAATAAAACGATTGCATCATCTTAGCATGTCGATAAATAATAGGAAAATTTTCTTCAGGTTTTCCATCGTCCTCTTGTAAAAGAATGTATGATGTGTTGCCGATGCTGGATTTAACAAGCAAACTTTGTCGATTGGTATAAAAATGTTTCCTATGGAAATGTAATTAAGTTTATTCCAATCCCCACTCTTATCAATTGGAGAGGAGCATAATATAACCCACGTTGAAATTCATTCTCTAAATATACATGAAATACATATTCAATTTTTATGAATATACATGAAATTTCATAAGTTAAGAGGTTCTTATGGAAGTCAGAATTTCGAAATGAGTAAATGTGAGCAACTTGTAAGAACTGAAAAATTCATTTAAAACACAATTCGTTCTTTTTTTCAATGTAATTAGTATTAACGTAGATATTAACGAACGAAATATGTTTCGGCGACGAAGTAGACCCTGAGAATGGTAGTAAAGTGTGAAGTAGAGGATGTTAACAGTATCCATTCCCTTAACTCAAATGCAAAACATATTTCACTTCTATTCAAGCGTTTCCTAGAAGACTCAAAACTTATTATAAAAGTGAATCGATATTTATAAAAGTCATTAAAGTTTTAGGATCGTAATCATTACACAGGCCAACAAAAAAAACCTTTTTGAAAACTTTTTTAATTTTAATAGCTGATCTTGATAGATTTTTATGTGCTGAATCCAAATCTGCTCGTAGTTTTTATGTATCACCCTTAGTTTCCAAGCAAAATGTATTTTATTATATAGTCTAATACCCATTTACAGTATATAGGGAAATCAATGAAACACTGTAGAATCGTAAAAATGGTTTGTATTTACAGTAAAATACTTGGAATAGTAATTTTATGTGATGATACAAGGTTCACTTGTCAACTGGAATTGCTTTATATTTTCTTTCCCTTTTTTCCTTGAAGCTTCTTGTGTAGCTTTTCCTGCGATGAATAGCTTGCTGAACTTCCCTGTGAAGTGACCAACAGTAATCCCCCATCATGTTGGTATTCCAGCGGCCCTGGTAACGTTTTTCCATCACTTTAACGTCCTGGTGAAAACGCTCACCTTGCTCCTCACTAACATCTCCTAAATTTTCCGGGAAGTAATCGAGGTGGCTGCTCAAGAAGTGAACTTTCAGGCTCATCAAACATCCTAACTGTTCAAATTTTTTTAACATGTTAGCAACAATAGCCTTATATTCTGGGTCTTTTTTATTTCCCAAAAACTTGGTGACAACTTGCTTGAATGAAACCCATGCTTCTTTTTCATTTGAGGTCATTGTGGATTCAAAGTTAACGTCAAACATCATTTTTCTAATATCAGGCCCGGTAAAGACGCCTTCTTTCAGTTTAGCTTCTGAAAGGTGTGGAAACTTCTGACAGAGATATTTGAAACAAAGCCCATCTTTAGGCAAAGCCTTTACAAACTGTTTCATGAGACCTAACTTAATATGTAGTGGTGGTAGGAGCACGTTTTTTGGATCTACAAGGTTTTTGCGTAAAATGTTCTTCTCGCCAGGCTTTAAAGACTCCCTAGCAGGCCAGTTCTTTCTGCACCAATGTCGATTCCGAGCTCTACTGTCCCATTCACACAAGAAACATGGAAATTTGGTAAAACCCCCTTGCTGACCAAGGAGCATGCACGTAACTTTCAAATCACCACATATCATCCAACCGTGTGCAGAATAACCTATTTTATTTAACACTATTTCTAGATTTTCGTAACTCTCTTTCATATGTACAGAATGACCGACAGGTACAGAGGCATACATGTTACCGTTGTGTAGTAAAACTGCCTTCAAACTATTTTTGGATGAATCAATAAACAACCTCCAATCTTCTGTTTTGTATTCAATTCCAAACTCATTCATTAAACCATGAATGTCTGAGCAGTACACCAAATCACCCTCTTGTTCAAAATACTTCGAAAATTGTTGTTCTCTCTTCCTATACACATGAAAGCTGGTTCCAGCCGCCAGCAAGTTCTTTTCTTTTAGCCTAGAGCCAAGCAGTTCAGCTTTTTCTTTTGTTAAGCCCAGATCCCTAACTAAGTCATTAAGCTCGACCTGAGTGAACAATTTAGGCTCTACATTTTCTGTAACACATTGGAATTCTTCATCGTGTTCATCTAACTCCGACTGTACATCAGAAAATACTTCTGTTTCAATAGAATTTAAGTCCTCTGGTGGTTCCGGGATTGGCAAATCTACACCGTGCCCTACTGGTCGGATGGCGGACGGAAGGTTAGGGTAGCTTATTACCTTCTTGTTCTTAGAGTTATGACCAGTAATATCTACACTGCAAAAGTAACAGTCATCGGAATGATTTTTAGGTTCCCTCCAAATCATGGGAACAGCAAATTTAAAGTGTTTTTTTCTCTTTTTTTGACCATTTCCTGAGGTCTTCAACACATACATAACATACCTTATGCGGTGCCCAAGGTTTATCCTGGTCTCCAAGTTTGGTTCCAAAGTATGCTAGATAAACCTTTTTCACAAAGTCTGTAATGTTTCTTTGGTGCTTTTTAATAACAAACTCACCACAAATATAACAAAAACTGTCAGCAGAGTTTTTACAGCCGCGATGAGACATTGCACTGAGCACATGTACAGGAAACGTAAAAGTGAGGTTATGTTGAAAATAAACAAAACATCAGCTGTTTAGCATGTGTTTCAGCAGTGCTGCCAACATCATCTTTGTTCATTAGACCTATTTTTTCATGTTATCTTAACTATGAAAAAGCTGTTAAATTCTAAAAATGTTTCTTTATTTCATGAATTTAACTATAAAATGTGAATAAATGGTGGGTGATACAACTTTTTAAGCATCATATTTGGATTCAGCAACCTAAACAACATAAGAATAAGGTATTTTCATTAAAAAAGTTTTTTCATCGTTGGCCTGTGTTATTCTAAAAGCAATATGTTCTCTACATTTTCTCCATAAAACGAATATTAACGGAGGTATTGGAGAAATTGTGTTTTGACGTCCAAGTAAACACCACTTCCTAGTTAAAAATTCGGAATCTCTTATAGTATATATTATACAATGGGATAGTCAACTCTCAAATGTAAAAGTCCATAGAAATCTTCAAAGCGGATCTTGTACTTTGGTATTTTGTATTGACTAAAAAATGGACTAACAGTCAGATAGATACATGATTTTCAATTTTGATGCCTTTGATCTTAGAATGGTCTGAAACACGGAAAAAATGTATCCCCCCTTCGAATTTAAATGGAAATTGGTACAACTCTTTTATTTATATAGATCCATATCATAACGGTTAATTTACATAATAACTATTATGACCTTTATGGAATTTATTTAGTGACAGAATTCAATAAATAAAATTAGTCCCACCATGGCTAGAAAAGGATGGTAACCTGTAGATAACCCGTCCCAATTAGCCTAAGTTGCAAAAAGTGGAAGTTAATAAATAATAAGTTAACAACTATTCAGAAACAAAAAGTAGTGTGCTACTTTTCCTTTGGAAGTAGCATTTGGAATTGAGAGAATTTGTCATATTATAGAATTCATGTAAAATAGTATTTAAGGTCATTTTGTTCCTTCATGGCACCAAGAATTGATCAAAATCTTATTTTTTTTTCAGAAGATTGAATTCTGACTAGATAATTAAAACGTTAAATACGACATTGAGTCTACCGATTTAGTGATTATCGAAATCATGTATCAAGTGTTATTTAAATAATGAGATCAAATTTTGTTAAGTCCACTGAATAGTAACTTAAAATATCATATCTATTGTCAAAATAATTACTCGACTTTAACAAAAAAATTAAAAACGAGTTCATTAGAAAAAAGTAGCCATTTTTCAATTAACTGAAAGCAATTTAAATCTAGAGATGAAAGAGAATTGAAACTTTTGTAGTAGATGTAAAAATAGTTAGGCCCCTTAAAATAGACATATCCATATTTCGTTGAAGAACAATTTGTTCTTGTTCGGACAAATAATCGGTTTTCCTACGAAACGACCATATAACTTTTCTTTTGATATATAAGGTAATATATTCTGCTTGATGCCTGTATCCAATTCTATACATAATGCACAAAAATTCGAGATATATCTCTATCAGCTGAAACCCAATGTTCTTCTTCCTCTCTGCTAATGGTCTCTTCCATCTTCTCCTTCTTCGTTGAGCTTACCATCATTCTAGGAATCATCAATTGCAATTTTAGCTCCATAACGTTTGAAAAATAAATGACCTACGTATTAAAAGTTAATTATAGTTATTTTATTTAAGCTTCTACCAGAAAAAATATGTCATTCCCAAGTAAACTGTAGTTATTCAGAAACAACTCCGATGGACATTTGAAGAATTTTTTCGAAAATCGCATTATGAGTACGACCGCAATTAAGGGGAATCTGCTGTAATGAATGATATATATTTGGAGAGTTATTAAGATCGTTATGAATGTAAAAAAATTGAATACCCATGATTTTTAAATTGATTTAAAATCGGATCACTGGATTAGTGATCATTTTATGAAGAATGCGTAAAGAAATATATTGATATATTATTAGTAAATTTTATAGAAAATCAAAAACATTTGACTAATCCTATTGTGCTTTACAACATTTATTGAAGATTTCATTTTAACATTTCCCAACAGTCTCAGACGACTGGACAAACACATTTCTAAGGACTCACACTATGACACCAATTATTCTACTGTATACCTGTATATTTGACGGAATACTTGGGTATGATACCTGGGTATGGGTTATCCTACATAACTGTCTCTGACCTGTGGCACCTTGTTTACCTACAGATTATCCTTTATGTAATATTTCCTTAACCAGGTTACCGGGTAGTTAACTCATATTCCTTAGTCAGTAAATTGGACTCACTTCATCTACACGGCTTCTTTTTTTTTAATTTACTGATGTTCCGTTGTGTATTCTGTGAAAACCAAAAAAAAAAAAAAATGCTATTTAAATAAATTACCTCCTTATGTTTATCTCAATTATCGTAAAACTTTAAGAAGTTATATTTCAGCAATAAAGTGTCAGGAACTTAATGTTGTCTCAGGTAGATCAACATTCCGAACAAACATAGAGTGACGATTTTAAATTCAGTTTAGTCTGTGTTTGGTCTTATGTAGGTTGGTGGTTTGATCATCCTAAATTTATGGAGAAATCCCTCATACCACACAGCATCAAAGGCATGAGGAACGTACTGGGAACCAGCTGTATTCATCGCATTTTGAATGCCATGATTTATGCAACCTTCTGCATCAGATAGACTGATCAATGGTCCTTTTCAAAGCTAAAGCGATAAGCAGATATTTTTGAGTCAAGAAACTCCCTCAGTCCGTTCCTAATTTCACCCATTTTTTGCTTAATAAATGAAATTACATTACCTGTAAAATAAAAGTAAAATACACGTAAATGGCCTGCAATGTCAAGTTTAGGAATTTTCATTTTCCTGTTTTGTTTTTATAGAGTAGTAGATGTTCTCAAATCAGCAAAGACTTAATGATATTTAGTACATTGTTTTATTATTTTTTTCCTCTTATTATTTATTCTTGGGTCGTGCATTTAATGGTGCATATCTGACACTGGAGTAGACATAAAGAAAACATGTTTCCTTTGTACTACATTGACGCTCTTCAAAGCTTTGCCAGATCCGCAGTAGTGTCCGCGAAAAAGTTAGGGATATGAGACAATCAGCTGGTATTGGAAAGACTTCCGCATAGCATTGTTAAAATAAACGGATGTTGATTCAGAACAAAATGATAGGATCATTTCAATGTTGATCGCGGTGCTTGCCAGGGTGACCGTGAAGTTACGCAAAGGTATATAATAATCGTTAGAACGTTCTTCACATAAATAATGAGGATGGTGCCCATTTCAGGAAGTTGCATTTCCAATTATTCCTGAGGCGTAGTTATAACTCCGATGAAAAAAGAAAAAAGGAATCTTTAATTTCAACTTGTTAAAGAGAAAATGATTTATTGTGTATTGTTTTAACTATTAAAGTACGTCCGGCCCACTTCTGGAAGTTCCTGAAAATATTTGAATGGAAATGGCATTTAATTACCTTGTGATAACAATAATTTTATTAAAACATGAAAATAATGATTTAAATATGTTGTGATAATAACAATCGGAGTAGCCCAGTAGTCCTAAGACAAGGAGAACCATTATAAACTTTGTCGCCAAACAGTGCCAATTGTGTTTTGTTTTTTTGTCTCCTAATTCTTGAAACTTGTCATGTATTATATATAGAAAAATCCTGCTCCATCAAATTTCCAGATAACCCAAAAATTTCATTTCAAAAAATTCAATATCGCATTTTCACCAGCTATATAAAAATTTGCTTGTTGTGCATAATGTCAATACTTGCATAACTTCTAGACTGTTGTAGGTATATTGGAGACTCTTTTTTTATTTCATAAAGAATTTAATCATACATTTTCCCCTGAAACCATTGTGAAAAATAATGTTCAGAAAAGAAGTTTTGTCAGCGAAAAGGAGACCTGCTTGTCGTACTTGGACAACCGTATCGAGGCTTATAGAAGAGATTTCAAGAAGGGAATTACACCATTTTTTTTTTTTTGGTCAATTAAACCTCTGCAAATTAATATGGTTTTCAAAGTTTTGAAACCGAGTATGAAATATGAATAACAAATAACGATATTCTTTAGACTTCTTCAAGTTATTATCTTAAAAGAAACATTTTTCCTGGGAATCTTATATATGTTTATATACATTACGATCTCAATCTAACTCCAACAAATACTGAATTTCGAAGAGAGTATTCTGTGATCTTGCTACCAAATCTCCTCTAAATGTTCTTTCTCGACCTCTTATTTTTATTGACTTATTTATCTTTTACATCTCGCAAATCATCTTGTCTCATAACCCCAGTCCAGCTAAATAATCACTACAAAATTTATTATTTGGGACAATTTGATTGAAATCGTTTTTAATAAAGAGCCAACAAAACAAATTGCAGAGAACACAAATAACTCCATTAATATTCGAGCTAGAGGAAAATGTATAGAACAGTGACCATACGGGTCCCACTGTTTTATCAACGTTATTGATATTGCAAAAGTTTCGGATCCAGTGAATTAATGTTTTGCCTCTCCTTTAAACACTCGCTTCTCGTCTGGCTCTGGCCAATAATGAGCATGATCTTCAGTTATACGTGGAACTGTTAAATAACAGGTGTGGATCAATCAAAATAATATTGAGGTCTCTTGTGCCTTAAGTAACTATAACTAACATTAATAACATTAATTCATCAGATCGCGCATATATAAACCTGTTTCATATACTTAGAGAGGTTACAATGGAGACAAAACATGGAATCCAGGCATGGTGTAAGATTTCCCATAATGGCTGTCAAATGGGCAATGTGAGATGAGTAAAATGTGGGGGCTCATTTAAGATTGAAAACAAATATATAAGTCGGTTAATAAGAACGGACTTCCACCTCTGTAATAGTACTCTCTGCGTAGATAATGTAGGAGATTATTTTTGCCGGAAGAGTAACACCTATTATCCTACAGATTCATCAAAGGGCCTTCATACCATATACCCTCTTAAGTCATAGCCCCACTAACTTAATTGCAGCCTCTTTCAAACTGAATAACTTGATTAGGGCTCAATATACTACACTCTCTCTTCATCGTAGGCCTGAAATCCGGATCCTGACTCCTCCTTCCTAAGTCAACATATACGGTAATTCATTGACATCCATTAATTATTTCTTAGCGTCAATAAGACTCGGAATTCTGTTATGAATACACATTATACATTATAGCAACAAGGCATTCACGTCCTTTGAAGATTAAAGTTAATTATTTCTTCACAAACACGGCTTATGCCATTATTAAAATAAAATATGTAATCTTGGGTTACATATGCTATAACTTATATTCGATCATTGTGTACCTGTATTTAACAATGTCAAGCCTCTATTAGACAAAATGTTCAAACAGTTTTGAAACTCAGCCAATTTAAAAAAAAAAAATCTTATAACTATTGTATATCAATCTCCAACGTTGTGATCCAATAAATAGTGCTATGCTTCTTTCTCAAATTCTGAAGTGCAGGCGTCGCTACTCTCATAATCCACTTGTAAATTAATTCTATAAATACAAACAAAATATGACTCTTATTCGTCTAAGATGGAATTTTAAAAAATAAACTCCTTCAAGACGTGGCTGAAAAATTACCCTTTACTGAGAGGCACTTCAATTCGTTTATCAAACTGTGTCACTACACAGATAGCAGTTGCAGTTTTATCAGATGGTCGATTATGAAGAATTCGTTGGTCATTAAAATTATTTCAATTGTAAAATATTGCTCACTAGCCACCGTGTTATAGTTTTAATTATGTTATGGATACTTGTAATATCCAATGAGAAAAGTTTTGAATCTCTTCGGGAGTTTATGATTGGCGTTATGTGGCAATATGAATTGTTTCAAGTGTTAATTGAAAGAGTCCTGAAACATTTCATGAGTATATTTTAACTTTTCTCGTAATTGCACTTTCGTATGTTAAATGGTAGTTATACGCCAAAACGCTCCAACAAATAAGAAGGGAAACACCGTTGAAGAAGAAATTGTGTTTTATTTTTCATTGCCAAGGAAAACACTTTAAGAACGTTAAGGTGGCTTGCGATGCTGACACTGAAATAAAGCGAGTGCCTGGAGAACATTCCAATGGAAGTGTAATTTAAGGCCCTTTTGACAGCATTAGTAAATTCTTTAGTAAGGCATCCTGAAGTCTCATATTTCTCCTTCTTGCAGTCTATGCCCTGAATAACTAGTTTACACTTAGTTAATTGACATTGATCTACAGCCAGATTGACAGGATTAGGGCAGTGCATTATAGAACAATCCCGTGATATATAGTACAATAATAATCACTTAATAAAGACTAAACCTTCTTAAAAGCCAAAGTAGTTAACTAGACAGTTAGCACATGTACTCTTAAACGGTATTTCCTCGAGGGCAAGCACCAACTAAATCTGATATAGTTTCACTTCATATATCCGTATGCCCTTACAACCTATATTAGCAAGGATCCGTGGATCAGTGGTCTCGCATTCGGATATTCAATTTTGGGTGTAATGTCTTGAACCACTCCTAGGGATCGGTTAAAGCGTCAACTTAAATTTCATATGGTAAAGCTAGATTGGCAAGGTCGATTCCCACCTGGATAATAGGAATTTATTTAGTGACGAACTCATTAAATAAAAAATTGTAGTCCCACCCTGGATAGAAAAGGGTGATAACTTGTAGATAACCCGTCCCAATTAGCTTTAGTAGTAAAAAGTGGGCGTTAATAAATAACAAAAACTTTTAAACGTTCCCAAAAACTGAGAATTTAATACAGTGGTATTGGTGAAAAATCGACGATGGCGGTCACCTACTGGTATCCTACTTTCTCTCTTCCCGGATTCTCTTAATATTGTCTCAAAACATTAAAAATGATATCAGAAATAATATTTATCTTTACTCTTTGGGGCTCAGGTTAGCCATGTGAGATAAAGCGTTGACCTTAATCTCACATGGCAAACCTAGAGAGGCGAGTTCGATTCCTGCCTGAATAGTAGGAATTTATATAGTGACGAACTCGTTAAATAAAATCATTAATCCCAACCTGGCTAGAAAAGGGTGGTAAAGTGTAGATAGCCCATCCCAATTAGACCTAGCTGCAGAAAGTGGACGTTAACAAATAATAATTATTTTTTTCAAAAAGATTAGTTTATATGGTTAGGTTATTATTTATTTACGCCCACTTTACACAGTCAGGGAGACACAAATAATACATGTTTACGTGTAGTGAGCTTATTCTATAATAAAGTATAAATTTAAATGAGAACGTTTATAGTTTACACGAATCGGGTGAATTATAATGTCGAACATAATATACGTGAGAGGCTCTAAAATACGAATAGAACTTTTTTTTTATCATCTCCCGTTATTGAGGTGGTTTGCCGTCATCATTTAATTTATTTATTTATTTAGGTGTGTCGCAATTTAAGTGATTCACACATTTTCTTGTTATAATGCTAAAATAGTAAAGGTAAAGCCACCTTATAAAAGCCAATAAAAAGGTTAAAAAATCTACAGAGGTAGGTAAAAGTACGGTTATTTATTTTTTCTCCAGTGGATATTATTGGAGTCTAGTGTTTGATTATTTAATCTTACATCTGGTTGTAAATGTGTGTGTCTTTGAGGTATTTCATGACTTTTGTAATGTATGGGCTGTCGTCGTGTAGTAGTTCAGACAGGTTGGTGGGTAAGTTCTTGTCCGTTATTAGTCTACAGTCTGTAAGTGTTTGATAGTCAGTTGTGTATTGCAGAGTGTACATAAAGGTGGTTCAGTCCTAGTCATGTGGTGTCCGTGTGTTATCCGTGAATGGCCGTGCCTCAAACGAGTAAGGACTACTTCTCTTCTAGTATCCCGATTACTTGACAGCCATTCACGAATAGTGTTTTTAACCTCTTTTTTAATGAGTTTAATGGCATCATGTCCTGTATTAAATTTAATTTAATTTCTATGTATTACCATAAATCATAATGAATACATTTGTATGTTGCTTCATCTAATTCTATAAATATTAAGGCAAATCTATGATTTTGTCTCAAATTTTCTCAATTATTAATTAGTTTAATGCACTGTCACTCGCCAGAACTCAACCATAAATATACAGCAATGAGTTTCGATCATACTGCAATATATCCGTTTACAGAGAGAAAAATTCATTCCACTCTCAGCAGACACAACTCACTTATACCAACAATTCTTATCAATTGGAATTAATAGCTGAAATTCAAATAATGTGAAAATAACGGCATTTGTTTTACAGTAGAATTCGCGAAAGTGAACTGGCTAAGTAAGTAGGGGATTGTTGTAATTTGAAACAGGAAATTAGACGTCAAACTTAAAAGCATACATCACTTCCTCGACAGCAGCTGATGGAAAAGTAATGTTTTGACCCTGAATAGTTCAAGACCTAATTACTTCGCTTTTAATAAAAGCGAAGTTTATTGGAGATACTGTTGTTCGTAAAGTTCCTCACCTACTTGTTTGACTCTGGAGTGACCTGATCCAGTTGAGGAGATGGAACATAGATTGAATGACAGGACATACATTAATCAGAGTCAGCTGATAGCCTGTGGTAAATAAGGGAGAATGCGGGACAAAGTACAACATTCATTGCTCTTGTGAGAGTAAGCATTGGAATAGAATAGAATTTTCACCTCTGGAATTTCAGTTGATAGAATTTTAGCCACGAACGTGACTCTTTTTCTCAATTTAAATTTTTTAGTAAACGTACAATTCCAGTGGGATTATCATGAACTATTAGCATATTGCAAAAGTTGTAGTACACTAGTTTGACCTGTAGGTCACTTTGGGTCGCACCATTCGAGTTTCTAACAGTGGCATATTTAATGATATATTTTTTGGCTTTTTAAAATTATTTACTTATTCCTCCATGATTATCAAATGCTATCCACTGACTGCGTAATTGACTTATCAACTCTTCGAGTTTTTAACCCTTTGTCAGTGGTATATATCATTTAATTGATTTTATTTCCTTACGTGTCAAAAAAGGATAAACGATAATTTACGTTATTCATAGTGTTCTGCATGGCTAAGTTAGAAAGGACTTGATTGCAAAATTGGAAACCTATTAAATTTGTCTAGAAATTAAGTTTGTAATCGTTCTGCGTGAGCCATGGAAGACTCCGATTATTTTCGAATTATTTATCATGTACTTATTTTTAGAGTAAAATGCTTGTATAATGTTCTTTTCAATTAATCAACCATTTTTGGCAGGGCAGGTTATCAATTTCCTTTAGTTGGTATAGATATCCATTTCCCATAGACGGTAGAGATATCCAATTCCTTTAGCTGGTAGAGATATTTACATTCCTTAGCTCATAGAGAAGTCCTTTTCTAATGGCTGGTAGTGATGTCCTTTTCCATTAGCTGGTAGAAATATCCATTTCTCTTAGATGGTAGAGATATCTCCTTCCCTTACCTCGTAGAGAAGTCCTTTTCTATCGGTTGGTAGAGATGTACCATTTCTTTAGCTGATAAAAATGTCCTTTTCCTTTAGCTGGTAGAGATATCCATTTCTCATAGATGGTAGAGATATCCTTTTCCTTTAGCTGATAGAAATGTCCTTTTCCTTAATCTGGTAGAGATGTTCTTACCCTTTAGGGGGTAGAGATATCCTTTTCCCTAAGCTGGTAAATATGTCCTCTTTCTTTAAGCGGTAGAGATATCCTTTTCTTTTAGCTAGAATAAAGATATTTTCCCCCAATTAACAGCGTTAGTTGCTTCTAATTAAAAGTGAGCACAACAATATTTTGCTTTGAAATTACTCCATTTAGTTTCGTCCCCTGAATGATTTTATCTGCCTGCGGGCATGATTTGATATCCTTTTGCAGAGCACCTTACGTAGAATAAACGAGTGTGGGGTCATACGAATCAATATTTATATTACTTACTGGTTTGGTTTTTTGAGACAAATTACTTGGGGGTGATAATTTGATTTCAGTTTGGGAATTCTTCCCGAAACATTTTATGACGTCACTTTTATCTGAGGTTGATATTATTGTAAGTTCGAGTATTTTCATTTGAGTTTGGAAGATCTACCTTTTAATAATGCCGACATTCGTCAACTATTTCTTATTTGAATTCATCCCTATCTTGCACAGATGCCGTGTTACAATGATGTTGATTATTAAATTTTTAGTAATCAAAACCAATTCGTCACTGGATGCTAAAGGACGAATAGTTATACAATCTAAACAATTCCATATTCCTCAAGTATTTCCTGTTTTCGTAATTCGCTTAGTAATTCTTAGATATATTAAAGATAAACGGTAAAGAGGATCTTTCTTAGATACTACTCGATTGATATTACCAATTCAGTATATTCAGCCTTATTTATGTAGAATGTACTATAACAAATTCATGAAATAAACTGCTTAAAGGATTTGGGATGGAGTATATCAATAGTGTCGATATCTCACTTTAAATAATTAATGGAATACGAGCTAACTATTTTCCATTTAGTAACTTTTATTTTTTGCAATCCTTTTCTTGCACAGTAACGTATTTTAATAATAATGTCATTTGAAAATAAAAAACATTTAAGCCTTTCCAGAAATAATTATGTGACTATATATTGGTAAAACAATACACTTGAACGACAGGGGTAAAAATCTAACTGAAGAGATACAACAATTTCTAAAATACGTTGGTTCAGTTATAATCAAACATTTTAGTAAGTTCCCATTATGTACAGTGGTCCCCTCAATTAATGACAACATTCAAAAGCCATTTATTATAAATGTGCTCTATACTTACTGTAGAAGTAAATGGAACGTCAAAACATATGGAAATAAGTAAATAAGAAAGGTAAGCTTACCTGGGCGACTCACTTTACCTGATAAAGTTTTCTGTAAACAAGAATATCGACTTGTTTAACCATATAGAAGAACTTCGTAACAAAATAGAATCCCTGTTTGTTTTGATTTTGTTTTTTTTTTCATAAATATGCTATAATATATCTCATTTTGAAAAATCTATTATATATTTAGTACGGATATTTCCACGTCTCCTGTTAGACGATGTGCAAAAAAAAAATAATTGTTTTCTTACTTTCCTTCAATTAATGGATATAATCTAATTGATAAATTAACTATGAGTCGCTCGGCTCTCGCTTATCTATTAACATTGTCCAGCTCAAAGATGTTAGCAGTAATCATTGCGTCCTCCAATCCAAAGTCTGCAATATTGAAATGATACTCCAACACAATGTGATATAACTAATAAACCATGGAGACTGTTTGGGTTATACCACATTTTTTTGTGTGAGCACAATACTTTTTTCTACTCTATAAAATGTTACAGGTCAAATATAAATATTTTAATCACAGCATTAGTAGGGCATAATACCAGCCATTGCATTTAAATCATTCCATTTTCTTCGCTTCCGAAGAAATTGACGCCATCACCTTTTATTTTAGGTTTTAATTGTAATTCATTCCTTCCCTGACCCTTCACATTCCATGATCCAAATCGTGCAATGTGATGCTCGTGTCCCTAAGGTAACTAGTTAGCTGGTGTCTTCTAACCTTTAGGGTTATTATAGAATCAAAACATTAACCTAGACAGTCCTGTAGTTCGATTATTATTCAATACATGTCAATTATTAACAGCGCCTAGTCAATTGATGCTTGTTTTGTCGTTATTTGTATCCATTCATTCCTCATTGTACTATTAATAAAAATAATACGAACTATACAATACTAAAATCCAAAATACTAAATCACCTGAAATTGTTTGAGATCCAATGAGAAAAATGTAATGAACGCTTAATTGTATATATATATATATATATATATATATATATATATATATATATATATATATATATTTGCCTGTTGCCGCTCTAGTGGTTACAATTCTAGTTTAATCGTTACCAAACTCGATATTTAATCGTTTTATGCAAAAGAAAGATCAAGTTCGTTAACAGCTGAAATCCTACCAGTTGGAGGGGGAGGGGGTTTAGAGGGGAGGAATTTTGAAAATTGTTAATATCTCCGTTATTATACGGTGGATCGAAAAATTGTATAGAACCAATCTTATTGCAAATGTAATGATCTATAAATGTTGTTACGTTCATTTGTTCACTATCTTGATTATTAACCGATATGTTTGCATTTTATAGTTTCCGGCCTTCAGTAAACCCTCCACTCCTACTCTTGTTATATTATGAAGCTCATTATTTGAATCATAAATGCCAAATATTGTTCTCATTGAACTTTTACTTTTTGAGATTATATAGACAAATATGTTGCAGACGTGGGAAATCTGCTTAGTTCACGCAGCCCCTGCGTGACGAACTTTTTTTCTTTCAAACATCCATCGACACGATAAAGGCCTTTGTATTTATCGTACACTTAAAATTCGTGAATTGGTTGTTCCAAAATCATGAAAGAACAAACCAATCATTCCACAAAGAAACATTTAATTTTTTTTATTACATAAGGCCTTTCAGCACTACCTGGTCATTCTTAAGAGCTATTTGTTACTTGTAAGGACTATAGTCACTGAAGGACTAAGGCCTCTACCTCCATCTTACACAATTCATTGCAGATCCTTCAATTCACGCCATTTTGTGTACCTCATGACATTCTCCTGTACAGTATTTTGGGATGGCTATAATGTTCATCATTTTACCCACAGCACCAAATATCTTTCTGTGGGTTCTCTACCCTCACACGAGTTTTTCATGGCGTGAATTCATGATTCATTATCATATGTGACTTCAAGTCTGATGTCAGTATATTATATTAATATATTATATTTAACAAATATAATAAAGAACTTATAAAGTTTATCAAAAGTATAGATATGGATGTAGCAAAAATACATTAGAATATAAAGTTGATTGTGAGGAATGGGAATCATAATTCAATATATTTACCTTACATAGACTCGCAAATTAAACATCGGTTGAGTTTAACTTTAATTGATTTGTTTTTTTCTTCTTATTTTATTTATTTATTCATTCCACTTAATAATTTTATTTGTAATTACCTTACTTATTTTAATAATTTATTTCATTATTATTATTTTTTAAATTAAATATAATATAAAAAATTAGTAAATAGTCGATTAACGTGTATATATTGTAAAATAAAAATGTATTTAAACATAATCATACATGTAATATGCCATGTGGCAATGGAACATGTATTCAAATAAATAACTCCTCATAGGGTTACTACGAGGAGAAAAAAAAGAAGAAAAAAAAAATCGGATAACAGTGTTGTATACTTACTACAGTGGGTGCTCTTAAATCTTCCTACCGAGAGGCTAATTGAATATTCACCATAGTGGAGAACTAGGATAATAGTATAACATTTCTTTTGGAGAGTTGTCAGGAAAAAGAGTTCCCCCATGATAGGCAATAAATTGATTCATTTCTTTACATATATGGTAGCAAAAATCAGCTAATGAGGTCATACTCATGACGCGATTTTTGAAAAATGTTCTCAAATGTCCATCGATCCTACAAAGGAGATAACGAAAATGAGGTCCCTTCAAATTATATATTTATATATATATATATATATATATATATATATATATATATATTATATTTAACACTCTAGCGGTCGCAATTTTTGTTTGATTGTTACCAAACTCAATATTTAATCGTTTTATGTAAAAAGAAAGATCTACTTCCTTAATGGTTGAAATCGCGTTAATGATGACTAGTGGGAGGGGGGTTCAGAGGGAGGGAATTTTGAAAATTCGAAATATCTCCGTTACTATACGTCGGATCGAAAATTTGTATAGAATCAATCTTATTACTAATTAAATTTACATATTTTCTGTATCATGAATATTAACCGAGTTATTTGAATTTTATAGTTTTCAGCCTTCAGCAAACCCCAACTTCTACTCATGTTAAACTAACAATACTCGATTATGTAATAAACCACATTATTCGAACCTTAAATACCAAATATTGTCTTCAAAAGACTTTTATTATACGACATGTTTATTATGCAAATATTTTCTGGTGACCCCCCCCCCCTTCCCATCTTAAGTTTTTGGACTACTAAAATTTGATTGATTGAGGAAAAATTATTCTGATTCATTATAAATTACAGTACTAGATATAGTAAATAGTTTTAAATCAAATTAATAAGTTATATTCTGATATATTTCAGTAATTTTTTTTCTTCCCGGTGCGAGTCGGGTTGGCAGACCTGTTTGTTTACATTTTAGACGCTTCCCGCCAAGAGGGGAATGATTTCTTCTTACCGTTTGTATTTATTCAAGGTCATTTAATATTCAAGGCGGCGTTGTGTTGGCAGTATGTAGATTTATCTATCATTAATCTTCAGGAGGGAAATCTGCTTAGTTTACGCAGCCTCTGCGTGACGGACGTTTTTATTTAATGATTTCATTTTTATCAATATTGGAATATGTGTTTCAGTGGCAGTGGTGGTAGGGTTCTTCGTCTGCTGGGCACCGTTCCATGCTCAACGCCTGCTCGCAGTTTACGCTACACAAGAGCAACACAGCAGCGTGCTGGTCTCTGTATACACCGCCCTCACCCATGTCTCCGGCGTTCTCTACTACCTATCAACAACAGTCAACCCACTTCTATACAATATCATGTCTCTCAAGTTTAGGGAAGCTTTCAAGGTATATTTCAATATCAAATAGATCCTACCACAATTTAAATTTACTGATAATGCATTGCATTTAATCCTTACTGAGGCCAATTAAAGTATTTCAGGGCAAAAGAAAGGATCATTAGGTCTCAAAGAGCTATATTTCATTCTCCTTATTTTAGAATCTCAGACGTTTCGCCCTCCTGGGCTTTAACGATGCTAAAAACATACAAGGTAAAAAATTGTTGATCTCACAACCATTAAGGCAAATCATAATTCTCTTAGATACACAGAGTTCTAACAAACCTCATAAAATTATTCTTCTCAGTCACTTTTATACTCACTAATGAGTACACAAAATAAAAATCTCCTTAATTTAATTTAGCCTTACCAAGAGGTAATTTGTCAATATCTAATAATCTGATAATATCTAATCTCTTAACAGGTAGGTTCTATAACCCTCATTTGTGTTGTGCTGGGGGGGGGGTGTAGTTATTATTCTGAAGTGATTTAAATGTTTTCGCTGTGATAATTTTAAATAACTATAAACCTTTTAATTTTTAAGTTTATGGATAATGAGGGTATCTAAGAGAACTATGATTTGCCTTAATGGTTGTGAGATAAAAAAAATGTTACCCTGTATGTTTTATCATTGTTAATGCCCAGGAGGGCGAAACGTCTGCGATTCTAAAATAAGGAGAATAAATACAGCTGATTGATAATTCATGTTTTACCTCATGCCAGAACGTGTTAGATTAGTTAGCTAAGAAATTTACTAACAATGGTCCTGTTTTGAATCCTATTAAAACATGAGAGCTAATTAAGAGCCATTTTCATATCATGAAAGTTCTAGAAGCCCTAGGAGCAAATACATTTGCAGTTTTTATCTTTATAAGTACATGACTCTAACTCTCTATTTTGACATTTACCATTTCATTTATTCTGGAACAACATAAAATAGATATAACTGTGCTGAAAAGAAGAACACAAGTTTTGAGCTCTGTTAAGCCAAAAAAATAACTACACCTAGTTCCAAATGCCCATTAACTAACAACAAATAAATAGCAATCTGTCCGGTTTTGTTTTTGAGCCAAAAATATTTTCTACTTCGTCAACACTTCTTCAATGCTTAATAAAATAAAAATAATAAAGCAGAAGAAAAGTGTCTTAATGTTTCAAAATTATACAATTAGTCTTTAGAACTATATTTACGATTTAATTTTGAAATGAAAAAAAAATATTTATAAATATTGAAGCACTTTCTCAAAGTATAAATGGACGGATTTTAGAATTTTTTTATAGGAACCCTATTTTGTAATTTATAAACACAACGTTAAAGACGCCAGAGATTCAATACTTAGTATTAATCAATATCTTGCGTATAATTCGATTCGTATAATTTTTATATGTTGGAAATAATAACATTGAAAAAAAAATTATTTATTTTTAATAATTTATTATATTTCAATGGTACAAGTTTTGTTTTTTTAATTAACATCAACTTTCTGTTACTATGGCTAATTGGGACGGGATATCTAGAGGTTTCAACCCTTTTCTAGCATGGGTAGGACTAAGGATTCTATTTAATGAGTTGGTTACTAGATAAATTCATATTTGCCCAAGCAGCAATCGAACTCGCCACTCTAGGTTTACCATATATTAGATTAAAGCCAACGCTTTAACTCACGTGACTAACCTGAGCCCCAATGGTACAAGTTAAGCATTATTATTATTTAGATTGTTTTATATATTTTGTTTAACTTCCATATTATTCCATTTATAATGGGTAACATATTGTAAGGATACATGAAAAGCATGAACGGAAAAAAAACTTTTTTTAATGAAATTAGAAAGTATTAGTTGTTCAACAAGTATGTAACACCTAAGACAGGACGTGTCAAATTGTTTGCCCCATGTCAGTCTGCTACCATCACAAAACTTTCATATTTTGCCATAGAGATTATAACAGTTTTCTGTCTACTTCTTCTATTTATGGAACATTTATGTAGGCTGGGAAATGTAACGAGGTTATTGTATAACACCCAATAATTATTCTTACACCAGTTGTTCCTAAATGCAATACTTAGCTCGCTGGAGGTCCAACTGTAGAAGTGTTAAACTACTTGCGAGATTCGGGGTCGACTAAAGCCTCCTTCCTACTTTAGTCGTTAGGTCCAAACTTGGACTGTTTGAAACTTCCACGGAATCGACAAGTCCATCGTTCCTATTAACACGCTCTCATTCACCTTATTTATTCACAATTTTTCCTAGTACTCTGTAATCTCCGTCCCTTGAATCTAAAGGTGTTATAAACGGACTAAATCTCTTACTATAACATTCACATTCACTCTCTCATTCACACTATTTATTCACAACACGCTCTCATTCACCTCATTTAATCACAATTTTTTCTAGTACTCTGTAATCTCCCTCCCTTGAATCTAAAGGTGTTATAAACGGACTAAATCTCTTACTATAACATTCACATTCACTCTCTCATTCACACTATTTAATCACAACACGCTCTCATTCACCTCATTTAATCACAATTTTTCCTAGTACTCTGTAATCTCCCTCCCTTGAATCTAAAGGTGTTATAAACGGACTAAATCTCTTACTATAACATTCACATTCACTCTCTCATTCACACTATTTATTCACAACACGCTCTCATTCACCTCATTTAATCACAATTTTTCCTAGTACTCTGTAATCTCCCTCCCTTGAATCTAAAGGTGTTATAAACGGACTAAATCTCTTACTATAACATTCACATTCACTCTCTCATTCACACTATTTATTCACAACACGCTCTCATTCACCTCATTTAATCACAATTTTTCCTAGTACTCTGTAATCTCCCTCCCTTGAATCTAAAGGTGTTATAAACGGACTAAATCTCTTACTATAACATTCACATTCACTCTCTCATTCACACTATTTATTCACAACACGCTCTCATTCACCTCATTTAATCACAATTTTTCCTAGTACTCTGTAATCTCCCTCCCTTGAATCTAAAGGTGTTATAAACGGACTAAATCTCTTACTATAACATTCACATTCACTCTCTCATTCACACTATTTATTCACAACACGCTCTCATTCACCTCATTTAATCACAATTTTTCCTAGTACTCTGTAATCCCCCTCCCTTGAATCTAAAGGTGTTATAAACGGACTAAATCTCTTACTATAACATTCACATTCACTCTCTCATTCACACTATTTATTCACAACACGCTCTCATTCACCTCATTTAATCACAATTTTTCCTAGTACTCTGTAATCTCCCTCCCTTGAATCTAAAGGTGTTATAAACGGACTAAATCTCTTACTATAACATTCACATTCACTCTCTCATTCACACTATTTATTCACAACACGCTCTCATTCACCTCATTTAATCACAATTTTTCCTAGTACTCTGTAATCTCCCTCCCTTGAATCTAAAGGTGTTATAAACGGACTAAATCTCTTACTATAACATTCACATTCACTCTCTCATTCACACTATTTATTCACAACACGCTCTCATTCACCTCATTTAATCACAATTTTTCCTAGTACTCTGTAATCTCCCTCCCTTGAATCTAAAGGTGTTATAAACGGACTAATTCTCTTAGTATATCATTGACCTTCTTTCTATCATTCACACTATTTATTCACAACACGCTCTCATTCACCTCATTTAATCACAATTTTTCCTAGTACTCTGTAATCTCCCTCCCTTGAATCTAAAGGTGTTATAAAATGACTAAATCTCTTACTATAACATTCACATTCACTCTCTCATTCACACTATTTATTCACAACACGCTCTCATTCACCTCATTTAATCACAATTTTTCCTAGTACTCTGTAATCTCCCTCCCTTGAATCTAAAGGTGTTATAAACGGACTAAATCTCTTACTATAACATTCACATTCACTCTCTCATTCACACTATTTATTCACAACACGCTCTCATTCACCTCATTTAATCACAATTTTTCCTAGTACTCTGTAATCTCCCTCCCTTGAATCTAAAGGTGTTACAAACGGACTAAATCTCTTACTATAACATTCACATTCACTCTCTCATTCACAATATTTATTCACAACACGCTCTCATTCACCTCCTTTAATCACAATTTTTCCTAGTACTCTGTAATCTCCCTCCCTTGAATCTAAAGGTGTTATAAACGGACTAAATCTCTTACTATAACATTCACATTCACTCTCTCATTCACACTATTTATTCACAACACGCTCTCATGCACCTTATTTATTCGCAATTTTTCCTAGTACTCTCTAAACTCCCTCCCTTGAATTTAAAGGTGTTATAAACGGACTAAATCTCTTACTATAACATTCACATTCACTCTCTCATTCACACTATTTATTCACAACACGCTCTCATGCGCCTTATTTATTCGCAATTTTTCCTAGTACTCTGTAATCTCCCTCCCTTGAGTCTAAAGGTGTTATAAACGGACTAAATCTCTTACTAAAACATTCACATTCACTCTCTCATTCACACTATTTAATCACAACACGCTCTCATTCACCTTATTTATTCACAATTTTTCCTAGTACTCTGTAATCTCCCTCCCTTGAATCTAAAGGTGTTATAAACGGACTAAATCTCTTGCTAAAACATTCACATTCACTCTCTCATTCACACTATTTAATCACAACACGCTCTCATTCACACTATTTAATCACAACACGCTCTCATTCACCTTATTTATTCACAATTTTTCCTAGTACTCTGTAATCTCCCTCCCTTGAATCTAAAGGTGTTATAAACGGACTAAATCTCTTACTAAAACATTCACATTCACTCTCTCATTCACACTATTTAATCACAACACGCTCTCATTCACCTTATTTATTCACAATCAACACGCTCTCATGCACCTTATTTATTCACAATCAACACGCTCTCATGCACCTTATTTATTCACAATTTTTTCGAGTATCCTGAAACTCCGTCCCTAGAATCTATAAACGTAATAAACGGACTAAAATCTCTTACTAAAACATTCTCACTATAACAAACTGTATTCCCAGTTCATTAAATAACTATATTTAGCTCATGAGCTTTGAGTAAAGAGCTATTCAATAGAAGAATGAATTAAAGAATTTGTGGATCCTGAAACCATAACTTATTTTACATACCCATATCGTCATCGTTAGACAATTTGGATATCTTATAATAAGAACAGGTTCGTAACCCAGTAGTAACATCTCCAAATAGATGATATTACATAAGTCCATCTGAATAGTTCAGAGTGGTGCCGGAGGCCTAACCACAAGAACAGTTAGCAAGTAAGTAAATAAAAGAGAAAGAAAAACAAATCTAATAAACCAAAAATAATGTAACAAAGAAATAGAGAAAATAATCTAATGATTTAAGAAGGATGGAGTTCTCCATTAGGATCCCGGAGGAGCGAATTTCCGGGTCCATTCACAGCTTTCAATATTTTAAAGGGAATCACAGAAATGTGTCACCTTCTATTTAAAGTTATGAAACACATACTAAATATTTAAAGCTTTGAAGGACTCGTAAAATATAAGCAATATTTTGCGCAATATAGGTGCGCACAAAGGGTATTCTAAAAAGAATTTACTATAAAAACCCGTAAAAATATCCGTTTTTATGCGCCGAATCGGAATGTTTTAAATTAAATTATATATTAACGTCTACTTTTTTCAGGTAAGGCTAATTGGGGCGGGTTATCTGCAGGTTACCATCCGTTTCTAGCCAGGGTGGGACTAAGGATATTATTTAATAAACTCCGTCACTAAATAAATTCCTTTGCCTAGCCGGGAATCTCTAGGTTTGCCATGTGAGATTAAGGTCCAACGCTTTAACTCAAATGGCTAACCTGAGCCACTTCGGAGTGATATACGTAAAAAATCTGACAAGCATTTCCACAGTATAGGGCTGTAAAAAATGTCTCGTTTAAATTCGAAGTCTTTGGGGTCGTTCCCACAGCAACGTCTAGCATAAGGACGTGACCAATTTCTCACACATCTAATATTTAACCTTATATGTCAACATCAAAATGAAAGCATAACTTGAACCAGACGCTAGTTTTTAGAAAGGGATAATTCGCTAAAAATCAAAAACGCTAATGATTTTCATTATTGTCTTTACTTTTTGCGTGTTAAAAGGTAAAGCAACAAGTAAAAAGTATAGACAATATTGAAAATAAAACTGCTTTGACGGATCATGCTATCCTCATGAAACACGCCTTCAATTTTGAATAAGTTCAAATAATTGATAAAGAAAGAAAAAATAATAAACGGGAAATAAAAGAGAACATTCACATAATAAAAAATAGAAGAAGGGCTGTAAACAAAAAAACAGAAATAAAATACCTCAATCATATATTCTATAACATTTTATCTTAAATTAATCGATTTTAAATTAAGACGCAAAAAAAAATGGAGTTCAAGATTGGCTTGTAAATAATCGATTTCTAGTCAGCTGACTTAGCTCGGGAACCTCTCAGTACCATCTGCCTCCTCTGTGAGGACAGACGCAACGTAATGTAAAGGGTAAACAAGTACTTCAGAAATGTAAGTAGCAATTTATAATTAGATTTAATAAATATATCATTGATTTAGCCACCTACTAATACAATATATAGCAATAGAATTATTAAGGGATGTGTTAAATTAATTTTATTAATAATTTGTTATAAATATTTTTTATTAAAAGGGATAGTCCCTGAAGAGGTTGAAAATAAGCCACGAAACATGTAGGGCTGGTTCAATAAAGTTGCACCGAAAAATAAAGATTATTCGAGGCCCTTGCCATCAAATTTGAAGAATATATAAATAATATTGGGTCCAGAATAAGAAGAATATCTAAAATGGGATAAGAGCAGTGTGTGTTTAAAGATTAAAACACCTCCATTATTATTCTTATCGTCTAAAAATGTTATAATATTAAAATTATTAATGGACTGCTCTGCACATTTTGTTTTAATTGGAATTATTTATATGTTTTATTATCAGCATTCAGTTAACACATTTTCACTTAAAACAACTCTATCGCTAAACGTCTTATTCCAGCTTTAACTTGAGAAGATATCTGAGCACCGCTCCAGCATTTGGAAATTTGCATAGTTTACACTGCCCCTGCATGATGGACATTTTAATATTTACTAGCTTAGAAAGAAAGGCCATGCAATATTACACTGGAACACGTGGTAGTTTTTTTTTTCATTCTGGTAGAGCTGTATCGATATAGCCTCAAGGATTTTAAACACAAAAAAGTTCTCCCAAGCTTGTTTGCTTACTTTTTTTTAAGCGTGGTTAAAACCTGCCCGGCTGTTACATATGACAATCACTTTGATTTCTATCCTGCAATTCACAATTGCACTGCGGGTATAGTATACACGTAACGCCGTCCACATATTTTTACTTTAAGACGCATCAACTCCGTTATCATTTATAGCAATTCTTATCAAGTGTGTATTGAAATAAATTATATGTGTATATACATTTTTTTTTTAAAATGGAGGTGAAAGTAAGTACCGGCTTCATTTATCTCTGAGTATGGCCCGTAAGGTGAACCCTGCAGGTTAATCCCAGAGCAGCAACTCCACCAGGTATAAAAATAAAAATTCTTTAAATCAGTTATTTTAAACAAAGGACTGCTTTCAACAGGATGAAAATTCGACTTCATGAATAAACCAGAAAATCAATTACGTAAATTGAAATTGAGTGCCACAATAGCTCCCATAATTTACTCTCAATGACAAAATACTTATGAGGCTTAAAGTATCACAAGGCATATGCATTTGCTCATTTGTATGGATACCCTTACTTTTTGCAATCGACTCAGGTCAGAATCTATATTATGATGCTTGTAACATAAATGCAACAAAAACGTTTTGAAATAATAAAACCATTCCTCCGTAGCCTGCATAAAGTCGAGCTAATTATAAAACCTCTCAATGGCACATGACAATAAACTTAAATATGATATACATTATCCGGCATGAATTTACAAACTACAATGAAGTACCTCCAGTATTGTCCTTCTAGAGAATACCATATATTCCATTAATTTATTTCAGAGTAGAGAGATTCTCATAATTAGTGTGACGATGTATTATAAGACATATACAACCATGGATATCACAATCTATATAGCTCATACATTATTTATTCTGTTATTAAAAGGAATGAATCCTGATAATACTACACAGTTGATGGGCGTTATACTAACTTAAACATAAAACTAGAGTAGTCTTAGTAGATTTAGTTACCTTGTACTACAAAGGTTGTTTTAGCTTATACGAAACTAAGTTAACACTCTTATTAAAATCATATTGGTGAGATGTGCTGTTACTAAGCCATCTATACTACTCAAAAATGAATAGGGATATTGGCTGTTTTGTGGTATTTATGGGGGCTAGCATTTTTTTTTTAATTATAAATATCATTAATATTTATTAGAAGTTATTGTCTTTTTCCCCCCAAAAAAAGGAATTTAATCAAGGTCGATTTAATTAAAATTAATAGGATAAGAAAAAATAACCAATATCCCTATTCATTTTTGAGCAGTATATTTCAAAACTTCTCATTGTAATCTCGGCAATATGTCATTAACTCCAACTCGGAAAACCCGAATCCTCGGACAATACAAATAAATCTCTGAGCCCCACCAAAAGCTGAATTATTAAATTCTTCTCATTGATGCCTCTGTTTGACACTCATAAATCTTAAAATGTTTTGGTCAACAGTTAAAACTTGTTCGATTAACAGGAAGTAAGGAAGAAACATTAAATGATGTTTGTCATATTTCCTTGTATTTACTAATAAATCCATTCCTACCTAAAGACACGTACGGAAACGTCTTTGATATCTTATTCTTCCTGCCTACAGGTGAATGAGATCTCTCTAGCCGAGAAATATTAACCACCGATATCAAGGCATAAATTTGGTTAAAATAAAATAAAAAATCGATATATCTTAAAAGAAAACTATAATTTTCATTTCAAGTAGATTGTTTTATTAAGAGCGATTGAAAAGTGTAGTGTTTAACAAAGAATCAAAATCGCTAAATATATAAAAACGTTTTAATAACGACAGTTTCTTTTGAATGCCAAACTGCATTCTTAGAAAGACAATCGAAAACTTCAAGCATTTGTACCTCTCAAATGTTCCCATTTGTAGTCAAGATTAGAGCAAAAGACATTTGAAATATTCTAAAATATGAATTGTTTAGGTCGAACTTGGTAGTCATAAAGAAAAAATAATTAGGTAATACAACCTCTTTTATGATATAGGATGATTACTGTAATTCACAAACTTAATTTGAATTAAATTTATTAAATAGTAGATAAAGAAAGACAAAAAAAGTAAAAGAATGAGGAAGAGGAAAAGTTTCTGGTTGTAACAGGGCAGCATGAGCGGAAGGGAAGGAGCTGCATCGACTATAGTAGCTCCTACTAAATACTACACTCCTAAATCTTGAATCGAATTCACTCTTTTAGTTGTAAGTCTCTCTCACTGACTCTCTCAATCTTCCCCTTCCAACATGACAGATAGGATAAGGTCAGAAATGATCAGTTAAGTGGAAGTAAGGCCCGACTTGCCTTTACATCCATCACTCATCTTGAGATTTAAGCCCGATCATTATTAAGCCAGACAATTTCAACAGGGAAGAACTAAATCGATCCAGATACCAGGAGAGCATCTTTTGATAGGAGCATCATTCAGTATCCAAATACAGGCAGTCATTAAGAGGATCATCAAATACGTACACCCATAGCTATCTCATATTCAACATAGAAAAAACTTTGTAGGTTTTATAAATATATATATATATATATATATATATATATATATATATATATATACACACACACACACACACACACACACACACACACACGCACACACACACACACTGACGGGCAAAAAATTCCACCCACTTGATTTTTTCATGTTTTTATCTAATAATATTTCTGCTTTGGATTGGTATATTGTTTTTAATGAATAAATAGGTAATCTTTTTATTTGTTTTCAAATAGGAATGTAATATAGAGGACAGTAACCTTTAATCCCTAATTCAATGAAATGACTCTAGATTCCAATGTTTACTTTCTACGGAATCAAAGTGTATATTCAGTATCATTAGTTCAGTGCCGTTTCTTACTGCAAATTTCTTAGTCTCCGGCTTTTAATTTTTTCAAAATTAAGTTTAAAAATGCCTCTTTAAAGTATGCCGAGGCGTCTTCAAGAAGTAATAAGAGCAAGAGGAGGAAACACGCGCTTCTAACCGATGATCTCATTTTTTCTGGAATAACAATGGTTCGTTTTCCAATTTTTTTTTTTTTTTTTTTCAAAATTTTCTTAGCCAATCACATTTTGATTTTAATTGTAAACACACATTTAATAATTGATAAAATGCTATTAAAGGTAAAAAAGATTATAAAATTTAATAACTACTAAGTATCACAAAAGTCCGTCACGCAGGGGCTGCGTAAACTAAGCAGATTTCCCTCGTGAAGTTTAGTATTAGATAAATATACATACTGCTAACACAACACCGTGAATAAATACAAACGGAAATAAGAAATGTTTCATCCAATTTCAATAGCCTGCCGACAGGAAGCGTTAGGTAAAAGTAAACAAACGGGTCCCGCCTCACACCGGAAAGAAAAACAATTACTGAAATATATCAGAATATAACACATTAATTTTATTGAGAACTATTTACTATATCTAGTACTGTAATTAATAATGAGTCAAAATAATTGTTATCTCAATCAATAAAATTTTAGTAGTCCAAAACTTTAAGATGGGGGGGGGGGAGTCACCAGTGCATATTTGCATGTATCTTGTATAATAAAGGTCTCTTGAATACAATTTTTGGTATTTAAACTTCCAATAATGTGATTTATTATGTATCAGAGTATTGTTTACGTAACATGAGTAGAAGTGGCGGTTTGGTGAAAACTGAAAAATGCAAATATCTCGGTTAATATTCAAGATAGAGAATACATGTATATAACAATATTTATAGTAAATTTAATTTGTAATAAGATTGATTCTGTATAATTTTTCGATCCGACGTATAGTAACGGAGATATTTCGAATTTTCGAAAATCCTCCCCTCTAAACCCCCCCTCCCACTGGTCCGATTTCAGCCGTTAACGAACTTGATCTTTCTTTGTACATAAAACGCTTAAATATGAAGTTTGGTAAGGATTAAACAAAAATTGCGACCGCTAGAGCGGTAACAGACAAATATATAGATAGATAGATAGATATATATATATATATATATATATATATATATATATATATATATATATATATAGATATATATATACAGTTTTGAACGGACCTCATTTTCGTCATCTACTAGGTAGGATCGATGGACATTTGAAGAAAAATGTCGAAAATTCCGTCATGAGTACAACCTCAATAGCTGATTTCCCTTAAGGGAAATCTGCTAAAAACCATGTATTATATACAAATAAAACTTTTTTTACAAGTGGGTGGAATTTTTTACCTTATGTATATATATATATATATCTATATATATATAAAATTGTAACCTCTGTCTGTACATTGATTTTTTTCGCGAAATTTCACGATAACTTTTCGTTTCACATGTCATAGACACCATAACTGCATTTTGTTTCTTTCGTGTCTGTTTGTTTGTTTGTTTGTTTGTTTGTTTATTTGTTTGTTTGTTTGTTACCTTTTCACGCATAAACGGCTGAACCGAATTTTATGAAACTTGGTATGTATATTAGTACTAACCCAACTTAGACTTTAGGCTATATTAAAATTCTCTGAGATGAACAGGAGTGGGGGTTATAAGGGAAGCCTAAAATTAAAAATAGCGATATTTCGTTTCCTATTGCTTTTTCAGCAAATATGCCCATAACAAAAGTAGTTTATTTTGTAATTTAGAGTAACTTTTGTTATATGCACTTTTGCCGTATACGGAAGTATAAGTGAGTTATACGCTAAAAACTATAGCGGAAGTCCAATATTTTACTTGGCACAAAAGACTCAACCGAACTAAACCAAACTCGGTATGTGAATTAGTATTAACGACTTCCTCATAATAAGCCATACTAACATTTCTAGGGACGGGCAGGAGTGGGGGTTATAAGGGAGGCCTGAAATTAAAAATAGCGATATTTCGTTACTTATTGCTTTTTCAGCAAATATGTACATGACAAAAGTTGTTTATTTTGTTATTTAGAGAAACTTTTTTTATATACACTATCGTCGTCTACCGAATTGTAAAGGCGTTATACGCTAAAAATTATAGCGGGAGACAACAATTTTATTTGGCACAAAAGACTCAACCGAACTAAACCAAACTTGGTATGTGAATTAGTACTAACGCCTTCCTTATAATAAGCCATACTAACATTTCTAGGGACTGACAGGAGTGGGGGTTATAAGAAAGGTCTGAAATTAAAAATAGTAATATTTCGTTTCCTATTGGGGTTACGGCAAATATGTACATAACAAAAGTTGTTTATTTTCTTATTTAGAGAAACTTTTGTTATATACAATATCGTCGTATAACGAAGTATAAAGGCGTTATACGTTAAACATTATACCGGGAGTCAACAATTTTATTTAGCACAAAAGACTCAACTGAACTAAATAAAACACTCGGTATGTGTATTAGCACTAACGCCATCCTTATAATAAGCCCTACTAACATTTCTAGGAACGGGCAAGAGTGGGGGTTATAAGGGAAGCCTGAATTTACAAATTTTTTTATTAACAAATCCACAGAAACGACGGGTATTAGCCCTAAACACTGGGATATTGTGCAAAGTCAAGCCTTGCCAAAAAAATATCATCAACATTCAGCCTCAAATGAATTCCCGGGCGAAGCCGGGTATCTGAGCTAGTATATATATATATATATATATATATATTTTCACACGTTGCTGATATTGAATAAAAATACATTGAGTAAAGGTGATGCACATTATTTTTGTAATACTAGATGTAACATTTGGAGATACCGCCTATAAATTTTAAAAAATGTTAATTAAATCTAGCACAGAATATTTGTTCAGGTGATAAAACTTTTTCCAACTGGCTAAGTGGCAAAGCCACCACTTCTTAACAAATTCAATAACTACATTGTATGACCTCTAAATGTTTTTAACTATTCATACGGAATATCCATTTATTAGTTGTTGTTCTTTTGTACCTGTAGGCTAGGAACCTTTCACGGAAGTGAACAAGAGATTCTCATTGCCTTCTGCATGGAACTGTTCGGCAATGACTGCATCAGGGAGTACAGAGAAGTCCAAAATTGCTAGCGGCATCTGAGCTGCATAATCTGTCTAATATATTAGGCATTAGACAGTAATAGTATGCAAACTACATTATTATACCTCCTATTTGTCGAATTGGCATTGTGTCTCAGAGGAAACTGACAAAAAAGACATTTTAGGAGTACTTGAACTAAACAATTTTCCATAAACAAGCATAAATGTCTCTCAAAAAATTTAAAAGAAAGCAAGAATAATTTTTTTCCAGAAAATTTTAAATATTCTATTAGAGGGTCTTGGAATTCTCTTAAGGCATATCTCAAGACAATTTAAAAACCATCACAAATTTTTGACAACAAATTTTAAACATTCTAATCGTGGTTCTTAGGATTGTCCTAAGATATATCTCAAGACTATTAAAATCAAGCACGAATTTTTCTCAAGAAGTCTTCTAGTCCTGGATCTTGGACTCGCCTAATACATGTCTCAAGACAATTGAAAACAAGGACAAATGTGTCTCAAGAAATTGTAAACTTTCTAGCTGTGGGTCTTGGATTCTCTCAATATTGTCTCGACATTAAAAGTCCGTCACGCAGGGGCTGCGTAAACTAAGCAGATTTCCCACGTGAAGTAATACAATAGAGAAATCCCCATACAAGAGCCCAACAGTTAAGGCAAAGGACCGAACTAGGTTTTGGCGGGAAATTCAAAAATCCGTTATCGGCCCAAATTTAATAAAAATGCAAATATCTCGGTTAATATTCAAGATAGGGAATAAATGTATATAACAATATTTATAGTACATTTAATTTGCAATAAGATTGATTTTATACAGTTTTTCGATCCGACGCATAATAACGGAGATAATTCGAATTTTCCGAAAATCCCCCCTCTAAACCCCCCCTCCCACTAGACCGATTTCAGCCATTAACGAACTTGATCTTTTATTTTACATAAAACGATTAAATTCCGAGTTTGGTAACGATCAAACAAAAATTGCGACCGCTAGAGCGTTAACAGACAAATATATATATATATATATATATATATATATATATATATATATATATATATATATATATATATAAAATTTTGAACGGACCTCATTTTCGTCATCTCGTGGGTAGGATCTATGGACATTTGAAGAAATTTTTCGAAACTCGCGTCATGAGTACGACCTCAATAGCTGATTTCCCTTAAGGGAAATCTGCTAAAAATGGCTGACTGAACGCCTGTTACAGCCATAATTTTCGACCTAATACAAAGGTTACTAATGTAGAGCAAGATACTTCTATCTAGTATATTTACAGCTTACACCTGGTGTCCGCAAAAATATATGCTGTGATTTTGAACTATACTACAATAATAAAATTTACTATAAACTGGCATATAGATACATATTTGGTGTACTATTTTATGTTTCTTAGAAATAACTCAGCTTAATAGTTCTGTTACCTACGGCCTTAATGCCGCTTGTAACAGTTTTTAAACAAACGCTCGAAAACATTTGTAATATTTTTCAGGCTTTGAGTTAAGAGTTTAACTAGCAATTTAATTAAAAAACATTACTTAAATTCAGAAATAAATTAATTGTACTACTAAATGAATAATTGCTTGTCGATTTAAACAAGCAATGTCTACCACGCGGATGCTACGCCGATTAAGCAAATTTTACATAACAAAATACACATAACTCTGTTAATATTTGAATAGTTGTAGAAAAATACATTTTTAATGCTACACGATTGGTTATACAACATTTTCCGATACAACTCGTAATAATGGAGATTTTTCCGCGTCCCCCTTCTAAAGCTCCGATTTTTGCCATTATCGAATATAATCTTTGGAAAGAAACGGCTAAATATCGAGTATGTTGTTGATCAGTGATGCAGATGAATGTAAAATCTCATCTAATGACGACCATCGAACATATTTGCATGTACCTCACACAGCAAGGGAAAAATGTAATATTTGCTATTTAAGCTTGGATAAGACATTCGTGATATATTGGCTTAATCTTAACAAGGAAGTGGGATTTGCTGAAAGCTAAAAACAAAAAATTCAAATGACTGTGAATGGATATGTGGGTTTGTATTTTACTCTGGTAACCTCCACTTCTGCTGGTCCAATGCACTTGAATCTTTGTTTTACATGAAACGGTTCAATTTTGTGTATAGTGACGATCAAATAAAAACTAAGGCCTCAAGGGATTGTTCATTGATGACGTCAAATTGCACATGGATCCAAGCAGCTCACATAATAAATGCTCCATGAAAACAATTGTTCGTATATAAACGTGGAATAAGACTTTCATGTTATATCGATTATTGTTAATGTGCGGTGAGGAGGAATGAATAAAAACAATTTCGTTTTTAGTCTTAGTTGAGTAGAAATATATTCTAATGTAATGTTTGCTTTTAAAAATTAATTTTAATTAACTGAAACTCTCTTGAGAAGGAACAGTGAAACGCTTGAAGCGACTAGGGGAATACATGATATTAAATTAAATGAGTTTTATATGTAAACTAGAATGACTACTTAAAAAAGAGTGGAGACATCGGTTCCCGCCTAGGCAACAGAAATTTATTATTACGAATTCATTAAATAAAATCCTTAGTCCCCCTGACCAGAAAAGTCTGGAAACCTGTAAATAACCAGTTACAATTACCCGTAGTAGCAGAAATTGGACTTTAATAAATAACATTTACATTGGCACACTCACATCGTGCGATTGCGTGTTTGTATTCGGTTTTAGGAAGGTGTTTGTACGATGTTGAAATTCCTTAAATTTGAATAGTTTACATATTTACCACCGTGAATGTTGTCTACAATTAGGTTATACCAATCTAAATAAAAGCCCGTCTCGCAGGGGCTTCGTAATCTAAGCAAATTTCCCACGTGAAATTTTACAATAAATAAATCTACGTGCTGGTAAAACTTAACATCACCGTGAATATTAAGTGAATAAATACAAACGGCAATGAGAAATCTTTCAGTCAATTATAATAACCTCCCAACGAAAGCGTCTTAATTGTAAACAAACAGGCCAGCCAATCTTTCAGAGCTGAACAGATAGATAGAAATATTCTTCACCGGAAAGAAAAACAATTACTGAAGTATATCAGAATACACATTAATTTTATTGAAAACTATATACTATATCTAGTACTGTAATTTATAATGAATCAGAATAATTTTTACATCAATCACTCAAATTTTAGTAGTCCAAGAACTTAAGACGGGGGTGGTAAACAGAACATATTTGCATGTATCTCATATAATAAAGGTCTCTTAAAAACAATGTTTGGTATTTACGCTTAAAATAAAGTGGTTTATTATATAACAGAATATTGTTTATGTGACTTGAATAGAAGGGGGGGGTATGCTGAAGGCTGAAAACTGAAAATATCTCGGTTAATATTCAAGATAGAGAATAAATGTATATATCTATATTTATAGTGCATTCAATTTGCAATAAGATTGGTTCTATGTCATTTTTCGATCCAACGTATAGTAACGGAGATATTTCGAATTTTCAAAATTCTCCCCCTCTAACCCACCCCCCGGTCGGATTTAGCCGCTAAGGATCTTGATCTTTAGTTTTGCATGAAACGACCAAATATCGAGTTTTGTAACGATTAAACAATAATTATGACCACTAGAGTGGTAACAGACATATATATATATATATATATATATATATATATGTATATCTATATATATATAAAATTGTAACCTCTGTCTGTACATTGATTTTTTTCGCGAAATTTCACGATAACTTTTCGTTTCACATGTCATAGACACCATAACTGCATTTTGTTTCTTTGGTGTCTGTTTGTTTGTTTGTTTGTTTATTTGTTTGTTTGTTTGTTACCTTTTCACGCATAAACGGCTGAACCGAATTTTATGAAACTTGGTATGTATATTACTACTAACCCAACTTAGACTTTAGGCTATATTAATATTCTCTGAGACGAACAGGAGTGGGGGTTATAAGGGAGGCCTGAAATTAAAAATAGCGATATTTCGTTTCCTATTGGTTTTTTGGCAAATATGCATATAACAAAAGTTGTTTATTTTGTCATTTAGAATAACTTTTGTTATATACACTTTTTTCGTATACCGAACTATAAAGGCGTTATACGCTAAAAATTATAACGGGAGTCAACAATTTTATTTGGCACACAGACTCAACCGAACTAAATAAAACTCGGTATGTGTATTAGCACTAACGCCTTCCTTATAATAAGCCATACAAACATTTCTAGGGACGGGCAGGAGTGGGGGTTATAAGGGACGCCTGAAATTAAAAATAGTGATATTCCGTTTCCTATTGGTGTTTCGGCAAATATGCACATAAGAAAAGTTGTTTATTTTGTTATTTAGAGAAACTTTTGTTATATACACTTTTGTCGTATACCAAAGTATAAATGAGTTATACGTTAAAACTTTAGCGGGCACTAACGGCTGAACCGAACTTAACAAAACTCGGTATGTCAATTAGCATTAATTCTTCCATGATTATAAGTTATATTAAAATTTTTAGGTTCGAACTGGAGGGGGGTTATAAGGGAAGCCTGAAATAAAAATTCACCATATTTACTTGTATAAGAAACGGGAAATATAAAAATATCGAAGACTGTGAAGAATTATCGAACAAATAATTCTATTATTAGCAAATCACCAGCACCGACGGGTATCAATCCTAAACACTTGGACGGGTAAATGTCAAAATATTGTGCAATGTAAAGCCTGCTAAAAAATACCATCACCATTCAGCCTCAAATCAATTCCCGGGCGAAGCCGGGTATCTGAGCTAGTGTATATATATATATATATATATATATATATATATATATATATATATATATATATATATATACTATTTTGAATGGACCTTACTTTTTTCATCTCCTAGGTAGGATCGATGGGCATTTTAAAAATATCAAAAATTTGAGTACAACCTCAATAGCTGATTTCCCTTATGCGAAATCTGCTAATAGTAGAGATTCAAAGTATAGATAGAAAACCACATCTGAACATATATCGACCCCCAGTGAGGCTAGCCTTTGTCCATATAATAGTATGTCGTTGACCCAGCTGGCATTCAGCTTCACCTGACCGTAATAACATCTGTCCTGCAGGATAATTATTTGAGGGCTTTAGTGACAGCCCCTTTATCTTTTATCAACCATTCAAATCAGTCATTTTCAACGTGACACATTTCAAGGGGGGGGGGGGGTATTGTTATATGCGTCTAAACTCAAGTCTTTTGAAAATGACCTCCATTGGTTGTATTATCTATTTCAATGGTTATATCCGTGGGCAGTGTTTTCAACATGAGTAGAGTCCCTGGAAAGTATTACCACTAAGTGAGTCTTTTAGTATATGGGCTCTGAAATTGAATTGCAGATTATAATAAACATAGAGAATCGTGGATATTGTAAGGAAATTAAATAATAAAAAGTATATAAATAATGAATAGAAAATGTTAGTTGTGTTTTGTAAAAGTCCGTCACACAAGGGTTGGGTAAACTAAGCAAGATGTCGTTTCATATATTTTGTATTTTAATTTTCGTCACTAAATAAATTCTTGTTTCCAATGACACGACTCTGGGCTTACCAAATTTGTTTAGTCTAGTCATTATCTCAGGTAGTGGTATGGGGTGGTATAAGCACCCCCACGATATATTGGCTTACTGTAAAAGTCAGATGTGGGGAGGGGGGGAATGGGAGACTAATTAATGTTGAAAACTGAAAATTACAACTAACCCAACTTATTTTTGACGTAGTGAAAAATGTATAAAATAACAATTGTAAAGTATTACATTTCCAATTTGAATGGTTATAAACCACTTTTTTTTTTACTTAAATTATTAACAATAAAACGGATATTTCTATTTTTATTGCATCTCTCAATCACCACTGACTCTAGATCTGATTTCAGTCACTAGGGACTTCATCATTAGCTTTACATAAAGCCTTTAATGTTGAGTTTAGAAGCGATTGAACAAAAAACGATTTGTTTTCTTTATCTTAGGACGTTTTCTGTGTTTTTTACTGATTTGTACAAAGTAAAGAAAGTAATTCGCCTTCCCCCTGTTTTTTAATCGTGAGAAATTTTAATTTTCAGATTTCAGAGAGCTATCGGTTTTGACCCTCCTTGACCCATTTTGTCTAGTTTCAGTATTAGATCTGTAAACATGTACTATCTCAATGACTAGACTTAGATTGTATCATCAAGTTATGCAGCCCCCTATTTGATCAAAAACAGGAGGCTAAAAATAAAGAGTTATAAATTATTCATACATAGTACAAGTATAGAAGATTTATATAAAACCCTTACCATTTACCATCAAAATATTTATAAATTGTGTTTTAGCAATGAGAGCCTTGGCCTTAATAAAATTGCAAAACCTAGAGTTATGGGTTCGATTCTATGAGCAATAGAAATTTCTTTAGTGACTAACTCCCTAATGAAAATCCTTAGTCCCAGCCAGGTTAGAAAAGAGTGTTAACATGAAGATAACCAGTTCAAATTAGCATTTTCAGACATATTATTTTTAATTTATTTATATATGAATAGTGAAGTAGTTTCAGATCTATAAAAACATTAACAAAATGTCTGTATAGATAAATATTAATAATTTCTAATGTTTTTAGAAATCCTAAATTATTTTGTTGCTATGGGTAAAAAAAAATTAAAAAAGTAATCTGAAAAATTTACTGAAATGGATATGGTACTTTCTAGAAATGATATACTATATTCATATAACAATGGTCATTAACATCACATCAGCCATAACATAATGTTTTCTCTCTTACAGAACACGTTGGCACACCTTTGTGGGCAAAGGCCGCATGGTGGCCCTATGCGAACATACAGTGTACTTTCTCGAGCCAATACACAACTAGTCCGTGCAGATGAGGATATGAGACAGCTGAGACGAACTCAAGTTCCTGCCACTATATCAAACAGCAGCCTCCAAGATGCTGGTGTACAGGAAGAGTACAGTGGTGCCGAGCTTGCTTCCTACATGGGCCAGTTAAATTCCAGGTGATCTACAAGGATAAATATGAAGACAGACAGGATTATATTCCCTGATATAAATACTAATATTCAGACAGCAGATGTTTAGATGTTACTGGATGTGACTTTGTACTTAATATCTATTACCAAATTGCATATATACTTAGAGTTAAAGCCTGATTAACCTGTCAAATGGCACTAAAAATTCATTCAGGCCATAGAAGTAAATATTTATATATGTATTTAAAAAAAAATGCATACTTAATGGAAAATTCTTTAGATTAAGACAGCATTTATGAAATTATATAATAGAATATGTATTGGAAAGGTTTCAGACGCTAAGACAAAGATTATTTAATATCGGATATTGTCATATTGCTGCATCAATCAACAACATGTGTATATGAAAAAAAAAGAGGCTAAAATAATATTGATTTCCCATCTTTTGGGAAAGGAAGACCAATTTAACTAAAAGTAACTTGCAGGATTATATTCATAAATTAGTCCCAATGTTATTTTTCAGGTTACATATTATTAACATTTTTTGACCATTCCATGTTAGTGCAAAATCATCTCTTGTGTGCAGGTCAATGAAATGAAGATATTTAACAACTCCCTTAAATATACACACTAAACAGTTAAACACCATAGCTGTATCTCTAACCAATGCCCTTCTTTTTTTCTTGAAGTATTCCATAATGACTATTTTTGCAGACCATCTTGCAAGATTAATGGAGACATTTTTATTGGTGAAAATGATATCCAACAAAAATAAAAAATGGAATTCTTATCAACACTACATCATTCTTTTCACCTTACATTATCGATATTATAACCAATATAATAAGATGCAGAATAAGAGGCAGATTTATTTATTTATTCTCTGCAATAACCACGAGAAAAGGCCTTTATTCTGCATATTTTTCATACTCAAGTAAACTGCATGAATTTTATTTGTTTTTAATAATTAAATTTATACATTATCATTGCAACATAAAATAACTGACAAAAAAATCCTATAAGATATGAAAAAACCCTATAATTGCATTACTTAAGATTTTGTATCGACAAAATGTGACCTCAATTTATTTGTTTTCTATTTATTTCCTGGTTCCATTGTCATTTCCTCATATATTTTCTTACAAAATATTCTCTACTGGGAGTAAGAATTTTTATATAACATGCAATATAAGGAAGTATTAACACTGGTTATTTCTACTACTGCCACATTATTGGCAGTAATCATGTTGACTATCTGAGGGTATTTTCCGTAAATGTTTTGAGACTGATCCATGCAAGAATTGCTCATATTATTTACAAAACTATTAATGTCAATATTATTGGCAGAATAAGATTATTTATTATAAATCAAATTTTGTAAAACTTGAATACTGAAAGCACTGCGGATTTTTCCATTCTTTTAAATTTCAGCTACATAACTCAAAATACCAGCTCGGATAATGGCCTAGGATTTATAAGTTTTTGGGAGAAACCCAAGAATAAATCTACAACAGAGACAAACTGATAACTTTCCCCATATTTATATAGGTGTGTTTGATGAATTTGTTAGTAATAGATTAAAGGCTTTGTTATACTGGTATACAAATATATTATAGCAATGCTGGTGTCCTACTACACACATAAAAACGTATGTGCTTTAAATTCTTAAAGTAGTTACTCTTTTAAGATGGTTTGTACATGTAATAAAATAAATACCAATTCTAACATGTGTATTTAATAATTGTACTCATCTATATAAGAAGTTTAAATGTAATAGGAAACATTCTTTGGAAAACATTCTAAGTGTTTTTTAATATACAATTCAAGTTTTGATGTTTAATATTTGATCTCAGTGTTTGTAGTCTGTGGAATTATAGGGCACATGTTATTAGATTATATGTAAAAATAACTAACAATTACTTAATCCAAAGCTTGATCAAAGTGTTGTAAATTTTAAGTTAAGACTTGTGAAACAATTAATGGTCTATAAATGTAAATAAGTAAGTATTTCAATAATATTAATTTATTTTACTTTTTTATCTTGTTATGGCAAAAGCATTTTAAATATTCTTTATGTGAGATCATGATATATGTATATATTGCAGAATAAAGCATAAAGATTGTTTTTTTCTCCTTCCTTGAAGTAAGCCAACCTCAACCAATTGATGAAATCAGTTCTTCATCACTAGATGTCCTAACTCTTCGATTAGTTTTCCTGAGTACTTTATTAATTATGGATATAGCAATTAGGCCATAACAAACCAAATTTGTCCAGAAATACTATCCACACGGTTTTGTGAATTGAGTTAATCTTTTAATCAATAGGCTTTCTCATTGGCTAGGAGTTTAATCTCTGAACCTGGATTTCTTTGCAAATATTATAAATCTCTGGTTTTCAAGAAAAGGATATTTAGTTGAAATTTTATGGTAAGTTATGAAATTAATCATGCAAGTCTAATTACATACTGCAAAAGTTTACTTTATTTGTATCAGGGGGTGCTAGCATGATTCATAATTACTATTGATTGAAATTGTGAAGCTTAAATCAGTTCTGGTGAAGTAGAAATTGAAAAAAAAAAGTTCATCATACAGGAGGCTGCAAAAACTAAGCAGATTTCCCACGTACTGGGATGACACACTGGTGATCTCATTTCACTAACTACTCTCTATTTCTTCTACAGTAAGAAAACTATGAAAACAGGAATTAAAATGTAAGCTGGACATCAGTTGTTCAATGACTCGGTTACACAAAGTAAACATTTTGTGAGTAGAAATGGGAGTTTACTGAAGACTGAGAAAAAGGAAATACAAAATAAATGTATTGAATAATATTCAAGTTATAAAAAAATATATAAACAACAATTAAAGAATTTTAAATGTTGATTGACAAGACTATTCATTGCCATTTTTTGATCTTTCATGATAACTGAGATATGAATATCCACTCCTCTCTTCTCCCTTCCTGGTCCTAGTCCTATATCAGCCATTAATGAGTATAACCATTAGAGTTTCATGAAACAGTTACGTATCAAGTATTACATTGATCAAATAAACATTTTTGAAGGCCTTAATTGATGACATCATACATAACATGTTTGCATATCATATACTGAAGATCTGTTCACAATATAACATAACAACAGAATACAACATAATATTTAGTATTTTAGATTAGAATAAGAGGTGTCATTATATAAAAGCTAATTGCTAACATGAATAAGCAGAAGTGGGAGTTTACTGAAGGCTAAAAACAAAAAATACAAATAACTCAGTTAATATTGCACATACAAAAACCTTTATAGAAAAATAAATTTACAAAAAAATTGGTTCTATAGAATTTACTGCTCCGACCCATAGTAGCTAAGATATTTTGAATTTTTGATATCCTCTCTAAACCCCTTCCCCTCCCTCTGGTATGATTTCAGCCATTAACGAACTTGGATCTTTAACTTAACATGGAGCGCATAAATATTGGAAATGATCAAACAAAAATTGCTGCCACCTGAGCAGTAGCAGGAGTGCGCGTCTATAATTGTGAAGACCTCATTTGCATCAGCTCCTAGGTAGGATTGATGTACATTTAAGAAATTTGTCAAAAATCGTGTCATGAGTACAACCTCAATTGCTAATTTCCCTTAATGGAAATCTCTAAAATATCCCTAACCAATAACAAAACTTGAAGCAATAGTGGAGTAGATGCAACAATAGTTTGGATAGTTAATTGACTCAGGGCACAGCTCAGTCATAGACAAAGGCTCAGAAAGGTGATGCTAAGTCAACAAGCACTGAGACACAACAGGATTCACAACAACTGGAAGAGCAAATACCTCACACAGTCAAACATCAAACAAACCTGCAGTCATGAAGTGCTTATAGTTTTAAACTCCCAATTATCTCAATTTATCTGTCAAAATGTTCAGTGCATAGTACTGGGCTGTATCCAAACAAAGGTATACACAAGAAAAGGAAGGGGGAAATCAAGGAAGTAAAAAAAAATCTAGACAAATAGTTCCATGTACTACATTTTTACTATATAATAATAATGCTCTTATTGTAAAAGACTTAATGTTGCATTACTGAATTTCACAATCTAATCCACAAACAAAAGCAGTTCGGCCCATGTAATTGATGAATCATTATAAAATTAACTTTAAAAAAATTAAAATAATTTAAGTGTATAACACCTTGCCAAAATGAGTTTCAGATGATGTATTGTCAAATAGGTGGAACAAATTTAGACATATGCAAATAATATGCATGGATGCATGTCCGTATAGTGAATTTTATTACTCTCACACTCATACACATGTGTGTGTGAGAACATGCATGAATAAACGAACATACAGGATCATTTTGTACAATGTTGGCCTCTTTATTCATGCAACAGTCATTTGCTAGACAGGCACCTGAAGTTGCTCCACACTATTTCCACCCTATATACTCCTCTTCATTCATAGCTATTAAGACAACTATTAATTTATGTGAAATAACTGAGCACTAATATAAAATAATATGCTATTAAATAATACAGGTAGTGAAATAAAATATACTTTCAACTTGATTTAGAGCAAATGAGTTTAGTTATTCATTGCTTATTTTTCCCCAAAAATGACCCTCTACTTTTATTTTCTTTTGTTGGTTCTTCCTGGCGGAAGCTGTCTGTTTTAGTACTCGAGTAACCTTTCCTTTTACAATCACATGAACATTTCATAAGATCAGTGGATAATAGGAGAGTTTCTTTAACGAGTCTACAATAAACATCACCTAGTGCTTCTATGAGCTCAATATTAATCAGAGCTGAATTGTTAGAAATGGGTGGTGACTCAGTAAGATTATGTCCAATTTTTTTATCAGAATATAATTTCTCAGATTTAAAAACTGTTTTACCAACTTCTTCTATTGGTGCATCATCTTCTTCAATTGGCTTAGCTTTAATGTTCAATAATGATTCTTTCAGCACAATTACACAGCAATTTCCTGTATCTTTAATTTGTTTAATTAAAAGTTCAGATTTACCTTTTTTCAATGGAAAAGATATTTCATTTTCTTCTCCATTTATAGAATTAATCCCAACATCCTTACACGACTTCAACCACTTGGAATCAAATGTTCTAATTAATTCATTAACAATTTTTTGAAGAGTTTCACTGCAGCTACATGTGGCTTCTCTATTGTTTTCTAAAATCATTTTCTGGGGTCTATAGGCATCTGGGGAAACCGGATCACAGTCACATTCTCTGAAGCTTTCATCTTCATAACTTCTTAATTTGTTTTCTCCAAAGCAACACTTACAACAAGGACTGCACTTTTTAAAAGTAACTTTCTCAGGCTTAATTGTTTCCTGACCGTCTTGACATTGGACTTGTTTGAAATGATTGCCCTCACTTGTAGGAAAACAAATCATTTCTGGAAGAATGTTCTTACGTACATTCTTTTTAGTGGAGCAGCAACATGTATAACAATTTCTTTCTGTAGGAAAGGCAATTTCAGATTTACATACCTCATCCATATTACCAAAACTATAATGTGATTGGCAACTCATGTTTGTCTTTTTAAGTAAAACCGTTAAAAATTTGTTTTTCCTATGATTCTGTGGATTGTGACAAGGTATACAAGTTTCAACACACTTTTTGTAGCATGGAGATTTACAATTCACGGCCTGGTCCAAAGACAGATTCTTCATGCAATTATGAACATGACAACATTTATGCTGTCTCCCTTTGCATGGTTTCTCTTGGCACTTTTGGCAGAGGATCAAAGGAACTTCTTCGTAACAACAAGGTCTTTCACTATTCTGGGCATCACAATAAACTTGCATATTTCTTCTGCTTTTACATTTACAAAGAGGCTTTACACAGTGGTAAGATTTCAGATTCAAATCACAACAAGTATTGGCCATATTATTAGTCAAACAATCTTGCCAAAAAGGTTCTGATTTTTTTTGGGAAGCTAAAGGTAAATTTATCCTATCGGGTGATGCAAGTGCACGGTGGTCTTGGGGATTGTTTAATACGCCTTTTTCAGGAGATGTTAACCTCCAAAGATCAGGTCTTGGGCAAAACTCACCATACTGTAATCTGTACCAGTTATGGGGAATGTCACAAAACATCCCTTAAGACCTATGAAAGAGGAAAAAGGGAGAATTTCAATACATCAAGATATAAAAATAAAGCCATTAAATCTTAATTATCAAACATAATTTAGAACAAAACCACATGTATATCAAAAGTAATGCTAAAATAAAAGTAGGGTACATCATATGGTACAGTGATCATAACAGCAGAACCTATATACAATTTCATGATTTAAATACCCAGATGCTGAGGGCTCATTTCTTTGGAGTTAAACATTGTTTAATGTAATACTGTGACATTAAGGTTTATCAGGTTGGCAAAACCGCCCTCTATTCATGTTGGACATTATTCTTTTTTATATATATAACAGTAAATAGTAGTACCAAGGTGAATTGAGGCATATAACCTTACTATTAGAATCATGAACTCACCATTCCTAATATCCTTTAAAAATAACTTACCCGTCAAAATAGTACAAAAATATGCCAGGAATGTGGCTCAGGTTCACAATATAATGATTTTACCAGTATAGTATAATGTATTTGGTGAGGCAACTAACTACAAAGATGAAAAAGTATTTGATATCTAAACAAAAAAGCTATTACCTGTTGGCCCACTAACATTAGGTCAGAAAATAATTTGAAGAAGAAAATCTACAGAATCCCCTCCCCCATTGATGTTCAGGTTAGCACTCAGGAAAGAATGTGAACATGGGTTTTGCATTTAACTTATACATTTTAGATCAGAATTATTTTTCTAGCAGCATATTTCCAGTTTTATAGAAAATATGTAATAGAAGGATATAGAAATATTTTCTAAAAAAAAAATATGATTCAGTATTTATTAACTTTTTAATGAAAATGATAATAATTTGAAGAAAGCGATTTTCAATTTATAGTTTTTGTATTGCAGAGGCATGGCTTAAAGTTTTCCTTTTTTAGATGATATTCCTGATTGTGTTGTTTAAATTCTTGTTTATATGGAATATTTTCCTCATTTCTTTTTTTATCAGACTCCATTTTTATACCTGTATCTGGCTGACTAAAAATGTTACAAATTTTATTCCAATCAAAACTTCTCCAGCTTTTTTTCCTTGGGCTATAATTATAGTGATCTCTGGCATATTTAAGTTTCATCTTATCCTTTCTATTTGCCCTTTTAATGTTTGCATAAATTTTACTCCATTCTGAGCAAGAAAGAATATCATATGAAGATTCATAAAGATTTAAACTCATTTGAGGCACATGATGTGAATCATTTCCTGGTGGGTGTGCGCGTAAATTATTTTTCGATGGAACAGAAACTTGAGGAGATGGTGGATCACAAGTGCCAATTACTTCTAAAATATAAGGTTTATCAGTAAATTCTTCTTCATCTTCACATTTAAAGCAACAACAGACAGGATTATACTTACATCTATGAAAATATATTTCAGATCCATCTAGTTGGCAACACATTTTCAATTGATATAAAACATTTAATATAGCACAAGTGATTCTTCGTACCAGTATATAAATGGTGTTCCTTTCCTTTCAGCAATGGAAGCTGTCAAATGCTCATATCCTTACATTTTCACACAATTAGCAAACACTTTTCAATAAGTCACTCAATAACATTTATATGTTTGTTCAGTAATTTAATGTTATACAAAAATTATTTCATTTTTTTTTTTTTTAACAGTAAAGTTACTTAAATGCTCATAGACGTACTCAACAACTACCCCATGTCTACAGTAAACATGACTTTTTAATGGAAATCATATGTTAAATCCCATTCTAATTGTTATTTTCATTTTATAATTTACTTTAAATAGTGCATTAAGGCATAATAGAAATTATTTACTAATTTTTAGGGTTTATTCAGGCATTAATACATTTTATGTCTATTTCATAAATTAACTAATATGAAACTCATGTTTTACAATTTTTAATGAGTATATACACAGAAGGCATATCAGGGGTTAACAGAAGGCTGAAAACAGAAAAATACAAATAGGTCACGTAATACACTAAATAAGTTAAGGAAAAGGAACTAAATTTCATACAAGATTAATTACATAATATTTTGTAACATGGCGCAATAATGGAGTTCCCTTTCAACCCTTCTGTTAACCCATACTCTATTCTTGCAAATTTCGCCTAAGTTATATCACAAAAAAGATCTAATTCAGCTTAAATATTAAGTATCCTTTGCATACGGTACCAACCAAGGCAAAAATAAAGAAAAGAATATGACATGACATCAAAAATGCATGTAAGTGCAAAATCTACTTACATTAGGCAACCTCTGTTAACAGACTCAAATGCACTTCTAAACCGTTTTCAAAAATTCTTGTTGGATGAATTTTCAAAAAATTGTCTGATTCCCTCGAAGCAAGCATGAAATCTCCTGGCTAGTCCTATTAATGCTTCAATAAATATAAGCCCAGAACCTTCGCAAAAAATATGATCATTTAATTCGTTTAATTTTTATGTTTTTCAAAGCTGGTGAAGTCATAGTAGAAATATCTTCAATAGACTTTATACTGAAAAATCCCATATATATTATTCAACAAAAAGATAATTATTCACTTTGTGTTTTGAAAGGAGAGATTGGGTTTGGTTCGTTATTGACATCACCTGATCTCATTGAATCTTTTATTTCACAATTTATATGGCCGAAGGTCAAGATAAAACTTCAAATAATTTATAAAATAATTCAATCACCCGACAAGTTTTCCTTACAGTGGACACCTCATCAGAAGTAAAATATAAGGCAAATAAAACTACTACTATCCTACAACATATCAAATTTCTGAAGAACTGCAAGAAGACAAAACATTTACCCACAAGAATCAACAATTATATGCAATGTTTGACAAGAAATTCTCTTTAAAAAATGTAGTTGTTTTATTCTGTTACATTTTGCTCCTAATTGGGCAATAAGATAATTTTCTAAACCATTTAGATTTTTCTTTATATTGATTTTTGTCATATAAATGGTGAAATGAGTTTACAAAGGTGGTTATTTCACCTTGTATCTTTTCATGTTCGAACAAAACAGTATACAACTTATGGGGAGAACAAACAGTACTCTATATTTCCATTAATTTAGAAATATGACAAAATAACTCTCATAAGTAAACCAAATATAAAAAAGAAAAGTGATAAATAACAGGAGGCTTATTTAAAGATATTGTCTGTCTTTTTTTTATATACACAACAATGTCACATACAAACATCAAGGTTTTTCTAGCTTGGACCAGTACTCATGAGCATCTTGGACTTCCACAAATCCTTTTCTATCAAAATTTACTGCTTTAACTCTGGCACAAGAATCATCTTCTAGTGAGCCACAGAATTCTAATATGGTTCGCTTATTAGCTCGAATTCTTTTGCCAGCAATGAATGAATTTATCATTTGTCTGACTTCCCCAGAAGTTGATGAAATTTGAACTAAAGATGGGGGTACTATAAAAGGTTCTTCCTCAGAATCACTATTGTTTTCATTACACGTGTCCATATCTACACTTAACTACTGCTCTGATAAAAATAATAAGACTTAGAACAATCCTTATTTGAATCTATTTTCTCTTCATGCTTGATTACAATTAAACTAATCGTCAATGAGTTGTTCAAAAAATGAAAGTATAAAAGACTAAATAATTTGAATATTAACCTCGATATAGTACAAGTTCATGACGTCAATATGCGACTAAAACAGTTCATACCAAGTGATCACTAGAACATGCAGTGATTTTTGGGGTTCATTTTGCATGAGATTATTCAATAATAAACGTTTTAGAAACTTTCTAATGTTAACTGTTTTTTTAAATTTTGCTGTTAAAGATGACTAAAAACAACTTACTTTTAGCTCTACTTTTTAATCACAAGCACTTTTATTAGACTCCTTATTCTCATACATTCTTAACCTTCAATAAAATATCTTCTACAAAACATATGATTTATCAAAAATCTGATCTACAACATCACCCCCCCCCCCCTTAGATGATCCCCTTTTTCTGCCAGCTCCTTGCTTCTCCTCAGCTGATCCGCATGTTTCTTCATGTGTCTTCCTTCTACTTCAACCAGCCAAGCGTTCTGTCCGAGTATCTTCTGGATCACCCCGGGCCTCCAGAACGCCTACCCTTACCTGTAGTCTAACTCCTTCGGCCTGCAATGTTTTACAGCATTTGGTCTTCCGTCTTCCGCCAATTTCCTCCTGTTCTCTTTCATATTGTTGTATGTTTCTGTTTGTTGCAGACAGAAAGTCCACCTGACACCCCAGTTTCCTCCCCATAAATATTTAAGCTGGAGAAAGACTCGTGGACAACTGAGAGGTTACCCAGTATTTGAAAAGAAAATTATTCAAATTGTCATCTAAGGATATATCCGAACAAATCCGTTTTAGGCTACTTTTCATTGTCCATACATATTCTTCGACTTGTACATTCGATTGCGGATGATAACCCGGAGTCGTCACGTGTTTGATTCCAAACTGTTTAAACTCACTAGATGTGAAATAAGTACCGTTATCGGTAACTAAGGTTTTAGGTATACTAAAATGAGAAATCCCCGACTTTATATGTTTAATAATGGCCGCTGAAATTGTTGAATTTAGTTTTACAATTTCCACCCAATCTGAATTGGCATCATCAGCTAACAAAAAAGTGTTCTTCAAGACAGGTCCAGCCAGGTCTCGATGTTCACGAGACCTTACATTTATCTGTATTCTTATCCTGTAGCGTATAATTCTTCTCAGAAATTTTACATAAATTATCAATGGACTTCCTATTAAGCTGTAGCTGGTAAATCCAATCTCTTCCTAGAATGTTTTTTTTTTTTCACTCTCGAAACTACCTATTCTTAGTGAGGTCATGACTCAGCCAACCTTCACATTATTTTCCGCCAGTAACCTAAACTTTGGCCCGTGTAGGATGTGAATGACTGATTATTGGGAATTAGTTCAAATTTTCCCCTGTAGTTTCCGAAATTATTGAAACGCAACTCCCAGTATCCATTTTGCCATCTTATTATTGAGTAATATGATTTTGAATGAAGCGTTATAAAATGTTTAGTATCATGTTTGAAAGCATGGGTAACCATAAATTACCTTCTTGATAGGTGTGATTTATGGATGGAATTATTTAATTGAGGATTACTTATATCATTGCCATGTTTTCTTCAAAACTTTCCTGTATTTTAAGAGTGTCAGGTTTGAAATTTTCATATTTGTATTCTGTTGGTTACTTTATTTGTAGAGTAACTGTAGGATTAACAGATAATTAGTTTACTCTTCACAGAAGGAATTCCATTTTTGTATTCACCAAAAACATGTTTAAAAATGCTCAATAAAGTCCCTTCATTTAAAAATTTCAATTACTTCGCTGAAATTTGAAATAACCCATACTTACTAAGAATTTAGTAATGTAAAGGGCAGATATGAGTAGCTCAAAATAATTTGATTCTGATATGGGAATAATAGATGGATTTTTTGTCAGTTTTTATCATTGATTCATTTCAATGAATTTGGGGGAGATATAATTAATTTGGAAACAAGAAAATGTGCATTAAACTTCTGCCTCTTTGATCCATATAAGAATTCAAGGACCTACATTGTATTGAAAACACTGTGGTTTTATTTGAATAATGTCTTTTAATAAAGCTAGTAGAATATACAGATTTACTTATAAAATACACAACCTAACTTTGTTCCTTGCCTACGAAAGTGACCTGCTTTATAGCCGTAAACTGCTGTGAATGTCATATTTTTGATTAGAAAATATAATTATTTTGTTATTTTTATACTTATTTCCCCTCATTTATGTCCTTCTTGTTAACTACTTAAAAATAATTATAATTACTGATTTTATCGTTTGCTGCTATATTTTTTTTTCTTTTTAGCAGATTTCTTTTATGGTAAATCAGCAGTCGAGGGTTCATGACACAATTTTAGAAAACGTTTTTTCAAATGTCCGTTTATCCAACCCAAGATATAGAAAAATGAGGTCCATTCAAAACTATATATATTTGTTTGTTAGCACTCTATCGGTCACAACTTTTGTTATATCATTACTAATTTAATATTTGAAAACTGAAAAACTAATGATCAAGTTCGTTAACTACTCAAATCGGACCAGTGAGAGAGGGAAGAAAATCTAAAATATCTCCATTATTATTTGTCGAATTGAAAAATTGTGTAGGACCAATCTTTTTGCAAATGTAATTGTCCATAAATGCTGTTATATACATGTTTTCACTATCTTGATTATTAATAGGGATATTTGTATTTTTTTAGTTTTCGAACTTTAGTAAGCCCAAACTAATACTTGTCATATTAACAATAAGCTTTTATTCATGCTATTTTATTCGAAGCTTAAATACCAAATATTGTTACATTGAACTTTCTCCATGTGACTTACATGGGAATATGATGATTGATGACGTCATCAATTAAGAATTTTCGGTCTTGACTCGAAAATGTTTTTCTGATGTTTAAGCTACTCTAATGGTCATATCTGTCATTGGCCGAGGAATAGGGGGGGGAGAGGAATTTTATATTCAAAATATCTCTGTTATTATGAGTCGGATCAAAACTTTTATAGAACCCATCTTATTAAACTATTGAAGCTCTACAGATGATATTCTATACATTTTTATGTAACTCACATATTAAGTGAGTTACTCGTACTTTCTTGTTTTCAGCCTTCTGTAAACCCCCACATCTATTAATCCGATGTTTACTTAGAAATAAAATATGGTGAAAAGAGATCAGTAGTGTGTCATACCAATCCTTAAGAAATCTGCTTACTTTCTCCAGCCCCTATTTGACAGACTTTATTTTGTGATTGCTAATAAAAACATTTATTTACAGGTGGAATTGTAAGATTAATGGGTACCTGTAAAGTATCAGAGTTGACACCAAAGACTGTTATACCAGCACTTATGAATTACAATTCTAGTAATTCAGTTTTCCAACAGCCTTTATACAAGCAAAAAACAAGTATTCTGGATTTGCCCTTGCCTATGAATTCAATTATTTCAGATGCACCAAAATTTATTTTACCCTTTGAAGATAAAGTCAAAACTGATATTATAGATGATCCTACACAAGTCATAGAACAAAAGGCTGCCAGACTAATTGTTATAAGAAGAAGAAAAATGAAGAGGCACAAGCTTAAAAAATTGAGGATAAAAATGAAATTTCTGTGGGCTAGGGTTCGCCAGAGGAGAGAAATGAAGAAAGAAAAGGCTTTCCAGGCTGAGCTTATGGGCCAAATAAATGAAGCACAAAAATTTGATGCAGCTATGTATGCAAAAGAAAAAATTGACAAAGCTAATGCTGTTTTATTACCAAAATTATGGAAAGGGAAACGACTACCTGAATTTATAATAAAGCAGCTTGTTGCTGAGAAACAAAGAAAAACTGCTTTGAATAAAGAAAATCTTGAGAGAAGAAAAAAAATGGACCTCCAGGTTTCTAATTATAAATTTTAGAGATTTCATACGAATAGTTAATGGACCTTATCTTTTGCTTACTTTACATTTATTATTTTAAATAAATCTCAAAGTCTTGGAATTACCTCTGAAAAATAGATTGCAATATTCTTTCTTTATAAGTTATCTCATTTTTATAAATAAATAAAAAAATTAATACTAAAGTTATTTTCAACACAAACTCTACTAATTTGAAAATAACAAACTGGTTTTATATTGAAATGAATAACAACAGACCTAGAATACTTATGCAATATTATTGTAAATACATTTGAATTAAGACAACATAAAATAGAAATGAGAGTTAGCTATGTGTATATAAAATAAAACCTTAACTGCTAGGCAGTTATTTGTAAAGACAAAATAAATTATTACAATAATAAAAAAATGTTGTATTCCACTTTATCTTGACCTCAATATGTTTTGGCTATTCTTGCTTTGTAGCTCTTTCCTTGAACAGTCACTAAGGTTTTAAGTTAGGCATCCAACATTTTAAATTTTTCTTGAAAGCGGCTCTTCCAGACCTGTTGTGACTCACACACAGGGCCTCCTCCTACTCTAGGTCTCGTACTCTGCTACATTGTGTCTGATGTGCTTTGATGATATTCCAAAATTGTTTTGTATTATCCCTGTCCAAATTCTCCCCATGATTATGTTTGCTACAGTTATTAACTGTTAAGCTTGTTATTTAACTTCCCATATGTATCCCCATGTATGTAATCAAATAAACCTAATATATCTTCCATGAAACTTAGTATTCATCATTTTTCATAGTATGCTCAGTTATGTCTGCTTTTGACGGGAAAGGAGTAGCAATCCCTTTCCTGCTACAACCATTGGTGCCCAATAAATTTTTGACTCCCGTTTTAGTTTTTAGCTTATATCTTGTTTTTACTTTGTTATATGGCAAAAATGTATACAACAAATGTTACTTTAAATAACAAATTAAACAATGTTGGTTCTGTGCCAAAAACCAATAGAAAAAGAAATATCAGGATATTTCATTTCAGGCCCTCCTTATAACCCCCACTCTTATACTTTTCTAAAAATGCTCATACAGCTTATAATCAAGGAAGTTGTGATACCCATATATGGAGTTTCATTGAGTTCCGTTTAGTCCTTTATCCGTAATATAATTGTTAACTCCCGCTATAGTTTTCAGCGTGTATCACATTTATACTTTGTTATACCACAAAAGTGTATATAACAAATATACTCTAAATATTACAATAAACACTTTCTGTTATGCGCAAGTTCACCGAAAAACCAGTAGGAAACGATATATCCAAATTTTTCATTTGGGGCTTCCCTTATAACCCCCACTTCTGCCTATCCCTAGAAATGCTGGTACATCTTATAATCATAGAGGGGTTATTATGTATTTATTTTTAATGGAATCTAATTTTTACATGGTTTATTTCAAGTAAAATATATTCAACGAAAGTAATTTGTGTCATTTACAGACATATACCACTTTAATAATTTTTTTTTTCACCAAATTAATCAGAAAACGGGTTATATTGATCCTACTCCAGCTGACCCACTCCAAATCATGGTCCCCAGTGGTGCAACAGACTTCCTGCATTTTGATTGGCTATTCACTAAATGGCCCTACCTATTATTATACGTACCTTGATCTACCCCCTATATTTCATGAGATTGACAAGAAGAGAGAGCACCATTCTTCCTCTAGTCGCCCTTTAAGGATCAGTTCTAGTCAAGTTAGCAGCTACCAAAAAAATGGATCTAGATTTACGCTTTCTTTTAGGAAAATAAGTTCATTTTTACCTTTAAACCTCCTTGAAAAAAATTGTATGGATATATATGAGTCTATCTAGATAGATGCAAAGGTGCATTTGTTTTTCATTCTCCATATGGTATGTGTTCTGCTGCGTATGTAGGCACATGTTAAGAAGCATATGTGGTGTCGATTGCTACACATACTGTAGAGAACGGAGGCATGCAGATTATGAGCATGAAGTTAGATTGCTCCAAATCGGTGTACTGAATAATTTGACTGTGGGTATTGTATTTTATTTTAATTACATATAAAAGTAATTTTTCAAAAAATATAGCAAGAACCTGTTGAACTCAAATTTCAGGCTAATGCTAATGAGCCGTATCTTCTAAATATCCCAACAATAGTATTATGGAGTACGTCTCTGGAATCTAGAATGTTACAATGCTTACATCATCTCTCAGGGATAAGCCAAAAGTTCATGGGCTTATGTATATTTAGAAAAATATGCTTTAGTAATAATTTGTTAGTTCTGATGAATACAATTATTTTTTAATTTAAGTAACAACTTCCTTGTGATGTATAAGGCATTGATTGATACATTCGACCATACTGCATTGTTCCTATTATTATTTTTGATCAGTGTATATTACATAAAACAGTTCTTTTAATTTTTCATATACACTAGTGTACATGCACACACAGATACAGACAAATGTATATATATATATATATATATATATATATATATATATATATAAAACCTATTAAGCATAAGCATTACTGCATTTCCTTGCTTCAATATCATCTTTAACACCAGGATCATCATTAATTTAAGTGAACAAATTTGAGTATCTGCAAGGAGTCGAACCTGGAAATCTAGTCGAGTACTCTTACCTTTGAACTTTAAACACAACCTTAGACAATGTTATAACAGCAAAGGTCATTGAGAGAAAATATAAGATAATATGAGAATATAAGACCTTTATTCATGTCAAGTTGAGTTTTATATGCATGTCCAACATTTGTGATTGTGGTGGCTACTGACCTGTTTCTTGGTGTCAATGTATGGATAACGAAACAGCTACACCTGATTCAAATAATTAATAGTGAGATATAGAAATAAAAAGTCAGGCTGCAGTAAGAAATTCAAAACTTTTTCTCCCAATTTTCGATCTGCTCATATTTAACTGGTTTGCACGAGAATTACTAATGAGAATTAAGCCAATATTTTGTGCTAATTCCAAGTTTAAGAAATTTCATACTTTGATGTGTCACCAAAATTACTTCAAGCCATCAACAACTAGAGAATACTGAGCAATTAAGAATTCAGGGATATTATGAGAGCTAGCTACTCTTCATTTAATGTACATAATAATATTACGTAATAATAATTTTATAAAATACTATGTACATAATATTATTGTACATTATAATAGTGAATTATGTATCTTTTAGAAACATAGAATGACACACACACACACTCAATAATATATTATATTTATAAATAAGGGATCAAATAAAACACAAAGAACAATATTCACAGCCAATAAAAAAATTGTGTGTATAAGAATCCATATTTAAATGATAATAATAACAATTTTTATATAGTTATTAAGAAAGGCTAGAAATATATTTAGTTAGTAAAATGATTCACAATCTTCCTAACAAACTGTAAGAAATAACATCAGAAAGAAAGAAATGTTTCTAAGCTTAGGTACACACATAACAATCTTCTACTCTATGATTGTTAGCAATTGAAATTCCCTTCCTTTAGTTTTTTTTTTAATTACATTTATATAATTATTTATATTCTTGTACAAATAAGTCTTTTGAAACATTTTGACTACATTTAACTATGTATAAACAATTATTTTCACAGATTTTTATTCACTAAGCAAGGTAAGGTATAATTAACAATCAATAAATGTTCTATGCATGCAAATGATTTGCATTTTTATAACAATAAATGTACACAAATTACATTATATTAAAAACAAAACATCGTCAAGTGCAGAAACAACAATGAAACCACCTATAAAAGAGCATTTTATTTTTGTTGATATATAGCTATAAGCGTCATCAGGTTTTCTTTACTTTATTCTTTTTCCAATAAATTTACATTTCTCATATTGAATAGAACACATTTCAATTAATGGTTATAAGAATAAACTCCTCTTGATAATTTAAAAAATACAACCACATCTCTAACAGATATAAAATCCATAATACATTTACAATTACTAAATGAGATTCTTTCATACAATAATGTAATTTATCGAATTAGATTATTTATGATATAAAGTCACACAGTGACCTTCAAAGCACAGAGAATGATTATTGTGTATAATAGATTCATCACATGTACAGCATCTATTTATAAGAAAATATAAGCTACTACTACATTTTCATAACAATATTTTACATAGCATAGTTCAATAATGACAACCAGGAATAGAATTTCAGATTCTATATCATTAATAAAGGGAAGGATCCAACATCAAAGTGTGTGAACTTATTATATGTAGACATAAACAATAGGTGGAAAATCAACTTGGAAAGGCACTTTAATTATAACGGACAAATTTTGTTTTCTCATAAACAGTAAACATAAATTACTTAAGAATGAGAAGAACTGTTTTATAAAAATTATAATAAAATACTATTCCTTAATCAAAAATAACTCAAAAAAGATATATGGTAAACAGAATTTATAAAATATTATGAGCATAAATGTTAGTAATAATAATAATTTGTATTGGTAATAAATGACATAATAACTTAAGAAATTAATGAATAAATAAATTAGTGATTTGATGCAAGTATAGATATTTATATGTAATACTTGGTGAATGAAAATAAAAATGGGTGATATTGAGGAAGATATATGTAATACAATGGTACACAATTATTGAATTATTCTCTTGAAATTTACACCGCTATTATAAAGGTTCAAGAAAATTGCCTTTCACTATAATAATAATTGTTGGATTTCTCATCATTTCCTATCCATTTACAAAATATTTAGAAATCTTAATAAGTAAAGGTAATAAATATAAATAGTTATAAGGTAGTCAGTCACAACTTGAAACTGAAATTCAATAAATAGGTACTTATTACTAATTACCTGAAGATTTCTTATAATGAAGTAAATATTGGTTAGTATTGACAAAATGCTGTGCTTTATAAGCACCTTTCTATTTATAAACTGTTTTTTATGGCTTTAATATAAAGAAGTCACGTTTTAGCAGTGAGATTTGATTATCATTTCTTTTTAATTCACTATTACATTACTTTTAACATTCATGAGGAAATTTATAGTCAATTTGTATATTACTGGTCGGGACTAAAGATGAAACATTCTCTTACCCAAATTTGGAGCTACAATTTAATAACAAACAAGTTGGATGTTAAATACTGTAACACGGCCTAATCTGGGGAAGAAATAAGCAACATTAATATTGTTCCTGATAGGAATGTTCATAAGAGTGCATTAATTTTATTTCTTCCCTTTTAATTACACAAATGTAGTTACATAGTTGCAAATTATTCTAGTGATTATAAATTCAAAACATATTTTCCATTTAAGAGTTTCTAAAAAATATTTAATTGGAGAAATGAACTGACTATTAGTTATCACTTACTTTAAATTGACTAATAAAGTAACAGCGACCATGATATATAAATATATGATCATAGCTTAAACATATGAAGATTCTGGCTTCCTATAATTGAAGGAACCATCATGCAGTAATTAATACTCAAAGTGCTACTTGAGGAATATTGAAGGAATTCCTGTTTTAAAAAGAAGAAGAAAAAAATCAGAAATGAATGAAAAACTATAATCAGAAACAATTGGTCATATACATATTTTTTCATGAGATTCATTTGCATATATTCTACAAGAGAGACTAACAAATAAAAAAACTTTCATTTTGTCTGTGCTTTATAAGTTTGAATGAAGCTCAATTACGTTTGAATTATTTTCTTAATGGTGAATTTGCTTAAGGGCACAAGAGGTCTGTGACGACATTTTGAAAAACAAATTTTACTTGAACAACCTTTTCATTGAGTTAATTCAATACGCCTTATGACTTGGTCTCATTAATGGTAAGACCATTTATCAATGGTACATAGTAAATAACTCATCAAAACATGCTTAGTTAGTATTGTTTAAACTTAATTTTCTTAAGTTATTTCTAAGACTCCTTATGATCTAAGCTCCTCGTATATAAACTGTAAAGCTTTGAATTGAGCACTCTTTGGGAGGATTTTTTTATATATTTATTTTGGGGGGGGGGCTCCGCTTTACATATAGAAAGTCCCATTTGTGCAACATAAGAATATTATTTATTATAAGGATGAAGAAAAGTATTCCTACAATGTAGCCTTTCCAGTATCCTAAACATGATGACAGCCAGGCGAGCTTCAGACAGTGCAGTACTTTGCATAAAACTACATTATGGGAAGACTTTTCTTCATCCCTATATTCGATAACTCTCACTTTCGGCATTCTAAACATATTATTTTCTGAGTTCTAGTTGTATAAGTTAAACTCCAAAAAAATAAGTAGGCGCAGAGAAAATTAATAATTGGGAAAAGTTACTCTTTGTTAAAGCAGAAGAAAATATTTTAACCCTACACAGTAGTAGGTTAAGTATCCACACTTGAATATAATTTTATTTTGTAATGACTCAAATAGTCCTTTAATTAATAACTTATAACATTTCATTTCCATTATACTTTCAAATATAGCTTCTGAATGATATTTATCATAGCATAAATGCATCCCCCACTCTTTAATTTTGGAATTGCTTAAAATTAATTAATTTTGCCACCTATTATGTTTTCAATATTACAGAGTACTATTCAGGCAAAGTTTGTGAAAATACTGGAATTGGTTGAGTGTTAATAAATAATATTTGTAAAACAAGCAGTACTTATGATGCATCTAGCTTGCATTTCATTCATCTGCTTATAAAGTACTAGACAAAAATGAGATTCCTACTAATTATAGTCAGTTATTAATATCAGTTTTTTTTAATGTTTGGGTTGAAGTAATCACACACTTAATTGTTAGATTCTTAACATTTGTGAAAAAGGAAAATAAATTGTAGCATAACAGATTTACTATCATATCTAACACACGTTTCACTAAACTACTTTTAAGAAATTTAATATTTACATACAGATAATTAGGCCAGTAATTTTTCAAAAAGTATTTTAGAAATAATGATAAAATTTGAAAATATTTTGTCAAAAGCATGACAAAATAGAGAATAATTCATTATGAATGAATAGCATAATTTATTTATAATTGGTAATACTTCAAAAATAAAAGAGAGCAAAAATGTGCCAATTTCTGAGTTACAACTCTAAAATAATTGAACACATCCTTTCTAAAAAACTAATGAATATTTATAAATATTTACAAGGAAATGTATAGTACAACTAATGATCTGTCTGAAGTAGAGTGCTTCAATAAGCAGTATTGAAGCTGAACTTGACTTAGTGTCAAGGGCCAAAGCTTGGTAAATATATCAAGATAATACTTGGATAATTCCCTTAATCAGTATAAATGACTTAGATGTTGAAATGTCATTTTGGAGCTCTCTCGATACAGAGGAAAGACCATCGTCAAAGTTTCTCAGCTTTTCGCTCTCCATACCTGCTGCTTGAAGAAGATTGCACTGGAAAAGAAGTAGTCCTCCTTGCAGATCTAGAACAGCAAAAGAATATTTAAGTCTCAATTATGATTTCTGGATGATAAATTTCCAAACATAAAGAGTATCACATCAAATTCTTAATTTTAATAATATAAACAAGATTACATTGATAAATCACTTATTTTTCTTTAAATAGTAAAGTATTATATTTATTAATCATGTTAACCCTTTTACTATTTTCACAGACCCCCCTCCCAATATTCTCTTGGCCAGCTTCATAGCCTGCAATGAATGAAATGGAGACCAGTATTTTGTGTCCCTGCTAAATACATATTTGCATATGCAATATACATTATTGTTTATTTATTTGGAGCTTCGCGGTGATGTTGCTCAGAGAAAAAAACCTGTATAAAATTAAAAAACAAAACAAAATTAATTTAAACGAAAATAAAACAACATAACAGAAATTGAACATGAAAAACAGAAATGCAACACAAAAACAGAAATGAAACCCAAAACAGAAATATTAAACAAAATTATAGATTATTAAAATAGATATATAAAAATATCTGTCATTTATAGATCTTTTCTAAAATGATGCTGTAGAAAAAGGATCTTCTCCAAAACTGACTCCAGTGGTCTTCTCACTGCTTCACTGTGCTAATTTTTAGAAGGTCTATGGCTACCTTCCTCAGGTTATACATCCCTACTGCTGTTCCGGATAGGTTGCAACCTGAAGTCTAAATGATCATGCTGGTATTTATAGGGTGAGCCATCCCCTCGCCACTCCTATCATTCATGAGTTGTCTGTTTGGGGCACCATCTGTTCAACCTTATCGATTCATTTGGAGGCCTGGTTTCCAGGCTTCAAATACAGGATAACCCTTTTTGCCATTTATGTTCTTAGGCTCTGCCAAAATTCCTGGCCATCTTATATTAGCCTTTTTGGCTTAAAAGAAAAGGAAAACTGATATCATGTCAAAAATAATCGAGTAATTGTGCAGTGAACATTCATTATAACATGGCTCATTATACCACAGATGCAAATATAATGGGATTTTAGGTTTGATCCCAATCTGCGATTAGTCAGAAAAACATGGCAATAAAAAAATTGAAAGAATTAATTTCACTGGTGATTCTAATTGTAAAAGGCTGCTTAATTCAATCCAGATTACCAAATAGTCAATAATGTATACTATTATTTGTTTATTATTAAATTAACATCCAATCAACATTGAAAAAAAAAACACGCATATTTCTAAAGAGCACTCCATGAGAGCATTTCAATGAGGTATAACAAAACTTGAGAAGCAACAACAAAATGTTTCCAAGCTCCCACACCCCTCATTCAACCCCAATTAAAGAATAAGGTTGAAGTAACTACCAATAATAATCAAAAATTATAATTGTACAAAATGCCAAAAAAGTCATGTGTTACAATTTTTCACCACATTGGTGAAAATACATAAATTGTGACACACAAAGGTGAATCAATAAGGTCCTTGTTAGACAGTAGACACTAAAAAAAAACACCTACAGATAAGTATTGATGTTTAATAAAACAAATGCCCGGTTTCAATTATAGAAGCACAAATCAGATAACTGTTTCAGATAAAAATTTGCATCTCACGTCAAAATGTCTAAATAAAAATATGTTTATGTATGTATATATATACACACACGCACGCACACACACATACACTAAGCAGATTTCCCATGTGATGGTATAACACACCAAACTGATGATTAGAAGGGGGGGGGGGCTAGTGATGGCTACGAATGGCTTGGTTAATACTTGAGCTATGGCAAAATGCATAGAACAAGAATTGTAGAACATCGATAGTTTAACAAGATTAGTTCTATAACATTTTAAGATCTGACTTATAAGAACGGAAATATTTTGAATTCCCTCCCCTCCCCCCTCTAAACTCCCACCATTCCAGTCCGATTTCATCCGATAACAAATACAATATTTAATGTTGACTGAAACGATTGAAGTATGGACTTATTGAATAAAAAGTCTTAAGAGAAATCTGCTAAAACCTTCACCCAATGACTATTGTGAAGAAATAATTAGTGTTTGCTAGATCGGGCTTAAATAAATTTAGAAGTGAGCTATTGAAGAGGCAGATTAAAAGAAAAATCCTTCCTTTCTTATCAGAAAAATGAAGGTACTCCCTTCAAATGATAGTGTAGAAATATCCCAATTGTAAAAATGTTTCTTTGTACTCATTTGTCTTAACTAACATTTCTAACTGAAGAAAAGTTCAAGATTTATTTAATTTTTTGGATCATTTGCCTAGGTAAGGGTTCAATATTAAAGCAGGTGAAAAATGTTCATTGCATAATACTGATGTATAATAAGGCTTGTAAGGTAAAGAAGTCTTGAAGAATAACAATGATTACAGTATTATTATTAAGATATCTTGACTTTTCCAGACATGCATATCACAACTTATAGTAGATCTCTAAACAGAGTTAGAAACAGAAAAACATAAAACACAATTTTTTATTGTAACCTTTGATTGTCTTTGTCAATGCCTATAACAGCAAATAAATTTCCATATAAAATAAGAGTAAGATAGAAAGTATTCTCATACTACAATATAATGGCGTCTATAACGTTTACTAAACAACTAAACTATTCTAACAGATACTTCTATGCAAATGAAAAAGAATCATGCAAACATCAACAAAATATTAATAAACAGAACAACAATCTACAGTATTTTTGTGTTAGTACTGTTAAAAATGGTTCAAGATGTTAGTCAGTAGTAGTTTGGCAAAATGAATATGCGTTATGCCAAGAACAACTAATTTTTAGAGAATGGCTGAGCAGATGTTAGTTCATTTAGCAGTCTATGTTAAATGTAAACTTCATTAATGTGCAAAAATAGGCATTAGTGTTTGATCCAACCAGGCATGAAAAACATCAAATTAGTTCTGAAAAAAAAATTACAACCACTGGGAATACAAGTTTCCAACTGCCATTCTAAAATCAATGATTAAACATGATCATTTATGAGATACCAATTCTACAAACAGAAAAGCAAGTGTTCCCAGCAGTCTATAGCCCTTTACCTAAGAAAACTTTTGATTATTACCTCGCCAACATGAAGACGAATCTAAAATTGTTAAGAATGCCAGGATTTAAAGAATAATCTTGGTAAGTCTCAAACATCTGATCTCTTTGTGACCAGTCCACTGCCGCATCTGTCATATAGATATAGACATTTTTTAAAATAACAAAAATTTAAAAAAAAGCTGTCCTGTTCCTTTCAAACAATTTCTTACTCATTTAAAAGGTGCCACAATAATATTCAAAGATAAATAAATATTAATACTAAATGGTAGATTAAATAGGTGTGTTTGGCAACCAAAAATAAGTAATGGAAAATATTTTTCAGTTAATATTTGATTTGAGAAATTACAACTCTCATACTTATGTGACATCTAATATCAATGTAATTATTTGATCTACCACTGCATATTTAATTCAAAGAAACAAATAGGCAAATAGAAGGAAAATATGTTTTCCATGCACATTTTACTACAGGGAAAGTTAAAGATCACATTGCATGATAATAAATTCATTACGAAAATTTGGAAAGACCCACACAAAATATTATTTTCACTCCAAACCAGTCTTAAAGGATTTTTGTGATATTTAATTTACCTTTGGAAAATAACTTACAGAATGTGCACTGGAAACCTACAATGTACAACAGACTTTTAAATATGAAATACAATTATACTTTTTAAAAATTAGAAAAAGAGAGATGAAATGATAATAAAATAAATAAATAAAAATATAAATTTGTCATTTTAATACATTGGCTGTCAATAAAATAATATAACCACACATTGATTTTTTTTTTGTTATATAGTATCTGAAATTCTAGAAATTAATAATACCCCTAATAAAGATTTAAAATTTTTACCTATGTCATTGTGATTTCTTTTTTTGGGGGTAAAAAAAACTTCAGAGACAAACAGCTGAGTCAATTTAAATTTTTTCCATGGTAATACTCAGAGTCATTTTGAAAGTTTCGAAATTGAGGCCTCGTAACTCAAAAACTAATCCTCTAATTAGAAAAGTACACAAACTGAATAGAATCATTGACTTAATGGAATGGCAAGAACACTTTTGCAACAATAAATGAAATAAAAAAATTATTTCTAAAGAACAATTTATTTTTTCCTACTTCAACAGTACTAAAGCCTTTGTATTATTAAAGAGGAAATGTATATATATATATATATATATATATATATATATATATATATATATATATATATATAAGACTTTAGTACAGTTGACGTAGGGAAAAAATAAATTTTTCTTTAGAAATAATTTATAATATATATATATATATATATATATATATATATATATATATATATAAAACTTGTCGATAGGACTAGTACCAAACTTAAATAGTACGTCAAACAAACTTACAAATGGGGTGGATAGACATATTTTCTTTTACTGAAGATTTTATGAATCTTGAAATATGAAAAAGAGGAGGGAGAGAGAGAGGGGGATAGACGAACGGACGGACAGGGGGGAGGTAGAGACTAGGGAACAAAAGACAAAAAAAAGAAAAGTTTGAAAAAGTCTTTTGCTGTCCCTGTACCAGTCCACAGCTCAAATAAAAAAAAAGATAGAAAGGATTCTATGAGATTAACACCATGGCAGTAACATAGCAGTAGAAGGTTTAAGGAGCAATTAGCATTTCACTCTCCATTACTTTTTCTCCATCCTCAGAGTTAAGTACAAAAATATTCGGGAGTGTTGAAGCAACACACGCCATTCATCAATAATCAAATGGTAATGGTTGGTAGCCACTCAGGACTTGGTGCTGTTTCAAACTAAAGGACTTAAGATGACCAGTAGAGAAAGCACAATATTTCTTTTAGGAAATATATCTAGAACATATTATGGACAAAAATTAAAATATCCCAAATTCATAAAAGAATGATTTTTATTTAAACCATGTTTCCCAACAGGGGACATATTAAGCAAACTTATTTGGTCTATGACTAATTTAGAAATCTCAGTGGACCAACTACTACCTTGCAGGCTGAACTTATAGCTGCATGCTGAAGAGTTTGATTATACATAAATACTTAAATTGGTTGTATTATTCAATAATTAGATGTAAATACATTAGAATAAATCTTCATAAAAGTAGGTATTAACATACTAGCTATGTTCCTTTTGAATTTTATCTAGTATATGAATGATAACCAGGGACTCCAAAATATCTATAAAACTTTTCTTTAACAGCAATACCTTCCATCAGTTACAGGAACAGTTATGATGAAAGTGTAAACAACTCGTGTACAAACAATTTATTTCAATTCTGTTTCAAATAGGTTATTAAAATTTTACAAATACAAAAAAAAAGTGGATATGTATATAACAATAATCAAATAATCTGGCTCGATTAAAACACTGTATAACCTTATACAAGAACAAGTAGGCAGCTCATTTCTGAAAGGAGGAAAACAAATTGGGGACCTATTGCCTGATCTGTGAACTAATGAATTTAGATATTTCAGTTATTTTCACATTCTAATTAAATTAGAATTCATCCATAAATTTAAAAATTAAATTAATTAATAATATTTCTAATGTTAATCTGCTTAATAAATCTAAGGAATTGCACAAATATTCTTTCAATAGTGGAAATGAATCAATTATAGGCCTACAAAACTTGATAAACCTCTAGACCCAGAGATCGGATCATAAATTTCCCAAAGTTGTATTCGATCCAAATTTGAACTGCTCCACCATATCAGCTTTCTGCGATAACATAACAATGCATGAAACACTTATTTTTGTTATAATCAAAGTTATATTTTATTGTGAAATTATATCCCCCTCCTTAAAATTGTAATATCTCAATTTCATCCCATGAAACGGATTAGTTTGGCATTTTGATCCAATGTAGCCCATACCTTAAAACGTATAAACCCCCAAAAGCTATAAATTGCAAATCCTGATCCCATATAATAAACCTTAAAACCCATTAAATCTATAAATAATAATCTATATCTCCATGGAGTTTAAAACTTAATAGTTCATATTTTGTGACCCAAACAAATAAATTTCATAGGTCAATATTTCTGTCTGTCTCTGTCTCTCTCTCTCTCTCTCTCTCTCTCTCTCTATATATATATATATATATATATATATATATATATATATATATATATATACTCACATAAATAAATACATTGTAAAGATAAAGATTTTGTATTTAGTTAAATAAGAACATTTCGAACGGCTGATGTGGTTGAGTAATTCTGAAACAGTTCAGATTTAGTGAGCAAAAAAAATCATTGTATAAGTAGTTAGGTTTCAGAAACAAAAAGAAGTTGGCATCATCCAGTTGATATTTAAATTAATATAATATAATAAGAGCAACTAAAAACTATGAAGAATTATAAACAAATGTACTTAATGTTTAATTTAGAGCTGTAGACATCAAGAATGTTTTTACATTTCAAAAGCAATCAAAATTACGCAAAATACACAATGTCTAAAGGAAAATATCCTAAATAATTCATATTGGCCATAGTAGTGTGGGAAGACAAAACAAAATCTACAAATAATCGCATTCTATCACACATATATTCACCATTTCATTCATCAGATTACATCCAAATTATAAATATTAACCATGAACAATTTTTGGCAGAGTATTATTCAAGCAGACTCATTCGTACAAGGGTTTGACATCTATGAGAATGAATACTTAAAAATTACTGATTGCCTAAGATCTGCTTACAGTTCAGTATAAAAATACATTCCAACTTAGGATAAGGGCAAAACGTTTTCTTTATTTTAACAAGTTTCCCTTGGTTTAAATAAACTATAGGGATTGTATTCTTGACATGGCAGAACATTATAATGATGGAAACATACTGTGAAAAAGGTATGAATTATGCTTGCCCTAAATGTTTAAAACTTCCAGAGTGTGCTTTTCCTTACTGTACAATAATCAAAGTTGTATTCTTCTTTCTGTAAAAGGTTCTTGTTAGTGCATTCAATGTGGAACATTTCTTGAAGATTTTGGAGCATCTCAATCTGGATTAATAGCAGACAGATGCACAGCAGTGATTTTTCTTTTTTTTTTCCAACTTCAGCAGAGTCCTATTGGGACTTATGTAATGTTAAATGGAATGATGTGCATTTTTTTTTTGTACTCAGCCACCACTGCACTTAGCGAAATGTCTCCCATTAGTTCCAGTCAGATCTTTTTGGTATCTAACTTAAGAAACTAATGGTATTTGTTATTTCACCCCCTTGCATATCTTTGTTCCAGTTCTGTATGGTATATTTGTCTCTTGTGTGGCGGATATATTTTATATTGTCTTCCATGGTTACAGTAAGCTTATATAAAATTGAAATACTTTTTAAAGTGTGGGTTGTTCATAATGAGGATGCATATAGCTCATGTAATATCACAGCCACTAAAACATGATAAACAGAATTGTCTCTTGATCATACTGATATGATGAGGTTGTGAAGTAAGTCAATGTTTATCAATTCCTTTCTGCATTGAGGAGCATATGATTTGGTATAGATTGAATAGCCTAGATAGATGCGCCAATAAACTCACAACAAAAACACAATCAAAAGTGGCTACATTTGACATAGCTGTAGTAACCACATGCACATCTTCGCATTTTCTACAGCCTGTAATACATTTAAGGAACCATCTTTAAAATATTTTTTAAGATTTATACGAGTCAATTCTTGCTGCTGTTGTTCCCTAATAACCTCTATTTGTAATACACCAGTGGATGTTTTATAATCAAAAATTATATTAGCTGAATTCTATATCCTAGAGCAGACAAGACTTTCTGAACTTATAGTATCTCACTGATTCATATTGTTTTCATACCCTTCAGACACAGTGATTACTTCAAACTATATAAGCATAGGTGATTTTATATATATATATATATATATATATATATATATATATATATATATATAAAACTAAATAAATCAATACTTTATCTCAAGCTGGGTTAAACTTCTCAACAAAAATAGCAATGATTAGGAACATGTATCACACGTTGCTAAACAACCAATTATTGCAAATATGTCATAAAAGATAGAGAAAATAAAAGTAAATTTTTAGTTAAACGTCCGTACTTATTTTAGTACCTAGTACATGGTGTGAGTCAGTCTGCATTTAGGAAAATGGACCAAGAAGAAAATGATGAAAAGCAAAAGAGCATGGATCCGGAAATTTCCAAGGAAGGCATGTGGACAATCTCCCAGAAGTGATGGAAGGTTCACTGGCAAGAGTAAGTTAAGAAAAGCTTTTACTGATGTTATGATTTCTTTAGATAGGAACAACAACAGCAGTTTAGCAAGGGCCATTTGTTTAAAGAGAGCCACTTCACATGTCCAATGTATCACCTATTGGACTACTCAATCAATCTTTCTCAATTCCTCAATATGGCTCACAGTTCTCTCATTCATCTGATGCATGGGAAACTTGCAAGGCTGTTGTTAGTCTAGCTTCCCATGAAAATTTCAATTTAGATACCCTAAGAATTGGTCAAGGTGAATCAGAAAATTCAAACTAAGCTTCCGACCTATATTTGAAACTGCACTAACAATAGACTAGCATGCCCTGTATACCTTAGGGCAAAAGGAGGGAAGTAACTATAGGATTTTTGCAATAACAAAAATGAGGATATCATAGATCAGGATGGTGTAATTAGATATTTGACCATTTCTCCCTTGAGAAAAAAATTGTCTATGAAACAGCTTAGTTTATAATAAAATCAAGAGAGATGTCAGATGATAGGTTCATTAAAGATTTACGTAAGCTGGGTTGCTCAAGGATGGTTTGCCTGATAAGGGATTTTATCATAATAGGTGTGAGGAATGCAAAATTATCTGAAGTCCTTGTGATGTACAAAAATCTTAACCTTCATAAAGCTATCAATAAGGCTAGTTAATCAGAGTCCGTGTAGCCTACTCACTGTAACAGCTCAAAGTGAGACAAAGCACCAATGAAAATAGAGGTTGTTATTGTCATGACTGAAGAGTCATCTACTCTTCAGTCCCCCAAAAAGTGAATCGTGTTTAGATGTTGGAAAATTCAAGGCCCTTGACTAATGTCCAGCATACAATGAGAAATAAATGAAATGTAAAAATCAAGGAAATTCAGAATTGTCATTCCCATTTGGGCCACACTCTTACCCCACTATTCAAATAAACATCAAAATGCAAGAACTAAATTCAAAATGGATTCTGGAGGAGACATTTCAAGAAAATGACTAAGGCTTCTTGGTTTATAAGACCAACTTCATGGACTTGGACATTCAAGTTAGAGCTAGATGTGGTCACCTCAACAAAAATCACGAATAATGAAAAGCAATTGTACTCCCCAACCAAAACCCAAACACTCTTCTCTTGAGCCAAAATGGAAGTTTAGGCAGGGTGAAAGATGAAAGTGTGTGTGTGTGTGTGTGTGTGTTGTGTGTGTGTGTGTGTGTGTGAGAGAGAGAGAGAGAGAGAGAGAGAGAGAGAGAGAGAGAGAGAGAGAGAGAGAGAGACAGAGAGAGAGAGAGAGAGAGAGAGAGAGAGAGAGAGAGAGAGAGAGAGAGAGAGAGAATCATGCATATCTCTGTAATTACTTTATTATCAGAACAAAAAAAGTTATATGAACAAAATTATAGTAAATTAATGTACTACAATTTTTATTTTCTCTAATTTAAATATTATCCGAGTTATTTATATATATCGAATAAAACAATATATATATATATATATATATATATATATATATATATATATATATATATATATAAAATTGTAACCTCTGTCTGTACATTGATTTTTTTCTCGAAATTTCACGATAACTTTTCGTTTCACATGTCATAGACACCATATCTGCATTTTGTTTCTTTCGTGTCTGTTTGTTTGTTTATTTGTTTGTTTGTTTGTTACCTTTTCACACATAAATGGCTGAACCGAATTTTATGAAACTTAGTATGTATATTACTACTAACCCAACTTAGACTTTAGGCTATATTAATATCCTCTGAGATGAAAAGGAGTGGGGATTATAAGGGAGGCCTGAAATTAAAAATAGCGATATTTCGTGTCCTATTGGTTTTTCGGCAAATATGAACATAACAAAAGTTGTTTATTTTGTTATTTAGAGTAACTTTTGTTATATACATTTTTTTTGTATACCGAATTATAAACGAGATATACGCTAAAACCTATATCGGAAGTGAACAATTTTATTTGGGACAAAAGACCCAACCGAAATAAATCAAACTCAGTATATGTACTAGCACTAACGCTTTCATTATAACAAGCCATATCAACATTTCTAGGGACGGGCAGGAGTGGGGGTTATAAGCGAAGCCTGAATTTCAAAATAGTGGTATTTCGTTTTCTATTCGTTTTTCGGCAAATATGAACATAACCAAAGTTGTTCAATTTGTTATTTAGAGTGACTTTTGTCATATTCTTTTTTGTCTTTTAACAAATTATAAACGAGATATGCACTATAAACTAAAGCGGGAGTAAACTATTTCATTGGGCGCTAACGATTGAACCGAACTTAACAAAACTCGGTATGTCAATTAGCATTAATTCTTCCAAGATTATGAGCTATATTAAAATTGTTAGGTCAGAACGGGAGTGGGGGTTATAAGGGAGGCCTGAAATCAAAATTCGCGGTATTTCATTGTCTATTTGTTTTTCAACAAACATGCACGCATGATTATAAGCAATATTAAAATTTTTAGGTTAGAACGGGAGGCCTGAAATAAAAATTCACGATATTTCATTGTCTATTTGTTTTTCAACCAACGTGCATATATCAAAAGTTGTTTACTTTGTTATTTAGATTAACTTTTGTTTTATACATTTCTCCAGGAACAATGTTTGGAGCCAGTAATTTGCGTAGAAATATTGATATGCTCAACAATTCATTCCAATTTTAACTATCAGGTACCTCACCTGGAAAAATTAATTCAAATCTACGTAAATATATTTTCCATAACCACTGAAATCTATGCATAATGCACAGGAGACGGGAAATATGACAATAAGGAGGGCAGTGAAGTCTTACATAAAAAATTAATTTTATTATTAAAAAATTCACATCTTCGATGGGTATAAACCCTAAACACTGGGACGGGTAAATGTCAAAATATTGTGCAAAGTAAACCCTTGCCAAAAAAATACCATCACAATTCAGCCTCAAATGAATTCCCGAGCGAAGCCGGGTATCTGAGCTAGTATATATATATATATATATATATTCCATCAGTTATCTATCCCCCTCTAACTCAGGCAATTTTCACTAAAGGTTAAGGTTTCATTTGTATCACAAAACACCCTATGTTCAGCTGAAATTTTAAGTTTTTTTTACATAGAATTTATTATTCTGGAAGACTAATTAATTTAACAAAAATATCAAAGGTTCCATATCTATTCCAGAAGTTATGGAGCTATGTCAATATATAACACAGATTAATTCTAGTCATTGAAAAAAAATTATACATTTTGAATAAACCTATAATATGCAAGCTCTGCATACTATCTAGAGTCATAAACAATACTCAGAAATTCTAACAAATATTTCTTTAAAAATTAATAATACAAATGACAGCTCTAGGTGAGGGGGAAACTAAAACACAAAAAATTAATGTAAGCAGAACCAAACCATACATCTATATCACAACTACAAGTGAATTTCAATAAACTACTACTACAAATCACACACAAAGAAATCATAATTAAAAAGACAGTTTAAGTTTTACATTTCAGGGAGCTACAAAATCAGCTATAAAATAGAATGTGGTATATTTATTAAAAAGATAAAAGTGAGGGAGCTATTGAATAACGTGAAAGTGATTTAATAAACCAAACCAAGTAATTTTATTATAGGGGAAAATGTATATTATAAATTCAGTGATTTCTGCATGAAATTCAAATAACTTTACAAATAAAATTAATATATTGTCCGTATTATTTTCTAATTTCCCATAATCACAATTTTTTTTTTTAATAACCATGCTGCTGTCTATATTTATGTTAGAGAATATTGTATAATAAAAAAACCCAGACCTGACAAAAAAATTTAAGAATTTTAGCAAAGAAGGAGAACAAGTTTGAATATGCCATATAAGTTAGCAAAAATAGTACAAGAAGCAGTCGGTTTGCCATCATTTAAAGGTTTCCTTCAAACAAGCAAAATATCTTAAACAGTGTTTATAATATACTTTTCAGTAGCATTAGACATAAGTTTTATGGGGTTACTATTAATTAAAAGCACCGAATTTAAACTTCTGGTCATCACGTCATCCTACCTCTTATCCCTGGATTAGAATTTAATGAGTACACCTATGGTTTGTGAAAAATAAATATATCTGTGACTATTAAAAAAAAAAAAAAAAACTCATAGTTTCTTACAATAAGTTACAGCTTATAACATATGTCCTGCCACTACAAATCCTCTTCCTATTTCTCCTAGGATACCATACAATTGTTACTTGTTTCCTATTTGACCATATGCTCTAACCACACTGCAAGTTGCCCCTCTTAATATGGTCTCAGGTTCACCACATATTTCCCTTAAGCTCTATTCTATTAAACTATCAGGGCCCTCTAGTTTTTCTTTGTCTAATGAACATTTTGTATATCATTAGTTTTGCTTACCAAGAGAGATTGATGAAAAGACTTCTGCTAGAAATAGAAGTATCTTATTCATCTAGCATTAATTCAGTCATTCCTCCCAGGAAATTTGTACCACTTTTATAGTTGTTAGTGTTTTTTCATTTAATATTCGCATTAGATATTAATATTTAGCTGAGATAGTAAGCAATAATATGTATGCCTATTTTAAGTTGAATTCATTGTACTCAGTTTCTGCATCAATTGTAAAATCATTCACAGTAGAAGAAATTGTAGTGACATACACATCTAAAGCAGACAAATGAGAATTTTTGATGGACATTATAAATTCATCATATAAATATTTACTGATAAATAATACTCAAGGTTGAGCCAGAAGTGCACCAGACTCATGATAAGACCATGATCTCCGGTACACGTTTAATGATGATAAAATATGTAGTATCAGATTAAGAGGACCATTCTGTAATACATTGTTGATAAATAAGTATCCCTAGGTACTCAATAAGTACCTAGTGAGAAAGTAGAAAATTAGAAGAATCCTTCTATGCTAGTCTGACCAAAGTATGTGATGAAATAATAAAGTACAACACCGATCCCCAAGTATTGAACAGGTTCAAGCTCATGTAACCTAGACCCTCAAAGCCCATGAGGACTATAGTCATACTGCTGGAAAGCAGACCAAATATGAGTCTACTGATGGTCATGGCTCTAAACCAGCAGAGTTAGCTATGTATGGTCCATTCCTCAGTTTCAAATGTATATGGCTTTAGAATGAATCCTGGGCACTCAAATGCTTTATTCATACACAGAGTAGTAAAGCAGATGGCTGAAATAAGCTCTTTTGGGTGTCAGATGGTCTGCTACAGATGTGCATGTTGCTGCAATTTCTTTTTCTAGCAATTTATTTTACTATAGGAGCAAAAAATTGGGAAAAATGAATGAAACTATGAACAGTCACACTTAGTTGGATGGAAATAGTTGCTATCATATTATAATCTAATGTCTTCTTCTTTTTTCATAAAGCTATTCAAAACTGGAATTTGTAACCATCCCCTCTCCTTAACTCAGAAAGGCATCTATGAACCGCATATTTTTAACATTCACCATCCATTATTCTCAGATGATCTAATATAAAAGCAGATTATAACCAGATTGTTTTTTATTTATTCATTTTGTATTCTGTCTTTCTCTTTTTGTCTCTCCTCACCTTAGAAGTGATAACACCCATTCCCCTTACTTAAAACTCTTCTTATAACTAGTTTGGTATTCAGGACAACACCAGGAGCACCACAACCTTGGTTAGTGCTCATAAGTCATCACCTATGACAGGCCGAACATATCTTGGGTTATAATATAACCCCTACAGAAAGGGGGTTCAATTCAATGTAAGGTAAAATAAATTCTTATATGCTTTGTATATAAAAATCTAAGCACACCTTGATAATTGAGAATAAAGCCAAAAATTTAATATTTTAATGCGTGCTTATGTAAACACTGAATAGGCTAAAAGAAAAATGAGTGCTAACAAAACGACTTCACATCCATTATAAACCTGGACAAACTGGAATATCTCACCTGCCTATCATCTTTTAAAACTTATAAAGTGATTTTGATTTAATAACAAAACTAACTTAAAAACAAATAAACTCAAGCCAGAAGAAGCTAAACTTACAATTTTAATGTATAACTGTTAAACAAAGTAAAATACTTCAAATGCATTACCTTCTCCTACGAATAGATGCTGAATGACTAAAGGCAGCACGTGGTACTAGAACCATCCTCGCATTTCCCTGAGCAGGTCGTGAACCACCATGAGCCACAAGGTTACTCAGATGAGCTGCATAGCCATCACTAAGAACAGTAGCACTTGTTTGATGTTTCTTAGATACTTTTCCCACAATGAAAATCTCATGAGGTTTCAAACCAATAGAACTATATACAGATATGTCTTTATTACTTCCATATGCGGCATGAATAACAACATTATGGTCCTGAAAATAATACTCACATTTAACAAGTGCAATTAAATTTGTTAAAAAAACACAAATGAAAAATAATTTCACATAAAATAAGGAATAAATATTAAATTCTTACAAAACTTATTATAAAACTAGAAAACAACAGATTATTAGTGTGAGTGAGTGTTTTTGGGTGTACAATTTTGCAAGTGTAAATGTATGCCTTAAATTTTATCCTAAAAAATATATTTTTAAAATAAATGCCTCTTAATCAGCCGTTAGCTTAATACCAGGCTGCTAATGCCCTTACATTAATTACTTAGTAATGGCTTATTTCAGATTATTTTATCATTTCTGAACATGTTATGTTCTTCAAATTTGGTAACACATCTATTTTATGGAGTAACAAATACCCTCTTCCCAATTTTTCAAAAACTGTGTAATAAGTAAGACCACAATAACTGGTTTTTTTTTTGTTTGCAAAATATTCATTATAATCAGGAAATTGAGAGCATATAAATTAGAAACCCATAACTTCCGTGTTTCATCAGACAAACTCTAAGTAAGTATAAATCTTGAAAAATCAGTACAAGATGTTGTAGGGGTCATTCTTTCATTGCCTGTTAAGAAAAGGAGAAGAGGGGAGACCTGGTCAATTGATATCCTTTGACTCAAAGGATTGAATGCAACATACACCCTAACTGCCATGCCACACATGGAATCCAACAAATCTAGAAAGAAGCTGTAAGAGCTCTTCAAGATATGCCAAGATGAAGAGTGGTCAAGCAACCCATGGTCATTTCCAATAGTCTCTACCAGGAAGGGTGAAACAATCCACTTCTTCATTGATTAACAGAAGATCAAGGTAAGTTATCCTTTGTCAAGAATTGATGACACACTAGTTAACTCCAGGCTATTATCTAACCTGGAATTGGAAAATGAAAATCGACCATGCTGACAAGGGAGATGACCTTCATTAGAGGTTTATGTCAGTCCAATTCATGGTCGTTCTATTTGGTTACTATAATACCCCAACGTACGTTGGTACGTTTGAATACCTGTTGGGGAATATCCTCACAAGCTTATCCTGGAGAATTTTCATAGTAAATTTAGATCATATCATGGGCAGTTGAATTTGATGAACCAAAGGCCAATCTCGAAGAAGTTATCAATCACATGTTGCTAGTTTTACATTTAAAGTGAAAAATTCACCTGTTTCAGATGTCACTATCTAGACACATTGTCAATGGAGAAAGGATATCAGTGGGTCTATCTAAGTCTTGATAGCCCAACAATGACTGACCTTTCAAACAACAGCAAATGCTGAACTGCCTGGAACTCTTTTCCTACTATTGTCAGTGGTGGAACAAGTTAACGAGTGTAGAGTGGTTTTAAATTCATTAAAGGTGCAACTTACATCAGCCGTATCATCAGCTACTAACTAACTGAAGGTGAATTCATTCTTGGCAACAATAGAAAGATTCTTCTTGAGGACAATAGTGAGGTGGGTTAGCCAGGACGATATTGCAGAAAGCCCAAGATTGGTTATTTCAGAAGAAGCTATCAACATATGAGCATGACTGATGTCATCAAGTTGACAAATTGTGCTTTTCCATATGTATACAGGTTTATACACAGTAATATTCAAGTTAATTCCCTAGCAAACCATATTTCACTAAATAAATAATTCCCTAAACAACGAAATGGAATTACTGAAAGCAAGCAAACAGTAAAAGTAATAAAAAAAAAAAAGTCCGTCACGCAGGGGCTGCGTAAACTAAGCAGATTTCCCACGTGAAGTTTTACAATAGAGAAATTCGCCTAATAACAACAGTAGTAGTAAGGAATCTCTAAATCAATTCACAGGACGAACAGTTACCGAAACAGCCCGCACTAGCTCTCGGCGGAGAGTCCTGAACATAGCTGACTCCTGCCGACCACACACATACATACAAATGCAAATATTACGGTTAATATTCAAGATACAGAATAAATGTATAGAACAATATTTATAGTAAATTTAATTTGCAGTAAGATTGATTCTATACAATGTTTCGATCCGATGCATAATAACAGAGATATCTCGAATTTTCAAAAATCCCCCTCTAAACCCTCCCTCCCACTGGTCCGATTTCAGCCATTAACGAACTTGATCTTTCTTTTTACGTAAAACACTTAAATATGAAGTTTGGTAATGATAAAACAAAAATTGCGACCGCTAGTGTTAACAGACAAATATATATATATTTATATATATATATATATATATATATATATATATATATATATATATATATATATAATTTTGAACGGACCTCGTTTTTGTCATCTCCTGGGTAGGATCGATGGACATTTGAGGAAATTTTTCAAAACTTGCATCATGAGTACGACCTCAATAGCTGATTTCCCTTAAGGGAAATCTGCTAATAATACTACTTCCAGTAAAGAGTGTGAATAACAACCCTGAGTTTTCAAAGACATCACTTAGAAGGGTATAGGATAAATGAAATGACTCAGTTAAATAAGAGGCGGTCAATAGTAATGTTAAAAATTGATTTCAATCATAATTATAATACCTGAATAAGCCCTTTGAGATAAGTTGCTTTATGGCCAAGGGGATCAGTAGATAGTCCATCAGCAAATGAAACAAGACCATGAGGGAAATTGTGTTGAGCCAGCCAAGACAATACCCTACATTGCTGCATATCAGGACGCCCCGTAATATAAATGATCAAGTAACCAAGTTCTTGCCAATGCCTGAAAATTAACAACATTTGAAGCAATATTTAATAATTAAAGTTTAGAGTGGTCTTTTTTAGAACCTGGATACAATTATTTTATTTAGTATTACTAGAAAATAGTTTATCTATGGTTCACAGGTGACTTTATAGTGTTAAGTTAATGATTTATGTACTAAAAATTATATATAATCATAAACTTCACAAAAAGTGTTATTTGTATATCTGATAAACAGTATGATGTGCTTACCGTACAATATCTACAGCCCCTGCTCTTACTTTTGGGTCCCGGCCAGTTACTGAGACACTTGCTGTAAATGAACCATCAATACTGAAAACAACACATTCAGTCCTTGGAGGAACAACTGCTATAGAGAAATCAACCCATGTGTGATCACCCCTAAGGAAAAAAAATGAAAATAATTATTTCACAATGGGAAAAATCTTAAACTCAAAAGGAATAAACCAGGATACACACATACTCGTAAACTACACTTGCACATGCACACGAATAAATGACTTTCATATCCTGCTTCATATTGGGTTAGATGACTATGAATAGAATAAAAATTGTAGGCACATTAAATGATTGACAAGATTGATTACATATCATCAATCTGGCTCAAAATAATACATATTCCAAATTTTTAGCAGATTTCCCTTAAGGGAAATCAGCTATTGAGGACGTACTCATGACGTGAGTTTCGAAAAATTTCTTCAAATGTCCATCGATCCTACCCAGGAGATGATGAAAATGAGGTCCGTTCAGAATTATATATATATATATATATATACATATATATGTGTGTGTGTGTGTGTGTGTGTGTGTGTGTGTGTATGTTAATGCTCTAGCGGTCGCAATTTTTGTTTGATCGTTACCAAACTCGGAATTTAATTGTTTAATGTAAAAAGGAAGATCAAGTTCGTTAATGGCTGAACTCGGACTAGTGGAGGAAGGATTTAGAGGGGGGATTTTTGAAAATTCAAAATATCTCCGTTATTATGCGTCGGATCGAAAAATTGTATAAAATGAATCTTATTGCAAATTAAATTTACTATAAATATTGTTCTATACATTTATTCTGTATCTTGAATATTAACCAAGATATTTGCATTTGTATTCTGCGCGTGGTCGGCAGGAGTCGGCTATGTTTGGACTTTCCGCCGAGAGCTCTGGCGGTAGTTTCCGTAACTATTTGTCCCTTTTGAATAGGTTTAGAGGTTTCTTTCTACTACAGTTGTTATTAGGCAGATTTCTCTATTGTAAAACTTCACATGGGAAATCTGCTTAGTTTACGCAGCCCCTGCGTGACAGACTTTTTATTTTGAATGGACCTCATTTGTCATCTCCTAGGTAGGATTGATGGACATTAGAAGAAATTTTTCAATATTAGAGTCTTGAGCACAACATCAACAGCTGATTTTCCTCCAGTAAAATCTGCTAAACTGTAATGTGGGTCATATTATGTCTTTGTAATCCTATTAAATTTAAAATTATTTTATATTTGAAACTGACATATGATACTTCTGCTCCAATGCATCAGATCAAAATATATAATATTATTATATTTATTATAGGACATAATTTATAGAACATCTTACATAAAACTTAGATAAACAAAAGTGTCCTTTACAAAACTTTTCCTTAAACCCTGTGCAACCTGAAAGTCTATGAAAAGCTTATAAACTACTTAAAGTACTTCTCTAAACGTAAGTGAAACATACCTAACTACCATCTTTATAGGATAAAGCCCATATCCGAGTTGCTTACACTCTGGAATTGTATAAGTAATTCTACCATTCTTATCAGTTACTTCAGTTGAAAAATTTACCCATTCACCAGTTGAAGGTTCAGTCATTACATGTATATCTACTTTTTCCCCTGAAAAAGAAATAACATTGTTAAATAATATGATTAATTTTGACTTCGGTTTTTTTTTTTTTTTTTTTTTTTTCCTAAATGAGTTGACTTTCAAATAATTTAAAATTAATACTATTCAAATAATTTAAAAGCCATTTTAACAGAAAAGTGGCCTTAATTCCATTAATTGATTTGTTATTCAATTTATAATATTCAATATTATTAAATATTATTGTTATTTAATAATGAGTAGCACACATCTGAGTGTATGTGTGTCATAATATTTTATTCCAACAAAAAATATTTTGAAAATTAATGTCACTAAATCTAAATATCTTAATCCTGGGCTGCGAAAGACCAGTAATTTCTTTATAGGGTCTAAGTCATCCAAAATCGTCACTGTGGTTAGCAGCCAGCTTCATTTAATGGCCTTTGCAATTCCTTCCTCACATTAACCAGCTATCCCAACGTGGAATGCCTTCAACTCACTCCACTTACCCCACTTGCTTTGGTCGGGGGTGAAACAAATATAATAATCTTTCTCAAATAACTTTGCTAAAATCATTTTTTCTCAACTCATAATTACTAAATCAACTAACATTACCGCAAAAACACATTATAAGGGAGGATTTCAATAATTTGTTATACAAACTGGTAAAATATTATTCGTATTTCCTGTAGAAGTTTTTAAAATGTATTGAGCGAGTTTGTGTTAGTGTGCATGGGTGTATGTATTTTTGTTTAGTTTTTTTTTTCTTTATAATCTAAAAATTCCACATCCTTCAGAATGTCAATGGCATCTCAGGAGTAATTTTTTTTTTTTTTTTTTTTTAAATAAATCAAAGTAAAAACAAAACATTATGTACCAGCACTCTTCAAAAGAAAGAAAGAACAAAATAAAAAGCCTGTTTCATCAAGGACCATGTTATAAAATATAAAAATATAAAATATATACAGTTGGACCCTGCTAATCCGGACACGCGGTAATCCGGAACCCTCGGTAATCCGGACGCTCCGGGGACTACCCCCTCCTAGGTCTGTTTTCAGTTTAGCCAACTGCTGGGAATCGGTAACACCACTGTTAATCAACAAATCGTGGAAAAATTTGCTTCCCCAATTTGTTGAAAACCAACCAGAGCAAAATGTGCAGGTGCCACAAGAAATCCAACTTGCCTCATTGATCAACCAGTTAGATGAAGACCATCCAATGACTGATGCTGAAGCGAGTGGGCCGCGGTAGCTGATGAAAATTTGGCTCATCACGAAATTTTGACAGACGACGATATCATAAACACCGTGACAGCTGAGGAAGAAGATGACGACATGGCCCCTATAAACACTAGCAAAATTTCTCATTCTGAAGCAGTACTGGCCCTCAATACATCGTTGCAGTGGGCAGAAGAACAAGATTTTGACGCGCATGAAATAATGCTATTGAGGAGAATGAGAGATCGCGCATTCGAAATGAAAGCAGCTACGTGTTCTCAAAAAAAAAAAATAACTGACTTCTTTGCTAAGTGAAATGTATTTTATTTTTCTTTTGTTGTATGTATACACGTAATAATAAATATATTTTATGATTTTTAAAAAGTTCATTCTTCAGTCCCCCGCTAATTCGGATTTCCCGCTAATCCGGACGGCCATGTGCACTAATTTGTCCGGATTAGCGGGGTCCTACTGTAATATAAAAAATATAATATAAAATTACTTACCAGCTAATGTGATCATATCAAGGGGTCCATACATAAATCTTGCAGTAAGTACTTGTTTAGCTCCTTCTTTTACAATTACATCATTAGCTCGATGATTTGCAGTAACATTCTAAAAAAGTAACATTATAACCAACTTGAGCTTGAATGAATTAAAACAAAATATAAACCAAAATAGTCTTCCTGTTTTACACATACAAGAATGAAAATATTACATGCTATCATTCAAAATCAAAACTAACTTATTACCTTCAATTTCACAGAAGTCCTTTTTTTAATCCACTTTTCACGAGGCTGGCCTGGATGAAAGCCAGCAGTATCTTTCTCTTCACCCACACCAGGAGGCCCATATTCAAAACGACCAATCTAGGAAATATTTAATTTAAAACAAATAAAAAACAGTATATGGACTAAACTGTTATCAATAGTATCTAATTAACACTTCATGAAAATTGCTAATTGTAACAAAACTTTGCCTTCATTTCAAGTTTATTTCTTAATTCTTTTTAAATAAAAAATGGAATTTGTTTTTTAAAAGTACAAACAGAACTTATGGCATTGTGCACCCCCAGAGCACAACAATTTATTAATTTATAAACTAAGGCTTCTCATATGCAACTACGCAAAATACACAATCAGACTGTTTTATATATATATATATATATATATATTTATTAAAGTAGCTTCTCATTGCATCATGAAAGCACATGCATACTTATTTTGTGCTCATAGACTCGTATATCCAAAAAAAAACAAAAACAATTTTATGTGTTTATTTTCATGACTGAAATGGATGGAACCCACTTCGAATATATATTACTATTTTTAATATTTGTTTTTATATCTGATTATGCCCTTCTAACTTTCTATACCAATAGTCCACCAACTAAACTATGGATTTCAAATATAAGATGATTGTCATATAGGGAGGAATATTCGAATTAATTGGTTCTTGGATCTACAGTTCATTAGCGGCAAGGAATTGCCCTGGATATCAAGGAGACAGAGGCTTAAGTCCTAGAAGATTCATACAGTTTTGCTCCAATACAAAATATTTTAAGGGCATATATTATTATAGAACTGTATAAAAAATAATTAAAATAGTAAAATGAATATTTATTTATTTAAAATTACCAAATACACACTACAGTTTAGATTTCGAATAATTACATGCCTTACCTGTCTTAGAATAAACGCTATTACATCTGAGGATTCCCAATAACTGGCATGGAAGAGATGGGGCAAAGCATTGGTAGGAAAATTTGCAAGGCCTTCAGGACAATACAGGGCGTAGTCTAATCTCTTGGACCCCCACCATTTTTGTGTCACTGAAAAGAGAAAGAATTTGTTTTTTCTCTCTAGAGTTTTAAAGTTATAATAAATTAAACCGAATGAAAATATGACACAGCTACAAGAAAAAAAAAAAAAGAATGATTTTAAAACCTGTTTAATTTGTATATTATGCATTACAAGATTCACTTGGATGTTAATTTAAGTAGAAAAATGAGGGATCTTTTAGAATATAAAATGGACCACATTCATTTTCATACACATAAACATACTCACTATAAACAGCTTTGAAATTACGGAATAATAATATCTATCATAAATTACACATCTTAGAAATTCAAACATTGCCATTAATTTTAAAAAATATATTTATTTTCAATTATAATTTCTCTTTTCTATGGAATATATAAGTAAATTATTCAAAAAGCAGAAATATAAAGAGTGTTAGCTTACAAGTATTGATGGTGTGGATAGGAAGGGTATCAACAACTCCAGAAACAGTACTCTGAATGCTTACTTCTGATAGCCTTCTCAAATGAGTAGGTGCAGTGTTAGCTGATAAGCCATCAGAGAAAATTTGGGGATTGCTTTGTACTACTTCAACTGTAAAGCACAATAAAGACTAATTAAATGTCAATTCAACTTTAAAATAACTGAGTGCGGAATTATTAGCTAAATCAAGTTAGTGCAAAGAAAAAGTGTTATTTGCAAGCAGATTAATTGAATCAAAACTCAATGAAATAAAAGTTTTATTATTTTTACTAAGTAGATCATTAGCTTTACTTTTATTATTATTTATTAACGTCCACTTTTTGCTACTATGGCTAATTGGGACGAGATATCTACAGGTTACCACCCTTTTCTATCCAGGGTGGGACTAAGGATTTTATTAAATGAGTTCGTCACTAAATAAATTCCTATTGACCAGTTGGGAATCGAAGTCGCTACTCTAGGTTTACCATGTGAGATTTAGGCCAATGCTTTAACTCACATGACTAACCTGAGCCACCAGTTTTCTTTTAAATTCATTTTATTATAATAATAAATAAATTCCTATTTCCCATATGGATTTGATTTTTATAATAATTCAAATTGCTGCCTGTTTTCAATGTTCAAAATTTAATTGTTAACCCATTAGCGCCCCGTGGTCCCTCTTGGGACTCAAAATCTATATACACTCAGAATGAGCTGGGTAACTCCTTCCTGTCCTGGTCGTGTCTGAGCCTGTCTTAACACGTTCCTGAGTTACCGCCACAGACCCTTGGTGGGTCAGTCTTCATTACTCTCGTGTCTAGTGAATATCACACCTCACTGAAAATGGAAGGAGCTGTGGATCTCGGCGCGCTGCGAAAATTATTGGCGTAAGTACCTATATATATTAATAATCTTAGTTTTCAATATTGCTTTCTTTTCTCTGATAGTACTAGCATGGATTTATCAAATTTTTATGTGTTATTTACAATTTACAGCCCTTGTAGGCTTTACAAAAGTTGAGTGATCCCAAAAGGGACCACTGGGCTGTATGACCCCCTGTATTTTTTAAAAGAGTGCATTCAGTAAATTCGTTATTTTTGTTTGCTATATCTATCGAGACTAAAACTTATTTACTACATGAAGTTAATTATTATTATTTATTATTACTATTATTATTTATTCATTTATTTTTTCAGGCCTGGCCTCACGCTACGGGAGGCTTTAGAAATTTTGACAGGGGATATCCCAAGCCATCTGCGGCCCCATTCCGCTTACGTTGAGCCCCCCATTCCAAATGAAAACACTGATGAGGAATCAGGAAATGAGGACGATGAGCAAGAAGATGTCAGACACCTTTATAATACAGAGCTTCATTGAAAAAAATGATGGCATCATCTTTGTACGGTGGAAGGATAATGGAGTATTGACCCTCGGATCAACCGACTACGGTGTACACCCACTATCATCTGTGGGTTGTGTTCACCTGGATAGTGGATGCCATGATACAAAATTCATGGCTAATATATCGCCAATATACAAAAATATCACAGCTGAAATTTCGGCGAGAAATAGCCATCAATTATCTCACCAGATATTCAACACAAAAAGTTCGTCCTGGACCCAGTACACCCATCAAATCTCGATTTTTGGTGGGCATGAGATATGACAACATGAATCATCTCATTCAGAAGATACCAGACATCTTGCAAATCGCGATCTAGATACATGTGTGAAAAATGTGGCGTAGGGCTAGGTGTGTGGAGTGTTTTTAACCATTTCACAGGGCTTGAATTTGTTTTTGTCTTAAAACAAAATTAAATTTGTCTTTTTTTAAATAAATAATGACCTATTTTTGACTTATTTGGTTTCTTTCCTCTCTTAAAAAACACAGGTGGTCAAAGTGCCCGGTGGTCCCTTCTGGGATCAGTCTTTATCAAGACTTTCTCGCCAGTGTGCGTGTGAAAAATTTTTTAAAATATTTTTCATATGCTATAAGGATTCCAAAGAACAACCTCTGTAAACTTTATGAAGAAATTTAAAAAAAAAATAATTACGGGCGTTAATGGGTTAAATTCTATGTGAGATAGGCTAGATCCAACATGCATTTTTTCACAGGAGCCAACTACCACTTCTCTATTTTCTCAATATCCAAGTCAGCCTATCCATGGTCGTAGGATTGTTTTGCGCTGTTAGACATACTCATGGATGTTTTCAGGGCAAGTCAGTCAGTTTTCTACCTTCATCTTAAAATAACACCAGCTCTCTCCTTTTCACAAAGTTGGTCACATATGAGCAGGAAAAGACCCTGCAGCAACCAAAGACTGACAGAAAGACTGCCTCTTTGGAGTTTATGAGCTGACTCTTTCATCATTTCATGATAGAGAACCTTAGATACTCTTAATTACTGGATTAATATATACAATCTCGTTGTAGGGAAGAATTCTTTAGTCACCTTATAATTCCATCCTTCATCCATAGGGGTCAAACGATAACTGCATCCAGAAATTAGCATGCATTAACAGCAATGAATCTTCTTCTCAATTCCTTTGGGCTTGTATAATGGTATGTAGAGTTCTTTGAATTTTCAAATTGAAGAGTAATTAACTTCAGTTTTTCATATTTTTTTTATAAGATTATAAAAACAAGAATAGAAATTCATATGCTATTCCCATATCATTTTTCTTTAGTAAAAAATTATTACTATAACTAAAAAATTATCCACAATTTAAGTTACATTCAGCGATTGATGAAGTTTTGCCAGCCTGTTTACAAGCATAAATGCAAATATTAACTCCATTACATGAATTAATGCAAATTATAATTAAACAAAGATTATTGACAATACAATTAAATTAAAAGAAAGCTATTAATCAAATAATACATACGTAAATGGTAGGGTTGCCCAGATCCAAGTGGATAATTTTGGAATCGAGGGATATTTACAGGAGGTAAGAGTGAAAATCTTGCAGAAAGAAGAGGTTCCAATCTCCCTGCAGCTGGGTCACTTGGGTGAAATAGATTATAAATTTGTGCTACAGCTGGACGGCAGATTGGGTCTAAAAAATATATATATTGATAGCTCAATAAACAACAAAATATTTTTACATAAATACAAATCAATAAGTATTTTGAGGCTGCCTTAGAACAAAAGCTCCTCGAAGGAGAAGCTCTGTTGGTTGTTTTATTATATATATATATATATATATATATATATATATATATTACTTTCAATTCTGCAATATAGAAATTTATTTCCCATGTTCCACCTATATGATATGATATGATTTAATATATAATGTTTTTTAATAATTAACATAATTAAAACTGAATCAATTATATATTTATTTAAAAATAAAATAGGGATAAAACACTTTATTGAGAAAAGAAAGGGTGGCTGCTCACCAATAGTGAGTCTAATGATGAAGACAGCTTCCAATCAATCTTCAGACATTAATTTAAAACGAAAAAACGAACTTTAGAAAATGTATATTAAAAAACTAGCATGAACTAATATTCAAGTTTATAATAAATAGAATATATTTAGCAATTAAAATATCAATTAAAAAATAAATAATAATAAAACAAACAAATTAAACATTAAAGAATATAATTGGTTGTAATGATGCAAATCTCAGATCTAGAACGATTAATTTTACTAGGCTTGAGAAGTCTTGGTTGGGTAGTCCAAATAACTGAAAAGAAATCACAATTTCTTGAGATTACACTGCCAGATTCAAACCAAAAACCATGGACTTCAAAGTTTCTCAAGCCAACTTTCTCATAGAACTTTCTAGGAATATTTGAAATGGTAAATTATGTTGAAATTTAATACTTGAAATTGTAAATAATATTGAAAACTAATATTATAAAAATATTTAGTTTCAATATTATTTACGATTTTATGATCATTCATCACCAAAAAACATTAATTTTATTCCCCCCCCCCCCGAATTTCCAGTTTCGACAACCTTATTGAGTTCAGTATATGTGATATATAAATAAAATATTCGAAATTCAACTGAATAGTTATAACTCCACAAAATGATATTACAAGAAATAAAATTAAAAAAAAAATCTTACTTGATTTATCATCAGAAGCTAATTTGCGGTATGCAAGTACCAGTGACAAAGGACTGCCAAACATGAAGAACTCGCTCACTTCAAAATCAAATTTAGAAAGTCCACTTTGCTCACTAAAAATGAAAATTAAATATTTCTTTAGATACAAAAAAAGTTACAGATACTTGATTGAGCAAAGGGGAATATGCACTGTCGATTTCAAGACAACTAATATTACAGACTCAAAATTATTCCCCGGTATGACATAGAAATAAAAACATAAATATAGTTAATAATTAAAAAGATATGAAATAAAATTAATACGATTAGTAATTGTGCAAAAACAGTTATAAACATATTGGTATAATTGCTAGTAAAATGAGTTGATGGCATACAAATTTTATATTTAATTACCCACTAACATTTGCATATTTTTGTTTATGATATGTCATAAATAGCACTGGCAAAAGAGTTGTTCTTCAGATTTTGATTATGTTAAGGGTATTAACATAAATTTTGAGACAAGAATTAAATTAAATAAATTATTTAATTTTTGGAATATTTTATACTCCAAACTATTGTTGTTTTACTTGAGTTGTGAATTTTGGAGGAGTGTGAGAGAGGTAATTTCTGTTTAATGATAACATTTGGGAAGCATGGGGACACCCATAGAGGAGGGAGAAAGATTCAAAATAATTGGCATCTTCAGAGGAATGGTCCTTAGTTAAACATTCTTTCTACCATTAGGAATTAAGAGGAGATTTGCATAATATGTAGTAAAGATTGTTCAATGAAGTATGTTGAACGTTTTTGACACTTTGTGACTTAGTGAGAACAAATTAATGATCAAATATTTGAACTATTTTTTATAAGATAGTGAAACTTTAAAATCTGGTGGGACTAAACCTGAGTCTCCAGATTAAGTTGGACAATAGTCTTCTGGGGTACTCATTTCTATAATGGACTATAACACAATGATGACTCAACCTCTTTCATTAAAAGAAGTTCCATAATAATTAAAATGTACACAAATTGGCTCTTAAATGTTTCTCTTTTCCCTGCTTAATTATAGGTTCAATAATACTATACCTTGTAGAAGACGAGCGCCTTCGGAAAACTGGTGCTGACAGTAATTTACCATCATTTCCAATTTCTGAAAGAAAAAAAAAATCTAAAACTGATTATAAAAGAATAAATCCATTAAATGAATTAACTTCATGAAATTGATTTTCTTTATTAAAATTCACTGAAATAGTGTATTAGCAGATTTCCCTTCAGGGAAATCAGCTATTGAGGTTGTACTCATGACGGAATTTTCGACATTTTTCTTCAAATGTCCATCGATCCTACTTAGTAGATGACGAAAATGAGGTCCGTTCAAAACTGTATATATATATCTATATATATATATATATATATATATATATATATATATATATATATCTATCTATCTATATATTTGTCTGTTACCGCTCTAGCGGTCGCAATTTTTGTTTGATCGTTACGAAACTCGAAATGTAGTCGTTTTATGTAAAAAGAAAGATCAAGTTCGTTAACGGCTGAAATCGGACCAGTGGGAGGGGGGGTTTAGAGGGGAGGATTTTCGAAAAATCGAAATATCTCCGTTACTATACGTCGGATCGAAAAATTGTATAAAATCAATCTTATTGCAAATTACATTTACTATAAATATTGTTCTATACACATTTTCCGTATAATGAGTATTAACCGAGATATTTGTATTTTTTGTAATGAGTTCCGCTTTCAGTAAACCCCTACTCCTACTAGGTACATATTAATAATAAGCTGATATCTAATGAACCACCTCATTATTAGGTTAAATACAAAATATTGTTTTCAACAAAGCTTATTTTACGAGGTACAAACAAATACGTTCTGTTGAACCTCCCCCCCCCTTTTTTTTCTTGGACTACAAAAATCTGAGTGATTGAGATAGAAATTATTTTGATTCATTTCAAATTACTCCACTAACTATAATAAATAGTTTCCAATAAAATTAATATTTTATATTCTGATATATTTCTTTAATCGTTTGTTTTTCCGGTCTATCTATCGATACTGCACTACAAGGTTAGCTAACCTGTTTGTTTACAATCCAGCCGTATTACGTTGTAGGTTACGTTCTATTATTAATTACAGTACTAGATATAATAAATAGTTATATGATTAAAATTTATAACTTATATTCAAATATATTTCCGTAATTGCTTTTATTTCCGGTAAAAGCTGGCTAACCTCATTGTTTAGAACTCAGACTGTTTGCTATCAGGAAGGTTCTTACCATTTGACTTGCCCTTTATTTGTGTACTTAATATTCACAGCAGTATTGTCTTACAAATAATGGATATTCTGTGGTACTATTTAGTGTTGGTGTAATAAGTGTTCAGAGCGCTGCTATCATTAACGGTAAGTCCATCTTTTGTGTTCTTGTTGTTTTTTGAGATTGAATTGTTTTTAATTTAATCTCGGAGCCTAACGGACAAGAGTTACTTTCCCGCCAAAAGCTAGTTCGGCCGTTTCTTTGACTGGCTCGGCTCTCGTGAAATTTCTCTATTGTAAAACTTCATGTGGGAAATCTGCTTAGTTTACGCAGCCCCTGCGTGACGGACTTTTATTTTTCACACACTAGCAGTCATTGAAGGATTACCCTACACTACTTTCCCCAGGCAATCAAAATTCTTCCAATTTTCAAAATCCTAGTAACTGCATATAATCCATCAACCAATGGTTAATCTCTCTCTTGCACCACCTGAAGAAATATACAACTTTTTAGGCAGCCACCCAATAAGGCCTTCCTGTTCTCGTTGGAGATAGTCCTCATTTGGTCTGATGAATTAATTTCAAATCAACAGCTTTGCTCTCCTGGATTATCTCTTAAACTGGAGAGGTTTATTCAGGGCATGGGGGCCTTAGTAGCACACGCGTGTGCACACACACACACACACACACATGACAGTCACAGACAATTGCAAAGCAATATTAACCAAGAGCATTATGAGAAAGGAATATTTAATTAACAAAAAAATCTTACCAATATTACACTCGGTTTCTTGTCCATCATTCTCTCCTTGTTTTACTGACGACCTACATAAAGCATCATATGCAAGAATAGATCCCATTGAATCTCCTGCAAAATAAAAATGCAATCAGCCACTTTAACTCATGTAACTACTAGTAAGAAGAGGAAATTTATGTAAACCTTAATAATCAGTGATTTTAGTATAATTAAGTTACATTTCCAATAATAATGAATTTGCATTTTCTTTCAGACATTATTATGGTTGAACTTTGGGCTGGCTGGTGAAGATCCATTATCATATGATAGGATTTTTGAGGTCACACACCTCTAACCAAAGATTGTTTTTATTAACACTATCACAGCATAGTAATTTTGAGGCCAAGCAACACTGTCAGTGTGCTTTGACAAGAAAAATATGAAAAATGCATTAATATACTGTTTTAAATAAAGAGTAGCCAACATAAATATATTTTTTATAAGCCTAGTCAATTCTTCAAAATAATCGTTCACTCATATTTTTTAAGATATTTTTTAACAGAATGTAAAAATCCTTAATATAAATTATCTATATACTACTTCGGAAATCTATTTAATATACTTTTCGAGCTTTTAGAACAGTAAAACAAAATAAATGTACTTTATTCATTCACAAATCAAGCACTTATAATCTGCCACATTGTTAAAAACTATAACTTACCCCCCCCCCTCATTTCACATTATATGTAAATTTATTTATTTCATGGGGTGTTTTTATGGGTGTACTGAGAATGGGGCTTGTCTCAAAAGAATTATGTTGTGAATGTAGTAAAAAACAATCTTTGAGTGGAGATGGGTGACCTTATCTCCTATCCTAGGTTACACCGGCTGTCTTTTAGCAGATTTCCCTTAAGGGAAATCAGCTATTGAGGTCATACTCATAATGCGATTTTCGAAAATTTTCTTCAAATCTCCATCGATCCTACCCAGGAGATGACGAAAATGAGGTCTGTTCAAAATTATATATATATGTCTATATATATATATATATATATATATATATATATATATATATATATATATATATATATATTTGTCTGTTAACGCTCTAGCGGTCGCAATTTTTGTTTGATCGGTACCAAACTCGATATTTAGTCGTTTTATGCAAAAAGACAGATCAAGTTCGTTAATGGCTGAAATCGGACCAGTGGGAGGGGGGGTTTAGAGAGGGGATTTTCGAAAATTCAAAATATCTCCGTTACCATACGTCGGATCAAAAAATTGTATAGAATCAATCTTATTGTAAATTAAATTTACTATAAATATTGTTCTATACATTTATTCTCTATCTTGAATATTAACCGAAATATTTGCATTTTTATTAAATTTGGACCGGTAACGGAAGACTGAATTTCCCGCCAAAAGCTAGTTCGGCCCTTTGCCATAACTGTTCGGCTCTTATATGGAGATTTCTCTATTGTATAACTTCACGTGGGAAATCTGCTTAGTTTACGCAGCCCCTGCGTGACGGACTTTTTAACAAGGTAGATTGGGTTTATTCAGTAGATTGGCTGTTGACCGAAAGAATATCTGAGACTCCGATGTTTCATAAACCAAAGGTTTAATTAATCTATCTAATTGAGATCCTACCAACATCACATTTTAAAAGAAAGTTGTATCTCAGCAAATTTCGACTATGTAACAAAACAAATGAGATTATTCAGTATATTATAGCTAATAGGCAGGCCATGATTCTTCATGGGCTACCAAACCAAAACTTTTCATTTTCAGATTTTCATTACAGCTGCATGCAAAAACTTGCAAGCTGCACAACAACACACTAACATGAAACAGTATATAGTGAAACCTTGGCAAAGAGTTTTGTTATGATGATTGGAAAGGTTCCTAACTATCACTTTAATGTCAAAAGATTATTAGAAACGACCAATTCAAAATCCATTGGAATGAAGCAATGATGACTCGTCATTTTGAGAATTATAAAAAAACAGATCCTCTCTGGACTGATAATAATGAAATTGCCGTTCCAAATGATGAAAATATTATAAAATCTATCCGGAAAAAAAAAATAAATAAAATAAGCTATTCAGCTTAAAATTGACATAGGTGTAAGTCTGCAACACAGCTACTATTATAAGAACAAACAAATCATTCCCTACAATTATAAGAGAGTTTTGCAAGAATTTTGCCACATTTTAAATTCCAATTAAAGTTGCACAAACAGAATCACTAAAAAATATATCTTGTACAGATTTAAAAGTTCTTAAAACAAATAAGGAACAAATACTTTTAAAAAAAATAGTACTCCCTCAATAATGCCTAATTCTTAAAAAGACTTAAGAGAATATATCGATTGTTGATTGTATAAAGTCTTAAATCATACAAAAAATTATATTTTGTTTAATATATTAAAATAAATCTCAGATAGTTTAGGAAAAGCTATGAGTGCTCATGTTCTCATTGACTTTTGAAACAGTGTTCCAAAATATTAAATTCAAAACTTGAGGTTTTTATGTTATACGAGGTTGTAGGATTTTGTTCAGGGATTATAAAAGAGTAGTAGTATTCCTTTACTTAATTTATTATCACCTAATGACTTAGGTGATCCGTAGAACAACTTCTACTGTTTATTGCAACAGAGTAAGCAGTAATATGATTCTTACCTCTGTTGCAATATATTTGAGTTGGTAATCCTGTAGTTGCTAAAGCCAGTAGCTATAAATAAACATGTATATATGAAAATAATTACTTTTTCTGCTGGAAGTTGTTTTTTTTTTTTTGTGTGTTATTGACTAAAGCTTTTAGTCTATATTTTAATCGTTTGTAATTCATGACTTTATACTGCCCATTACCTGGCAAAGATATACAAAATTATTAAACTAAAACTTAAAATATAAATGAATCAAAATACCTATTAAGACAACCTGCCCAGAAAATCCAATTCCATCACCAGACTTTGTAAATTCTGAATAAACACTGTTAGCAGCACTGATAGTACGATTTACCAAATCACTATACTCAGTAGTACAGGTTGCTAGAAGAGGTATAGCTCCAAGAGGTACTGTATCATTTGTCACAACAGGAGCATCACCCGCTGAAGGAGATACATCAAAACTATACGGACTTACACTAAAATAAGATGAGAGCAAAAATTAAAAATCAGCCAATCATATTCAAATATATGTTGAATCAATTGTTGAGAGATTGAATTGTTAAATACAAGTTACTACATCCCGAGTGAAAGAATTACATTTTCATTCACAACCTTAATGCAAAAATTAATTTTTAATTAACTTGTTTAGGATGCTGGAGGTGGAAGTTCTCAAATATAGGGATGAAGAAAAGTCTTCCCAGAATGTAGATTTTACTTTATTGTGCTAGACTTTTCAGCACATTTATGCCATTTTCAAATGCTATAAAGAATAATGGATGCTACCGCTACAGGTTCAAGCCCCAGTCTGTAGTGGAGTGCCGAAAGGCCTAGAACAATAAAGTAAAACCTACATTGTGGGAAGACTTTTTTCATCCCTTTACTTTAATAAACTCTTCATTTAGATAGATACTCTTTTTATTGTTATACATAAAATGTCTATCATGTAGAGGCTGTGTGAACTAAGTGAACTCCCGCAAGCTGGTATCTGACATGCTAATAATCTCTTTCCACCCTCAATTCTCAATTTTTCCCAAAGTAAAAAGCCAATATAAACCTAAATTGAAATACAATCTGGAAATAAAATGTATAGTGACTTATTGACTCAAAGTGAAAATCGCATGAGCAGAGGGGGTTTACTGAAAACTGAATACTAAAAACTGCAAATATCTTGTCTTAATATTTGAGATACAGGTCTGAACTAAAATCATGATATTTTTTTGGAAAGATGTCTCGAGCCAGGAATCAGATATTGGCAATCATATTAAGAATGACAAGAAACAACTTCTATAAATTTTTATAGTTATTGCCACTTAAAAAGCTTTTAAAGAATCCTCAGAGATAATTTTTTTTCAGTTTTACAGCTGGAGGACATTCCAGGAGAGGAGGAGTTACAATTTTTATTATATTTTTATTTTCATAAAGATCAATAACACTTTGTACATAGAGGGAGGCACAAACAAAGCCCTATACCCCGTTAACTTAGTTAATCAAAAATCAGTAAAAAATATAATGTTCATAAGACTAAGAATCATATAATTAAAACAGTTTGCTAAAATCTACTAATGAATGAGAAATAAAAAGAAATATTCCATACCCAGAGAGAATCGCAAGTGCATCAGTTGTAACAGACGGGCAAGACACCAAGCGAACAGTAACATGCCCAATGAGGCTTGAATAGTGCGATCTCATTACTGTTTCTAACGCTCCACGAAAAGTCGTAACATCAGATTTTTTAGCCATTAATTCAACATTAGCATCTGTAAACAAATAATTATATTATACAACAATTTTCACACTTTCCCAGGTGGCACAGAAAAGTGAAACTCAAAAGAAAACTTTAATATTCAATATTAGAATTTGTAAACAAATAATAATTTTTAAGGTTGATGGTCTTTGACAGCCTCCATATTTAACTATAACATTGATATTATTCTTGAAGTTCAGTGAAAATGTTATTTGATTAAATAACCAAAATTAATCTGAATGCAAATATACAGGCCAACAAATAGGGGAGCTGACACCCACTTTCGTATTCTTGAGTTGCATAGCTAATGAATTTATAAATCCAAAATTGTGAAAAATGTACCTCTCAAAATACTAAATGCTACAACTATGAGAAGACTGGGACAAATATGCCTCGAAAAAACATCTACTGTGATTGAAGATTTAATTCTGACTGCCTCTTTGAAATAGGTTATAGAATGGGACTTTGACTATTCACCAGTTTAAAAATGGTAACAAAGTCATGATAGCAAATTAGATGACAATTTTATTTTAAAGTTAAATATATCATCTACTAATAGAGTGCAATTTAATTACTGCATCAAAATGGGCTCAAGATATAGAAAGTAAAGCCCTTTACTTAAAAAGTAAGCTTCATCGTGAATAAACTATCAAGTAGTCCAATGTGTTTTATAAATCAATATATTACATATTTGATATATCAAATAAGTACTTCACTTAATAAGTAAGCCTCATAATGAGTAGACTATCAAGTAGCCGAAATGTTTTATAAATCCATATATTGTATGGTAGTAATTACCATACAATAAAAATACAGGTACTATAGTATTGTATAGAGGTGTGGGTGCATAATAAATATAGACAAGGCAGAGAATAGGTTAGAACAATTGAAGATATTTAAACATATAAATAAGAAAAATACAACAAACAAAAATTAAAATAACACAATTTATTTTTATATTTTAGAATAAATGAAGTTTTTTTCAATTATTATAACTTAAAGCATAAACATTGTAATAAGTGGAGAGTGTAAGTAAACAAAAAGAAGGAAATAATGTAAAAAATAAAGCTTTTTTAATTAGGATGAAATAAAACTTACCTAAGACACTTCCAGCATGTAAAACAAGAACCAAAACTGAAATTGGGGAAGTTTTGTGCTGTGGACTAGACACTGAGAGGGTAGGTGAACCAGGATAAGCAATATCCACACTCCGCCCTCTTTCAGGTAATGATTGCCTTAAAAATTTATTTGAGAATATGCTATCATCTGAAAAACAATACAAAAGTAATGAATTGGTACAAAGAGTCACTACATAATTACAAATATTACTCTATTTTGTAAGGACACGTGAACATGTATGTATCATCATGTAGCATCTCACTTGACGAGCATAGCATACGTTTAGGAGAGTGGTTTTGAAGAATTATTGAAAGGCATATAATGCATAAGGATTAATATAAAATTGAAAGATAATTAGAAGTTCTGGGAGACAAGGCTTCCACAGTTTTAGTTGAACGCATATTTCAAAAACTTATATTATTAAGAATCACTATTATTTAAATGTCTTATAGTAATCTCAATGAAGAGCTTTAAAACATACACGTACATTGATGATAGAAGAATCACAGACAGCAGGTACATTCTTCTTTGTGGCAGCTGAAAACTCTCTAATTTAAAAGCTTTTCCAAAATAGCATAGTCAATTGAAAAATAGTTATTACTTCAGACAGGATATACCATTTGTCTGTGGTACACACACACCACATATGGATTGGAATGTGGGGGTGTGTGTGTGTGTGTCTGTGTTTGCTTGTGTATACAGGGGTGTATCAGGAAAGAAGAAAAAAAATATGAAAATATTTAGTACCACGTGATTCAACAGTGATATTAGGAGATGAATCTAGATCTTCCTCAGTGAGTAAATCAAGCGAACTCCATTTTGCAAGTGGTAGAGAATGATCTTCCTCATCTGAAACAAATATCTTAAGGCTATTATTGTTGTTTTATAGTAACTAATTCACCAAATAATGTTTTAAGAAATTAGATTGCCAGAAATCAAATATTACGGAATACACTTTTATTGAACCCCTAGATGAAGATACCAATCCATATGAAATATATTAATTCATAAACAATTTATTTCAAAAAGAAATAACCTAAATGAAAGGCAAGGTCCTACCTGCATGACATAACACACTCAGGAGAATTAAGGTAAGGATTCCTTTCAGAACATAAAAATGTTTCGTGTTTCTTCGGAAGTCAAGATTTACAATCCTTACTCAATAAGCTTTTATTTTGTGTAAGCTGAATGAATACATATTTGTTTAATATATTGTATTAATTTACTTAACTTGGGATGGGCTGAATAAAACAGGTAAATCCTCCACTCTCATAGTGCATTCTACATACATGTTAATGACTACTGCTTCTAAAGAATAGTTTCTCAACCTTCAGGCAAGGATTTCTTCAAGCAAATCATGAAAGCATCAAAACAAACTAGTTGGTATTGTCTCAAATTTGTATTATGACATCAAACCAGTTGGTGTCAGTAGGGTCAAAGAAACAGAATGAAATAAACTATTTATAATTACTTCAAGTAATACTTTTCTTCCTTGAAATCATTATTATACTGTCTATTGACATCAAAATTGAATGAACCTAGTTTTAGATTCTTACATTATTTTTTAAGGGGAAACTTATACATAACAACACTTGCTAACTTGACAGTTTCATTGTATTAGTCACAAACATTTTTTGGGTTTATTGATGAATGAACCCGCCCATAAGATTAAAGAAGATAGACCAAAAACCTAATATCTATTTCTATACAAAATGCATCAGCTGCATTATTTTTTGAATAGCTGTATTTTAAATACTTCCTTCAGGACAGAAAAAAAAATTGTAAAATAAGTACACAATGTGAAAAGTTTTCTTTGATAGAATTTTTGGGTCAGATATTTAAAAAGTAATAGTTGAAAAGTACTAAACAATTTGGTTCATTCAGACAACACTGCTTAAGATAAATGGCTTATTTATGCTAATAAAGCTACTCAGGGCAGCTTCAAAGAGGAATCCTCATATGCATAAATAAAAATGTTATTAAAGTTCATAAAACCTTAATTTTTCTATAAGTCACAGTCAAAGCAAAGATAACTAAATTGTCTAAATAAATATGAAATTTATTTTATACTAGCAGACCCGACAGATGTCCTGCATGATATTTTAAGCAATTAGGATATTAATTTTAATACACTCAACCGCAAAAAAAAACCGGACACTTCATTTTTGTCGTATTAAAAGCTAATTTTCAGCAATTTTCTTTATGTGGGTATTCTAGTTATTACAGAGAATTTAGAGTCTAAGTCCATTGAACTAATCCCTTCAGGATTAGTAAACAATTAGATAAAACTCAGATTAGATTTATTTGTAGTGAAGTTGATCTATTCTAAATTGTAAGTAGTTTTTCGCACATTTAAACATCTTTAATTATTAACCAAGCATTTTCTTTAATTAATGTTTTATTTTTATTTCGGTCCAGAATAATGGGTCTTTCAAACTTAGATGGAAGGCCGGAGCTTACGTTACATTGCCGAAAAACTTGGGGTAGCGAAGTCTACCATTCACTGTAATAAAAATGAAGAATAATTTTTTTTTTTAATGTGTTAATTTATCTTTTTCTTTTTTTGTAAATAATCAATAAAAATTATTCACATTTGGCAGATTTTGTTTAAATAACCTATAGATTAACCAATTATTTTAATTAAAAAGATTAATATACATATATATTAAGTATTTAACAAAATTATAAGACTAAATCTAAGTGTCCGGTTTTTTTTGCGGTTGAGTGTATTATGTTTAAAACAAAAGATACTTTTAATAACACAAACAACAATTTTTTTTATGTGCACGTTTGCCTGAAAACAAATAAAAAGTGAAATATCGCGCCTTTATAACCCCCATTCCCGTTTGAACCTAAAAAATTTAATGTAGCTTATAATCATGGAAGAATTAATGCTAATTTACATATAGAGTTTTGTTAAGTTTGGTTCAATCGTTAGTGCCCAATAAAATTTAGTAAAACCCACTTTAATTATTTAGTGTATATCTCATTTATACTTTGTTATACAAAAAAATTCATTCAAATCGATCCAGCCATTTAGGAGGAGTTCAGTGACATACACACCTACAGTAGAATTATATATATATAAAGATTAAGGATAACAGAAAATTACCCTGGCAGTCAAAAAATTCTTCATCTGAAGGTGATTCTGAATCCCGAACAATACTTTCCATTCTCCAAGTATCAGCTCTTTCTGTAGGTGATGGTAGTTCTTTTGGTTTATTAAACTTTTTTTTTCTTTCTTCATTAGATCTGGAATTACAAGCAAAATAAAATGATGTATTAAAATATATTTAAAAAATATGATTAACGTTTTACGGGAATGATTTTAATTTGTAATACTTTGCATATTCTCCAATACCTACTTTTACTGCATTTGCAAACCTATTTGAATTAAGCAGCAACACACTGAGACAAAATGGGTCCCTTACAAACAAACATGACAAGGAATCAATTTTGAAAACTATATATTCTTCTACCAAAAAGTGTCCTCCTACCCACAAGGCTGGTTATAATCATAGTTCAAAAGCAAAATAATAATTAAAAATTTCAAATTATAAGTTACTTTAAAATAAAATATAACAGGCGTTATAAACTTCCATGGCAGCCATCAATACAGGGTAGGATTTTCATTTACAAATCTCAGATAAGAGACATTCCTATATATAAACTGGTAGGACAATTGAAATTTAACTAGAACATATAAATTCAATTTGCTACTTTGGCATAAACATGTACTTAGAACAAAAATCAGAAAAATAAATCCCTATAAATTTGTTTTTTTAGATCTTATTTGTTTTTTAATTTAGAAAACTCATTTAATATCAACAGAAATAAACTTTTCAAGATAAAAAAACAAAAACAACAATACTGTACTTAAATATAGGAGATAACAAATTCTTAATAACTTTAACTTTTTTAAAAAAAAAAATAACTTTTCTTTAATAATAATTTAAGAAGAGAAAAATAACTTTTAGCCATTGGTGAGAACTGTGCCTCCTGGATATCTATGCCACTGTTCCATTCAATTATGTGTGCAAGTGAAATGTAATAGAGGTTTTTCCTGCAGTCTATAAGTGGACATTTGTAAAGAGTTAGTAGAGAGGGATTCAAGACTATCAGGGGCTTAAAATAATAAAACCCATTATCACCTATACTTTTTAACCTCTCCTTGAAAGTGGCAACCTGAAAAATAAGAACAGTCTGGTAATACCATATACAACAGACATACACACAGAAAACCAGATACTTCTAAGCCTTGCAAAAATCTCCTTGTTTCAAAAGTCTTGGGAGGAAGACAAAAATGCAAATACATAAAACAGCCATCTCAACAACAGTTAACCGATAGGCTTGTATCATACCATCTGGATGATTAAGAAAGGTAGATTGCATTGGTTAGGGTACATCAAGAAAATCGAAAATGGCCAGGCCCAGGTAGAAATGGCTGGATGACATGGGGAGGACTTGCACTAGAGGACTGAAATTGGAGGTGCCAATTTCAGTTTGCAATACATGGTATACGATGGTGATAGAGACCTAGGTCCTGCTAGTAATTTATGTCTAGAAGTAAGTGTGGATAGCGACTAGTAAAACAAAATTCTTCACTAAACATGGCGCCCCAAGTCAATTATTTGAAGAGGGGCAATTAACACAAATTTATAGCTTAAAGTAGAACATGAAACAGAAAATTTTATAAATGTTAAAGACAGAATATACTGTCAGTGTTTAAATATAATTCAACATTTTTTTTTATGCAAGGTACAAAATTTATCCTACTCACAGGAATGGAACCCAGGACCCACTAAACCTGGGCTGTCTATACCCACACACAGTCCAAATCTACCAGGAGTACAGACACATTTGGACTAGCACTATTCAACTAGCACACATGATACTCTTACGTAAAAAATAAATAAACTATTGACTATTAGAGTTAATAGAAAATACACTACAAATTGTGCATAATATTGATATCCCTAAGTAAAGCCAAGAAAAATTAATAACAAAATACAAGCTAAAACAGAGAGTATGGAACAGAAGGTCTCCAATGATTTAATTTGTATATAGAACAACAAACAAGAAGTAAAGAATATTTCAGTGTTTTTTAAAAAAAAAAAAAAATTCAAGATACTCTAATTCACTGATTCTTAAAAGACATAGGCAAACAAATCAGGATAAGGAATGAATATAATACTCACTAATATCATTTTGAAGGAAATTTTAGAATTTCTTAGAAAAAACTACTATTGGTATAAAATATAGATGAGCCCTAGCTACAAAATCTATTATTAAGAATAAAACTAATTCCATGACATGACGTAAATAAAATTTTGAGAAGTCTAAATAAATTCAATTCCTTGATAGGTTTCTTCATGATCAAAAATAATTCCTATTTATGGTTGCAGATGATAAAAATTGATAAACCAGGATTCAATGAAAAGATCTTTCTCTTCACAATATTTATTACAGTAATAAAGACCATGGTTTGCCTACCATCAGTGCCCTGAAAAAGGCATATCTATCCAAGGATCACGTCCAATAGATCAACAAACAATGAAATATTGTAAAAGGGCAAGGCCTTTAAATTGAAACCCATTCAAATTGACCACTCCTATAAAATAACAAGCCAGACAAGAAAATTCAGACAATGTTTCTTTGTCCTATACCATCAAATCAAAAAAAAAGCTCCTGTTATTTAAAGGCCAGATTCCTCCTGCATTCAGAAACATTGGTTTCTGTTCAGGTTCTTCAGAGAAGAACAATTTGCAATATTTGTAAATGAGAGAAAAAACATTTTGTACTGGTTTGCAGGAGTAATGAAAGGAAATGAAATGAGTTTAATGGCAAATCAAGATACATCATTTTTGTTTTCAAATAAACAAATCTTAAGATATTTATTACATTGGGTGCCTATGGATCTTAAATAAAATAAAGAAAAACAAGAACAAATTCACTCTACTAGAAGAAAATAAAAGCCTATGCTATGGTGGAAGGCTACCATTTAATACTTATGAGTAAGTGGCTCTGGTGAATTACACTCCAAACAACTGATGAATGATTATTGAGAGTATTGGCTAACAGAAAATTTCAAGTTTTATTTTTCATGAAAGCAACATTAAATGCAAAATTGTATAATGGAACCAGAAAATGGACTGTAAGAAGTATGAAGAGTAATTTCAAACTTTCTGTAATCGATTTTTCCAGGAAAACACATTAGAAAAGATTAGGTACAAAGGAAGGAAATGACTATGTACTACAATTTATTTAGAAAAGTGATAAGAATAGGAAATTGAACTCTTTCATATTTAAGGAATAAGCAGGAAGAAAAAGAACTAATAAGCAAAAATGCAACAGTCAACGAATTATTATACTACTAATAATGTTTTTAAAGTATATTACAGCTTTCAATTTCTGATTTTATACTGCTTTGTATTACATAGAGACTTCATGAAGCTATGAAAGTTGAGAAGCATTTTCAGAGAGAGAGAACTGGAAGTCAATGCACTGAATTCTATCTATACTAGCAATTTCTAAGAATTCATCTAACCTAAGATCACTAAAGTGATCTAATCCAAGGCACACTAAATTCTGGGACATTTCAGTTAGTTCCAAATAAATGGACCAATTCAGTAATAACAATATCAATAAAGCAGAGCCACCATGATGGAGAAGGATCGAAGAATAGTCTTATATCTGAAAAATTGCAAGGCCCTTGAGCTTCAGTCCCCTCAGAATCGCTGACGTAATTTTCAAGGAGACATTTATATATAATTGAGGTTTACTGATATATTGTTATGCTATATGCAACAGGGTAATAAAGCATATGCTTACATGTGCTGACTATATTTTAGAGATAAGGAAAAGTTTTCATGAGCAGCAAAGACCTAAGGCTTGAAAGGACCAACAATATGAGGACCTGTATAGGGGACTCGTGGTCCTGTTAAATTGGGGGTTCTCAATTACTAGTTGTAACATGTTTAAGTATCTCAGAGAGATAGATGCAGAGGGGGAGATGCGTGATTAAAAATTCAAAGAAAAACATGTAATACATGCAATGCATACTCTGAAAAATCCACTTTCAAGTCCAAATTCATAATTAAAAGACCTAATGAAGCTAGGAAACATAAGTCAATGCAGGAGCATTTCACAGCATACGTTCTAGAAGGGCTTCAAATGTCTGGAGACAGGGGGAAACATACTCTCTCCCTCTTATCAAGGGAGTCTGATCAAATCAAGAGTAAGTGGGTACCGATACTTAGTGAACAGCCTATAATTAGTAAGCAGTCAAGTATCCTGCTTATGGATTAATGAATATAGTAGTGAAACTTGAAAGAAACTCTTTTATCCATGCCACTGAATGTTGATGAAAATAGTGAAATAATTTTATCACTAAAAGATGTCTAGTCACTTTGAACAAAAAACAGTTGAAATGTGTAAAAGATACCATAAGAGAAGTGGTTTATTGAGTGATATGCTTATATGAAGGGAAGAAACAAATGCTATGCATAGTGAGGAGAATCAGTCATTGAATCTAATCATGTACCCATTTTAAAGGAATAGTCTGTCACCCAGTGGCTGCATTATCTAAATAGCTAAATTTCCACATGCTTGTATGAGACACTATTGATCTGTTCTCCCCATTTATTTTCTATTCCTAAGTAAAAACTCAATGAGTAATAGTGGAGTTTACTGAAAGCAGAAAAAAAAGTTCCTTAATATTTAAGCAACAAAAAATTTAAAGAACAACAATTGTAGAGCATCAATATTTTAACAAGATTTGTTCTATAATATTTTTTGATGTAACTCATAATAAAGGAGATATTTTGAATTTCCGAATTCTCCCCTCCCCCACCATACCTGGTTTAATTTCAGCCATTACCAACAATGAACTTTAGTATTGAATTCAACACTAAAGTTGAATTAAATGGTAAAATATCAATTATAGATCAAGTAAACATTTTCGAGTAAAGAAATAAAATCACAAATGGTAACGTCATCACATACTGTAATTGTATTTATCTCACAAATTAAAAAATTAATGAGAAAGATGTTTGGTACTTAATCTTCAAATAAAGTGCTTCATGATATAACAGCTTATTGTTAATATGACAAGGAGTTAGAGAGGAGGTATAATGATGAGTTAAAACTAATAAATGCAAATATCTCAGTTAATAATCAAGATATCAAAAAAAATTACATAACAACACTTATAGAACACATTAAATTTGCCTAAGTTTGAAAAATGGCTTATTTAATTTACAATACAATGTATGCTCTTAACAAAGGGAGGAAAGCTAGAGAACATTTCTAGTGAGAAAGAGAACAGCCCTAAGAAAGATACTTGCAGTGATGAAAAAGGAGAGAGGATCACAAGCACTGCAAGAATAATGAGTTTGTAGAACAAAAGTGATACCATCTATGCTATTAAGAAGGACGGACTCAACAGGATTCAAAAACTACCCTATTCAACACTCATGGATGGATTAAGATGGAAAGACAGGGCCGAGGAGAGGTGGTTAGATGTACCTGAAGGGTTTACAGGTCTGAATGCATTGTAGATGGTGTTAGAGGCTAAAGTACCTCAAGAACTTTGCCAATTGGCTGTTAGTTTTTTTCCATTGACACAGGAACAACTTCAAGAGTGAAACAAGAAAACAGGAAAATACCTATTTACAAATAAGAATCAAGAGAATCAAATGAGAGTCAACTATATAAAGTGATTGAGCTAATGAGGAGCTAAATTAACAATTTGTTTATTTTTTTTAGTTCTGAGCAGTATGTATTCCCTTGAAATAAAACATTTTCTAAACATTAAAAGTCCCCCATGCAGACCCCATGTGCTGGAGTATGACATACTGATGATCTTGTCTCACCATCTATTCTCTATTTTTCCTATCTACATAGGTTTTTTATAGTAATAAACCTATGTAGATGGAAATTAAAATGTTAGCTGGGCATGAGATATTATATTAGTTTAAACATTTACTGAGGAAGTTAAAGTGATAAACAGGTGAGTAGCAGGAGCGGCTTACTAAAGGCTGAAACCATAAAATATAAAGAACTCAGTTAATATTTGAGTTAGAGAAAATATTTATAGAACAATAGTTGTAGTTTTCAGTCAACAGCAAACACCCATCCCTACTCTTCTCATATCAACAATAAACTAATATATCCAGAAACAACATATTCCAAGTTTAAATATCTAATTTGGTTTTTAACCAACCTTTACTATGTGAGATAAATGGAAATAGTTTTGATGTAATGTCAATAATTAAGATTTTATATTCTTGACTCGAAAATATTTGTTTGGTCTATATTATACTTGATATTTAACTGTTTCATTCAACACTAAAGATTATACTTGTTAATGACTGTAATCAGACCATGAATGGGGGGGGACTTCAAAGAGGGAAATCAAAAATCTGTTATAATGAGTGGAATGAAAAATATAGAACCAATATTGTTAAACTATTGATAGTCTACAAGTGGTCTATACATCTTTTTGTAATGTAACTATTAAGTGAGTTATTCATTGTTTTTTTGTTTTCAGATTTAAGCAAACCCCCCCTTCAACTAATCGGATTTTTGACAAGAAATAGAAAATATGTCGTGAGGTGAGATCACTAGTGTGTCATACCACCACGTGCATATCTGAATTACTTATTAATATTTAATAAACTTTTTGACTCAAAAGAATTAAGTGTGGGTAAAATTTTACATTCAGATTCTTTTTCTCTAATTCTGCTTAACTATTTGTAACTGTTGGGACTACACCCTAAATAAATAAATAAAAAAAAACAAAATGGGAGTCTGTAACAGTTCTCATTTTCTGTGTGTAGTGAAGGTTAATGAGTTGATGTTAAATCACATGATTTTAATGGTAAAATAACATATTTTTGAAATGATATGATTCAGAAATTCTAAACAAAAATGGACCAAAATCTTATAAAAATTAAATTAAACATTAAACTAATATTAAGTTATTTTTATTATTAAAATTGAACAAAATGATGGAAGTAAACAAATCCTGTAAGCTTCATTAATTTTAGAAACTAAATGTAAGTTAAGCAAGAAAAATTTGCAATTTTAGCCAGGTTTTAGAATTTGCTCGATTATGAACATAAGGAAAAAAAGGAGTGTATCCTAAAATTAGTTCATTTTAAAAAGTACAAAAAAGGGATAAGAATGATGGTGGTACTTGAGAAAGGAATCACTTCATGCTTGCCCAATTTTTAACAGTAAACTATTTACAGTACCATACAAATTATTGCAGCCAAAAATGCCAAAAAACCTGCTATGGAAACAGTTGTAGGAACTTCAGGCAAATATGCTAACTCTGAATGCAACATTCACTCAATCCAATTCACTATCGGAAGGTAAAGATTGATGGTTCTATTATACAAAATGCTATAAGAATTTTTATCAAGTGCAGCATGCAAGAAGATGTTTTATGTAAGAACTACTTTCTTAGTAATATACTAATGCAATAAATAAACTCAAAGGTATCACAATTGTGAGTATTTATATATGACCTACTCTGTTTTACATCAATATTTATCCAATTAAAATTAAAAATTTTATTTTTTTATTATTTAGCTGAGGGCTTATATTAAAGGAGATAATTTTTTAAAAAATGATGTACTGATTTCACTATAGTTAAAAGTGTAAAAGAGCTTGTAGCTAACTAACTACAAGCACCCATCTATAGGAACATAGTGTTTAGACAACCTCATGACTAGTTAGTAAAACTTTTAAAATAGTATTTATAAAAATGAAATAAACATGATTATGAATGTTATATGGTTGTCATGCAATACAATACAAAAACAAGTGGCATTTTAATGTTGGGGCCATGAAAATTTGAGATTTAAATTTGTTTTGTCAATTCTACAGGAATCAAAGAGCTAATTATTATCATCTGTAAGCATAAGTTATCAAAGGCATTCATGAAATAAATATGAGGTCTCTAAATTTAGCCATGCCTAATTATTTTGTATCAATATTTTTTCAGTTACTTGTAAGCCTCCTTAGCAGCACATTTTACACATTATTCTGTTAAAACGTTCCCAGATACTTCTACATTTATATCAATTTCACATTTCCATAACCAAAGAAGTAACGAAAGTAAAGGAAGATCCACTTATAAAATAAAAAACATTCAAATCCTTCACAACCTTATACTTAAAAGATGAACACTTTTGAAGACTTTTCTCTCCACTATCAAAGCATTTTGATATATTGAGGGAGAGACGACAAGTGAAGTTATTTGCTAAATCTCTGTCTAAATACAGACAAATAGCTCCAAAAAAGGATACAAAAATCCTCAAAAGCTCTTTTAAATTAATGTCCAATTGTCAAAGGTTTGGATTACTGTACTAATTCTCACTGTTTGTTTTTTTTTGTTTTTTTTTTCTAAGTTCCACTGTTTTAAACCAGTAAAACTTTGCTGTTCATTTCTTGTTCCATAAAAGTTATCACAAAACTTAATGGATCTATTAAAGATTATTATAAGTGTTCATTAAACATTATTTTTAATCTGAATAGTTTTGGATTTTGATAAGTGGGAGCGCAGTCAAATAATTAATACACAATTTGATACAATTTTGATAGATGATAGAAACAATTAGCACTTTTAAATTAATTCCAATCCAACAAGTTTACCATCTAAAAAATTGTTTTTCTGCAACGAATATATAAATTATTACTTTTCATAGCTAACTGCATAGACAACATTTTACTTTGTATGAGAAATATTTAAAAGAAACATTATTAAATTATTTAAAAAAGGGAAATTAAGAACAGCATACTCACAATAATATAAATAAAAGAGTATATTGGTTATAGATTCTGCAGGCATATTAAATAATTTTAAAGTTCCATTAACATGCATCATAATTACTTTACAGATCCCATACCTTTATATAGTTTAATCAAACAAAATGCATAGTTAAATGTTAAATAATTTACCATCAAGCTCCTACTTTGCACAGTTGAAAATACCTCTGATCTTGGATGAATTAAATGAATTGCTTCCTATTTCATTCAAATATCGTTCTGCTAAATAATAGGATGATAAATGAAATAAGGGTAGAACAAAGGTTCTGGTCAAACTTTTAAAAATTAACAAAATTTGGTTAAGGACCTCATAATTTATGCAAGAGATCAGTGAGCTAAAAGAAAGATAGAAGTGGGTAGAATGAACAGGCAGAAAGACATAAAACTCACAAAAACAGAATCCTTAGATCTAGTCCTGTCAGTACTTCACAGCATTAGTTCAACCTAAACAAACATACTAAAAAGAGAAATGTTATTTAAATAATTAAAAGAAGCAATAGTTTTGCTCTTACCTATTTGATAGAGAAGGAGAATTTTCTGGGCTGGGTTCTGAAGATTCCTGCTCAATTGTTCTATGTTTAGGAAGAGGACTTGAGTTTTCAGGTTTTTCAATACTTCCAAGATTAGCTGCTAAAGTACTACTTCCAGAATCTGCACCCGAAAGTTGTTCATCCCCGCTACTACCACTTCCACCTAGCAATTTAGGTTCTCATTAACAAAGTAATAATTATTAGTAGGAGTGGTTTTGGAATCTATCTGTCAGATAGCATAGTCAGCAGGTAGAGTAGGAGACATCGACACAGGACTGAAGATGTCATAATTTATTACAAAAGGTGGTATTACAATAAAAAGTTTAAAATGATATTTACAACTTTTTTACTAAAGTAACCCAACAAAACGAGAAAGTGATATGCCTAGGGTAGATATTGTTTTGTAAATTTTCATTAAAATGCTTTTTATATTATACTTACATCGGTATTATTATTATTTAAGTGTATACCTTAAGTCAAATAGTTAATTAATTTTAAAAGCTTCCATAATGTATTATCCATATTAAATATTTCAGTTTACAATTTATAAATAAAAGTGTATTGTATTAAGTAATTTATTACAATAAATCCCAGATCACAGAAAAAAATAAAACAAGATTCACTTAACTTAATTGTTAACAAAAATGGAGATGTTTTGGATTCGACTTCAACTGACCTCAACTACATTGAAATGAGCTTAAGTGTATTAAACAATAAAGTTTGTCTTTATTAAACAATAAAGTTTTTTTTTCCATAAGGTCATTCTATTAATAACAACATAAAAATTGAAATTCTCTATTGCCAATCTGTCCATTCATTTGCAGTCCATCCATTTAAAATATGGATAATATTTATAAATTTTAAAATATTGTTTCCCAAATTCTAGTCTCAGAAATTCATTGAAGTTACAAGAGGAAGACTATATTCAACTAAGAAATTTGTTGTATATACATTAAGAAAAAGAGTACTGTCAATATTGTTGCGAAAATTAAACAGATGAATAATCCTTCAGAGAGAGAGAGTCGCGTATTTGGAAAGTGTGACGTAGATCAAAGCAGCCGACAGGAAAGTTCTAGCCTCTATAGACTCATCTAGCCCACCCTCGAATGAACGAGACAGTTCCCCTTTGATGTATGCCGCCTCCCTATAAAAAGGAGCTCGGGCCAGCCGTGAGAGTCAGTTTTATTCTCACCTGTCTTGATGTTCACATCAGTGCTACAGTGCGACTTAGTACAGTGCGGTAAAGTGTTTTTATAAGAAGAACAGTGTTGTGCCGTGACTGTAAGTAACAGTTTAGTGCCGTATTTAAGACAGTGCAGTGCCGCGACGTAAAGGACAGTGCAGTGCCGTCTTTCTGTGACTTTCAGTGAATTATTGGACTGTGACTCATTGAAGAACAGTAACGCTATCAGTGTATACTGTGAGTAGTAATTAAGAATAATCACCAATTTTATTGTGCATTGTGAAATAAATTTTGCAGTGATAAAAACTGTGAAACTTGCGAGTATTTAATTTTGCAATCCAAAAGAACTCTTATTAAAAACGTTTATTACTGGTGTTGGTAATACAAAAACGTAACAATATGAAGTACAACACAGGAATGGGATTTACTTTCAATACAAAACATATAAACATACAATCACTGTATTTCCAAAGGAAAATATATTTATATCAACTTATCAATGATGGGCAATACCACTAACTAAATGAAAATTCATCAATATTTGTCCAATCATGACTTTAAAAATTCATCCACATATCTGGAAAGTGGCTGAACAAGAAAGAACATTTTTGGCATGTGGTGGAAAGGAAAGGTTTATTCAATGTTGACAAGCCAATCTTTATATTTCATTAGAAAACTATTTTTATGTCAACCAATCAGTAACGGGTGGTGCAGATGTAAAGAGTAGGACTTTGAATTCCTAAATCATCATTAAACACTAATAAGCTTTGATCTTCTTATACTAATACATATTACATGACTTTAATGAGACATTAACTTCTATAACACTGCATAGTTCAAAAATTATAGTAAACAAATCTCTCTAGTCAGGAATCAAGTTCAGGTCCATTTTACAAAAATCAACCATTTTGATTTGTTGTTGCTACGGTCAAGTATAGCAATGGTTAAAACATAAAAAACAACTTAATCTATTTGAATACCATTAACAAACCTGACATAGTCTGCTTTAAGGCCTCTTGAGTTTGTCTTTCGATTTGCCTGATGTCATCCATTGTAAGACCATGCCATTCATCCTGCCAAGCCCATGCTTGGCGATGAGCCCTTAACATTGTCTTCCTCAGTGCTTAAAGTCAATCAACCATAAAAATTAATTCACAGAACATTTTTTCAAGTATAAATTAATATACAGAATATAACAAAAGAGGAACACAGTAAGTGCTACTAGTGTTTGAATACTCACCAACATCATGAATAAACTTCTCCAGTTTTGTCTGCATTCCCCAATACCTGAATTCAACTTTACACAGTTTATAAGCACACATAATGGACTTTCCATTGGGTAATGGCATTTGTTTACCCTAAAAAAGAAAACAATGTGACAAAAGATTAAATATACAAACTAAGTTCTGAAACAACATACAAGCAATAATCATAATAGATAGTATCTTATATTTAATTAATAATATATGTCATTAAAAATAAATAGGATAGCACTAGATGCTATGTATCAAAGTATATTCTGTTTTGCGTATTCTTCAACTACACTGCACTAACAAATGTTCCAAGAAAAGCATATCTGGTACAACTTTTTTAAGCACTAACTGAATGTATTAAATCGACATAAAATAACTTAATAAAACTTTCCTTTAAATAACTGGATGACTAAATATTTCATCCCCAGCTTAAATATGAAGTCCTACTAAAGCTTATTATTGTAGGGAGCTCAGGTTAGCCATGTAAGTTAAAGTGTTGACTTTAATCTCACATGGTAAACCTAGAGTGGTGAGTTCGATTCTCGCCTGGGCAATAGGAATTTATTTAGTGACAGAATTCATTAAATAAAATCCATAGTCTCATCCTGGCTAGAAATGGGTGGAAACCTGTAGATAACCCATCCCAATAAGCCTTAGTTTCAAAAAGTGGGTGTTAATACACAATAATATTATTGTAGGAGACTTAGAGAATAAAATGTGAGATTACATCTTCATTGTATTATTCCAGCACATGAGAAATCTACCAAGTTTTTCCAGCACCAGTGTGAACACCTTTCAGTGCTAAAACTGTTATTACAGAGTGTTTCCTATATATATATACTTCTCTGATTTGTGTTAATGTGAAGTTAATTCGACCTATTCATTACTTTACATAGATGGCACAGCTAAAATATTGGGCCCACCAATCTTTTATTTCATCACTTTCAGTGAGAAACTTCTTTCATAACAGAATCTCTGCCAGAGGTATTTAACACCCTAGCTTGTGGGTTCTCATGTCTGAATGTGCTTCAAACAAAGTCATATACATATTATTAATTTACCTTGCATTCATTCCAGTAATCCACCAGCCAATTTTCAGTAAGTGGACCTCTACCAGTTTTCTGAGATACAAAAACAGATGGATCCTCTTCTCGAACATAATCAGCACCCTGAAGTTGATCTTTTACCACATCTATTACATCTAATGATACAGCACTCATATTAATTATTAAAGAAATAGAATTAATATAAGTTTGTATTTGTTTTAAATAAAGAACTCTCTCCCTCACAAGCACGCAGGCTTGCACGACACACACACACACAAAGGCACATGGATATTTAACAAAGATTAGATTATAATTTTTAAAAAATATATATGTTATGAGCTTGGAAAATGTTAAATAGTTTCCTAAATAAGGCACAGAGGGTACTAATTAGATCTTATAACTGATTAATATCAAAAAACTTGGATCAAAATTTGAAATATTTTGGTTCTATAAATCTCATCCTCAAAAGAGAAGGTCTAATTAGAATTTACTGAACATTACATTATTTGATTGCTCGCTTTTTTTATGGAATTGAAGATAAACATTTACCGAAATGGCATATTAGGTAACGGATTTAAGCTAGTTGTTCAATCCTCCAAGACAAGGGAAAAATCCCAGAGAGGACAAAGGATTCTTTGAGGATTTTTATGTTATGAATGAGTGAAATGCGCCTCTGCAACCCTGTTGTGAGGATGAAATCTAAAAACCAGAATGTTCTCTTCATCTTTCAAAAATTCTAAGGTAAGGAGGACATCACACAAATGTTTAATTGTTAAGGGCAAATTCATGGTAGTTATTAATTGTTTTTCATAAAAAAGCAAAATGTCTAAATGATCAATGTTTCCCCTTGCTAGTAAATTTTATATCTCTGCAAAGGGTATAACTTTAATAAAATTATTTACATCCAGTGGAGTGGAGGTACTTTTCACAGATTAGTATATATTTATTATGGGAACAATCAATGAAGCATCAATAGTCTTCAAAAATTGAGCCAGAATAAACAAATAAAGATACTATAAAATGATACAGATAAGAAAAAATATACTTAAATGTTGATCCCAAATAAAGCATAATCTTACCAACTATCCTATTTCTGAGCTCACTTCCAGATAATTTAAAAACATTCTCTTGGTGGCCATTGTCAGCAAAATAGTAAGTTTCTATTTCTAACATAAATTTTTCTACAAAAGGGCAAGTATATCGTGTCTTTGTATAAGGGTAAGCATTCCATGCTTCTTCTTCTACAGACAAAGCAGACTTTGGCAATAAGCTCTTCAACCAACCTGAAAAAAAAACATTCTCAGACACAAAAGTTAAAATAATATATTATATAACTAAGTGCTACATATTCTAAATTATTATTCACGTCAATGTTAAGTGTTTCTATAATTAATACGACAATAAAATAAAATCACTAAGAACACTTAATTAATGCCTCATACGTTTTTCATAAGAAAATTGTTGGTTTTATATAATAATTTTAAATCCTACAACCATAAGCAGCTGTTTTAATTAATTTATTAACAAAACGAATGCCTGATGTCTGAAAAATCTTTTTTCGAGGAATAAATAAACACAAAATGTATAATAATTATTGCAATATTGTAATGTAATCATTGGTTGTAAGATCGCATGAGCGTCTATCCTTCAATCTTTTGGAAGGATGGACAGGTTATGAGAACAGTATCACAGCATTTGTTTATGACCCGATATGGTTTAAGAGGTGAGAAAAGAAATTACTGCAGCAACTAGGAGCTAATTCTTGAAATGGAGTGCGTAGGTCAGTATGAAAAGGCTGCAAATATAGGGTGGGAGGCACCTAGGTGACTATTTAGAGGATATTTGTGTGACTAGGAATTGAATCCTTAACTGCAAGTGGGCTTCATTACTGTATTATAGGCCAGTAGCTTTTGTCCAAAAAAGTCAAATTGGAGTAGTTTAATATTAATTTATTTTTTTTTATCCATTTCTGTTTTTTGTTTTCCATTTCCATTTTTCGTGTTCAATTTCTATTTTGTGGTTTTGTTTTCCATTAAATTAATTTTGTTTTTTTAATTTTGTGCAGCTTTTTTTTCTGAGCATAAACGCCTGAGAAGCTCCAATAAATAAATAAAAAATAACATTATACTTGGAGTGGTATTATATTATATCTTAGTTTCTTGTCTTTTAATGTCCAAAGATTACAAGGAAAGTGTTAATGCCTATGGGTTTTTAAACGTCAAATTCAATAAATAAAACATTGTCAGTTTGTTAGAGTAAGTTAAGCAAGTAAATATTTGGCTTAAAAACTAGCTCGATGGTAAAACCTAATGAGAATCGGTCCACCTCACCTGGTAAGTGACTTCCAACATGATAAATTTTGTGCGTATACTGCCCATTCCCTCCAGGTCCATCTTGATAAGGTTCATTGACAATGATTTCCACTCCACTTCCTGCACCTTTACTTTCTTCACGACTCTTCTTCTACTCAAAAAAAAAAAAAGAAGAAAAGTTTGTTATCAAGTGAAATATGAGATACTGTCAGCATAGGTAACTGAGTTTTAACATTAATTCATCCAGTGAAGAAAAAAAAAAAAATTACAATCTCTTCCTTAAAATGGCTTTGCTCACTAATTATTATTTTGACAATGATCTGACCAATGAAATACTACTCTGCAACTTTATGTACTAACCGGTTATCAATTTTGGTAAGTTTAACAAAGGGTCTACTTAAGTCTGGTCCATGGAACATTGTGGCTAGGAAGGATAAGGAAGAATGACGAGTTCACATCAAACATTTACAGATACATAGAATACATGATAGAACCAGAGATTTATCAGGCACATTCTAATAAGAAAAACATGTATTCAGAAAAGAATCAGCAAAATCAGGTTATTAAGAAAGATTCTGCATTATATCATTGATCAGTGTCTAAGATGCTTGTAGAGATATAGAAGCCTTCTATGTTAATTCTATTTGACCAAGTATTACAATAAAGTCCATCACGCAGGGACTGCATTAATTAAGCAGATTTCCCACGTGCATCATGTAAATTCATTTATCTCAAGATGTAAAAGTTCAATGAGAAGGATATTTGTTATTTAGGCTTCAAATAAAATTCTTCATAATATAACAGTTTATTGTTAATATGTCATGAGTAGGAGTGGGGGTTTACTGAAGGCCGAAAACTAAAAAATGCAAATATCTCGCTTAATATTAAAGATAGTAAAAATACGTACATGACAACATTTATAGAACGTTACATTTGCAATAAGATTGTTTCTATACAATATTTCGATCCGACGCATAATAACGGAGATATTAAAGTTTTACGAAATTCTCCCCCTCTAAACACCCTCTCCCCTCTGTCCGATTGCACCCAATAACGAGCATGGTCTTTCTTTTTGCATAAAACATTGAAATATCAAATTTGGTAACGATCAAACAAAAATTACGACCGCAGGAGAGTTTACAGACAAATATATAAATCTATATATATACACACGCACACACACACACACACACACATACATATATATATATATATATATATATATATATATATATTGATGTACTTTGGCATTAGCAAGGGGAATCTGCTAATACCAAAATACACCAAGATAGTTTGGCATGTCAATGCAATAGTTAGTGAGTTAAATCTAGTATACACTCATACACATAATATATATATATATATATATATATATATATATATATATATATACCATATAGACAACATTTTGATCACTAAGCACTCCATTCATATCTGGTGCACAAAACTACAGAAGAGCTGACTCAGAAATGACCTGGCTGCTAAATAATCTGCTTGCTCCGAGGAACAGAAAGTTTAAAACTAAAATCATCTTCTTTAACTCGTTCTTGTGACTTTTAAAGTAATGCAACAAACTAGGTCCAAGGCCTGGCTGAAAATAATCCTATGAATACCTCGTATTCTTTTAAAGTCAAAAGAGTCCTGAAGTTCAATAAGTAAAATATGTAGAAAAAGAAATCATGGAAGTAATACATCGAGCAACTTGGAATACTTGGATTACTAAATATTAATAGGTGATTTCTCTTAAGGGAAATCTGTTAAAACCTGGAAAATATGAAGAGGTGCATATTGTCCCTATCCATAAAAAAAACAATAAGCTAAGATGTGAGAATTATAAAGGTTTAGGGTTTCTCCTCAAAGCCCGATAGGATCATTTTCAGAGGCAAATGGAAAGGGAAGAGGATACTGGAATATCGCCATGGTGGTTTTATATAGGACGCTTGATTTCTCCCCTCTTCACCATTAGGTAAACGTAAGAATCAATTTACGATCATGGCACTGATTTGTGTCAACATTTAATCAACTTCAGACAGGCTTACATTAGTTTATGGAGTCACAATTGTTAGAAGTACATATTACAGTCCATGGGAATATCTAGCAAGCCTACCAGAATGACACCGTTCCCACAGCATAAGCATAAAATCAATTAATCACAAAGAGAAGCATCACGGAAATTGATAAATCAGTAAAAAAGTCTGCGCGAGAAGCGATTAAATTCGGGTTCAGCATAAACCCAAATAACACAAAGCACATAAAAATATCAAGATGCAACAGAGATACCAGGAATGCATTGTTTTAAGAGATGACATCGTTTTACCCTCACACATAACTGGAATGGTAATGAATAAGAATAATATAGAAACTGAGCAACACAACTAGGACATATACTAGAATGAATGGTTGTAGAAAGCAGATGTATCTATATCCGAAAGAAGGTTCTCTAATGATATAAAATACACTAATGATATATAAAAATATTGAAAGGCGTGTTGCTATGTACGCTATTGAAACTTGAACTGTCATTAAACAGGCAGTGATAATTAAGCGCGAGAGGTGAGAATGCAACATTCTGAATTTAGAGTTTTGACTATATCCATAGTATCTGATGACGGTAATCCTCAGAGAAAATACTGTATTTGCAATTGTCATTTAAAAAAGTAGAAAGGGAGACATAACAAATAATGCGAAATAAGTGATTCCCCATAAAAGACAATCTCTAATTCTGTTCTTCCCCTTCGTGAGAAATGACGCTTGACACGAATGTAAAAATTGTACAGTTTATGATAAAAAATACAAGGTCACAAAGCAGATCAAACTACATCATGCAAAAACGAGCAACAAGTGCTTGACTTACTGAAGGCTAAGCGACAACATTACCGTTCCCATAAGACCCAACGAAATGCAAGGGACTTTGTATCACCTATGTCTGTTTAAGAAGTGAGAGATCCAAAATTTGGCCTTCGAGTACAAAACAATATGGAGCACATCGTAATTGTCAAATTTGTATGCATCTTATCCGCCCTACCCCTTCAAGTAATTCAAATATACGCCCCCCCCCCATCAGGTTCAGGTCACCTAAGGTCAACGAAGACTAAAACTTACAAAATAAAACAGGCGAGTGCAACAGGTCTAGGGAAGAAGAGCCTTCAGACAAATATTTGGAGCCTTCAAAGAACACCATAGAAGAGCATCTGAGGTAATGCTGCATTGCGCAAATATGTAGTACAAAATGCAGGTAGTGCATATGAAAAGACTGAAACCCTGAAGGCTGTTAGAGAATACATTGGGTGAAATCCTAACAACAAGTAGGACAGACACAGGTTCTTTCTTCACCGGCCGATACGCGAAAAATGTAAGAAAGTAGCTAAAACTAATATTTAAAAATATAAAAAAAAATAAAAATTTATCATGGATCTAATTAAAAAATAAACTGACATCTCGGGCTCGACAGTGCAAGGATAAGGACGCAGTCACACGAACGGATCAGCTTACTTAAATACAATATAAATAAATAGAGTTCACTTTTCATTTTTCAAAGAGGTCCTCAATTGCCTCAAAAAAAATCCATCACAGTACTAGTAAACCAGCCCCACACTCTTCATTAAAAATTGTTTAAATTTCACAAAAAAATAACTTCTTTATTGTTAATTTGATAAGAATATATTATGATTGCTGAACCTAGAAATATATATATATATACACACACACACACACACACACACACAAACATACGCATATATATATATATATATATATATATATATAGAGAGAGAGAGAGAGAGAGAGAGAGAGAAGCACGCGCGTGCGTACACACACATACCTGTACCTATTGGGGAGTGGGGGGGGGGGGGAGGGCCGACTTGTACAGAAATGTTTGGGTCATTTGAATAGGGATTAGGGTAATACACTAAAGGCACATATGGAATAAGGATGGTAACAGCATGAAAGTATCGTTCATCAATATATATATATAACATTTGTGTTATTTGGGGAGCTGAATGAATAAACAAGTTACTAACTATGGTTACGAAGGTCAATAAAAAAATGCAATATGTTGCATGCAATATGCAATGTACACCTTCGTAAAATGTGAAAATGCCATATTATTGAATTAATGTGGTTACGACCCTTTTTTGTGGAATTATATCATTGATGCCAAAGTTATTCAATGGCTCTCCCACAAACGGTTATAGTGTTATTTTTTAGTTTTATAAATGATTATATTAACACTTTACATTATAACTGACATTTTAGCAAATTCCCTTAAGGGAAATGGGCTATTAAGGTATGTCATCGAATGTCCTGTAAGAGATATCGTGAAATGTCCATCGATCCTACCCAGATGACGAAAATGAAGCTCATTCAAAATGTTATATATATATATATATATATATATATATATATATATATATATATATATATATATATCCACACTCGACATTTAACCGTTTCATGGAAAACTAAAGATTATATTAGGTAATCGTCCTTGGACGGGTGGGGGGGGGGGGGAGTATGTAATAACATTTCTAATCAGCCTTATCCTATCCTATCCCACATCACAGCCCGGCATGTACGAGTATGTGTATATCCCTTGTATATGTGTCTGTACATGAGGTACTTGTTTTTATTTTGCATACTTGCACGTTTTTCTTTCGCTTAGTATTCTTTGCATGTCCTTCTTCTACGCATGATTTTCTTTTGATCTTTCTTCTTTAGTCAGGTGTAAGGGAAAAAAAAAAAAAGTAATCAGCCTTTTGTAAATCCCCCTTCTATTCATGCTATTTTACTATATACAGTCTCTAAAGATCTAAAGTTCGACTAACATTTTAATTCCTGCTATTTTATTTCCTGTTTATAGACTTCTTAATGGGAGAGAATAGATGAGATCATCAGCTCATCACATCCCAGTGCGTGGGGAATTTATATAGCTTACGCAGAACCTGCGTGAAGGACTTTCATTTTGAACAGCTATTGGAAATGTTTCTATTCTGTTTTTCTATTAATTAAATTGTATTAAACCCAAATATGAAGCCGACTGAAATGATAATTGATCCTTTGAGAAGTATACTAATATGTAAAAAGTACATAAATTTCGTAAAAAAGACATTTTGTCTAGAAGAAATATATACTTCGAAATTTAAATGTGTTCAGACATGTCTGTGGAAAATAAAACCATATTATTATTATTTATTAACGTCCACTTTTTGAAACTTAGGCTAATCGGGACGGGTTATCTACAGGTTACCACCCTTTTCTAGCCAGGGTGGGATTTTAGGACGTTATTTAATGAATTTCGTCACTAAATAATTCCCTTTGCCCAGGCAAGAATCGAACTCGCCACGCTAGGTTTACCATGTGGGATAAAGGTCAACGCTTTAACTCGCATGGCTAACCTGAGCCCCAATAAAACCATAAACACGTGTTTAAAATAAAATCATTTAAATCCAATTTATTAATTTAAGAATAGAATTTATTTAGTGACGGGATTTATTAAATAAAATCCTTAGTCCCACCCTGGCTATAAAAGGGTGGTAACCTGTAGAAAACCCGCCCCAATTAGCATTAGTAGCAAGAAATGGACGTTAATAAATAATTTAAATTTTAATTTAAGGTTAATCATCAACAACTCTCATATGACCATTAAAATATTGACAGCTGATTAAAACGTTGGTTACTACTGTCAATTAAAACACATTGCAATAATCAAATTAAATCAAATAGATACATGTATGCCAGTTTCATAAAGTAAAAATCGCTTTCTTCTTTAGAAAACAAACACAGCCAGTTATATTCTGAACAATTTTTATGAGTGATGGAGTGAATTTCAAATATGAATACCGATTAGTTTGAAGTTATTTGTTAGTTCAAAAGCATCACCGTTAATGGAAAAGCCCCATTCTTCAACATGCCTCAACCTTCAGACCCCGAATGAATAGCTAGAGTACAGATTGTTTACAGGCGGGCAATACCGAGAAAGAAAATCGGAATTGAATGAGATTCCTGGTAGCTATCTATATATTGCCAATATTTTGACTTGGCCTCGACCAAGGATGTTTATTACAGAGTTTAATGTAAAAAATTGTTTACTTTTTGCTATAGTCTTATAAGTTACAATTGTGACAAATCGATCTTCAAAATTTGCAGTAGTGCGGTAATTTGCTTATACCCAGTAAATAAGCCTACCTCTTCATACCAACCATCATCTATGACAGTTAATAATGACTATTTGGTATCAGAATCTATTAAATATTATCAACTAGAGCAAGAAATTGATTACGTCTAATTCATGTTTCATAGGTATCCCTAATCTCATAGCATGGAACATTGTAAATCGGAAGCGTAGACTTCTCATGGTTTGTCAGGTTTGCCTTTACCAGAATAATATAAATAAATGTATTTCTTAAGGTCCACTTTATGCTGCTAGAGCTAATAGGGACGAATTATCAACGGGTTACCACCCTTTTCTAGCAAGGATGGGTTAAAGACTTGTGAGCCTACGCTAACAATAAGTCCACCAGGCAGGCTCTGCGTAAACTAAGCAGTTTTCCTTAGGTACTGGCATGACACTACTGGCCATATTTCGCCATTTCAACTCTATCTCTAAGTAAATATCCGATGGGTAGAAGTGAGGATTTAATGAGTCTGCAAAAAAATGTTTATACGGACAATAATAAAGCGTCAATAGTTTGACAAGATTGATTCTATATCTTTTTTCGATCCTCCTCATAATAATAGATATATTCTCAATATTTTCAAATCCCCTCCACTCCCCCCACTTAAGCACCCTCCCCTTTCCTGGTCTGGTTTTAGCCATTAACAAATATGCTGTTTAGTGTAGAATGAGAGGGTTAAATATCGAGGCATGGTATAGATAAAATAAACATTTTTGAATAAATAAATATCTCGTATTTAAAGCTAGTATCTTGTATTTGCACTAGATACTAGAATGTACCATTACACTGTCTTCACTGTATACAGTCAACATAATTTCAGGATAATCTGGTTTATATATATACATGTCTATATATATAAAATTTTAACGGTTGTCATTTTCGTCATCTCACAAGCAGACCTGTTTGTTTACATTTCAGACGCTTCCCTTCGGGAGGGGAAATATTTCTTATTACCGTTTGTATTTATTCACGATGGAGTTGTGTGGTGTAAGTAGATTTATCAATTATTAAACTTCACGAGGGAAATCTGCTTAGCTTTCGCAGCCCCTGGATGACGGACTTTTTATTTTCAATACCTCAAACGCGTGGTTGGATTCCTCCATCAAAATGGAAGTTAGGGCCTTGATCACATACATCTACATCGAATATTTTTTAAAGTACTCCTCTAACTGAAATAACAGAATCACTGCTAAGTTTTATTTAATATTTCGAACATACATATATTTCATTTATATAAATACCTAAGCATTAGGGCTTTTTTTTTACTTGACTATATTTTCAGCTTGAACTGCAGAAATGTGATTTGATGATATCTGTTATTAGTACATCGCAGTTTGATCTCTTCAATTCCTAGTGGATTGTCTTTAGTACATTGTTATTTTTTGTTAGCATTTGACTACAATTCGAATCCTAAATCTTTTGCAATCTGAAACATCATTTGATTTTTTATATTTGCTACTTTGATGTATATGATCGAGAGTCTCATAGATCAACCAGGGACTTTATATAGTTGCGTTATGTGAGTCACATGAGTACAAATGTGGTTCAAGTGAACACTAAATCATCTAAAGATATAAATAATTTGGTTAATATTCGAGTTAGGGATAACATAATATTGAATTTTCAAAAAAAAATAATCATATAACAGTTTTTGATCCGACTCATAGAGCGAAGATGTTTTGAATTTTTTACTTTACCTCTTCTCAACCTGGCCTCCTTATAGTTCGATGAAATCGTATTTAGGCTTGAAATAAGACAGTAACGGTGGCGGCTCGCGTATAGGCACTGTGGAACTGCAGCACTCCCAATTTCCACTTGATATTATCAATAACATTTAATATAATGAGCCTTTTTTCTTTAATTCTTTCTTTATACTTGTATAATATATAATCCTTAAGCTTAATGCAGTAAACATCCCCCAGTATATATACAAAAATCATTGTATGGAACTGTGAGCTTCACAGTTCCAGCGGCAAGGTGTTTGACTGTTGTGCGCATGCGCACAAAGGAAGCTCCATAAGGGAGAGACAGCACTGTCGTTCCCGCAGTGCCGACCCTGGAGTGCTAAGGTTAAACATTTTCTGGACCAGCACCCCCACTAATTTTAGCTACGAGCCGCCCCTGTCTAGTAATATATTGGCTTATTACTACTGTCGGATGAGTAAATGCAGGAAACATTTGCAGAAAAATAAATTTGCAACGAGATTCGTTGTATAGCATTTTCGATCCACGATTCACAATAAAGGCGAAATTTAGAATTTATGTAGGGAGAAATAGAGAATAGACTGTTGAATCATTGTGATATTGCAATAGGAGTAAAGTCTGCTTAGTTTACACAGCATGAGCGTAATGGATGTTGCTGGATTTAATGTAGAAGATAGAAGTTAATGCTAAATTTAAATATAGTCGTTAGTTCGGTTTCCGAGGCAATAAGAATTTATTTGGCGATGGTCTCACTAAATAACATCCTTAGTCCTACCCTGGTTAGAAAAGGTAGTAACCTCTAGATAAACCGTCCGAATTAACTGTAATTCCATAAAAAGAACGTTAATAAATAGCACTTTTTAAAATCAAAAACTAATGTAGAACTCGTTCCCAACAAGTCAGGTCCATTAAATTGACTTAAACCAAATAAATAATAATAAGAGAGTCTTCATGAATAAATGTAACATACTGATTCACATTCAAATGTATGCCTAACATATTAAGTAAATAAAAAGTAAAGCTACATATGAAAATGAAATATGCCATACACATCACCAGAATATAATTTAAAACACCAAATTGAAAAGTCTACTTACCGCTATCATAAAAAGTTGGGCGATACGGTATTCCTCTACCGTGAGAGGGAGTGGAATCCTGTATTCCTTGATAAGCATCTTGCTTCAGGATGGCCTGCAAACACAAGTGAAAATAAATACAATGTAAACATACCCAGCAAAAATAATTTCAACCACAAATCACCCCCTCCCCTCTTCTAAACCACCCTTAATAACATCAATTTATTTTTATTATATTCTATTAGTTAAGTCATTGACGATGTTGGTTTGTCAAGTAGTACAAAGGTTCAAAAGGCACTTAGAAAGGAAAATCATATCCAAACGAAAATGTACCGAAAATATAACGTTGACTGAACATTCGCCCAGTGTTCCTCTTCAAGAAATCTTAGATCACACCATAAAAAGGATCCTTAAAAGTAGCCAAGTTGATATAGGAACGCATGCTGGTATCCTGGTGCTGCATACCAAATGGGGATTTGATGGAACTACTAGATAAGGGTCGGCTTTCTCAGAAACTCACAGTTGAATCTGCAGGATATGAATGACTTTTTTTTTCTTACATGGATCGTATTATTGGAGTTAACTTGTATTGGGAACCCTCGGACTTCGTTGACTAGGCAATAGAACAAACGAAACTGACTCCAAAAGTCATTACAGAAGGAAAACCAAAAATAAGAAAAAAAACGAATGTGAGATAGGTGGTAGCAGCAGGTGCGAAATCTGCTTAGTGAATGCAGGACCTCCAAGACGGACTTTTTATTAACTGTTATGGACCACTGTGCAACGACTAATGCTTGCCTCGCGAATAACTATCTGATTACATACCCAGAATAATTTTGTGTGTTATTATTTAGTGAACTTTCATTAACTCTCTTTTTTTTTCATTTATCTGTCTCATTTTGTCGTCTAAACTCAATAAAAACATTTTTAATAGATTAATCATTACTTATTCTGAAACATTTCCGAAATTTCTTCAAAATATTAATAGTTCTCTCCCGTACAATCCGAAGTACGTCACAAATTTCATTTCAAGAAAATCAAAAGCCAATTTGAATACGTTAATTTAAAAATTTTAGTCCACTACGAGTTAGATAGACACTTTGACATCACAAATATCTCAAGAATTAAATAGGCCATGAAAATCTGAAGAGAGCCAAACTTAAACAAATTTGGGATAGGAACAATGATATATTTCAGGGCTCTATGATATGTCAGAAAATCCAATGCCTCTTCTACCAGGAGCGCTGGAAATAAATCCAAATAAGCATATTGCTTCACTGCCCAAAATAGACATTAACTGCTTAGGCATCCGTCTGCCTCACATTTTACGTGCTTTTTAATTTGTATGTGTTTTATTGATACTTATCAACTGGTTCCTCTACCATCCAGCATATTCCAGAGATATCAATTAAAATTCTCAAATTACCTGATATATACCTGTTTAGCTGTAGTAAATATTAAACCACTAGCCATGAATGATCGTTCTCTGTGATTTATTCAAGTACTTTGGAAATCTCATTAGTTTATACAGTTCCTGAGCGACGGACTTGCATATAGGTTTTATATGTGTAAGGCACCAGTACGTAGAGATTCATTCTTTTTTTTGTTTTTTATTAACGTCCACTTTATGATACTAAAGCTAATTGAGACGGGTTATCTACAGGTTACCGCCCTTTTCTAGACTGTGTAGAATGATATTATTCTTAAATTTGCGTACAGTTTTTTCTTGAGTTGCTCAATTATTTATTCAAAATATGAAAATGTATCATACTATAATTCTAGTCATTTTTTACTTTTGAGGGTTTCAAAACTATAACTAGTATATAAGAAGTCTTTGAGGATTTTTTTTACTAAATTAAAAGACCCATGTTTTGGAATAAAAATATTCATTTTAAGTTATATGAGACTACATATTCTGGGTAAATGCCATTTTTTATTATTTTATTTCCTATAGTATAAAATAGTGTTTATCATCTTTTAAGACTCAAGCTCAGGCAAGAAGTGAAATATTTACAGTAAATTAAACTATTCCAAAATTCAAGAGGAAAACACAAAATAGTCCGTCACCCAGGGACTGCGTAAACTAAGCAGATTTCTCACGTGAAGTTTTACAATAGAGAAATTTCACAATAGCCGAACATTTACGAGAACGGCCGAACGAGCTTTTGGCGGGAGAATAACTCTCGTCCGTTTATCCTCCCATATTTAATAAAAATGCAAATATCTCGGTTAAAATTCAAGATAGTGAATAAATGTATTTAACAATATTTATAGTAAATTTAATTTGCAATAATATTGATCTATACAATTTTTCAATACGACGTATTGCAACGGAGATATTTCGAATTTTCAAAAATCCTCCCCTTTAAACCCCCCCCCTGTTCCGATTTCAGCCGTTAACGAACATGATCTTTCGTTTTACATAAAACGATTAAAAACCGAGTGTTTGGTGACGATTAAACAAACATTGCGAACACTAGAGCGGTAAGAGAACAAATATTATGTATATATAAATATATATATATATATATATATATATATATATATATATATATAGATATATATATATATATATATATATATATATATATATATATATATACAGTTTTCAACGGAACTCAATTTCGTTATCTCCTAGGTAGGATCGATGGGCATTTGCAGAAAAATGTCAAAAATTCTGTCATGAGTACAACCTCAATAGCTGATTTCCCTTAAATCTGGAAAAACAGGCCTTCCTTCCACAAAGAGTATATTTAACAGAGACAGAGTTCCATCACCAATCAGTGCCATCAAAGTTGGGCGGTCTCGACTGAGGTCGGCTTCGGACTGTCCAGTCAAGACCAGCCAACTTTGATGGCACTGATTGATGATGGTGTTCTTGCTTTGAAAGCGATCTGTCGCTGTTAAATATACTCTCTGTGGAGGAAGGCCTGCTTTTGTGTTTTCCCCTTGGTATATACTTTCCACAAGCACATCTCTTTGAAAAAAATGGCATTATAAGATTTTTGTTTAAACAGGGGAGAGGGAGGGGAGGGAGAGAGAGAGTGGGTTAAAAGAGGGATGTGATAAGGGAATAGGAACTTGAAATCGAAGGTCATTTCATTGTCATTAGAACCAAGTGGCTAAAGTAGTCACGATGAAATATGGATGACCTTTTCAACTGGCTGCCACTCATTGATTTTTTGTCTTAGTCCGTAAATAAGACATCTTGCAAAAAATGCAATATTAACACTTTAACTACAAATATACCATCCATCTTTAACAAAACTGATGTAAGAGTATCACTGGGAATAATGGATTTGTCTTTGTAAACCTTGAGGATAGAAAGAACATCTCTAGCTAAAAAGGCTCTGATTATGGGTTTTTGCAAACTGCGTTTTGTTCGTCTTAGACTTCAGACATAGCATATAATTGCGTCCTTGTTATGATTCATCATTCCTGACTTCTGGTTGAGAATAAATCTAGGACTCTATCCGTTATGCCAGTGACTACCATACTGTAAAACACTTACGTAAAATGAAGGCACCGCGTCAAGGGTTGGAAGAGATCGCAATTAATCCACTACACAAAAAGTCCGTCAAGCAGGGTCTCCATAAACTAAGCAGATTTCTCTCGTGAAGTTTAAAAGCAGATAAATATACATACAAGAAACACAACAGAACCGTGAATATTAAGTGAATAAATACAAACGAAAATAAGAAATCTCCGGACGGGAGGCGTATGAAATATATCAGAATATGAGATACTAATTTCATTAAAACTATTTACTATATCTAGTACCGTAATTTATAGTGGGTCAGAATAATTTCTAACTCAATTAATGAAATTTTAGTAGTCCAAGAACTTAAACGGGTGGGGAAGTCACCAGAACAAACGTATTTGCATGTATAATAAAGGTCTCATGAAAACAATATTTGGTATTTAAGCTTCAAATAATGTGGTTTATTATATAACACAGTATTATTTAAGTAACATGAGTAGAAGGGGGGGGGGGGGTTTCTGAACGCTGAAAACTTAAAACTGCTAATTTCTCGTTTAATATTCAATTTATTTATTTATTATTTATTAACGTCCACTTTTTGCAACTTAGGCTAATCGGGACGGGTTATCTAGAGGTTACCACCCATTTCTAGCCAAGGTGGGATTTTAGGACGTTATTTAATGAATTTCGTCACTAAATAATTTCCTTTGCCCAGGCGAGAATCGAACTCGATATATTCAAGTTATAGAATAATGTATACAATATGTATAGTACGTTTAATTCCCAGTAAGATTGGTTCTATACATTTTTTCCGATCCGACGTATTGTAACGAAGATGTTTCGAATTTTCAAAATTCTCCCCTCTAACCCCCCCCCCCTCTATCCGCTTTTCAGATTTCAGGCATTAATGAACTTCATCTTTCTTTTTACATAAAACGACTTTGGTTTTGTATGTATATATATATTTGTCTGTTAACTCTCGGTCGCAACTTTTGTTTGATCGTCACCAAACTCGTTTTGATCTTTTTATGTAAAAATAAACATCAAGTTCGTTAATGGCTGAAATCAGAGCAGTGAGAGGGGGTTTAGAGGAGGATTTTCGAAAATTCCAAATATTACCATACATCGAATCGAAAAATTGTATAGAACCAATTTTATTGCAAATATAATGTAATAAAAATGTTCTTATGTACTTTTTCACTATCGTGATATTAGCCAGAGATATTTGCATTTTTTCGGGCTTCAGTAAACCCCCACTCCTATTCATGACATATCAACAATAAGCTCTTGTATTATAATGCACTTTATTTGAAGCCTAAATACCAAATATTGTTCCCATTGAACTTACTGAAATAAATGCAAATTTTGAGATTACGCACGTGGGGTATCTGCATTGTTAACGCAGCCCCTGCGTGGTAGGGCTTTTCATCGGTCAAGGAGGAGTGGAATCCTTTAGAAAATGGGTGGAATCGAAACCTCCAAATATCTCAATTATTATGAATTAAAATATCTTATAAAAGCAATCTTGCTCTAGTGCTACATTGGTTGATGTATACATTTTCTCTGAATCACCAATACTGTTAGAGATATTTATACTTTTTCGTTTTCACATTCATTTGGATCCGACTTCTTCTAGTAAGATTTTAGCAGATTTCCCTTCAGGGAAATCAGCTATTGAAGTCGTACTCATGACGCGATTTTCAAAAAGTTTCTTCAAATGTCCATCGATTCTACCCATAGACGAAAATGAGGTCCGTTCAAAACTATATATATATATATATATCTATATATATATATATATATATATATATATATATATATATATAGACATATATATATATATATTTGTTTGTTAACACTCTAGCGGTCGCAATTTTTGTTTAATCATCACCAAACTCGGTATTTAATCGTTTTATGTAAAAAGGAAGATCAAGTTCGTTAACGGCTGAAATCGGACCAGTGAGAGGGGGGGGATTTTCAAAAATTCGAAATATCTCCGTTATTATGCATGGGATCGAAATATTGTATAGAACCAATCTTATTGCAAATTAAATTTACTATAAATATTGTTATATGCATTTATTCTCTATCTTGAATATTAACCGAGATATTTGCATTTGTAATCGGCGTGTGGTCACCAGTAGGCTATGTTCGGACTTTCCGCCGAGAGCTCTGGTGGCCGTTTCCATAACTATTCGTCCCTCGTGAATAGGTTTAGAGGTTAGGTTAACTGTTTTTTGGGGCTAGAAACTACTGGGTTATTACGCCCTAAATAATGTTTGAGGTTTAGAGGTTTCTTAGTACTACAGTTGTTATTCGGCAGATTTCTCTATTGTAAAACTTCACGTGGGAAATCTGCTTAGTTTACGCAGCCCCTGCGTGACGGACTTTTACTTTTAAAGGAAACTGTATAAATAATCAACTCATGTCCAGATTAAATTTCAAGTTCTGTTTGCGTAGGCTTCTTATGGTAAGAGAATTAAAGGGTAGGATGTAGAATGTCACCATAAGTTTGGTACTGCTGCACCAGCGTGATGGACTTTTACTTCATTTTACCTCTTCTCTAAACACAACTCATGGTGATCCGATTTCATAAATTAACGAACTTGAACTTTAGTTTTATATGAAATGATTAAATGTCAAATTTGGCAATGAGCAAAAACAAATTATGATCGCTAGATTGTGCCACAGAGTCACACGCGCGCTCACGTCCCTTCAAGTATTCTTATACTACAGCATACATCTGGAGAGAAAGCGGCATGAAGCCAAAGCAGCCTTTATGAAGTATACAAGTTTCAACTTGTGAGAATGATGTATTTGATTCATACATCAAAGCTGTGTTGAAGAGCATGGAGAGTTTGACAAGGGGTAGATGTGTTCTTGGTTATTGATGACCAGTGTTGAGTGAGAGGTTTTCATGCAAATAATTTACATGAAATTAGAAACTTTTAGTTCCACAGCAAAGAATTGAAAGGAATTTATCTTTTTTATCAACGACTTTTATGTTTATGTAAGCACTAGCTAAGGTAGCCGGCTTCGCCCGGGAATTAATTTTAGGCTGAATAAAGATGGTATTTTTTTGGCAAGGCTTTACTTTCCACAATATTTTGACATTTCCCCGTCACAGTTTTTAGGGTTTATACCCGTCGATGCTGTGGATTTGTTAATAATAAAATTATTTGTTATTTAAGACTTCACTCTTATAATATTATTATATTTCCTGTGCATGTAGGTTTTTTTATAACGCAAAGAACAGTATAATTCATAGTCGTAGAAAGTGATCTGTCTTCCAAACCATGGATTAATTAAAGTTCCTTTCCCTTGATTCTGTCGAAAGCTTAATGGTGACAGCTGTTTTAGATACATCATAACCGAAAAACAAATAGAAAATGAAATATCGCAAATTTTTATTTCAGGCCTCCCTTATAACCCACACTCCCGTTTGAACCTATAAATTTTAATATAGCTTATAATCGTGTAAAAACTAATGCTAATTCACATACCGAGTTTTGTTAAATTCGGTTCAACCGTTAGTGCCCAATAAAATAGTTGCCTCCCGCTTTAGTTTATGGTATATATCTCGTTTATAATTTGTTATACGGCAAAAGTGAATATAACAAAAGTTACTCTAAATAACAGAATAAACAATTTTTGTCATGAGCGTATCTGCCGAAAAACCAATAGGAAACGAAATATTGCTATTTTTAATTTCAGGCCTCCCATACAACCCCCCTCTTGCTCGCCCTTTGAAATGTTGGTACAGCATATCATGTAGGAGTTACCACTAATTCACATACCGAGTTTTGTTTAACTCGGTTGAGTCTTTTGCGCGAAATAAAATTGTTAACTCCCGCTATAGTTTTTAGCATATAACTCATTTATACTTATGTACACGACAAAAGTGTGCATAACAAAAGTTACTCTAAATAACAAACTAAACAACTTTTGTTATATACATGTTCACCGAGAATCTAATAGGAAACGAAATATCACAATATTTCATTTCAGGCCACCCTCATAACCCCCACTCCCGTTTAGGCCTAAACATTTTAATGTACCTTATAATCATCAAAGAATTAATGCTAATTCACATACCGAGTTTTGTTAAGTTCAGTTCAATCGTTAGTGCCCAACAAAATTGTTGGCTCCCGCTTTAGTTTTTGGTGTATATCTCGTTTATACTTTGTTCTAAAACAAAAGTGAATATAACAAAAGTTACTCTAAATAACACAATGAACAACTTTTGTTATATGCACATTTTCCGAAAAACCAATAGGAAACGAAATATCGCTATTTTTAATTTCAGGCATCCCTTATAACCCCCACTCCTGTTCGTCTCAGAGAATATTAATATAGCCTTATGTCTAAGTTGGGTTAGTAGTAATATACATACCAAGTTTCATAAAATTCGGTTCAGCCGTTTATGCGTGAAAAGGTAACAAACAAACAGACACGAAAGAAACAAAATGCAGTTATGGTGTCTATAACATGTGAAACGGAAAGTTATCGTGAAATTTTGCGAAAAACATCAACGTACAGACAGAGGTTGCAATTTTATATATATATATATATATATATATATATAGATGATATAACATGTACATTCATAGTTAATTATGGGAGGGAATAGGGCTACAAATCAAAAGAAAGTCCGTCACGCAGGGGTTGCGTTAACTTAGGAGATTCCCCCCGTGAGTAACGTATTTGCATTTATCTCAAAAAGTAAATGTTCAATAAGACATATTACTGTATTTAGGCTTCAAATAAAGTGCTTCATAATATAACTGCTTATGGCATATATGACATGAGTCGGGATGGGGCTCACTGAAAGCGGAAAACTAATAAATGCACATATATCGGATAATAATGAAGATAATGAAGAAATGGACATAACAACATCTATAGAACGTTACATTTGCAATAAGATTGGTTTTATACAATTTTTCGATCCGACGCATAATAGCGGAGATATCTTATAACAGAATCTATTCTCTGGTTAAAATATAATTCACCAAGAGCTAATTTTATTACTTCCCAGTTAAAGCACAAACTCTAGTTTAGGGCATTGAATGATAACTCTCAAATTAGGAAAATATACATTCCTTTATTAGAAGATTATATAAAAAAGGTATTAATGAATTTTAGGATAATAGTACTTTGTACAATAAAAGACCAAATATAGTCCAAGGACGTGTGTATGACGACTTAATGTGACAAGGTTACGTTTAAAGATATTTCACATTCTCAATAGGGAATGTACATATGCATTCGGGAGATACAGGAAGGCCAACTGTTGGAATAAAAGATTTTCCATCCATTTTAAGCTTGTGACAGATCTTTTATTTGTCCTCTCCTATACGCCCTTCTGCACGTCCGTCAACCATGGTCGGTGATATCCTGAAAATAAGCAGATATCCCACTAGTTGGACCGAAGCGCTTATTTTTTTTAACTTCACCTTTTTTTCTATATTCTACATAGAAAGAAAACTATGTAAAGAAGATATAATATGCAAGCAGGAGATGATGTGCTTAGCGACTCAGTTATTCAAAGTGAAATGGGAATGTGAATAAATGCAAGTGTACTCTAGACTGAAAACGTGTATGTCGCATCGATTGTAGAATATTTAATGTTTAATACGATTGCTTCCATGACATTTTTTAAACTGACTCGAAACAACTGACATATTTTGATTTTTCGAATCCGCTCCCCTCTAAACCATTCCCATTTCTGTTCCAATTTCATCCATTAAGGAAGAAAATCATCTTCAGTGTTAGAAGAAACGGTTAAATATCAAATCAAAGAGTACGGTATTAATCAAATAAATATCTTCAAGCCTGGAATGTAAAATATTAATTTATGTCGTTAAATCAAACATATTTTCATGTATCTAACATTGTGAAAGTTCCTTAAAAACCATATTTGATATTTAATCTAAAAATAAGATGATTCATGAAATGCCAGTTTATTATTAATATGAAAGGAGAACGAGTTTATTGAAGGCTAACAGCTAGAAAAAAGTCTGTATTGTAGGAGCTGCGAAATGTTCTAAGATGTCCGAAATTTAGGGAATATATTTGAGTTTCACAATTCAAATCATTTTGTTGCCTAGAATCTGATACCACGCCGAAATAAAACATGCCTATCTTGAGGTTTTGCTCACTGTAATCACACCTTGCAGAATGTTAAATAAAACCAGATTGCACTGTAATTATGTTGTTTACTGTACAGCGAAGCAGGTACCATAGGATTCTATAAAGCTCAAAAATAAATAAAACTAACAAAAAAAAATTTCAGACGTTAACAAACTTGATCTTTAGTAGAGCATGAGACGCATAAATATCGTGCTTCGTGACCATTTAAAATTTCACTGGAGCGTTAAAAGTCAAGTACGCACGCACATGTATGTGCGCGTGCGTGTGAGTTCAACCACACACACTCCTACAATTTTGAACAGACCTTATTCATGAGAACAACCTTAATGAGTACAGTAGTTGCACTTAACGATTAAAAAAGTTATTTGGCATTCACAACTGCTAATTAGTTTGACCGTCAAATGGTGACTACAATGGTCCATTATTCAATTGGTCTTAAACAATCAAAATATCTTCTACCTACAAATTGGGAGATTTCAGAAATTCAGAGTCAGTCGAATCATTGCTGATATTTCGTCATTATTTGTAATGCGAATATTGTATTATGGTTTATGTTTGTTATAATTTAAATATAAAGTACAGTAGGACAATATTTATCAATAGAAGAAAGAGATACTACGAAATAAAGATGAGCTAAGAAATCGACATACCTTAATTTGCGTACAATTGTTTCTTGAGTTGCTGAATTATTTATTTAAAATATAAAAATTAGCCCCTAACCTCCCCAACATTTGTATGATGCAAATGGAAAGCGAAACGTTTTACCCTTTTAAGATTTTAAAAAAAAAATTAAGAAATTATCAACCAAAGTAGGGGGTCATATTCTTAGCAGACCGCAGAAGGTATGCATGAAAGTTGGCAAATCTCCAACAGCGACGAGACAAAGATTTCAAAACACTTCAGGAATGTCAGTAGTTTGTATTTCAAATTTAGTAATTCCTAAGGCAACAAATATCCGACTTATTGTATATTTCTGCTGAGAAAGGCAAATATGTCTGACTGTCCGCCCTTAAATGTAGTTTTATATCAAGAACCTTCGATTACTAAAAACTTGATTTCGATCAGGAATTTATCTGATTAGGATTTACGCTAAGTACATTTCGACAAAATGAGTAGGATTTTTATTGAGTGATATTAAATCAAATACTTGTAATTTCTAATTAATATGATACATTTTCATATTTTGAATAAATAATTGAGCAACTCAATAAACAATTGTTCGCAAATTTAAGAATATTTAATAAAATCACAAACATAACTAACTAGGCTAGAAAAGGTCGGTAACCTGTAGTAACCCGTCCCAGTTAGCCTTAGCAGTACAAGTGGACGTTAATTAAATAAACAAAATCACAGATAAGATCTGGTAAGAGTTTAGTCGATAACAAATCTAAATCATTAACATCTATGAGGTTAACAATATACTTCACTTCAAACACTACCGTGAAACTACAATTTTATCCATTTATTTACATACAGGCGAGGGTATCAACTATTACTAAAAACTCTAAAAAAATATTCAACCCAAGGCAAACAATAATACAATACGTAATACCAAATATTGGTTTCATTGGACTTTTATTATGAGAAGTGCCTATGCAAATATTTTCGATTTAATGTGATAAATTGGTTTTCATTATTTTAATTTGATGACAACCTCACTCGATATTGAACCGTTCTATACAAAACTACAAATAATATTCCGAATGACTGATATTAGATATAGTTATTTTGTTTCGGATCGAAAAATGTTATATAATTAATATTGTTCTAAATTTAATTTTAGTCTACTATTATTGTATACATGTTTTTTTCAAGTTAATTAACTTATTTGTACTTTTTTAGGTTTCAGATAAAGAGCACCTTCTGAATGAATACAATGATTGCAACCGCAAGGCGTAATCTTTGATCATGATGCTGATGGTTTCAGAGAGTAAACCCCCGCTTTCACTCATACGGTTTTCATTTAAAGCAACTTTATCAATAAAAATCAAATCAGGTCCAGTTTACACGACAAGTACTGTTTACATAGACTTCTTATTGGGAGAATCAAGGAATGGGATGTGAAATGGTGTCAACAGTATGGAATTCCAGGAGATGAGAAATCTGCTTAGTTTATGTGGCACCAGAGTAACGGGCGCTTTTGATGTTTGTAGCCAGAAGCTAACCTCCCCCCCCCCCCCATTTATTCATCAAATTTTCAATTTCAGCAATTATACCAATAAAGAGCATAGCTTCTTATTCCGAAAGAAACAGAACAGAAAGTGAGATATCATCATAAGCATGCAATTCCAGGGCAATCTGCTTAGTTCATATGCGTGACGCCTTTAAATAGTGATTAGCGAAGTGGGTGAAATAATATACACACCATACATAATGTGGCTAAATATATAGAGAATCAACAGGTGTTCTCTATTATCATATAAAAAGAAAAGTTAACCCTGTTAAAAGGAGTATTGAAACACATTGTAAAACTCAAAAACCAACATTGTATTCATAAAACACATGCATAAAAGGTAAAACAAAAGGATAATATTGGCAATTTCGCACCATGAAATCATATCTTATAAACTAATAGAAATTTTAGGAACCTACGATCTGAGCAATAAGTATAAGATGGGTTTAATTATATATTTTTGTATAATAATGTATTAAATTGATAAAAAACAATCCGAATGGATAGTATGGCTATAATACAATTTCATTAATAAAAATAAACATAAAACAACAACTTTGGAAAAAGTAGAATTTGATAATTAAATTTTTTGAAACCAGGCCTCCAACAAAGCCTCTGAGTTTTTGATGTCTATCGGACCGGAAAAATCCACTGTTCCGGAAGGCCAGAACATCGCTCCGTAATGAGTGTTTCTACCATGAAGTTTCAACTGGATTTTAGGAAGAACTTTTTATTGTATGCTTTTCATGGATTCGAAAATCCTTCTATTAGTTATCATTTAATCCTAATCTCCCTTTTATCCTCAATTCAGATCAAGCACTACATGACCTATATCATATAATCACGCCTAGACCAGATTAAAAGTCCAATTTCTAGTCTTCTTTAAAACTTTATTAGTAGATATCAAAACTATTTAAATAACGTAATTACTTCAATAGAGTAAATATAAATGCTTAATTGCTATTATTTTAAAATTTATATTTGAATGATACATGTATTAGGTTTTCATTTCTTGCATGAAATTCCTACATGCTATTATAAAATCGTAAAATACATTTGGTAACATGTCCATATCATGCAAATATGATTGGAACGTGCAGAAAAATAATATCCCTTGGATTACTGTGTAAAGGAAATATATATATGTGTGTGTGTGTGTAATCAAATGGGCCCGTTTATCATATTGTTGGGTGGATAATTAATATTATAATATGAGTAATGGAATCCTAATGAAATCTATGTTCAAATATTTGAGAAATAAAGCTCATTTTGTTATAGATTAGCAATCAGAAAATTCACTTTCATTATTACTACTGTAATATAGGAAAATATCAAGCCCTCATGTGCGAATTTAGCGTTTATAAATTTGACCTAACCCCGTAAAAGGGCATACAACCCTTAACAATACTAGTATGAACCAAAAATTACAGGTCTTATCAAAGCTTATTTCGACAGAAGTCTAAGAGCAATTTGATCCAAGGGCTTCGCGAACGCTAAAGTCTTAATTAGTCCCATGAGTAGATAAGGCAGGCCAGCTCTAAGTAACTGTGCAAGGAGGGAAGGAGGCAACAGGGACTAACATGTTTATATTCTAATCAAAACATGATATCACTTTCTTATCATAATAAAATGTACACCCAGCTCATCAGATTGTCTCTAAATACCAATCTTATTATTCCGGTACAGCAAACGAGTTCGTGCTCTGTCTTGGAGGGTTCTGATGCAAGTAGTCACACAAAATTTTCGTGCTGCTAAGGGAGCAATAATTCAGAAAACATTCCCACTGATTGACAATATCAATGGTTTTCAAACCATGAATACATCGTATATCAACTAACGGAAGTTTGGTGTGATTGAAAACCAAAAGGAACATCATCTGGGGATATACAAGCCTGTCACGCAGGGGCTGCGTAAACTAAGCAGATTTCCCATGTACTGGTGTGGCACCCAAGAGTGATTTCATCTCACCACATATTCTCTATTTCTGAGTTAAAAAACCGATGAGTAGAAAAGGGGGTTTAAGGAAGAGTGAAAATAAGAAAGCACAAATAAGTTGCTTAATATGTGAGAAACGAAAAACTCCATAGAAGATCAATTGTAGAGCATAAATAGTTTAACAAGATTGGCTCTATAACATTTTATGATCTGACTCAATAACGGAGATATCTTGCATTTTCGATTTCCCCCATCTAAGCCCTTCCTTATTCTATGCCAAAATTAAACCAATAACAAAAATTATCTTTAGCGTTGACTGAAACGGTTGAATATCGAGTATGATATACATCAAATAAACATTTTCGAGACAAGAACGTAAAATCTTAATTCATGACATCATCACACAACGAATTAGCAAGCATCTAGCACAATAATGGTCTCTAAAACACAATATTTGGTATTAAGCTTAGAAAAAAAGTGGTTCATGACAAAACAGCTAGTTTTTAATATGAAATGAGTAGGCTTGATGGTTTATTGAAAGCTGAAAACTAAAAATGCAAATATCACGGTTAATATTCGTGACAGAGAATAAGTATATATAGCTCAGGTAAGAAAAAACGCCTCGTTCCTTCACTATTCTTTATTCGTTGTGACAGAGCGCGTTCAGAGGATACGCTCTGACTGTAGTCACAGGGAACCCTTGGTTCGCGTCCCCACATTGCCAAGAGGGCACTGATGATGGAGCGTATGCTCTGAAAGCGCTCTGTCACAACGAATAAAGAATAGTGAAGGAACGAGGCGTTTTTTCTTACCTGAGATAATAATTCCTTCACCATCCAGCACCTCAAAAATGGAAGTATATATAGGTACTTAAATTTGCAATAATATTGGTTGTATGCAATGTTTCGATCCAAATTATAATTACAAAGATATTTCAAATTTTCTAAATTTGACCCCCACCCCTCTAAACCCTCCTCCCTCCAGTCCTTGATCTTTAGATTTGCATGAAATATATAGAGTTAATCAAAAACTACGACCATTACAGAAGACAAGTATGTATGAGTATATATAATTTGGAACAGACACCAACAGGATGAATGGGAAGTCGCTGTGTGTGTGTGTTTGTGTGCGTTAGTGCGTGCGTCCGTGTGTGTGTGTGTGTGTGCGTGCGTCCGTGTGTGTGTGTGTGTTTTAACGTTCGAACGGTTGTAATGTTTGAAAAATCGGTAAAAAAATTCGATAAATGTTTTACTTAAAACTAAAGATCCAGTTCTTTAGAGGCTGAAATCCGACCAGTCGATGGAGGTTTAGATGGGGAAATTACGAAAATTCAAAATATCTCCGTTCTTATGCGCTTATCATACTTTTTGTTTTCAGTCTTCAGTAAATTCTCATTTCTACTTATGGAATTTTTATTTATAAATAGAAAATATATGTGGGGTGGTATATCAGAATGTGGGAAATTTGTTTAGTTTAGATATATAAGGTATAAATTAGGCCAAAGGCAAAGAGGAAGAAGTACAAAGCATCGTAATTCTTCAGTGCTGGCAAATTTCCAGTTAAGAAAGATATTTACGATTTTTTTTTCATAACATAATAAACAACTAATATTAAAATATTCTGTTTTTCTTGCTGGCAAATGTGTTGCGGAATAAGTAGCGTGGGAAATCTATAAGAAGGAAATAACAGTAGTAGTTAAAGTGCCTTATTGCATAATTCCAGTGCATTATAGACGTACATTATACAAATAATTCTGGCTAAAATAATTACAAAAACAACCAAGAGTAAAAAAAAAAACCCACCTGTAGGAAGTCTAATAGTCATTAAAATTTTTGATATCATTAATTTATTAGCAAATAATTTACTCAATAAAACTTTCGACAACATTATAGTTAAAAATAGAGTACTTACACAGAAGATAGTATAACAAAAGCGAGGAAGTCCATTCTGGCCCCCTCTGCTGCGGTTGTTACCACCTGAAATTAAAATATATATATATATATATATTTTTCTATTTAGTGCTATGCATCTGAAATAATTTCACTTGTTTAATAACTGGTGGTGAAGAATAGCACTCTGAAAGACACATTAATCAAAACGGTATAAAACCACTTTCTAATAACACACATCCCATGACAACTTATAATATTATTTCAATGTCAATTTTTTTTATTTTAAAATAATATAGTTTACTGATAATACTAAGGAAGTGTTATTTAACTGCGCAACACAAGCGCGCACACCAACCAAAGATTTTAGAAAGCGTCTGTGTACAGGACATATGTGTAATATACATTAGTTTTGTTCCATATTGCTTTCGAAATTTTATAATCCAAGTAAAGAATAAAAGAATGGACAGAATTAAGAAAAATAATTAGTCTTCTAATGCTAATATTAATAACATTTATTTTTCCTTTAAAGGGAAAATTATTGTTTATTATAATAAAAGGTATCCACTCGTCTTAAGCTGGACTTCTATGTCCCATATAAAACTGCAATAAATAGGTAAATTGCATGTCAGGAATAAAAACTCCAAAATTAAAAAAAAAAAACTAGGAACTTGGTGCCACTCTAATGTGCCTTAGCAATGAAGTTTAATAAATTATAAATTTTTGAAACAACAGTAAACAATGCACACAGGATTGTAACTACAAATTTTTTTGTTTGTATATTTCCTTTTTATAGTAACCCTATGTAGAGGGATTTTAATTTCTGCACATCCCACGCATAATTGCATCAGATGTGCATCTTGTATAACTTGTAACAATTTGTTATATAGTAATATATATACAAATGAATAAATGTAAATAAAAACTTGTAAATAAAGCTTGACAAAAAATTGTAATAATTAAGGATATACAATTGATTTTTTTTAAAAATATTAAATAAAAATTACATTATTATATTTTTCATTCCTCTTCCAACTTTAGGATATCATTAGCGATTTTTTTTAAATTTAAGTGCTTTGACAATGAAATATCTGGACTGATAGGCCATGTGGGAATGCGATTCGTTAACTGTTTGTAAGTCTTTCGTCAGTCCGCACTCATAGATCAAGTGAGTCAACGTCTGTTCAGCGTAACCGTCCCATTTACAAGTATTTAAGTACGAAATATGAACAGTGTAAGTATGAGTTTGTATTTCCGTGTCCAGTTAATAGATGTGCTAGAGAAAATGTATGTTGGGAGATATTAGTCTTTAAACAGTGGTAAATAATTTCATATGCGACCCTTTATCTGTTTGATGTTGCCACAAATTAATACTTGTTTATCTTAATAACGATTTTATCACCGTTGGAGTAAATATATTGTAAATAACCTTTTCGTGTTTTAGAGGCATTCTTTGCGTAGATGTAGACTATTTCATTGGCCATAATTCCTGCCCCACTTGAAAACAGATTAACGAGCAGGAAAATCGATTAAAAGAACAGGAATCTTCATTAAAGAATATCTATTTCATATTTATTTGCCAAAAGGAAAAAAAACCTGCGACATACTAAGGGACATAAGAGCTGATGTTGAACATATCAGTGAGACATTCAAAAATCAATGACAATTTTAAACACAAAATATGCCTTTTTAAAATTATTAGAATTATACTTAAATTTTTTTTAAATATTTCATTAAGAAGTAGTAGTAGGAGGAAGAGAAATACTAATGCTGTCGGGATTATTGAACAAGATAAGGTGAATCTAAAACTAAAATTCGAATTAACTTCGATGAAAAGGCATAAAGTTAAAACCAGACCCAATGAAATCTCCCAAAAAATACTTACCTATTTGTACTCATGGCGCGATATTTGAAAAATTTCTTCAAATGTCAATCGATACTACCTTGAAGATGACAAAAATAATTTCCGATCAAAATTATACACACTCACGCGCGTTAGTAATAGTTGTTTGTATTTTTAGCCTTCAGTAAACCCCCACATCTACTCTACTTACGTTAACAATAAGCTAATAAATTATGACACCTGTTATTCTAAGCTTAAATACAGAATATTGTTTTCAACAGATCTTTCTTAAATGAGATACATGTTATGTGTGACGTTATCAATAAATGTTTTACGTTCTATACTAGAAAACATTTATTTGTTTCATGTAACTCTGAAAATTATACTCGTTAATGGCTTTAATTAAATTATATTCTTAAAACGTTTATGGATTCTCTTGTTCCTCTTACTGAAATTGGTCATCATATATGTAGTGTTCAATTTTATTTATATTTCTAAATTTCATATCACTAAAAGGAAATGACAGAGAATGGAAATTGTTCAGCTTACAATAATCTCAGCATGGTTACTTCATAAAATAACTCAAAATAAAAATTAAATTATTTATTAGCGGCCACTTATTGCAACTAAGGATAATTGGGGCGGTTTATATACAGGTTATCACCTTTTTCTAGCGAGGTTGGGGCTAAGGATTTTATTTAATGAATTCCGCCACTATATAAATTTCTTTGCCCAGGCGGGAATCGAACTCGCCACTCTAGAGTTACCATTAAGCCCAATAACTTAAGATAAAATCGCCATTGAAGTTTTTAAGAGGATTAATTGGTATACCACCAACCCAAGTTGTTTTTTGTTGTTCTTTTTTGTGGTACATATGTATGAGTATATACACACATACATATACATGTATATAGAACAGAATGCATATACATAAAAGCTCACTTTGAAGAATGGACTTTTGAAAAAACAGTTGTAAAAGTTATGTTGTAAAATAACTCCAACCTAAATAGCTCATTTCCCTTAAGGAAATGAGATAATAAAAGTACACTGCATTATCAGTATTAAATTACTGTTTTAATATGGTAGTTTAAAGTCAATTTGCTCCTGAGGAAATAAGTTGATCACTTTTTGTGATAACTTTACTCTAACAAAAGCAACAATATAATCTCAATTTTGGTAGATTCAACTAAAGATATGAATTTAACATTCTATTCGGCAATCAAATAATTCTAAAATTCATCTTAGCGAGTAGTTTTTGTATGCTGTATAGTGGAGCACATTGAAAGCGTAACTTTGAGCAAATTGACTTACATTTTCCATGGGTGAAACCATGAATACAAGAGAGGCATAAAATATACAAGGCGAGGGATAAAGGGAGAGAGAGGTCATCAAGAGGCAATGGGCTTGGCTTTACTAAATTATAAATCCTTGCATCTGTGATGGTTACTCCTGCGCAAAATCCTAAAATTAATATTACCTTTTTTTTCGCTATTGATTTTTCTCTGTCGACGTGAAATATAAATCGTGAGTATACAACGAAAACTATTCAAGTGCAATATCAATGAGAGTCGAGATTCGTATCCACATACCTTTCCATCGAATGAAATGAATCTATTTCGCCTCTGGAACCACTGTTATTGGATTTGTCAATCAAAATAACTTAAATACCCATACTCTGATCTGGGCCATTTATTTTTTCTATGCCGACGGTGTTTTAAATAAACTAAAAGAGTTACCATACTTTATTCAGAACAAAATATTACGCAGTCCTTGTAAAAGAGTTTTTGTTACTGTTAGTCCCCCCTCCCTTTTATTATAAATGATTTTCATATGTGTCACATAGAATTGTATGTGAATTTGATACCACTACCATGCCATTCCAGCATTATGGTAAATCTGTTCAGTTTACACTCCATGCCGGGCTGTTACAACTTGTCTTAAATAAAGTGTTCAGCATGCTGACCAACCAGACAAATTAGTGAGAAATTAGCCGTATCTTCGTTAGGAAAGTAATGAGGAGATAACATTTAATTGGTTATGTTTCAATAATCTAGAAACACAATAATATACAACTCAAAGTAAAGTAATTGAATATCGAAAGAGTGTTGTATGAGTCTTTGTTGGACGAAATATATACATGATAATAAGAAAAGAGCCTTAATAGCCGATACCCAACCACTCTCTAATATTATTCAAATTAACTTTGAGATTTTTAGAAAAACGGTTTTAGTACGCAGATAGAATGGGGGAGAACGGGTGGTCAACATTACTTTTCACCTAAAACTAATGCATTTTATAACCAAAATAACAAAAAAGGATACTTAAAATTATTGTTGGAGGAAAAAAAATTATTGATAAAATTATTGTGGGAGGTTTATACTCAATAAATACTAAGGTTTATACTCGGTAAAAACTGAGGTTTATACTCAATAAATTATTGTTATTATTAAGTTATTATTAAATTATTATTGTTAAATTAAATTATTATTGTTAAATTAAATTATTATTATTAAAATTATTGTTGGAGGAAATATATACGTGATAATACGAACAAGCTTTTATAGCCGATACCCAACCACTCCCTAATATTATTCAAATTAAGTTTGGGGTTTTTTTGAAAAACGGTTTTACAGAGTATGGTGGAGAACGGGAGGTCAACATTACTTTTCACCTAAAACTAATGCATTTTAAAACCATAATAATAAAAGAAGGATATTAAAAACTATTTACAAATGTTTACATTTGATATCCTTCTAATTTAATACACCCTTATTTGATAATATCCTTTTTTTTATATTTTTATTTTTTTTTGCTATCGATATATGTCTTTCATAGAGACTCTTACTTAGGTTGTGAGCAAATTTAGCAGATTATGCAAGTGTCATTCTACAAATGATAACCTTGATATATTTACATAGCCAAACTCAAGTTCAAATGGGAAGGTGTCACAATAAGTAAATTATAAACTGAGCTTACGACATAGAGTTACATGAGCATACGCTTATCTAAAATAAGCTAATACATAATGAAATTAGTAGTATTAGTGTTCATTTAAGATGTACACCAAAAATATATAGAAAAAAAAATCATTTAATATTTGAGTCGAAAAAAAAATACAATACGTAAGCTGTGAGTGGGATCGATCCCAAAAATATACGTTTCCAAGTAATCAAAATCAAAATAATACCCTCTCCCACTTAGTCGATTTTACTCCGATGGGAAAATACACAATTGTTCCTACGTATGAAATTTGAACATTCTAAGGCTAGTCCATTTCCAAATGACAAAACGGTTAATTTCGTGGAAATTTGAAAATCAAAAATGTTACAATACTTCCTTTAAATAGTAGAAGGAAGTAAAAAAAAGGTGCATTTAATAAACTGGCATTCTATTCTGAATGATGGGTCAACTCAGCTAAATAATAGAAAAAGTCCGTCACGCAGGGGCTGCGTAAACTAAGCAGATTTCCCATGTGAAGACAATAGAGAATTCTCCATACTGGTAACACAACACCACGGTGATTAAATACAAACGGTAATGAGAAATCTTTCAGTTAATTAAAATAAATTCCCAACTGAAACGGCTTCTGAATTGTAAGAATAATTTATATTTTAGTATCTCAAATTTTAGTAGTCCAAGAACCAAAGAAGGGGGGGGGCGGATGAACAGAACGTATTTGCATAAATCTCACAAAGTAACGAAAGTAAGGTAAGGCTAGAAACGACAGGTAAGGTTAGAAGAAGCTTCCGGAAATGGCCGACCTAATCCGAACTACCTATACCCGACCACAGACTTCATAAAAATGCAAATATCTCGGTTAATATTCAAGATAGAGAATAAATGTATATAACAATATTTATAGTAAATTTAATTTGCAATAAGATTGGTTCTATACAATTTTTCGATCCGATGCATAATAACGGAGATATTTTGAATTTTGAACCCCCCTCTTAACCCCCCTCCCTCTAGTCCGATTTCAGCCATTAACGAACTTGATCTGTCTTTTTACATAAAACGGTTATATATCGAGTTTCGTAACGATCAAACAAAATTTGCGACCGCTAGAGCGTTAACAGACAAATCAAATATATATATATATATATATATATATATATATATATATATATATATATATATATAATTTTGAACGGACCTCATTTTCGTCATCTCCTGGGTAGGATCGATGGACATTTGAAGAAATATTTCGAAAATTTGCGTCATGAGTACGACCCTTAAGGGAAATCTGCTAAAATCTACATCGGTAAAAGCACATACTCTCCTGATTATCGGTATCAAATTGTTAAACCTAAAACAAAAGTGAGAAGCTAGAAGCTGATGTTCTACAGAAAAAAATTCTAAAGAAGTTTAAAGATAAACAAAATGTTTAATATAAATAAACCACCGAAAATGCATTAAAATATTAATGTAATAAATAATTAAGCTAATTCAATATTAATAAACCGATGTAATTTAACGAGAGTTATTGAAAGAGGACATTGGTTTCGATATAAAAAAAAAAATAATAAACTTGAATTAGTTTCAAACTTCGATGCTAAAGAAAAACCACAATATTCCGGATTTATAACTTTATACATTCTTGATTTATGATGTCTATCAGACAGAATATTGCCTTAGAATAAAACCTCTAAGTGTTACACTGATACCTCGCTCACGTAATACCGTTATAAAACACACTAATCCTTAGACGGTTGATAAAGCAGAGAAAATGCCCTATAAGCATATTCATCAATTGAAGAAATTATAAAACGTTTTCAGCAAACGAAAGAAGGCCTAACAATATTAATAATTAATTCTCTTAGTCCTCTTAGAGATTTATAATTGCTATACCTTACTATACATTCTCATATCAAATATATATGCTTGAGTATATAAACATATAAGATACAATACATACCCCCCCCCTCCACAAACGTATGCAAGCTCACACACACTTCTGTGTGCGTGTGTTTTGAAATACATTGAAACGGAAGCCCCTAAAAGAGAATTGTTCCACACAGCCATATTTGTGCCGGCACTAGTAGCACACGATAGCTCAACCGCCTCACGATTTTCAGTATACACCGAGGTTAACAATTGCAAACTAAATGTTATCTGCCGGTTTTCAGGCTGGACGTTGTCTTCCTTGTTGTTGCAATTGAGAAACTACTTGTGAGTTCCGGTGAGATGATTCAGAAGCTCAAGTAGCTTATATAAAGAATAAAGAAGTATATATATCTTGTGCCCATAAGTCCATCAAGTTAGGAATGAGTCGAGCTAGCCGATTCATCTCCTACCAAAGCTGAGTTAGGCCACTCTGAGCTGTAGAGCCAAAGATGTATTTTAGCAGATTTCCCTGAAGGGAAATCAGCTATTGAGGTCGTACTCATGACGCGATTTTCAAAAATTTTCTTCAAATGTCCATCGATCCTACCCAGGAGATGACGAAAATGAGGTCCGTTCAAAATTATATATATATATATATATATATATATATATATATATATATATATATATATATTTGCCAGTTAACGTTCTAGCGGCCGCAATTTTTGTTGGATCGTTACGAAAGTCGATATTGAACGTTTCTATTAAAAAATACAGATCTAGTTCGTTAATGGCTGAAATCGGACCAGTGAGAGGGGGGGTTTAGTGGGGGGATTTTCGAAAATTCCAAATATCTCCGTTTCCATACGTAGGATCAAAACATTGTATGGTACCAATCTTATTGTAAATTAAATGTACTATAAATATTGTTCTATACATTTCTACTCTATCTGGAATATTAACCGAGATATTTGCATTTTATTAAGTTTGGACCGTAACGGACGACTGAGTTTCCCGCCAAAAGCTAGTTCGGCCCTTTGCCGTAACTGTTCTGCTCTCGTATAGAGATTTCTCTATTGTATAACTTCACGTGCGAAATTTGCTTAGTTTACGCAGCCCCTGCGTGACGGACTTTTTTTCTTATTGTTACGCTCTCTGGGTCCAGCGCTATTAAAAAAGAAAGGTTCTTTTTGAAATATATTAATGTTCCTCCAATAAATCTCTCACCGATCTGATTCCGACGACTGAGATCTTTTTTTAATGGTTACTATTAAGATTCGAAAAATATAGTAGTGAATATTAATTAATTTATGATGTATATATGTGTAAATATAGTTGCATATACAAATATATATATATATATATATATATATATAGGGGAGGGGGGCGAAGAGTGTTTAGATCTGTTATAGATTGCTCTCATATATATAGATTATCTTTAAATTTTATTCTTTGAATTTTATAGTTGTTTTCTTTTAAGTGACATTTGTTTTCTGTCCTTTCTGCGAAGAGTATAAATTTATATTTCTGATAGCGATAAAATGCATAGAATATCAATTGTAAAGCTTCAATAGTTTGAGTGTATAGCATATTACGATCCGACTAATAATAACAGGATGCATAGAAAGCAATCCCATGGAAGCAATGCTTGGTATTTAAGCTTAGAACAAAAAGGTTCATGTGATAACAGCTTATTGTAATGAGGACATGAGTAGGAAAACTATCTCGTGTAGGAATGTCCAAATATCTCGATATAAATCATAGAGAAAATATGTATATAAAAACATTTATAGGCAATAACATTTACAATAAGATTAGTTCCATGCAATTTTTTGACGAATAATAACAGAGAAATTTCGACTTTCCGATTTTAGCTTTTTACGATCTTGAACTTTAGTTTCGGATTAAGCGCTTATTTATCAAGTTTGGTAGCGTTAAATCCATATTTGTGACTGCTAGAGCGGTAACAGATATATATTATACTAGCTCAGATACCCGGCTTCGCCCGGGAATTGATTTGAGGCTGGATGGTGATGGTATTTTTTTTGGCAAGGCTTTACTTTGCACAATATTTTGACATTTACCCGTCCCAGTGTTTAGGGTTAATACCCGTTGTTGGCATTTATTAATAATAAAATTAATTTTTTATGTAAGTCTTCACTGTCCTCCAAATTCTCATATTTCCCGTCTCCTGTGCATTATGCATAGATTTAAGTTATTAAGGACAAAATATTAACATAGATGTGAATTAATTTTTCCAGGTGAGGTACCTCATAGTTCAAATTGGAATGAATTGTTGAGCATATCAATATTTCTCAGCAAATTACTTGCTCCACACATTGTTCCTGGAGAAATGTATAGAACAAAAGTTAATCTATATATCAAAGTAAACAACTTTTGTTATGTGCATGTTTGTCGAAAAACAAATAGACAATGAAATATCGCGAATTTTTACTTCAGGCCTATCTTATAACCCCCACTCCCGTTCTAACCTAAAAATTTTAATATAGATTATAATCATGGAATAATTAATGCTTATTGACATACGAAGTTTTTTTAAGTTCGGTTTAATCGTTAGCGCCTAATGAAATAGATGACTCCCGCTTTAGTTTATAGTTTATATCTCGTTTATACTTTGTTAAAAAACAAATATGAATATGACAAAAGTTACTCTAAATAACAAAATAAACTACTTTTGTTATGTTCATATTTACCAAAAAACGAATAGAAAACGAAATACCGCTATTTTTAAATTCAGGCATACCTTACAACCCCCACTCCTGCCCGTCCCTAGAAATGTTGGTATGGCTTATTATAATGAAAGCGTTAGTGCTAATACACATACCGAATTTGGTTTAGTTCGGTTGGGTCTTTTGTCCAGAAAAAAATTGTTCACTTCCGCTATAGGTTATAGCGTATATCTCGTTTATAATTCAGTATACGAGAAAAGTGTATATGTCAAAAGTTACTCTAAATAACAAAATAAACAACTTTTGTTATGTGCATATTTGAAGAAAAACCAATAGGAAATGAAATATCGCTATTTTTAATTTCAGGCCTCCCTTATAACCCCCACTCCTGTTCGTCTCAGAGAATATTAACATAGCCTAAAATCTAAGTTGGGTTAGTAGTAATATACATACCAAGTTTCATAAAATTCGGTTCAGCCGTTTATGCGTGAAAAGGTAACAAAGAAACAAACAAACAAACACACACGAAAGAAACAAAATGCAGTTATGGTGTCTATGACATGTGAAACGAAAAGTTATCGTGAAATTTCGCGAAAAAAATCAATGTACAGACAGAGGTTACAATCTATATATATATATAAAATTGTAACCTCTGTCTGTACATTGATTTTTTTCGCGAAATTTCACGATTACATTTCGTTTCACATGTCATAGACACCATAACTGCAATTTGTTTCTTTGGTGTCTGTTTGTTTGTTTGTTTATTTGTTTGTTTGTTTATTTGTTTGTTTGTTTGTTTGTTTGTTACCTTTTCACGCATAAACGGCTGAACCGAATTTTATGAAACTTGGTATGTATATTACTACTAACCCAACTTAGACTTTAGGCTATATTAATATCCTCTGGGACGAACAGGAGTGGGGGTTATAAGGGAAGCCAGAAGTTAAAAATAGCGATATTTCGTTTCCTATTGGTTTTTTGGCAAATATGAACATAACAAAAGTTGTTTATTTTGTTATGTAGAGTAACTTTTCTTATATACACTTTTTTCGTATACCGAATTATAAACGAGATATACGCTGAAACCTATAGCGGAAGTGAACAATTTTATTTGGGACAAAAGACCCAACCAAAATAAATAAAACTCGGTATATGTATTAGCACTAACGCTTTCATTATAACAAGCCATACCAACATTTCTAGGGACGGGCAGGAGTGGGGATTATAAGGGAAGCCAGAAATTAAAAATAGCGATATTTCGTTTCCTATTAGGTTTTCGGCAAATATGAACAGAACAAAAGTTGTTTATTTTGTAATTTAGAGTAACATTTGTTATATATACTTTTTTCTTATAACGAATTATAAACGAGATATACGCTAAAACCTATAGCAGAAGTGAACATTTTTATTTGGGACAAAAGACCCAACCGAAATAAATAAAACTCGGTATGTGTATTAGTACTAACGCTTTCATTATAACGAGCTATACCAACATTTCTAGGGACGGGCAGGAGTGGGGGTTATAAGGGAGACCTGAATTTAAAAATAGCGGTATTTCGTTTTCTATTCGTTTATCGGCAAGTATGAACATAGCAAAAGTTGTTTATTTTGTTATTTAGAGTAACTTTTGTTATATGCACTTTTTTCTTATACCGAATTATAAACGAGTTATACACTATAAACTAAAGCGGGAGTCAACTATTTTATTAGGCACTAACGATTAAACCGAACTTAAAAACTCGGTATGTCAATTAGCATTAATTCTTCCATGATTATAAGCTATATTAAAATTTTTTTTTATTATAAGGGAGGCCTGAAATAAAATTTCGTGATATTTCATTGTCTATTTGTTTTTTGACAAACAAGCAAATAACAAAAGTTGTTTACTTTGTTATTTAAATTAACTTTTGTTTTATACATTTCTCCAAGAACAATGTGTGGAGCAAGTTATTTGCGTAGAAATATTGATATGCTCAACAATTCATTCTAATTTGAACTATGAGGTACCTCACCTGGAAAAATTAATTCAAATCTATGTTAATATTTTTCCTTAGTAACTGAAATCTATGCATTATGCAAAGGAGGCGGAAAATATGGCAATATAACAAAATATGAAATATAACAATATGGAGGACAGTCAAGACTTACATAAAAAATTAATTTTATTATTAACAAATGCCAACAACGGACATTAACCCAAAACACTGGGACGGGTAAACGTCAAAATATTGTGCAAAGTAAAGTTTTGCCAAAAAAAAAAACCATAACCATTCAGCCTCAAATAAATTCCCGGGCGGAGCCGGGTATCTGAGCTAGGATATATATAAAATTGTAACCTCTGTCTGTACATTGTGTTTTTTCGTGAAATTTCACGATAACTTTTTGTTTCACATGTCATAGACACCATAACTGCATTTTGTTTCTTTCGTGTCTGTTTGTTTGTTTATTTGTTTGTTTGTTTGTTTGTTTGTTTGTTACCTTTTCACGCATAAACGGCTGAACCGAATTTTATGAAACTTGGTATGTATATTACTACTAACCCAACTTAGACTTTAGGCTATATTAATATCCTCTGAGACGAACAGGAGTGGGGGTTATAAGGGAAGCCAGAAATTAAAAATAGCGATATTTCTATTCCTATTGGTTTTTCGGCAAATATGCACATAACAAAAGTTGTTTATTTTGTTATTTAGAGTAACTTTTGTTATATACACTTTCGTCGTATACCGAGTTATAAACGAGATATACGCTAAAACCTATAGAGGAAGTGAACTATTTTATATGGCACAAAACAATCAACCAAACTAAATAAAACTCGGTATGTGTATTAGCACTAACGCTTTCATTATAACAAGCCATGCCAACATTTCTAGAGACGGGCAGGAGTGGGGGTTATAAGGGAAGCCAGAAATTAAAAATAGCTATATTTCGTTTCTTATTGGTTTTTCGGCATATATGAACATAACAGAAGTTGTTTATTGTGTAATTTAGAGTAACTTTTGTTATATTCACTTTTGCCGTATACGGAAGTATAAATGAGTTATACTCTAAAAACTATAGAGGGAGTCCACAATTTTATTTGGCACAAAAGACTCAACCGAACTAAACCAAACTCGGTATTTGAATTAGCACTAACGCCTTCCTTATAATAAGCCATACTATTTCTAGGGACGGGCAGGAGTGGGAGTTGTAAAGGAGGCCTGAAATTAAAATAGTGATTTCCTATTGGGGTTTCGGCTAATATGCAAATAACAAAAGTTGTTTAATTTGTTATTTAGAGAAATTTTCTCAACACTTCTTTTCAATATGAACTACCAGGTACCTCAAATGAAAAAATTTATTCATATGTATGTCAATATTTTCTCATTAATAATTCAAATCTATGCATAATGCACAGGAAACGGGAAATATGGCAATATGCAGAACAGTGAAGTCTTGCATAAAAAAATAATTTTATTATTAACAAATCCACATAAACGACGAGTGTTAACCCTAAACACTGGGACGGGTAAATGTCATAATATTGTGCAAAGTAAAGCCTTGCCAAAAATATACCATGAACATTCAGCCCCAAATGAATTCCCGAGCGAAGCCGGGTATCTCTGCTAGTATATATATAAAATTGTAACCTCTGTCTGTACATTGATTTTTTTCGCGAAATTTCACGATAACTTTTCGTTTCACATGTCATAGACACCAAAACTGCATTTTGTTTCTTTGGTGTCTGTTTGTTTGTTTGTTTGTTTGTTTGTTTGTTACCTTTTCACGCATAAACGGCTGAACCGAATTTTATGAAACTTGGTATGTATATTACTACTAGCCCAACTTAGACTTTAGGCTATATTATTATTCTCTAAGACAAACAGGAGTGGGGGTTATAAGGGAGGCCTGAAATTAAAAATAGCGATATTTCGTTTCCTATTGGTTTTTCGGCAAATATGCACATAACAAAAGTTGTTTATTTTGTTATTTAGAGTAACTTTTGTTATATACACTTTTGTCGTATACCAAAGTTTAAATGCGTTATACGCTAAAAATTATAGCGGGAGTCAACAATATTACTTGCCAAAAAAGACTCAACCGAACTAAATAAAACTCGGTATGTGTATTAGCAGTGAGGCCTTCATTATAATAAGCCATACCAAATTTTCTATGGACGGGCAGGAGTGGGGGTTATAAGGGAAGCCTGAAATTAAAAATAGCGATATTTCGTTTCCTATTGGTTTTTCCGCAAATATAAACATAACAAAAGTTGTCTACTTTGTTATTTGGAGTAACTTTTGTTATATACACTTTTGTCGTATACCTAAGTATAAATGAGTTATACGTTAAAACTTTAGCGGGCACTAACGGCTGAACCGAACAAAACTCGGTATGTCAATTAGCATTAATTCTTCCATGATTATAAGTTATATTAAAAGTTTTAGGTTCGAACGGGAGGGGGGGTTATAAGGGAGGCCTGAAATAAAAATTCACCATATTTACATGTATAAGAGGCGGGAAATATAAAAATATCGAAGACTGTGAAGCCTTATCGAATAAATAATTGTATTATTAGCAAATCCACGGGAAAGACGGGTATCAATCCTAAACACTGGGACGGGTAAATGTCAAAATATTGTGCAATGTAAAGCCTGCTAAAAAATACCATCACCATTCAGCCTCAAATGAATTCCCGGGCGAAGCCGGGTATCTGAGCTAGTATATATATATATATATATATATATATATATATATATATATATATATATATATATATATACTAGCTAAGGAACCCGGCTTCGCTCGGGAAATCATTTAAGGCTGAATGATGATAGTATTTTTTTGGGCAAGGCTTCAATGTTTACAACTACACTTCGCGTCGGCGCGCATTGTTTTGCTGTGAGGGTCAGGACTTATAAATGAGAAATTTTATATTTGAAGAATAAATAAAAATGTGTTCCTAATCTATCCCTTGCCACTTTTTAACTCACCTTTTTGAATACTTCAAACCATCATCATGGATTTATTACAATTAAATATCGTCTATAATGAAACTTATTTCCTGTCAAAAACCAATCCGAGCACATATAGTTTAAGCATAGTCTAGCACGTAAGGTTATATTCATAATAGTAGATCTCAGTGGTAATCACTTCCCGTAATGCCCAGCATTTCACAGGAAATTAGTAAACTCAATTAACTCTATTAGCCTCCGTCTATTTCCGCTCTCGCATTAGAGCTATCAACACTCTTCTCCTTAAATTATTAATTCAAAATATTATTGTAATAATTTATCTACCTGATGGAATTAAATAATAGTGTTACCCTAAAAATAATTTCAATTACTTATATTCAAAAAGCTAGTCGAGGGGAAGAGATCGTAGCCGTCCCTGCAACCTAAGTAATACTTTAAACAATCATATCGAGTTTAAGAGCATTTTGTCTTTTGTCATAATGACATTAACATTTAATTGTTATGATAGTACATATTTGTTTCAATAACATGAAGATATCGGAAATAAGATAGTATATAACCAAAATCAAAGAGTTTGATTCCGTACTACTTCCGCTATCACTCCTTGAGGAAATTCAGCATGATTTTGTTTAAATAATACATTATACAAATTAAATAATGGAAATGCTTTTATAGTTTAAATTTCTATTGGAAATAAATAACAAAGTTATTTTCTAGGGAAAATAAATAAATGAGGCGAAGGGGGAGGGGGATTTATAATCTCACTAATCCGAATCATACTTAGTACTAAATAATCGAAATAGATAAGGCTAAAACATAACATCATTTGTCATAATATGCCTATATTAAAAACACTTAAATAAGTACTAATAAAATCGTGGACTCCCGCTATAGATTTAGCTTATATCCTGTATTTACTTCATTTTACGACGAAGTGAATGAAACAAAAGTTGCTCTAAATAACAAAGTAAACAACTTTTGTTATGTGCACCTTTGCCGAAAAACAAATAGAAAATGAAATATCGTGAATTTTTACTTCAGGCCTCCCTTATAAGTCCCACTCCCGTTCGAACCTAAAAATTTTAATATAGCTTATAATCATGGGAGAATTAATGCTAATTGACATACCGAGTTTTGTTAAGTTCGGTTCAATCGTTAGCACCCAATAAAATAGTTGACTCCCGCTTTAGTTTATAGTATATATCTCGTTTATACTTCGTTAAAAGTCAAAAATGAATATCACAAAAGTTACTCTAAGTAACAAAATAAACATCTTTTGTTAGGTTCATATTTGCCGAAAAACGAATAGAAAACGAAATACCGCTATTTTAAATTCAGGCCTCCCTTACAACCCCCACTCCTGCCCGTCCCTAGAAATGATGGTATGGCTTAATATAAAGAAGACGTTAGTGTTAATACACATACCGAGTATTATTCATTCCGGTTGTGTCTTTTGTGCCAAATAAACTTCTTCACATTCGTTATAGGTTTTTGCGTATATCTCGTTTATAATTCAGTATACGAAAAAAGTGTATATAACAAAAGTTACTCTAAATAACAAAATAAACAACTTTTGTTATGTTTATATTTGCCGAAAAACCAATAGGAATCAAAATATCGCTATTTTTAATTTCAGGCTTCCCTTATAACCCCCACTCCTGTTCGTCTCAGAGGATATTAATATAGCCTAAAGTCTAAGTTGGGTTAGTAGTAATATACATACCAAGTTTCATAAAATTCGGTTCAGTCGTTTATGCGTGAAAAGGTAACAAACAAACAAACAAACAAACATACACGAAAGAAACAAAATGCAGTTATGGTGTCTATGACATGTGAAACGAAAAGTTATCGTGAAATTTCGCGAAAAAAATCAATGTACAGAGGTTACAATTTTATATATATATATATATATATATATATATATATATATATATCTATATATATATATATGGTCTTGTTATTCTTTTTGGAGTTTCGGTCAATGTTGGTGAAATCTTAGTTTATGCCAATATTTCGAGACTCTTTATTTTCTCTTCTTCAGGGCAAGACTACCGGCATAAACTAAGATATTTTCACCATCATTGACCAAAACTCCAAAAAGAATAACACCATATATAAATATAACCTGGTCGAAAACATCAACACAATTATATATAATATATATATATATATATATATATAGAGAGAGAGAGAGAGAGAGAGAGAGAGTGAGAGAGAGAGAGAGAGAGAGAGAGAGAGAGAGAGAGAGAGAGAGAGAGAGAGAGAGAGAGTGAGAGAGAGAGATCAATTGATACAGTAGAAAAGTATGTCCGATATAATAATCCTAAATAATGATTTTCCGATCATTAATTGGGGTTAATTTACTTCAGTGGTTGTACATAGTTGCTTCACTGCCAACTAATGAAGAGGGGAATAATGATGAGAGATTGTGAAGACGCCTTTCTGGCAAAAACAAGACAGAAACCCAATTATCCTAAAGTTGACATCATAGAGTAGTCATCAAGATAATGAAAAGTCCGTCACGCAGGGGCTGCGTAAACTAAGCAGATTTCCCACGTGAAGTTTTACAATAGGGAAATCTGCCTAATAACAACTGTAGAAGTAAGAAACCTCTAAACCTAAAACATTATTTAGGGCGTAATAACCCAGTAGTTTCTAGCCCCAAAAAACAGTTGACCTAACCTCTAAACCTATTCACGAGGGACGAATAGTTAAAGAAACGGCCACCAGAGCTCTCGGCGGAAAGTCCGAACATAGCCTGGTGACCACACGCAGAATACAAATGCAAAAACCGCGGTTATATTCAAGATAGAGAATAAATGTATATAACGTTATTTATAGTAAATTTAATTTACAATACAATTTGTTCTATATCATTTTTCGATCCGACGCATAATAACGGAGATATTTTGAATTTTCAAAAATTCCCTCTTTAAACCCCCTCCCCCTTCCACTGGTCCGATTTCAGCCATTAACGAACTTGATCTTGCTTTTTATATAAAACGATTAAATTCCGAGTTTGGTAATGATCAAATAAGAATTGCGACCGCTAGAGCGTTAACAGACAAATATATATATATATATATATATATATATATATATATATATATATATATATATATATATATATTTTTGAGCGGTCCTCATTTTCGTCATCTCCTGGGTCGGATTGATGAAATCGCGCATCATGAGTACGACCTCAATAGCTGATTTCCCTTAAGGGAAATCTGCTAAAAGGGAACCCTAACTCAAATGTGACGTAGGCATCACATGACTTCCTTGTACTCCTACCATATTAAATAAGCAAAATATTTGGTTTCTCGTCCTGTAAAATTATTCCATTTCAAAGTAATATACCTTATTCCCTAGATTAAGGTACAGCAGTGGGGATTTATGGAAGGCTAAAATCAAATGTGTAATGTTAAATCGCTTAATATTTGAGCTAAGAGAAAATGTAAACAATAACAATTGTAGAGCATCAATAGTTTAAGAAGATTAATTCTATAGCATTTTAAGATCCAACTAATGATAACGGAGATATTTTGAATTTTCAAATTAATCCTCTCTAAACCCCCACTATTTCTGGTCCAATTTCAGCCATTAACTAATATTATCTTTAGCGATGAATGAAACATCGCACGTTAAATATCGAGTATGCTATAGAACAAATTAACATTTTCAAGTAAAGAACGTAAAGTCTAAAATGACATTACACAACTCATTTGCATGTACCTCAGACAGTAAATGTTCAATGAAAACAAAATTTATATTGAAGTTTCCATTAAAGTGGTTCTTGATAAAACTGCTTATTTTTAATATGATATGAGTAGGAGTGGGGGTTTACTGTAGACTGAAAACAAACAATGCAAATATCTCAGTTATATTTATGATAGAGAAAATATGTATATAACAACATTAAAAGGAAATTAAATTTGAAATAAGATAGATGCTTTACAATTTTTAGATCCGGCGTATTATAATAGAGATATTTTTAATTTTCGAAAATCCCCCTATCTAAACCAATGTTCGATTTCAGCCTTTAACGAATTTGATCTTTAGTTTTACATAAAACTCTTATAATTGCGTTTGGTAACGATAATACAATCATTGAGCCCGCTAAGGTAGACAAATATATATATATATATATATGTGTGTGTGTGTGTGTGTGTGTGTGTGTGTGTGTGTGTGTGTACATATATATACATACCTATGTAGGATCGATGGAGGAAATTTTTCTTAAATCGCGTTATAAATACAATATTTCCTTATGGGAAATCTGCTAACAAATCGGGGGGAAATTATAGAGAAGGATCGCTCACAAGAAGAGATGTTGCTCTGAAACTCTAAAAAGATCCATAATTTTTTTAAACTGAAATAAATAATAATAATAAAACCGAGTAGATAAGAAAAACACAAACTTTTAATAACTAAATTTATTTATTTATTGGGGTTAGGAGCTCTGTGGTAATTTTCTCGTTTACTAGCTGGATATACTTTAAATGGAATATTGAGTTAAAAATCATTTATGTTATTACTTCATACTAGAAATATTATATTATTTAAAATTGTTCAATATTATGTTAAATTACTCCCTAAATCAAAATCAATAACGGAAAGAAATTAAATTTTTTGGACCAAATTTAATTTTTTAAGATGGTTAAGTATACTGTCAATATGTGGGCTACTTACTGTCTGTAAGAAGTTTGTAGATGTCATTTGGACATTCCTTATTAATTCAATGTTCCTCAATGTCAGTAAGTGTTTAATGGTTAATAGTTCGTGAAATATTCTGCAGAGAAGTCTTTCTGTTCTAGTCATGAGGTATGATTGTGTAAAATGTGAGCGTTCTATCATAAGTCTCGTGAGTACGACTTCGTCTCGTCAAATTGTCAGGTCTACTGGATGGCCCTCAAGTTTGTTAATGGTCAAAATCGGACAGAGAAGTTGTAAAATGTAAACACGTAGATCCATTCGTTGTTAGGTGTAGGATTACAACTTTTATGTGAGTAATCATGTTGATACAGCAATCCATTGATTTATCTACATATTTTTATGGAACTCTAAAATTAGTGAAGTTATTTTTACATTTACATTTTCAGACTTCGGTAAATACCCATTCCTACTCATCAATCTTGTGTTGAAGTATTGTTAAACTGGAATAATCAGTGACGAAGATACGGGAGTCGTATCTTACCCGTATAGGGGTAAGAATGCCCCAGTGCCAGCATCATTTCTGAACATGAGATTAGTTTTCACGTCCTGCATGAAGGACTTTTTTCTAAACAGTTTGCGTTACTATTTCAGCAGCACATAAATAATAACTAGGAAGTGTATTAAAGACAATAGTAAATACTGGTTGTAAGTATCTGAGAGGAATTAATTTACGAGACTTTACTGTTAAATATTCCTTAGGATTTCCAGTCAAGTGCATACAAATGTAATTTAGAGGAAGAAGTCATGATATATATTGCAAAGATAAGGAAACAATTCCAATTTTAAGGAGCATAAAGGATGTATTTGGATGGGGAAAAAGAAAAGAAAAAAAAAAATATTAAGTAAAATTTCAAATAACTTAATATCAAAAAAGTCTTTCGTCACTCCTTCAAGCTGTTTTAAGAATTAGGACTGCATTTCGTAAAGGGGGAAAATATTAAATAGCAAATTTTTTAAAGTGTACAAACAATACCATAAATTGGCGCATGCCGCGGAATTCATCCAGAGTTAAACAAAAGTACGAAGGAACCGATTTGTATTGATAAATCTTTCCTAACGAGAATGGAAGTATAATCCACAATTAGGTTTCTGAGATTGTTTTCGAAAATAGGGGGGGGGCTGCAGCAAAATAATCTCTTTTGAAGGTATCGTAATAAGTAATAATCTCAAGATAGTTCTTTCATTTAAGCCATCTGGTACCGTAATGGTGTAGTTTGTCTTTGCTTTGTTTGATTATACTATCACCAACTGTTCACTGCTTTTTTTTTGTAATGAAAGATTATTTATTATATGAAATGTATATAAAAATATTGATAAACTATAGTAATTTCAGATAAATGTTAAAACTGTTGGGTACAAATGCAAATAATGTTTGGTAGGCATGAGAATATAGTAAAATAGGTGTTAATAAACAGACGCATTGAATATAATGTTTCCCACAGTGGTAAATAAAAATAAAGTGATATATTTGCATCCGCTTTATGCAACTACGGCCAATCAGTAAGGGTTATCTACAGGTTACCACCCATTTCTAGCCAGGGTGTAACAAAGGATTTTCTTTAATGAACTCGTCACTAAATAAATTCATATTGCACAGGTGGGAATCGAACTTATGACTCTAGGTTTACCAAGTTCACTACGACCAACACCTAAAGTTAGCCACAATTAATAGTTATTTATATGCCAATAAATATGGAGCTGACATTATTGAACAAATGTTAGTCCATGGCTGTATCAATAAATTATTTATACTATCAGCATTGAAAGTGATGCTTGTGAGGATTATTCCTAGCAAATTGTTGGAGGTTTACGAAAATGATAATAAAGCTTAAAGGAAAATCAACTAATCTTTCGTAAATTTTGGCATCCATTTGGCAAATATCTACAGAAAATCATTTACGTTCAATACACAATACACCTTAATCCCCAACATTTGAGATGTAGTATGAGTTTCTTAAATAATAACAACACACATAAAACGAGAGATAAGAGGTCTAAGTAATAGAAAACGAAACCAATGAAAACGTAATGAAATGAAGAAAATAAAAAAAAACGAATTAAACAAGTAACCATAACCCATTTGTTGTTTATGAATACAAATTTGGATGATACCTAAAGATAAAAAATAACATTGCTTTGTTTAAGTAGATTAGCATTACTTATGTTATTTTAGCATTTAAAAAAGTATACTTAAGGCTTTTTGTCTCCCTTATCTATTCTAGTCGTTATATTAAGAGTGTTTATGCAAATATTAATTCATCATTTCTTTTTTTTTACAAATTGTAAACAAAGATGGAAAAAAGACGTGGAGTAATGGGACCCAGACATTATCTTAACAAAATATAGACGATGACGTTTTAAAGGCAAATATAACAAATACCTAGCTCTGGGTAATGAAATCATGAAGACTTTTCATATAAATAAGTAACTCATAGAGCTGTTGGTCCTGTTGTCATATGAATTATGCAGAGGGGAGTGCATCGCAAGACGGCCGAGTACACTTGTTGTTTACTATTATTTGTTTAATTGACAGGATCGATATAAGAGCCATTCTGTAAGGCGGGCGGGCGTGATGTAGGCTAATGCTGTCGGATCCAACGAGGTAGAAGCACAGAGCATAGAGATATCAGGCTATAGTAAGGGTTTATATTGGATAAATGCTTACAGTAGGCTGTGGGAGCGGGGTCCTGTAGACTATGGAGTAGATGAACGACTAGATCCGAACGAGCAACACCCTCAACAGAACGGTGGCTGCCCACGTACTGGGGACCTGGGGCCCTCCCAGTCCAGCCCTCCTCCCCACCCCTCCCCGCCAGCTACCCCTTCCCCCTCCAACTCTTCTCTATATCCTACAGCCTCTATTTGTTTTACCAGCTTCACCCCAACTATATAATAAATAAAAATAAATACCAGAACACGCCTGTTCTTCCATCAGCATTTTACAGTTTTCAATAATTCAATATTTAAAATAATAGTTCAATATTTACAGACCCAATAGCAATGGAATGCTAACAATTTTACATTTATGTGATCGATTCTCGGTATTTAAACACTCTGAAACTCTAATAAAGTTCAGCCTGGTAATCATATAGATTACCCTCAGAGCAAGGAAAGCAAAAAAAAAAAAAAGTCGTAAATATCTGTATTACTTTGAATAATAAAAAATCGTCCGTCCGCACATGCTGAGTAAACTAAGCCGGTTTCCCACGTGCAGGAATTAGATATTCTATTTCTCTGATAATAATTATCCTATGAACACCAAATTTAAGTTGGCCATGAGACGATTAGTGATACAGTTGGTGAAAAGAGAAAATCCAATAAGCAGGAGCAGGGGTTAAATGAAGGCAAAAATCAAAATATACAAATAATCTACTTATCAAATTTCAGATATAGAGCAGAAATTCTAGGACATTAAATAATTAACACTAATTTTTTTCTGGATTTATTTCGAGTTCTTTTACTTTTACCCCCTGTTGACACATCTTCCTCCTCCTTAATAGCTCGATTGCTTCAATCAACAAATTTTTTGATTGATTAAAACTCGTTTAATTAAGGAGTACGGTATCGATCAAGCGAACATTGGAGACTGTAAGAAATCTTTATTGGTGACGGAAAATCGAAAATACTTGCGTTTATCATGCATAGGAAAGGTACAATGAAAACCATATTTGACATCTAAGCTAGGATTAAGATATTATATGACACATCAGATTATTGTTAATATGCGATGGTAGAGAGGTTTACTAAAGACTGAAAACTAAAGATGCAAATATATCTGTTAATGTAGAGATACGTAAAACATGACAACAACAACATTTAAAGAAAATTAAAATATATAAAATTTCCAATCGGACTTATATTAACAATGAGCATCATTCGATTCCCACCCTCTCCTAGTCCGGATACAGGCATTAACGAAATTGATCTTTAGTTTAACAAGAAACGCTTAAATGCCGAGTTTAGGAACGATAAGACAAAAACGGCGGTTCAGAGCGGTAACAGACAAGTGCGTGTTAGTGTTCGTGTGAGTGGGTGTGTGATTTGGAACGGAAGTGGTCTTCGTTATCTCCTAGGTAGGGCGGATAGACATTTGATGAAATTTATTCAAAACTCGCTTCATGAGTAAAAGTTCAATAGATGATCTCCCCAAAGAGAAATTTGTTAAAAATCATTTGGGCATCGGAATCTATTTAATCGGGGCCACCGAGTAAAATCTCTTGTCCCCCTCCATGACCAGAAAAAGGGCGTATAATATAAAATAACATAACCCTTAAACCATACTATATTATAGTTATTTTAAAATAAAATAGCACACTTTAGCTAAATACTCAGTATTTACACCTCATAAAAACAGAATGCTAAAAGGAATTGTAAACAATAAAAGAAGGTTACATGTACCATCATATATTATAGTCTTACCCTAAATCACGTACCATATTTTTCTGATATAAATATAATGAATATTTATTGGTCTTAACTGCAGTAGTCAGTTTTTCGAAGATATTTGTCACGCTTTAATGTTATTTTTCTTCAGGTCTGTCAAGAGGACAAAGTGTTATAGCCCCAGAACCCCAATAAAAATATGTCAATTCAAGCAAATTTAGATATAAGGAACACAAATTATTAGACGTCATAAAGTTGGCAAGAATAGAACTGTTTGATTATTTTCTTTTATTATTATTATTTAGATAATGGCCACCCACATTGTCTTAAGAATAATAATAATTATTTAGCATTATATTTAGTAGAGACCCTTGGGGAAGAATAACTTTAAATATTAATTCAAAAAGAAGGAAATTTAATTTTAAATAAACAGGGCTCGATTAATATATTAAAGTGTGAGTTTGTGTATGTGCGTCTGTGTGAAACTAACACAAGTTAAAATTGGTACATTCATATAATATTATAGGGAAATGCATACTTAAATTTCATAATAAGCATTTGCTTTTAGTTTCAAAAGTGGAAGGTAGATGAATAAATTTTCTTTAAGAATTAATTTGAGAAGTTAGTGTTTCTAATTCTACAGACACATGCAATATAAATAATTTAAATTACAAACTTACGCAGCGTCGAAGTGACAACGACTTCTACTCATGTAAACATAACCTAAAAAATAATAATAAAAAATTAGAATTGCGTTAGTACGTATATACAATTCCATGAGTAAAATAACAACAGAAATGCAAAACAAAATCTGAATCAATTAATAATGGCTATTTACGTTAGAAGGTAGGCTTTAGAAAACATTAATACCAATTAAACGAGCTGTTTGTCCCTTTTAAGCCTTTCGAAACTAGGTCCATACCTAATTTCAAATGTGGTTCATTTCATAAATTATGTTTATTAACACTTTCAGTTACTGGAAATCAGTTACTTTGGGAGTTCCGATGACTAACATTTTCATAATGTCTTCAAATGTCCTACTCTCTTAAAGCAGGCTATTAAAATGAGATGTGTACATAATACTATCGCCAAAACACATCGGATTAATAAAAGAAATCTAGCTTGGTAGTTCCAAATGAGATAATTCTTATCATTTTTTTTTTACGTCCACTTTATGCTGCTATGGCTAATTGGCACGGGTTATCTACAGGTTACCACCCTTTTCTAGCCAGGATAGAACTAAAGAATTTATTTAATGAGCCCCTCACCAAATAAATTCCTAATGCCCAGGGCGGGAATCGAACTCACCACTCTAGGTTTACCATGCGAGATTAAGACCAACGCCTTAACGCCACGACCAACCTGAGCCCCTAATTCGTACCAAGGTCGTTGAAAAAATGAAAGTAAAACTCCTTGGTCATATCCTAAGGAACAACGATTTCACCACAAATGTATTTTAAGTTAAATTGGTTGAACACAGGGAATGATAGAGGCTAGAAAAGCATTATTTAAGACATCAAACATCTCACGAATTTCATCGGGTACAGTAATATTAGCCGATTCAGAATGAACCCAATGTTTGCAACGGCAAAGCCTAGCCTTTAAATCACACCCACGCACAGACTGATAAAAGAATGCTGGAAGATTAAAAGCTATTGAATGTTAAAAAAAGAAGAAAAATGTAGCTTCCTTGAAAGAAATAATTAGTTTCTGTCTAAACGATTACCTTCTGCAGGTCACGCTGATTGTGCATGTGTGAAATGAAACAATCACATTTCCGTAATATAGGAGGAAGGACCGGTGAACAGAATGATGTGTCTAAAAGGCACAACCTCCACAGCTGAATTGCCTTTAAAAAAAATCTACTGAATCTCAATTGAATCCTACTAGAAGTCAATAGTTTTCCCAATATAAATGCACGACTTGTTCCGAGATAAAATGGAATATAACATGGATGTTGTGATGTAATACCGTGCAAAACATATCTAATACGTAATCTTGGGATATATATCATTGATCCTCTGGTAGTAGGGAGAAAGTCAAGAAGCCCCACGCTAGCTATCGACATGCAAACTAGTAATTCGGAAGAAAGCATCGTCGGGAAACCAGGTCAACTATACTCCTATTAGGGACCACGCATGGCGACCTTTCAAAGAGCCCTTCTCGTGCACACTCATGATTTTATATAACTAACCTAATTCTATGATCTTTTATGGATGTAGAGAAATAAATCTGATACATCCAGCCAGTTCCATCACATTTGCAAATGACCTGACCTGACCCCCCCCCTCCTCTAAAAATCTTTAATTATCAGCATTACTCATGCGATGTTACTTCAAATCCCCATCGATTCTACCTTGGAGATGACGAAAATGAGGTCAACTATATGTATATTTTTGTCGCAGTTTTGTAAATCTAAACATTTGGGAGATTTAGTTAAGTACGAAAAGGGGAACTCGGAGATGCGACTCCTTTGCCCCTGTTCAGGAGAAGTGGATTCAAGAGCCTAACTAGCCTACACACCTAATGCTAAATACTAACCTAAACTCACACAAACAATACATATAATCTACAAATAAATACATTTTTCCTTGGTTTCAACACCTCTTGGGCAAAGGTCCTGAAGGCTGAAAATCTACCATCTATGGTAGCTCTCACATATGGCCTGTGAACTGGTGGCCAGTTCACAATGAGAAAGCTCTCATTAGCCGAATACGCTTGGCGGTGAAATGCGGACAATGGAGGATCCAATTAATACGTGTACAGAAGCTGTACAACCATCCACGTTTTATTCAGAAAAATAAACATGGAAATAAAACGAATTTATGCTTTAAATAGGTGTCGCCCGTCGTTATATTTAAAGATTGTAATAACAAATGCTGAACAATCCATTAATTTTCATCACATGATTGTCTGATTTACAGTTTATTGTATTTGGGATGTGCTTGATTCGCAGGCAATGAATGATTATAGTTACTATTCTCTTCATAAGGACCAATAAATGGTGTACCACAGACTTTCTGCGATAAGGCCATATGGATAATGCTAACTCAAACGGACCCCTGAGCCTCAAATTATAACAAAAGCAACCTTAAGATAAAATATACTCTTAATATCAAGCTTTTGATAAACAAGAGGAACAGCTATTGTTTGTAGTTACAGAAAGAAAAACTCAAGCCTTTTTTTAATGAGAAAAGAAATTAGGCCAGCCTGAACTAACAAGGAGAACTTCAGAGATATACAAAGTGCATTCAGCAGATAGTATTCAGCATAGTAACATATAATACCCAAAAAGAAATAATAATAAAAGTAAACGTTACATTTAAATTATTAGGCGAAATGATATTTCGTAAAATAAAACGTTGCGTCTCTTCGACAGAGGATATGATGAAATAAATAAAAAAATATTTCCTACAAAACTTGCTGAAAGACAAATACTAAGTCCGCCACACAGAGGCTGCGTTAACTAAGCAGATTTCCCAAGTGGAACATCTCAAAATTTGCAATTACCTCTAAACGTAGAAATTCAATTAAAACAATATCTTGTATTTAGACTTCAAATAAAGTGGTTCATTATATAACAGTTTATTGTTAATATGACATTAGTAGGAGTGGGGGTTTACTCATGGCAGAAAAATAAAAACGCAAATATCTCTGTTAATAATCGAGATAGCGAAAACACGTACATGACAACATTTATAGAAAATTACATTTGCTATATGATTGATTTTATAGAATTTTTCGATCCGACGCATAACAGGAGATACCACTGGTCCAATTTTAGTCGATAACGAAATTGATCTTCGTTTTTACATGAAACTTATAAATATCAAGTTTCGTATCGAACAGACAAAAATTGCGACCGCTATAGCGTTAACAGACAACTATATATATATATATATATATATATATATATATATATATATATATATATATAGCTATAGTATCAACGACCTCCCCAGTGAGGACATTGTGTAGCCATTCGAAATGTGGCAACAATGCAGGAGGCACCTAGCCATTACAGCCTTAATCCAGCCTACACCTATCCAACACCTCTCTGGAACTGAGGATTCGCTACGATGGTTTAGCGATCCTATGGAAGGGACAATCTCTACTAACCAGCTCCCACACGAAGAACACATGTACCAGTTTCCTGGCCTGTATGTCTTCGGGCTTTGAACACACGACCACTACGTCTATGACCGGCAGTGAAGGCAAGCCTCCACTCCGGACTCCACCCAGCCCTTAGTTCATATTGAGTAAGCCGCTAGAAACTCACCCTATTAAGGCCGGAATGATCCCCTGCCCGGAACAGCAAAGCCGACTAAGGACCTACTGTTCCTTCGGTTCCCCTACCCAAGAGCTACACAGCGGGGGCTTACTGCTGCCCTTGGGGATCAGTAAGCCCCCGTGAGGACAGTCGCAAAGAACGTAAGGGGGAAACGAGCACTTCAGAAATTGAGAGCCTCTGAAGAGATAGTATATAAACCACGAAGCATGTAGGACAGTCTGCTAAAAGGTAAATTACACACAAAATATAACTGACTTATCTAAGGTATTTCACCAGTAAGGCTATTTGATTACACCATTTTAAACCTACATTAGCCGTTTAGACGAGACAATCCTCTGATTGATTTCATTAAGTTATTATTTATACTATACATAATTATAAGAAATCGCAACGAATATATGTTTCAATTACAATTGGTCTTTTATTATTATTATTTATTAACGTCCACTTTTTGCAACTCAGGCTAATTTGGGCGGGTTATCTACAGGTTACCACCCTTTTCTAGCCAGGGTAGGGCGTAGGATGTTTAATGTATTTTTTATTGGCCTTTTAAAAGAAAATTGATTCGCAATAAAACGGCTTTATTAGCAGATTTCCCTTAGAGGGAATTGAAGTTGTACTCATGATAGGATTTTCGAAACTTTTTCTTCAAATGTCCATCGATCATACCCACGAGATAACGAAAATGAAGTCCGTTCAAAATTGTATGCATATATATATATATATATATATATATATATATATATATATATATATATATAATTGTAACCTCTGTCTGTACATTGATTTTTTTCGCAAAATTTCACGATAACTTTTCGTTTCACATGTCATAGACACCATAACTGCATTTTGTTTCTTTCGTGTATGTTTGTTTGTTTGTTTGTTTGTTACCTTTTCACGCATAAACGGCTGAACCGAATTTTATGAAACTTGGTATGTATATTACTACTAACCCAACTTAGACTTTAGGCTATATTAATATCCTCTGAGACGAACAGGAGTGGGGGTTATAAGGGAAGCCTGAAATTAAAAATAGCGATATTTCGATTCCTATTGGTTTTTCGGCAAATATAAACATAACAAAAGTTGTTTATTTTGTTATTTAGAGATATATACTATAAACTAAAGCGGGAGTCAACTATTTTATTGGGCGCTAACGATTGAACCGAACTTAACAAAACTCGGTATGTCAATTAGCATTAATTCTCCCATGATTATAAGCTATATTAAAATTTTTAGGTTCGAACGGGAGTGAGTGTTATAAGGGAGGCCTGAAGTAAAAATTCACGATATTTCATTTTCTATTTGTTTTTCGTCAAAGGTGCACATAACAAAAGTTGTTTACTTTGATATTTAGAGCAACTTTTGTTTCATTCACTTATGTCGTAAAATGAAGTAAATACGGGATATAAGCTAAATCTATAGCGGGAGTCGACGATTTTATTAGTACTTATTTAAGTGTTTTTAATATAGGCGTATTATGACAAATGATGTTATGTTTTAGCCTTATCTATTTCGATTATTTAGTACTAAGTATGATTCGGATTAGTGAGACTATAAATCCCCCTCCCCTTCGCCTCATTTATTTATTTTCCCTAGAAAATAACTTTGTTATTTATTTCCAATAGAAATTTAAACTATAAGAGCATTTCCATTATTTAATTTGTATAATGTATTATTTAAAAAAAAAATCGTGCTGAATTTCCTCAAGGAGTGATAGGGGAAGTACTAGGGAATCAAACTCTTTGATTTTGGTTATATACTATCTTATTTCCTATATCTTCATGTTATTGAAACAAATATGTACTATCATAACAATTAAATGTTAATGTCGTTATGACAAAAGACAAAATGCTCTTAAACTCGATATGATTGTTTAAAGTATTACTTAGGTTGCAGGGACGGCTACGATCTCTTCCCCTCGACTAGCTTTTTGAATATAATTGAAATTATTTTTAGGGTAACACTATAATTTATTTCAATCAGGTAGATAAATTATTACAATAACATTTTGAATTAATAATTTAAGGAGAAGAGTGTTGATAGCTCTAATGCGAGAGCGGAAATAGACTGAGGCTAATAGAGTTAATTGAGTTTACTAATTTCCTGTGAAATGCTGGGCATTACGGGAAGAGATTACCACTGAGATCTACTATTATGAATATAACCTTACGTGCTAAACTATGCTTAAACTATATGTGCTCGGATTGGTTTTTGACAGGAAATAAGTTTCATTATAGACGATATTTAATTATAATAAATACTATCCATGATTATGGTTTGAAGTATTCAAAAAGGTGAGTTAAAAAGTGGCAAGGGATAGATTAGGAACACATTTTTATTTATTCTTCAAATATAAAATTTCTCATTTCGCTTCAAGTCGCCTGCCTGACCCTCACAGCAAAACAATGCGCGCCGACGGGAAGTGTAGTTGTAAACATTGAAGCCTTGACCAAAAAAATACTATCATCATTCAGCCTTAAAGGATTTCCCGAGCGAAGCCGGGTACCTTAGCTAGTATATATATATATATATATATATATATATATATATATATATATATATATATATATATATAGAAAGAAAGCTAGAGATCTATATATATTGTCTGTTAACGCTCTAGCGCTCGTAATTTTTGTCTGATCGTTATCAAACTTGTATTTAAATGTTTTATGTAAAAATGAATATCAAGTTCGTTAACGGCTAAAATCCAAGAAGTGGGAGGGGGAGTTGAAAGAAAGTTGTGTAAAAAAAAAAAAATAAAAAAAAAAAAAAATAAAAAAATAAAAAAAAAAAAAAAAAAAAAAAAAAACCTTATTGCAAACGTAATTTTCTATAAAAGTTATGTACGGGTTTTCAATATCCTGATTATTAACCAAGATATTTGGTTCATTTAGTTTTCGGTCTTCCCCAACTCCTACTCATGTCATATTAACAATAATATGTTATATCATGAACCACTTCATTCTAATGTTGATTACCAAATATGGTTTTCATTGAACCTATACTTTGTGAGATACATGCAAATAAGTAATGTGACGTCAACAACTAATATATAGTCTTATTTACTCGTATGTTTATTTTATCTATACCGTACTCATTATTTAACCGTTTCAGTAAAGGTCAAAGATCATTTTTGTTATTGACTGAAATCGGACTAATAATATCTCCGTAATCATAAGTCAGATCGTTTCTAGATGAGTTACATGCAAATACGTTCTAATGCTCCCCTCCCCCGTCATTCTTTTGGATTACTATAATTATAGTGATTGAAATGAAAATCATTCAGGTCCATTATGAATTCCAGCATTAAATATGGTAAATAGTTTTCACTAAAATTGATATTGTTGCGAAAACCGCGAACCAGAATAATTACGCAGTTTTAATTGCGTATTTAAGAAGTACGAAGTAGATGAAAGGAACCGACCGACAGTTAGTTTGTTCTCTTCATGTGAATAACAGTGCGTTCAGTACAGCTTTAGTGAACAGTGCATTCAGTACAGCTTTAAGTGAACAGTGCGTTCAGTGCATCTATAGTGAACAGTGCATTTTAGTTTCAGTGCGGTACAATGTTTCATATGAAGATCAGTGTAGTGCCGTGTTTATGTTAAGAATAGTGCAGTGCCGTGTTTTGTGATCTTCAGTGATTCGTCTGAATGTGAGGTTGGCTGGCCTGTTTGTTTACAATTTAGACGTTTTCCGTTGCGGAGGCTATTAGAACGTAAATTGACTGAAATATTTCTTATTGCCATTTTTATTTGCTCACTTAACATTCATAGTGGTGTTACCAGTTTGTAGATTTATCTGTTGTAAAACCACATGCGAAATCTGCGTAGTTTACGCAGCCCCTGCGGGACGGACTTTTAAATATTTTTTATTATTATTTAGTAACGTCCACTTTTTGCAACTCAGGCTAATCGGGACGAGTTATCTACAGGTTACCACCCTTTTCTAGCCAGGGTGGGATTTTAGGACGTTATTTTATATTATACTACATTAAAAAGGGTAAATAATTTCAAAAAGTTTAAGCTCAATGGAGGTTTATACTATTAATGAAAGCCAGTCTTCCTCCTCCTACCTAGAGTGTCTTTGGAGCTCCACAAGTTGCTCAGAATTACAAAGTTGATCAGATTTTTCAAAGCTAACATGGTACAATCGTAATGCTACTTTCGTAAAAACATCATTACACCCTTTTTATTTTTAAATACTGAAATCAAATTTCCGTACCTGGAGAAAAATATTCGACTCAAATTCGGCGAGTTAGCACTCATTTAAAAAAAAAAAAAATCCCAGAAACAAGAGGCCTGAGAATAAAGGTTTAAGAACGTGGAAGCATACTTGCCCCGGGGTTTTCAAAGGAACTTCTCGAGGTTCCCCACTCATTGGGCCTACTTCAACAGCACTATCTGACAGCCAGTCTATTCACCGCTCTCTCAACGCTTTCCCAACAATGGACGGATAAAATGACGCCTTCTTCCAGATGAGTTTCCTGAAAAACTTCAACAAATCCACAAGAATATTTTCAAGCGAGGAATAAATTAAATTAAAAACAGCCAATTAATAAATACGGGCAACCCAACTTGGAGAGTCCTCCATTTTATTCAGTCTCTTAAGAAGGGAACGGGAAAATGGATTTCCTCTACATTTATGGAATATGTATTTATTTAGGTGTGTCGAAATTTGAGCCATTCACACTTTTTCTTATTATAAAAGTAAAATACTTTACGTAAAGTCACCTTATTATAAAAAAACATGTTAAAATATCTACAGCAATGTCTGCAGTCTGTAAGTAAGTGTTCGATAGTTAGTTTTGTATTACACACTGTAAAAGTTGTTCAGTCCTAGTCATGAAGTGTTGGTGTGTTATCCGTGAATGGCCATGCCTCAACGAGCAACAACTACTTCTCTTCTAGTCTTCTCATTACTTGACAACCATTCACGAATAGTGTCTTTTATTTCTCGTAGTTTTGTGTGTGTCTGATGCCAATCCGCTTCCCATTTTAAGCTGACCTCTTTTTTAATAAGTTAAACGGCACCGTGTGCTGTAATGTGATCAGTGTGTAATATGTCGCTAATTTTGCATGTTTGTCAGGCAAAATATTTTCCTTGATGTCTGAATGTCCTGGTATCCAATGGATAGGAATTACTTTATCCATTTGTGGTTGAGGTTAGTTAGCAGTTCCTGGAGCCGTCTCGTGAGCGTATGAGTTGAGTTAAGATCAAGTATTGCCAATAAAAACATGCATTTTGTCTAGTTGTACGTTAGTAGTAGTAATGTAATGTATAATAACAGATATAATTCGAATTTTTGTAATTACCCCTCTAAATCCCCCTCTCCCTATTTCAATTTCAGTCAATATGAACTTGATCTTTAGTTTCACAAAAACAGTTTACACACCCGTCCTGAAGTCTACATTTAAGTACTTGGTTCCCCACTATGGCGGCTGAGACACATTTATGGAATAGAACCTTGTATAAAATAAATAAATCACTGATGGTACGAACCTTCTATTTAACTTTTGTATAAAGGATAAAAAGATACACATCACTACATTTCAGCAGATACCCATAAAGGGAAATTAACTATTAAAATTGTAAAGATAACAATAATTTTCGAAAACTTTCTTCAAATGCCCGGAAATCCTATAATAAATGAGGCAAATAAATATTATTTGAATAAACTGCGAGTGAGTTACAACATCAGCTGAAGTAGAAAACCTTTAGTCGGATCAGAGAAACATAGCTATTCTTTAAGGATAAGGCCAACATGTAGGGGCTCCGTAAACTAAGTTGATTTCTCAAGGGCTGGTATTCGAATTTTTGTAATTACCCCTCTAAATCCCCCTCTCCCTATTTCAATTTCAGTCAATATGAACTTGATCTTTAGTTTCACAAAAACAGTTTAAATAACGTTCATCGGTGTGATTTGGTAACGATCAAATACAAATTGTGACCGTTTACATACACACACTTATATAGTTTTGAAAGGACCAAATTTTCGTCATCTCCTGTTTAGGATTGACGGATATGTGAAGAAATTTGAAATTTTCGGAAATTCGTGTCACGACTAAAACTCCCATAAGTGATTTCCTTTAAGAGGGAACTGCAGGGAAAAAATAAATGTGGTGTCGCAATTTGAAATACAGGCAGTTGAGCAGTGACGAGGCATAAGCTTACAACCCAGCTTTAAAACGCACCAGTCATTCTCATAAACAGAGAAGAAAGTGGCACATTGAAGGCTGAAAACCAAGTGTTTACACTTCATCGGAGTGTCTATGTAAGCCCAACCAGTGGGTGCCCTCTATAGTTACTGCCCTCTATAGTAACTTACTTCAGAGACAGACAGACATCCAAATCAACTTTCAACACGTACTGGATAACCCTAGAAAACATTTTCTAAGAGAAATCATAAAAAAATGTGATATAGTTGTCGAGTGCTAACTGGGCAATTCCTAGGATTTTCGTTTCTACCTTCTATTTATATTTTAGTTTCTAAAGCTAATATTATTATTTTATAATCTATTAAATTGTTATCAGTTTTATAGGCAAACCACTGTCACCAAATGTATGTTATGTACTCTGCATGGCACATACAGGAAAATTGCACCTCTGTGCAATGATATTTTACAAATAAAAAATGGGGAATAAAAGGTTGTCGAGTGCCTATCTCTGGCGGTGTCTTTATAGTGGCTATCCACGATATTTCACCGATTTTCCCATAGGCTTCTTCTGGAGATCAAGTTACTTCGTGGCCCATGGCAGCTCCTAATGAGCCAGGAAGCAACGTGACCACCAGAAGCAGTCGACTGGAAAATCGGGCAAATATCGCAGGAACCACATTAACGGCACAGCTGGAGATAAACCGCACTCGACAACTACACTGAGTTCACAGAGACAACGTTTGAATCAACCTATGTACCTTTGAATTTGTCGTTACATCAATTCTCAAAAGGGGATGTGATAGGGGCTCCGTTCCAGAACTTAGTAAAAGAGATTTAAGAGCTCCAAAGCTACAGATGAGTTTCCATTTGGATTTCCATTTCTCACACATTGTGGTTGAATAAACGACCAATATATTATTAGCTCAAATTTCTCGGCCATCGTCCTCAACCATTCCTCAATTAAGTAATTTTTTTCAAAGGAAGCCAACGAATACTATTAAAGGAATTACAAAGGTTTTGAAAGAAGTGTCTTGATTTTTGCAGACTTCCCTTAGGGGAAATCACCTATTGAAGTTGTACTCATGATGGGATTTCCGAAAAATTTATACTAATGTCCATCAACCCTACCCAGGCGATGAGAAAATGAGGTCCGTTCAAAATTCTATAAATCTATCTATCTGTCTATCTATCTACACACACACCACACACGCGCGCGCGCACACACACACACACGCACACGTGTGACACTATATAAATTTGTGTTAATTGCATAGAACTAATTTTATTGCAAATTTTGATGATCTATAAATGTTGGTATATGTTTTCTGTATAATGCATATTAACCTAGATATTTTGATTTTATAGTTTTCGGCTTTCAGTAAACCCCCACTCCTACTCATGTCTTATTAACTATAAGCGGTTATATCATGAACCACATAATTCCAATCATAAATACCAAATACGGTTTTCATTGAAGTTTTACTTTGTGAGATACATAGAAATACGATATGTGATGACATCAACAATTAAGATTTTCCGTTTTTACCCGTAACTCAAGTAGTAAGCGAGTGAATCGTACTCTCTTGTTTTCTACAACTCTTCGGATTTTTACATATGAATAGAGAATACGCTGAGATATGAGATCACAAGTGTCGTGCCAGCACCAGAGAAACCTATGTCTATATCTACCTATTTATTGCGCGAAGAACCTTTTATTTAGGTTACAGTAAAATACACTTTTCTTTTGTCCAGCAACATTTTTTAATATAAATATACCCCAAGCTTTTAAATTATCACAAAAATGCTTAATTATTACTTCATTCAGAGTGAGCTTCATTGGACAGAGAAGTGAGACACATGGACCCAGAGTGAGTTGACCCCAGTCCCTTCGTTTCTTTCACATTCACCTACACCTCATCAACAAACTAAATAACAATAATACTAAGGCTTAAAAGAAAACGAAACACAAGAGTTTTGGAAGATTTACTTGAGCTCATATCGTGGACCCTCCCTCCCGATTTTGTGATACTCTTAAACTAACAACGCTACGTTTTCTATGAAGTAGTTCTACGATTCCCTCATTCTACAAGGAAAATTAGAGTGCAATAATGGGGCGAAGTCAAGAAATTATTTTAATTTATTATTATTTAATAACACAGGCCAACAATGAAAAAAAAAACGTTTCACTGAACATACCCTAGTGTTATATATTTTAGGGTGCTGAATATGATACTTAAAAAGCTTTATCACCCACCACTTTTTCACATTTTAAGATTGGTTCTATTCAATGTTTCGAATACATAATAACAGATAAATTCGAATTTTAGCAGATTTCCCTTAAGGGAAATCAGCTATTGAGGTTGTACTCATGACGGAATTTTCGAAATGTTTCTTCAAATGTCCATCGAACCTACCTAGTAGATGACGAAAATGAGGTCCGTTCAAAACTGTATATATATATATATATATATATATATATATATATATATATATATTTGTCTGTTACCGCTCGAAACTCGATATTTAACCGTTTTATGTAAAAAGAAAGATCAAGTTCGTTAACCGCTGAAATCGGACCAGTGGGAGGGGGGGGTTTAGAGGGGAGGATTTTCGAAAATTCCAAATATCTCCGTTATTATGCATCGGATCGAAAAATTGTATATAACCAATCTTATTGCAAATAAAATTTACTCTAAATATTGTTATATACGTTTATTCTCTATCTTGAATATTAACCAAGATATTTGCATTTTTCAGTTTTCAGCAAACCGCCACTTCTACTCATGTTACGTAAACAATACTCTGCTACATAATAAATCACATTAATGGAAGTCTAAATAACAAACATTGTATTCAAGAGACCTTTATTATACGAGATACAAGCAAATATGCCCTGGGGACTTCCCCCCCCCCATCTTAAAGTTTTGGACTACTTAAATTTTATTGATTGAGATGACAATTATTCTGACTCATTATTAATTACAGTACTAGATATAGTAAATAGATCTCAATAAAATTAATGTGTTATATTCTGATATATTTCAGTAATTGTTTTTATTTCCGGTGTGAGGCGGGCAAACCTGTTTGTTTACATTTCTAACCTAACGCTTCCTGTCGGCAGGTTATTGAAATTGGATGAAACATTTCTTATTTCCGTTTGTATTTATTCACGGTGTTGTTGTGTTAGCAGTATGTATATTTATCTATTACTAAACTTCACGAGGGAAATCTGCTTAGTTTACGCAGCCCCTGCGTGACGGACTTTTTGTAATTCCCCCTCTCCCTATTTCAATTTCAGTCATTACGAAGTTGATCTTTAGTTTCACAAAAACAGTTCAAATATCGTTCATCCGTGAGTAGAAAAGACCTACAATTATTAAAATGAACTTTTATATTTGTGAGCCAATTACCCGTAGGTTATATTTCGATTTCACACTGAAGAGTGGCGCGTTTTAATTCGAGCAATCACATTTAATGTTGGCTTCATAGAAAATTGTAAAATAACTAATTGTGTTTATAATATATTTTTAGGCCTAAAAAGGTTTTAACGTTTGGGTGCCCAATACAATTTGTGTTGGGAATATTTTTTCGGCCTTCAAACGTTATTATGTCATAAATCAATTGATAAGAGGCCACCCCCTAATAGCATCTCCTGGATTCAGAGGGGATTTCATCAGGCCCTGAATATTCGCTATTTGACGCAGGTCAATTGTGTTGATGTCTTCTCCAGAATCCGGAACTGATTATGGTTTTCGCAACTAAAGATTCGAAAGAGATTTATCTTAAAAGCAAATAGCTAAAATCCCAAAAATAAAACTAATACGCTTGTTCTTAAACGTCGAATCAAAACATTTGGTGGACGTCAGGTTAGCCGTGTGAGTTAAAGCGTTGACCTAAATCTTTCCATATTTCGTATAAGATCATGCTAATGTAGGGTATTTATTCCACGCATAAATACCAAGTACTGTTTTCATCGAACTATTGCTATCTAAAATGCATCGAGTAAAATAATATATCAACATTCAATGCCCCAGAGGCCTCGATTTTTAAGTGATCGACATCAAATTCGATATTTTACCGAAATATCCCATGATGTGGGGTGCCGATAGTGGTGGTACATTTAAGATAACCTAGTCATCAAGCAACAAGGTGATCAAGGAATTAGTACACTGGTTCACTACTAGACTCGTTTCACGGCACTAGTGGAATTAAAAGTTCCTAGTTTAATCTGTCTACAGCACGTAGTGTGACTTAGGACTATAACAGAATTAACAATTAGCCAGTGCATTACAGGCGGAACACCTCCTAGATGAAGAGTTCCAGGATGAAGGCAAACGCCAAGGACTTGAGGTGATCTCCTGCTCTTCCCCAGCACCTCTGGAGCTGACTCGCCCTCCTCAGCCTCCAGCCAGGCCTGAGGGAACTGGTCGGCTCATCTTCAGGTTCGGTCGTCCTACCAAGCCACCGGACCGTCCCAACCTGTGAGTCTTCGGGGGAAGATGTTATTGGGGTTCTTTATTATAAAGAATGTATATCGTCTTTGGTGAGGTTATATATATATAATCAGGTGATAACAAATAAAGTTTAGTTTTGGTCTTGTAATCATTGTGGTAACATCTATTTTAAGTATATAAACATAGAACTCAATGTACTCCCACCATCACCCAGAAAAGAAAAAACCCCTTGTATGAGCGGAAAACGCGAAAATCAACTAAGCCATAGAAAAAGGAATAGAGAGAGTATGAGGAGAGGAAATTCGCTATAAGAGCGATAAGGGATTGAGGAAGTAAGGGAGGGTGAGCCCAGGCAGCCAGGACCTGGTAGCTAAAGGTCAGAGGTCACAGGACACAGCAGCCTCCCCTCTGTATCCCCACCTCTAACCCAATACCATCACAATCCACCCCCTTGCCTCAATCCACAAATAGAGACTCCCCCCCCCCTCCCATCTAGTCCAATCTCAATCACCACTCTAGCCCCCCCCCTTTACCTGACTCCTCTGATAACCCCCTTGAACCTCAAACTAAAGCTACTGTCTAATGGTCATTTAAAAATGAAAGCTAGGAGTTCTAAATGCGTACTGTAACGGTCATGTGAAATAACTAAAAGTTTAAAGAAAACATTTTCGTAATCGCATTTTTATTATTATTATTTATTAACGTTCACTTTTTGATACTATGACTAATTCAGACGGGTCATCTACAAGTTACCACCCATTTCTAGCCAGGGTGGGGATTTATTCGTAACTAAATAAATTCTTATGGTCCAGGCGGGAATACAGCTCAACACTCGAGGTTTACAATGTGAAGTTCAGACCAACGCTAACTCAAATGGCTAATTTGAGCCCCCTCACATTTGAACCACTTATAAATTATTCTAATGAAAGTAGTCACGTTAATAATAGATGTTGAATGAATAGTATAATAACGTCAGTGCAATCCATTTTTTATTTTTTTTTTTTGGAAAATTATGAATCACATATTCCACAAATAAATGTTTAGCAAACAATAGAAGTTCCACCAAACATATCGTTTTCGGTAACATGTGGGGAAAGGGTTAATGCAGCGAATGGGAATTCAAAGAGTACTCTCTCCTTCTGTAGGTTACACATTTTAAAAAGAGACTTGGATACAAAGATGTAAACAATGACAGTTACCTAACAGGCTGGATGACAAAGTGACTCCCGAGTAGCTCATTTCATTAAAAATTTGAAATGACGTTTCAGCGATTGGATGACTATTTCAAAAATTAATAAGGTGGAAAAATTTACTTGACCATCTACTGAACTGAGCCAAGACCAATACGTCCGGCACGTAGCGGCTGCCACCCATATGTAAACTTTGGAAACTTACTTTCCCAAGTAATCTTTAATTTAATTACACCACGTTCGGATTCTACTAGGTGCAATCCCAACCTGGTGCAGTAGCACAAAATTTACTCTGCTCATATTCTATTTTCTCCTTGATAAAAAAACGTAGTAAACAAAACATCTTGAAAATCCCACGAATAGGAATGGGGATTTGTAGAAGACTGAAAACAAAAATTTCTTTTATTTTTGAGTTAGGAAAAAATGTAATGAAAACGAATTTTAGGGGAGTCTCCCCAACCCCTAACAAGATTGGCTACAAACTTTCAACGCATATCACAACAAAAACTAAATTAATAACATTCTAAATAACTCCTCTAATACACTAATATTCCTGGTCTAATTTCAAGAATTACAAATTAGCCATTAGTTTCATGTGAAAAGGATAATTATTCATTTTAGTTATAATAAATTAATTGCAAAACAAAGTAAAACCCCAAGTATTGATGGCGTGACAACTTGCAAGTCGCATGTAAACAATACGTGATATTCAAGCTTGGAATCAGCCGATTCGTTAAATACTGGCTAAAGGAAGATACAAAGTACGTAATGCCAAAATAACGTATAATGAGTTTTGAATGGAACTGGCCACCAACGACTAGGAGCGTCAAAGGCACGGAACGTTGGAAGTATCACGGAAAGAATTTTGTTGACATGACGATGGCTGACAGGATAGCCTATCCCTGATCCATTCGAATAGTGTGAATGTGATCGGGCAGTCTTCTACAAATCTAGCTTGCCGTTTGATATACTACTATCTCTGTCAAAAACTGTCAGTTTAAAAAGTGAAAACGAATGAGTGGAAAACTTGAACGTGAGATAGTTGTATAACATGACACACAAGAAGTTAGACTCATTACGACAAATGCACATTAGGAAGGCTACAATTGACAAGCACATCAAAGCAACAGTCATCCTCTACCCCCTCAGGATACATGGTACAACCTCATTTCCAAACTCAGCAGAATCATCTACCCAGAGGTTTGATGAAAATCTCAGATATATAATTTTGTTTGAGTTCCTTGGTTTTCTAGTTTACTGTAGGGGAAAAAATTAAATAAATTGTAAATGGTAGTTAAAACAAACATTATTCCTTGCCCAAGATCAATAAAAAGGCTTTGTCCTCTACTAGTGTTTTCATTTATGCAAAGTGCTCTTTCAGTGTCGGCGCTCCATCACCAGTGCCTGATTAGAGGAGTGCAGCCAGACAGTTTTGGTCCAGGCTACACTCCTCTAATCAGGCAGGATTGGATTCAGGGTGAATTGGAATTCAGAATGTGATGTGATATTCAGTGAGGTGAAAACAAACAATAAAAATAAATAATCATTAAGAAGGGGGAAAAGAAACTCTTAGAAAAGATTTTTTCTTAACATTTTTGGATGTGCATCATCAATAGTCATTTGCATTCAAGGAGAACTGCTAAAACAAAAGAAATGTTCCCTACAACACACAAAACATTGAACAAACGTAAAACTCTTCACTTTTTCTGAATGTTCTAGATCCGTTTGGAGGTGCGTCCAAATTTAACACAACAAGAATCACTGTTAGGCAAACAATTCGTAAGTTGAACAGACATGCTTGGCCAACTTGTCGGACTAATATTTATCAGCTGTCGACTAGCATATATACACGCTTAACGTCGACGTAACTCATTGAAAGCCATTTACAGTACTATATTCGAAACTCTTATAATAAATCATTTATCTCCTTGGGCAGGATTTACATAGATTTGAACTGTACCCAGAGTTCTAACACTTGTTTGGCATCCGTCCTAAACAGGGACCTAGTATATGGTACATAAAATTTGGGTGAAATGGTTAAAAACATTTCGGGGTTTTCTTCGTATACTTAATATGAATAAGTGAAGGTTTTCAACTGTTGTGTCGTCCTCAGTATTGCTCTGCGTAAGGAGGCCCACTTTAGTGAAGTTTAGATCATTTAAAGTTTAAGTCATTTGGCCCTCTGATATCTTTATAAGAGATTCCAATTTGAATGGACTTCTATACACTCAATCTTTAAAATATTTAATCTGAAAAAATTGTTCTAATATCAAAAGATGTTTTGACCTTCCTGGGTGCCAAGCACAACATAGGGGGAAAAAGGTTGCTTTTAAAGCTTTTTTATATTCATCACACTTGTTACTTATTTATGTCCAGTTTGACCTAGTTGGGACGGGCTATCCCACGGGTAAAGTTATCACTCCTGATCAGACAGGTTTGCTGAGACGAAACATCGTTTTCTGCCTTCTTCTCCAACCAGCTCAGGGTGTTCTTCTCGTTCTTGAAATGTATTTGAATTCCATAATGTCCAATCATTAGTTACAACTGTATTAGCCATTTAACGCACATAGAAAATGAAGTAATAGAATAGAATGATAGTTATCAGATAAGCGGTGATAATAGTGAGAGGAGAGGTAAAGTCTGTGATATTGAAGAGCGAGACCCCACGTTATCAGCTACCAACCATTGTGAGACACTGACAGCTCTCTCCCTCTATCGCCTCATTCAACCGCTCCATATTTCATCCGCCATGAGAGTGTATAGTCCCCTACTCAACGCCAAAAAATGTTCCTTCGGCCAAATTATTGCAAATTTGTGGGACTAATAAACTATACTCTAGTAATCTTTCCTGCCCGCATGTCACAATCATAAAATCGTTGACTGGCGTCAACGAATTCTACTATCCAATACCGTATCAAATTATTTTTGTCAATCCATCACATTTTTTAGAGATATCTGTCTAAGGTATCCACGAATCAGGACATGCGCCCGGAGTTTGAATTTGTGGGCGGTGAGAAATACGCAAAACCAAACAGGAACGAAGACTAACCCACGTTTTAATAATTAATAAGTATTGAAAGGTACAGATCAATGAATGCCGGCAGGCGCCAGGAGGCCTGTCCTTCATATTTCCGTTTAAATTCTTGCATCGCTCTACAAATGAGCCATATTAAATATTTCTCCTGCAATAAAAGTATAAATTTTAATAAGAGCTTGCATTTTTTTTTTTTTTTTTTTTTTTTTTTGAAAAATCTAGTTAACCCGTGACAGACTGCACTCCAGCGTTATAACTGTAGATTAGATAATAAGGGATGGGAAGAGGGGGTGTAGCCATCTGTATCTTCTAGGAGGTGGGTCAGGCAAAAGCCTACACATTTTAACCTCATTTGGAGTCAAGTGTGTGATTGGCAAAAACCTCGCACTTGGGGCGCTCCTACACCCAACCTCACCGCTTCCGAGAGAATTTTCCAAAACAATGTTTTTTTCTTTTATTGAACTCTGACTCTTGTAGCTTAGCAAGCCCTATTGATCCAGAGTTTGAAAAGCGATATATATTAAAAAATGAGGAAAGTGACTTTAGTGGTGAAGAATGTAGCTAAATTAGAAGGTTCCCACGATGCTGCTTCCGCACAAGGTCTCTCTGGGAGTAACGGAAGTGAAGAGGATTCAATATTGCCACAACCAAAAAAGGAATAGTTTGTGAAGTATTATGGCAAAAAATGCTCCACATGGTTACTTGGACCTCTAGTGGCTAACATTTGTACCCGAGCTCGCAACATGTACATTTACGTGCAATTTTTATTAAATCATTATTGGATGCTTACTACATTATTTCTTCGTTTCCAAAACATCAGTGATAAGATTTTTGTTAAAACTTTTGCCAGTGCATTAGTTTATAAACCCTACGTTTAAGGAGTCAACTGCTCAATATACCTCATTTTACATGACTTTTTCCTAAACGAAAAAGTCCGTCACGCAGGGGCTGCGTACTAAGTAACTAAGCAGATTTCCCGCGTGAAGTTTTACAACAGAGAAATCTCCATACTAGTAACGAGTATCTAAACCAATTTCACGAGATCCGAACAGTTACCGAAAACAGCCGAACTAGCTTTCGGGGGATACTTACGAATAGACCCGACATTGACATCAGCCGATCTCATCTCGTCCGTAATCCGTACACACTTAATAAAAATGCAAATATCTCGGTTAATATTCAACATAGAGAATATAGCAATATTTATAGTAAATTTCATTTTCCAATAAGATTTCAACAAGGTTCTATACAAGTTTTCTATCCGTCGTATAGTAACGGAGATATTTTGAATTTTCGAAAATCCCCCTCCCACTAGTCCGACTTCAGCCTTTAACGAACTTGATCTTTCTTTTTGCATAAAACGATTAAGTATCAAGTTTAGTAACGAACAAATAAACATTATGGCCACTAGAGCGTTAACAGACATATATATATATATATATATATATATATATATATATATACACATATAATTTTGAACGGACCTCATTTTCGTCATTTCTTGGGTAGAATCGATGGACATTTGAAGAAATTTTTCCAAAATTACGTCGTGAGTACGACTTCAATAGCTGATTTCCCTTAAGAGAAATCTGCTAAAACGTGGTTCCTAGAATAAAGTCCTTCTCGGAGGGCAAGGCAAATTAACCAGATGATGGCACACTATTGTGTGTATAAAATACATATATTTTCGATTTCTAAATAAAAATCCGATGCGGTGTGTGGGTATGCTCACGGCTATAACCAGAAAGTATGAATTACACGCTTAATATTTAGCCATCGAAAAAATGTATGTATAAACGATTGCAGAGCATCAGTAGTTTAACAAGATTGTTTCTCTCCCATTTGTAGATACGAATCATAATAACGGACATATTTTGAATTTTGGAATTTACCACCCTAACCCCGCCCCCTTGTTCCTGATCCGATATGAACCATCAACGACTATAAATTTCAGTGCTCAATTAAACAGTTAAATATAGAGTTTGTTATAGATCAAATGAACATTTTCGAGTAAAGAACGTAAAATCTTAATTGATGTCGTCATCACTCAACTTATTTGAATGTATTGAACATATTAAAAGTTTAATGAAAACAACATTTGGTATTTAAGTTTTGAATAAAGAAAATCAGGATATAACAGCTTATTGTTAATACGACATGAGTAGGTTTGGGGGTTTACCGAGGGCTAAAAACAAAAAAATTCAAATATCTCCGTTAATAGTCAAGATAAAGAAAAATACTATATAACAATTACTATATGTAAATTTCCAATAATATTGGTTCTATGCATTTTTTTAAATCCAAGGAATAATAACAGATATATTTCCTTTTTTCGAAATTCCTCCCTCTACCCCCCCCCCTCCCAACTGGTCCGCTTTCAGCCACTAACGAGTATCAGACAAATAAATATATATGTGTGTGTGTGTGTGTGTGTGTGTGTGTGTGCGTGCGCGTGTGTGCGTGAGTGTGCGTGCGTGTGCGCGCGCGCGTGTGAGTGTGTATAAATAAATACATATACATATGTAATTTTGAAGAGACGCCTTATTCGCTATCTCGTAGGTAGGATCGATGGACATTTGAAGAGATTTTTCTGAAATCGCGTCATAATACAACCTCAAGAACTGATTTCCAATAAGGGAAATGTGTTAAAAGAATGATAATAGTCGAGTAGAATGAAATAATACAATATTACCTACCAATAATGCTACAAAAGTTATGGAATTATGTCGGCTTGCTTTTGTGATAAATTTTAAATGACCATTAAAAAATAAAACAATTAAAAACATGAAGATGCCTCATATTGGTTATGCTTTCTTTCGATGATGATTTATTCATGATTTACAAGAATACTCCCCTCCCCCATATGATAAATTTAAAAAAAAAACTTGTTTTTCTCATGAAAATTATAAAAACAAGTTATGTTGTATGTCATATGGTAGAAGGGAGAATCTGTTGTTCTTTAGCGACCTGTTACATGAAATGCTGCATAATTATATAATTTTAGAGGCATCAGCATAATTAGTTGTGTGGGCGCAGTAATAAAAATCGATGGCTATAAAAATATCTATCTACATTTTATAAATACTGAATTGGATTTTAGTTGCTTTACTCTGGGTCAGAGAGAATACCCACTATGTAACAATAGAAAACACGCTATTAGAGTTTAGTTCACAACTACGCGAGAGAAAGTCTCCTCTCTTCTGCTTTTCCTTTTCTTTTCTCTTTTTTTTTTATTTTACTTCTAAAAAGTAAAGCCAACTTCAACCAAGGGACTCATAATTATGATTTTCCTCTCGGGCCATTTTTAACTCAAAAGCGTTAAGTTTTGAAAATAAAGGGCCAGATTTAGGAGGAGGAAGGGGATGTGAAAATGTAAAGCTAAAGGGGAAGGAGCGTAGAGAGCTGAATCGATTCGGGCTCCAGTGACGTAAGCGGGCAACCGGTGACGTCACACTTCATGACGTCGACCAAACTGTTAAGAGCTTCAAGGCCCAGGTAAAGAGCCACCTCCAGGAATAGCTGCCTCCCCTTTACTTCATTTAAACAACTGATCCCTATTTCTGTAAATAACATTTTCCAGTCACTGCTTCAGTTCAAAAGGGGGCATAGCTCGCCTAAGCGAGCCAACGATTTTTAGCAGGTTCTCCGAAACCCTCTACACAAGTATGAAATATAAATTAAGAAGAGACTCAAAACTAACAGTAAATTCCTTTTGACAACAGATGGACAGGTTTAAGTATTAGGTGTAATTAATAATTGTCTTTATAATACACAACTTGTAAGGAAAATGATGCGAGAAACTAAGAGTGAACCTCAAATGCAAAAGGAAAATTGACTCTGGACAATGATCCTATTCCGAATAAAGAAGCAAACACTATAAGTTATTCAACTTTGGTTATTTCATATTCCATCAAAATAAATTAGAAAAACACTTCAAAAACAAGCAGTTTGCATTTTGTCCCTGTTGAACACAACTGAATCTCTACAAAACAGCTAAACCAGGCAAGGTTCTGTTTTTCGTAAAAACAGTTTATTCACGACTGTTTAATCCATTCCTTGTGAACTACAGTAAGATGCTTAAATACAGAGTATGGTATCGATCAAACAAAAACTACCAGCGGCAACAGGCATGCATTGTTCGAGGAAGAGGGGCAACAAACAACTGTAACAAGGGGGCAAAATAAAAAAAGTCCGTCACGCAGGGGCTGCGTAAACTAAGCAGATTTCCCACGTGAAGTTTTATAATAGCGAAATCTGCCTAATAATAACAGTAGTAGTAACCTATTCTCACGAGGACGAATAGTTAGTGAAACGGCCGCACTAGCGCTCGGCGGAAACTCCCGAACATAGCCGACCACACTCACAATACAAATGCAAATATCTCGGTTAATATTAAAGATACAGAATAAATGTATAGAACAATATTTATAGTAAATTTAATTTGCAATAAGATTGGTTCTATACAATTTTTTGATCCAACGTATGGTAACGGAGATATTTCGAATTTTCGAAAATCCCCCCCTCCCACTGGTCCGATTTCAGCCATTAACGAACTTGATCTTCCTTTTTACATAAAACGATTAAATTCCGAGTTTGGTAACGATCAAACAAAAATTGCGAGAGCTTGAGCGTTAACAGACAAATATATATATATAATTTTGAACGGACCTCATTTTCGTCATCTCCTGGGTAGGATCGATGGACATTTGAAGAAATTTTTCGAAACTCGCGTCATGAGTACGACCTCAATAGCTGATTTCCCTTAAGGGAAATCTGCTAATAAATGAAATATCAAAAGTACTTTGAAACGACTCGAATATGTTACAGAGTATATTTTGTTAAACATTTAATGTTTTAAAGTTGTTGTTCTGTACATTTCTTTGCTAACTCCAAAATTAGTCGAGATATATCTATGTATTTTAGCTAGGACAGCTAGAGATTGCTCAAAAACAGAATTGACACACCAAAAAGTATAAAGGGTGACCGCATCTACCAACAGGTATGACAATAGTGTTATATATACTGCCGGTAGTATTACAGTATAAAACATGACCCCAACTGTCATCATATCCCATTATCAAATAAAGTTTAATGAGTACTTATTATCTGGTGTATACATTTATATATAAAAAATGGTATATGCCGGATGTACCAGCAAGTCAAATATTCTGTTATCAACGTAGACGCATTTGCTTAAATCTCAAATGAATAAATAAAACAAATTTCTATTTGTTTGTATATGATGAAAAAAAAAAAAAAAAAAAAAAACCCTCTACAGTACGCTCAGACGTCAGGTATTCTACTCACAGGGAGAGTGTATTTACGCATAAAGAAATGATTTTTTTCTATAATTTTAAAGCGATAAAGTGCGAACAATCAAAATTATATGTTTCCGTTCGAATTTATACATATGTGGGTAAGTTGTCACAATTATTACTATTCGGACTCTAACTTTATAATTTTAAGTTATTATTTACCCAGGGTGTATAGAAGTTAGAACCGGTTCTTGAAAGCAGTTTCCCATCAATGAACTATGTAATTATAGCTTTTAGTGAATTTATCTCAGATTTATTCAACTTGTTGCTTTGTTTAATTCCAAATTCACATGAGTGTCTGAGTAAGAAATTATTTTTAACTCCGGGAAAGTTGCAAGCTAGATGAATTATTTCGTGAAGTTTCATTAACTAGAAAAAGTTCATGACAGGCGCTGATTGAAAGTCGAAGCAATTGCCTCACTTTGATGAAGAACACCTGTTGAGCCCTTTAAGCGTCAAAGATATTTCATTTTAAGCTGGGAGGAACTTCACCCACTGACAACAGCAAACGCGAATGACAGTTATCGAGATATTAAGTACAAAATATTAGCTTAATTAATAATGTGTACAAACAAACCCAAAATAGGTAGCCATAAATCTATTCTTTTTAAAAGAAAGCTAAATAATTGTGTGCTATGCAGAGAACGCCTTTAGAAAACAAGTGCATAAAGATTCCAAACTTCAATATACAGTCTACGAGTGTATATAGTTCACCGAGTAGTAATACCAAACCATTGCTCTTAAGGTAACAATTCCTTTGTTTTTTGGTTCTTTAATTACTTTTTCAAGCTATTATAAACTTAAATTCAATATTTTTAATACACAATAACCGTCTGTGGGTGGGGACTAGAATATACCCATAGGTATGCTATGGCTGCCGTGGTAGGTGAATAATTAGGCACCAATCCGAGATACCGCATTGCTAGCATTAGTGTTTGCTAGGGGTGAGGTGGTAGTACAACAGTTCAACATTTGAAGTGATAAAAGGGAGGCTTGAGCGAATGTTCATCCCTGGAAAGAAAATTCTAAATGTACACTACTCTGGTACTGCTGAATTTAGGACAAAATCAGACTAAAGGGAAGATTCTACAATAAATAGTTAGTTAGTGAGACTGTGGAGTAAGAAGGGAAAGAATCGCCCGAGGCATGTCTCGTGATGGGTCCGAATGTTTTATATTTTTATCACTCCACTCAAAGGTCGGATGCACGAAGCTACAGACTATCGGACTGCAGTTGACATCATTTCCATGTACTAGCTATGCACAGGGAACTGAAGACACAGAGGAGGGGAAAAACGGATATAATAACTCTTGGCAACGAGGAGGCTGTGAAATGAAAATGTTAAGCGTCGCAGGGATTCCTCAAAAACCAGTGTCAATGGTACAGGAGACCTGTGTGCAGACGAATGTTGGATGGTAGGATGAGGTATAGGTTCGAAAAAGCGCGGCGAGATGTATTTCAATGAAGGAAAAGGATGGAAAAAAACCATGGCTAGATAGCTCATTTGACAACTTAATAAAGTGACAACGGTTGTACATGCATCACAGAAAAGCTCATAAATACAATACATATTCCAAGAGAAGACACGCAAAAATACTATTGCATAAGAAGAAAGGAAGTTTTGAATCTAACCTGAGAAATTGCGTAAGCATTTTGAGTCGCGTGAGTCTCCTAAGTTCTAAAGGCGTGTAAATGCGTCCGTCAGGAATGTTTTCAGTAAACTGAACACTACCTTGACCAACAAGGGGACCTTCTCACTTAGAATGACCAAATTATGGGCCAAATAAATCAAAGAAACACCAAATGTAGAGACCAACCAGACGACTTGGGCCCCTATAGTGAACAAAATAACGATGAGCTGTACCACCTGATCGATGGGAAATGATGATATATTTGAGTCTCTTAAATGAAGTATGTAAATTTTCTGAGACATTTGTCGGTGCTGATGTAGGAGTACGAAAGAATATTGGATGCGAACCAGAGTGATTTTCGCCCAGGATGCTGGTCAATGGTCCTCTTATTTGACTTCCGGTAGTTTAGATAGGTTAAATTTATTAGAGGCATTGCAGTCCTCTATTGCAGATTCTTATTTCTGGGCAAGCTTCTCGGATAGACAAATATGTTACTGTAAAGAAGAAAAGTGTGGGCGTCGAAGATATATCTTATGTTACTAGGGGCCTAAGGTAAGGAGAACCATTTTCACCGGTCCACTTGGTCCTCATTCTTGAAGTGGCAATCCGAGAAAGAAAGGCAACTTCTTGTATTTAATAGACTCACCTAATAACCTGGTGTATGTGGTATGCAATCAAAAAGGGTAGGCTGTGATTATCGGGGCATGAAAGATTGGAATCACCAGATTAACAAGAACGAGCTATATGGTACCCCAGGAGGAAGAAGGTCCAGGTAAAGCTTGCTTAAATACCCCGAGGAAGTCATAGCATCCATAATAGACACCGGTTAAAAATGGTGGTGACAGACTCTCAGGTCCCTTCAAGGGCTTAAGGCACAACAGCCGTAAAGTAGTAAAAACACATAAATATCAAATTCCAGAACGTTTAAATAGAAACAAGAAAGACAGATAAGCAAGAACAATGTTATATACACAATTATTAACAAAATAATGAATAGTTATTGTTCTATATGTTTTTATTTACTTGAGGGCTTAGGTTGGCCGTCTGAGTTTAAGGCGTTGGTCTTAATTGCATATGGTAAACCTATAGTGGCGGGTTCGATTTCCGCCCTAAGCAGTAGAAAATTATTTAGTGACGGACTCATTAAATAAATTCCTTAGTCCCACCTTGGCTAGAAAAGGGTGGTTCCCTGTAGAAACCCGTCCCAATTAGCCAAAGTAGCATAAAGTGGGCGTAAATAAATAAAAGAAAAAAATTAACTCGAATATTATCCAAAGCGTTTATATTTTTTGCACACTCATGCGATTTTCATTTTCCATCAATAAACATCTCATGTTCAATTTCAGGCCTGTTTCCATGACTTCTTATTACGGAACAAATAGAGACTGATTATATCACGATTCAAGTTCATGGGAAATCTGCTTAGTATGCTCAACAAGTCCATGGCAATTTTTTTTTGTACATTTATAGCATACAGAGACTATCACACGTGTAGTGGCTTCTGAGATCTGAGAGAAGTCAACGATAGATACTCACAGGGGTTAAAAACGCAGATTAAAATTTCATTACTTTCTATTTACGAAAAGATGGGTGCTATAAGACCAAGGCAATATTAATTACATTTTCAATCAAATGGGAAATAAATAATTGCCTTATGCATATAGTACGTAATAATTAATTAATGGTAATCATGATGTTATAAATGCAAACAACGCGCAGACATTATACAGACCCTATGAATCTGGTCCAATAAAACATCTTAAGAATTGAGAGTGAAAACTAAACAAAAAATATAGCATGAAACCATAAAAATGCTGATTCCTGAAGCCCCAAGTCAAACTGAAATAGGATTTGGTGTAATCAGGTCGAGAAGAGGAAGGCCAACAATCTGTATCACCAATAATATTTCTATAAAGTAATATTTGTTAATATAATAGCTAAAGTAATAATCAAGGGCCATATCTCTAGGAGACCGAACCATGCTAGGAAAGTACTATTTTTATTATTATTTATTAACGTCCACTTCTAGCTACTATGGCTATGGAGAGGCGGGTTATCTAAATGTTACGATCTATTTCTAGCTAGAGTGGGACTAAGAACTTTAGTGAGTTCGTCACTAAATAAATTCCATATTTATCGACGTAAGACTCGAACACGCCATTCTAGGTTTGCCATGTGAGACTAAGCCTAACGCTTTAACTCACATGGCAAACCTGAAGCGAAGGCACTATTTATTAAATTAAATTATTAAATTATTTATTAACGTCCACTTTTTGCAACTAAGGCTAATTAGGACGAGTTATCTACAAACTACCACTCTCTTCTAGCCAGGGTGGGACTAAGGATTTTATTTAATGAATTCCGTCACTAATTCCTAGCAAGCATTCCTATTGCCCAGGCAAAAATCAAACTCGCCACTCTAGGCTTGCCATGTGAGATAAAGGTCAACGCTTTAACTTACATGGCTAACCTGAGAGCCGACAGTACTATTTACATGAATTTAATGAAATAATGCAATAATGATACGTTGCACAGTCATGTAAATTACATTAGTTATTCTAATTTACTATTACTAATAACAAGGCTAGAAAAGGGTGGTCACCTGTAGATAGTCTGTCCCAATTAGCCATAGTAGTAAAATTGGACGTTAATAAATGATAATAATAATAAAAATCAATGCAATAAAGAATATAGATATTTACAATACAGGTATATATGATTTATTTGGTAAATATGCGTTCGTTCATTTTATTCTCTCTTTTCCCCAACAAAAAATTTCAGAAAGCAGAAAAATGTTATTCTTAAAGTTTAAGCAAAATCGGTCTGTGGGATTTCGAGATTAATTTTGAAGATTACGAATTTAGGATAGAATTACTCAAAATAATTTACGCAAATTCTTCTACAACCATTAAATAAGTTAATTTTCATCAAATATCTAGAGGCTTAAAAAAATATAATTGTTATATCCCATGTCAATGAAACAAGTACGAGACATTTAAGAGAAGAGCTTGTGAAAGCTAAGACAAGATCCTGAGCGGTTATAGTCACTTTAACCAATTGACAAAATATATCATTAGCTGCTCCCACTGATAAAAGGAATATAATGCATTAGAGAGGTTCCTGGCAACCACACACTTATAAAGCGGCAGAATTGGCTGTGGGTTCTTCCTTATAAGCCCAATATATGTTCCCCAATCATATTACGAGTATAAAATGCATAAATGTAATGCCTGCATACTCTCAATAAGCCCTTATTTTCATACTTTATTTTCTCTATTCTAACAGAAAAACTAAACTGCTATGTGAAAGCTATACTTAAATTTTAGTCCTTATTCTCAATGGTTACTTCAAGAGGAAGTGAGCGTCTCGTTAAAATAACAGAATTCGAAATGACATATAAGATCATGAATATGACTTAGTGTTATACTTAATTTTATTATTATCACTATTAAACTTTTTTTTACACTTCATACGGGTATGCTTTATTTTATGTTCACCTGTCAACCTGTAAAATGGGTTTTTTATTATTATTATTATTATTACAATTTATTTCATCCCCTCCCCGAAGCCGACGAGTTCTTGACACTAAAGTTACAAATGAACTGAATAATTCCCAAAAAGCACCGTAAATCCTAATCACCGAAGTTCAGACCATTTTAAAGGTCAGAAGCAATCTATATTAAAGTCCCACTCTGATTACTACGGAACTCATCTGCCGAGATGGCCTTTCAACAGTAACTTAAATGATCTAATGAAGTTGTCCAAGTTAATCTTCAACGCAATAATGGAACTTAGAAAATCAATAATTATGCAATATTAAATATGAACAATTATAATTTATTCTGGAAGAACCTGCAACGGTTTCTTGTAGAAATATAAAAATTGGATGCAAAAAATCCATATTGATCCTGATCAATTGGTTCCTCTACCGTCCAGCATCTCGGGAGAAAATCTATATTCATCAATAATGCAAAAATCCTGTAACATGAACAGTAAATATGCAGACATTCGTTAGTTTTACTCAACATATAAGTAGTTAGACGAATTTATTTTTAGAATTGCTGTCATCCGAAAATGAATTGGTAAAATAATGGTCAAAATATAAAGACTGGATTTCACAAATCTATCTAGGGCATTCTCATGTATAGCTAATAAATACACTCTATTTAGTAACCGAAAGTCAAAATTTTAAAATGCATAAAACTAAATAGCGTTTTAGGTCCGGAAAATGGATTGTAAGTGCAATTCGTTCTTTAGATATTTTCTGATAAATTGAATATTAATAAAAATTATTCACGAACAGTAGTTTTGACTTCCAAGTACACCCCCCCACCCTCCCAGACGATGGTAGTAAAGTAAATAATGAAGAAAAAAAGCCGACGTTGACAATATCCATATCCCTCATATGTCTTAAAAAAAAATCACAATTTATTTAGTGAATTCCGAAGACAATATTTTGGAATTTATAAAACTAAATGTGTTTTAGGACTGGAATAGGGATTCTAAACCGAACTGCTTAACATTTTTTTTTTTCTTTCTGAAAAATCAATATTAAGTATGATACTGAGGAATGATTTTTTACGTCGACGTAAACCCCCCACTCCTGAGGGTACCAAGTTTATACTTGGTAAAGTATAAAATAGCACGTGTGAGCAAAATTCATACCTTTAATTTATATACAAATTTTTCCACCATTCTATTGAAGCATTTTCATTCAAGATCAAAAAGGCTTTGGTTCCCGTAAAAGTGGGAAGTCACAACTATACAATTTACAAATGTGACTATCATTCTAATCCCCCAGAACTACGGTGTAATGCACGGCCACCCTTCACCCGAGTGGTTATAAATATCCGGGAGACCAGATGTCCCGAGAATACGAGGATTAAAGGAACATTAAGTTGCCTCATAATTGGACTTCTTCAACAGTTAAGACACGGAGGTCAAAAGGATATTAGACATGGAACATGGAGTATTAAGACTTTAACTGGCAAAGAAGGTGAACTCTTGGAAGAAATGGATAATTTCAGAGAAGACATCTTGGGAATCAGCAAACTTAGGAAGAAAGGGCAGGGGAAGTATGCTTAGACAAGGACTACGTGCTCATATACTCAGGGGTGCCAGTGGGTTTTAGAGCCAAGAAGGGTGTTGGCATCGTCATGAAGGAAAGCCCCTTTGCCGAAGTAGCCTCTGTGCCATATCCTCTAGAATTATAGCAGCAAACTTGGATCTGATAAAAAAGTTTGTTTCCTCACAATGGGATACACAAATGAACATTGATGAGCCGGAATGGCCGGACTAAGAATCAAATAGACCATACGTATTTTAATAAGCGCTACGCTCTCCACTCACATTTCAGATGCTCAAAGCTACAGGGGTAATGAGTGAAATTCAAAGCATTTCAAGAATATTGCAGGAGTCAAGAAGCAACCCCAAATTAATAGATTTATAAGGCGAATCAGGCATAAACTATCAAACTTCCGCCACGCATGGGCTGCGTAAACTAAGCAGATTTCCTACGTGACGTTTTACAGTAGATAAATCTACATACTGGTAACACATAGGACCATTGTGAATATTAAGTGAATAAATACAAATGATAATGTGAAATGATACAGTCAATTTATATTTCAATAACCTTCACAACAGAAAGCATCTGAATTGTAAAAAAAACAGGTCAACCAACCTCTCAGAGCTGAATGAATAGATAGAAATATTCTCGATCGGAAAGAAAAACAAGTACTGAAATATATCTGAATATAATATATTAATTTTATTGAAAAGTATTTATTACATCTAGTACTGTAATTTATAATGAATCAGAATAATCTCTATAACTCTAATTTTAGTAATCCAAGAACAAAAGACCGGGGTGGGGGGGGGGGAGTTTATCAGAACGTTTTGCATGTATCTCATTTAGAAAAGATTTGTGAACACTATATTTGGTATTTCGTCTTGATAAAAAATAACGGTTCATGATATATTAGTTTATTCTTAAAGTGAGGTGACAAAGTGGGGTTTACTGAAGGCTCTAAATCTCAAAAACGACAATATCTGGGTTAATATTGAAGAAACAGAAAACTTGTATTTAACAACATTTGCAGAGCATTAAATATGCAATAACATTGGTTCTTTGCAATTTTTAGATATGGCGTATAATAACGGAGATATTTTGATTTTTCCAAATTCACCCTCCCACTGGTCCGATTTCAGCCGTTAAAAAACTTGATCTTTAGTATTACATAAAACGTTTAAATTTCGAGTTTGGTAACGATTAAACAAAAATTGCCCCCCAGTTTGCAAAAACAAAACGCATAACAAGGTTATCAGTACATGATACACAGAAAACAATATGTACCTTTATTTTTTTAAAGAATATTTCTCTTTAAACAAACAATTTCCAAAAGAGCTATTACGCTAATAGTAAAGAAAAATAATAAAGTATTTAAACAAAATTTTAAGCGCGAAATTTTTCAACATGTTAAAAATATCCAGAATTTTCTGCTCTACCAAGAAAATAAATGTCATTATACATGCTCGATAAAACGTTTTCCTTGGTAGCGAGATCAATCTTCTCAAATTCCAAACTTTAAATAACTTTTAGTACAGGGGCAATGTAAAGCACAGAGATTCAGGGACTTAAACTATTAAAGTAATAATTAACATTAACTCCAACAGGAAAATCATCACCTCACGTTAATATTTATGTATGTATGTTCTAAAACAAGATATTTGTAAGGTGCATTTTAACCTAGTAGGAAGAAAAAATTAACTCAAATCTACAGATTTAATTGGGAAATGCGAAAACTCGCCAGGGGGGAATAACCTGTTCTCAAGGAATAACCTTTTTCATTTCATACAATAGTCATTTATGTAAATTATAATTACTTTTAGAGATTTCAAACATTGTTCAGAAATAATTATTAGTATATTTCTTTCAGTAACAATATGTATTACTTTAGTGAGAATATTTAATGCTTTAAACTTAAATTAGATTTTCCTAATGCAGGAATGACACAGATTACGCATTTTCATTTTAGCAGATTTCCCTTGAGGGAAATCAGTTATTGAGGTCGTATTCATGACGCGATTTTCGAAATTTTTCTTCAAATGTCCATCGATCCTACCCAGGAGATGACGACAATGAGGTCCGTTCAAAACTGTAGGTGTGTATATATATATATATATATATATATATATATATATATATATATATATATATATATATATACTAGCTCAGATACCCGGCTTCGCTCGGGAATTCATTTGAGGCTGAATGTTGATGGTATTTTTTTGGCAAGGCTTTACTTTGCACAATATTTTGGCATTTACCCGCCCCATTTATATTATATATATAATATAAAGATATATTAGATATATACATCACATTTTGAACGGACATCATTTTCGTCATCTCCGATGTAACATCGATGGATATTTGTGGAAATTGTTCGAAAATCAATAGCTGATTTTCCTTAAGGGAAATCTGCTAAAAAACTCTAAAATACAAATAACTCTTTTATTATAATTAAAGAGTTCGTTGTATTTTAGAGTTTGAACTCAAACATGCACACATATTCGACGATTCAAATATACACATATTCTCTAATTTGAATAATTATTCGAATTAGAGTATGTGTCGATATATAATTATAGCACGAAACGTCTATTTCGTGAGCTGAGATTTCATTTATTTGTTCCATTGAAATATTTATAAATCCATTGTGAAATATATATTTTATTTTAATTTAAGTTTAAAACAGCCCTTTTGTTTATAATTTTAAATTCATTTTGGACAAATTTAATCATCAGGACCGATAGTCAATGTATATGATACTTTGATTTATCAAAAAGTTTGGAAAAATACTTCTCAGCCTTTGCATTTTTAAGTCTTCATTGCTGTTTGAGGGAAAGTTCCTAACATGATAAACCATAAAATCAATCTGCTAGGCTGAATTTGGGCGCTTTGCGGCCGTCCACCCTATTCGTAAATTTGCCTTAAGAAAGCCAGCTATTTAAGTTGAATACATGACAAGAGTTTTCACAATTGTTTTCAAATGTCCACCAAAGCTACCTAATAGGTGGCGAAATGATGCCTATTCGTTCAAATATATATGTTGTTGTTGTACCTACAGGCTACACCTGGTTATTAATCTCATGAGCAGATAAACCTGATTTTCACGGGAACGAACAAGGGAATAAGCGTCACAAGGACGTGCAGTGGTTTCCTTCGGCATCAGACCATTCAACGCTTAAGGCATCATGACGTAAAATCCATTCATACCAATAATGGCACGGGTCAAGACAATTCCACTCGAAGCAAGAGTTTGATAATACATCACACATAAATGGCTCGAAGGATTTGATTAACTTCTGTATTATCTCTCTTAAGGGAAATCAGCTATTGAGGTCGTACTTATGACGCGATTTTCGAAATTCTCTTCAAATGTCCATCGATCCTACCTAGGAGATGACGAAAATGAGTACCGTTCAAAATTGTATGTATATATATCTGTCACCGCTCTAGCGGTCGGAATTATTGTTTGATCGTTACCAAACTCGATATTTAGTCGTTTTATGAAAAAAGAAATATCACGTTCGTTAACGGCTGAAATCAGACCTGGGGGAGAGGGGGTTTAGAGGCGGAGAATTATGAAAATTCGAAATATCTCAGTTACTACACGTCGGATCATTTAGAAACAATCTTATTGCAAATTAAATTTACTATAAATATTGTTCTATACATATTTTCGTATAATGAGAATAAATCCAGATATTTGGATTATATAGTTTTACACTTTCAGTAACCCCCCCCCTCCACTCCTACTACTGTCACATTAATAATAAACTGTAAATCATTTACCACTTTATTACAAGGTTAAATAGAAAATATTGCTTTCAACAAAGCTTTATTATACAAAATACAAACAAATACGTTCTGTTGACCCACCCCCGTTCTTTTGTTCTTGGATTACTAAAATCTGAGTGGTTCAGATAGAAATTATTCTAATCCATATCAAATTACTCAACTAGCAATAGTAAATAGTTTCCAATAAAATAAATATGTTATATTCAGATATATTTCATTAATTGTTCATCTTTCCGGTCAGGAATAATTCTATCTATTCAGCTCTGCGAAGTTGGATGTCCTGTGTGTTTACAATTTAGACGCTTTCCATTGTAGATATTATTAACTTGTACATTGACTGAATAATTTCTTATTACCATTTGGATTTCCCTTAATATTCACAGTGGTGTTACCAGTAGTAGATTTATCTGTTGTAAATCTTCTTGTGAGAAATCTGCTTAATTTACGCAGCCCGTGCGTGATGGACTTCTTTGCTCTACAGTACACCCTGAGTATTTAAATTGCCTAATACCAATTTGGTGTTGCTGTTTGGGATTTCATCTCACATCTTAGGGTAAGAGGCATAGAAGGATTCTTTATCTTCATCCTCACAAAGATTTTGCATATTGATCAACAAAATATTGGAGAATCTTCTCTTTAGTCTGATTCTGCAGATTCCATTGCAGCGGTAATTATCCCAATAACACTACCAAAAATTGTTCTCAATAATAACCCTGGTTCCTTTCTTGTTCTTCATAGTAGCATTATTTATTATAGCATAACCTATCACACTTTCCCTTTATCAGTTCTCTAATATCCCCAGATATAACTGGAAGTTAGAGAGGCCTGCAAGAGATCTAGTGCAGTCTACAAAGACCCGTTGCCCCTGGTCAAAAAAGGTCTACACGTTCAAGATCTGAAATTGAGTTTAAGTCCTCTATGCTCTTGTATTTTATTTATTTTTAACTAAATACTTAGAAAGACCTGGTTGCCCCCCCCCCAATCCAAAGGGTCTCTCAGGGACTAGTATTGACCATGAATATCCCTTCATTGGAGCTACTTAAACTAGACACACCAGCACAAAAAGTGTATCTATTACTATTCTTTATATACGTGGGAAGTGAGAACACCGTTCCCCATACTTGACCCTTTTCTTTAATATTTGGGTTCCTTAAATGAAGTCCAGCCCCCTCCTATTATGATAAATATATATTTTGTTAATATTTGTTTTTTTATTTATTTACGTCCACTTTATGCTACTTTGGCTAATTGGGGAGGGTTATCTACAGGTTATCACCCTTTTCTAGCCAGGGTAGGCCTAAGGAATCTATTTAATGAGTCCGTCACCAAATTTAGTGTCTGTTTTTATGTCTCTCCTTTAATAAGGATATAAGTGCTTTAGATTATAGTCAATATAATAAACAACTAGACTCCAATAAGTTAAAAAAAATATTTTAAGCAACTAGCTATTTATCTTATTTCTTTAGATTTTCATATTATTAAGAATTTATTATGTAAATCAATTCTTATATTTAGAATAAGGAATACAAATAAGTAAAAATAAAAGTACATTAAGTAAAAAACTATTTTTTTATCTTATTTTTTTTTTTTTTTTTAGTTTTCACACCATTATTATCTTATTTTGTAAAGTAATTATTATATTTAGAATATTTAATACTGAAATTTGGGCATAAAAGAAAAAAAGAAAAAATTATATATAAACATTAAAGTTCACATAATGATATATAAATATTAAGCCTCATATTAAACATAACATAACACACACACACACACACATATATATTAAATTGCCATCAACTAAATTAGGATGGGATACAGAAAGAGAAAAACCAACTAACAAAAAATCATAGTCGATTTGGATAAAATCAAATTCCCATTAATTTAAGTTGGTCCGAAAAAAATTGATGCCATCAATTTTTGGTATAATTTATAAATATTGTATGATGGTATTGTGAAGCTTTTAGATCTGTATTACTATTTACTGTTCAAAATTTAAGGTTTATTTAATATCTTCAAACATTTTACAATATAGGAGGTTAAAAAATATTAACAAAAGATCTTTCTAAAGCTGAAGCACGAGACAAGACAAAATGTCTTTTTTCCATTTACAGATGCATAACAAAGAATATTATGAACAGGATATGGGCCTAATCAGGTTAAAAGCTTGAAATAGTAGCATACCAAGCTCTTTCTGCAATATGTTTCCTCTTATCAAATCACTCAGATTCGCTGAACAACAAAGGGAAAGAAGAGAAGAAAGAAACAAAAACTGAATTCTTCTTTATAATTACTGCAGTGATTCTTTAAGTCAGTAAATTAGAATTCTTAATAAAATAATTACAGGAACTGAAATGAAAACAGTTACACTAAATAAATTCGATGAAATCCATGACAACTTCTGTCCTGAGGTTTTTACTGAGTTCTCTATAACTAAAAATAAGAGACATTATTTTTGATTTTATTGTCTGTTGTAACATAGCATTAAACAGATCAGCAATTGAAATCATCTGCTAGGAAAAGAGGAAATCAGAGATATTTATGAAGAAGATTATGTTTGTTTACCATTATTTACGTCCACTTAATGCTACTATGGCTAATCGGGATGGGTTGCCAACAGGTTACCACCCTTTTCTTGCCAGGGTGGGCCTAAGGAGTTTATTTAATGAGTCCACCACTAAATAAATTTCTACCGCCCATGGCGGGAATCGAACCCACCACTCCAGGTCTACCATGCAAGATTAAGACCAACGCCTTAACTTAAAAGGCCAACCTAATGGCAACACTATTCTTTACCTCTCATAAAAGGTAAAGAATAGTGTTGCCATTAAATTATTTTTTAGAGTTTTGTATTATATTATTATCAAAGTTATACTATTTGACATATTATTGTATAATACAATTTTAAAAATATTCAAAAACTGTAATGATACTGCATACCATCCATCCATAATGTCGATGAATCTTTTAAGTCATCAATGGTTTAAACAATGAATAAGAATAGTGTCAAGGTTTCCACTAATGAGTAAATAAGCTTAAGAATATTCAAAAATAAAGAAAGTTTAAACCTTCTAGCAACCTCAATTGTGGACTAACATGTCAGTACATGGAACTTCTATTTGTATTTCATTTATGTTCTCTTCTCACCCTTCTAAGAAAACCCTATTTGACTGAATTATATTATAATTATCTACTTTAGTCTAATGATCGCAAATTAGTTCAAAAAGGCTTAATTTGGTTAATTTTTTAAAGTAAATTGCTTATTTGGTTCATTCCTCATGATTTTTATACATTATGTTCCCTTTTTTTTGTATATTATAACCAAAATATTTGATGTCAAGCAATGTCTGTAGATTTAGAAAAAAATAAAAACTTGAAAGAAAAAAAACACGAGCAAAACGTTTTTTTTCAAGCTTATTAATAGAAAATGTTGACTCTGATAAACACTTTTTTTTATTATACACATAAATAAATGGCTGGCATATTTAATCATTCTGATGTTTTTAAAATTTAGAAGTAATTTTTAATATTTAAAATTAAATTATTGGTTTTGTTTTCCCTTTAAATATGATATTCAACCCCAAAATTTTGCCCATTTAAAAAATAAATAAATAAAAGAAATTGAAAGAAGCAAAACATTGGCAGAGACAGAGGATCAGCAAGAAAGCGAAGATCCCTGTTCACCCGCCCAAAGGGTCTAAAACTGCTGTCAGAGGTTGTTCAGGAAGTACAAGGGTTGTAGAACCTAGCAGTTTAGATATAATTAGAATAGAAACAAAATAGCTTTCTGTTCCATCTGAATTAAATTTATGGGTCTTCAACATTTGAGGAGGTAACATTCAAACCGTGCTTTGTCCATTTGTTTCATGCAAAGTGTGCTTGGTCCAATTTATTATACTTATTACGCTAAACTATTTTAACAATGTATCTCATTGATAAAACATTTATTTAAACCATATAGGAGTATTTTTCATGACAAAAAACAAATATATATATATATGTTTTATATTCAATTTCATGGTTTCCTAAAAAGTACATTCATCCGGACAAAGCACGGTTTGAATGTTACCTCCTCATTTAGAGAATGCCATTGTGAATTCAATTACAAGTATGTCTCAAGAAAAATTGTATATTTCTGTTATTTTATTGCAAAATCATTAATACCACAAAGGCTAAAAAAAGGTGGCAACCTGTAGATTTAGCTCCAGAAGTAGATATTAATTTTGAAATAAAGAAATAAAAGGAATTCAACTATTCAAAGAAATGAATAGTTTCATAAACATAATTGTAGTACTGCCCATATTAGCAGTATATTATGTTTACTTACTTGACCATTACATTTTTAATGGTAAGCCATTTACTTTTTATATTAAGAAACCAAGCAGATTTTTGTAAAATCAAAGTTATTTGTATTTAAATTTGAAAGTAATGAATGAAAACTGTAAATACCTTTCACCCATAAAAAACACTTTAAATATTGTTTATTTTTAATCTAAAATAAACTCATATTCATGCATGCCAGGCATGAGGAAGCAATATAAATTTCAAAACCAAATGAATTACCTGGGAAACCACCGGTTCCAATACTGATAAACATAGATAAACAAAACAGCTTCTGTCAAGTTTCTTAAGGAATATCGATAGCTGATATTTGATCGATAAAAAAATACTATGAACTTTAAGAAATGTAACAGAGTAATTTGGAATAGACTCAACGTATGAATTAAAACACACCAGATACTTAGTATTTGAACACAAAATGTTGCTGAATAATAATTCCTGTACGAACTTGCTTTCACAAGCTTCTTAATTATTTATCTCATATTTATCAGCCAACGTTTTAAAGCTAGGCGATAGACAATTAACTAGTTAACCACAATGGTTGAAAATTAATTATAACTAAATATGGTCCATTTTAGTAGAAATTATCACGTTATCTGAATCATATGCAATGTAAACATCAAACTGATTCGATTTAATAAAGATCGATTTAGTTAGAGTTCAATGTCAGTAATAACATTTTTTGCTTTACTACTTACGAAAATACCTTGTTAGTTTAACTTAGTATTTGTCTTCTATGATTGATTTGGACGAGTTATATGTGAAGTAGTGAATCCTTTCGTAATGCGCGAGCTGGTGTTGTTTATTATATTCCCAATTTTGATTATGTTATAACATTTTCAAAATTGACAGTTAGGCTTTTAATATTATTTTACTACTGAAATTGAATGATTAGCCTCAAGAGATTTGAGAAGCCTAACTGTACAATAAGAATCATATTTTTGTAAAGTAATGGAATAATGGTTCTAAAAAGAATAAGTTATTTTTTACTCTTATCTTCGTTCTCAGGTTAGTGGTTTAAACATTTACATTAATTTAACAAATTTGGTGTATTAAATTACTTCTATAAAATTTTAACTATAGTATTCTGAAGGAAATAAATTATTTTATTTTAGACCACTTTTATTTGATTGCTAATTGAGTTGTTTATTTTTAAAACACCTCTCTTCCATATTTTAATTCATAATTTTTTATCATATGAATTCTTGCCTTGTAGCTATATTATTTGTAGTATAAGTGGCTGTTAAATGAATTATCATCAATAAGCTAGATATTACTGTGAAAATATAAATATGTTTTTTACTCCTTTGTTTTGATTTTTCAAATCACTATGATTTATTGAACTTGGAAATCCTTGGTAATGACATTCGGGAAGCTACTCTTTCATAACAACCTCCTCTCCCAGAAAAAATATATGAGAATTTAACCGAATTTTAATAAAATATTTTTCCATGTTAGTAATTCCCAACAATGTTTATT